>OY744535.1:82407140-82509640 GCA_963556195.1 Sepiola atlantica
TATATATATATATGTGTGTGTGTATATTGTATATATTTATCTATATTGTATGTATATATATATATATATATATATATATATATATAAAAATATATACAATATACATATATATATATAAATATATATATATATATATGAGTCACCACTTATTAAGGCATGAAAGCAATATGAGGATAAGGGTTGATGAGCTTCAAAGTGAGCTGTGAAACAACACCGAGCTCATTAGTAACGATGCTTTAAATTAGGCAGTATTTGATTACTTAAGAAGAAAGCTCAACAATGCGTTTACATTTGACTTGGAAACGACTATATTGTATTCAGCTGAAAAGCAGCCCGACGATATTGGGTTCCACAGACGGCTATTTTTATCAAAAAAGTTCTGCTTTTTAAATCTTTTATTTGTTGCAGGTAGACACATATAAAAAGACAACTATGGTAAATGGTTGAAGCTAGACGAGTTTTTGTTGTGATTTTTTATGTAGGGAAACAATTAATAGGACCTCAAGAGTAAACATTCCATGAGAATTATGATAGAGCAGAGAAAAGCTAGCAACATTTTTTTCTGTGAGAAAGTGGCTGCAGGAAATGGAAGAGGACAACCTCACTTGCTTTCGAACGCGTGTGTGTTTGTGTCTCCGCGCTTTTGGAATTTTTTCTGCCTTTATGCATAGAATTACTTATTTGCGTATATATAATTGCCAGTAACATGACGTTTCTAATGTGCCAGTCCCTTCACCATATACATATGACATACAGGGTTCTTATAATCGGCATGGCCGCTTCACAATGTAGATTTCTATGGCAATCTGTCTTGTAGCCGATTTTAGATCGGTATCCATCAAACACGCCTGAGCTGGCTCGATAAATGAGCCCTCATCTTGAAGAGGACAGCGTTCGCGGATCAAATTATCATCAAGGTGGAAAAAAGGGGAATAACAAAATATGTACAGAAAGAGACAAATGAGAACAGTGCAGAAAATCGAATATGGATAAAACGTAGATTTTTAAAGAAAGATGTACGCAGAGGAAAACCTAATATTAAGTAAAAACTGCCTTATAATATAAGTAAACACAGGCGGATATCATTAAGATGTGTCTATTTTACTTGATGGAAATGCTAACAAAATTACAGATTAATATCAGCTTGTACATAAATCCTGAGATTGAGATATGTGGATACATATGAAATATGTATTTACAAACCGAAGCTTAGCTGACCAAATTAAATTATTATTTAAGATGTGACCATGAAAAAGCGGCGAACCAACACTTAGGGGACTTTATAGATATTCTCTGTCGGGCATAACTATATTTACGTTTAAAAAACTAACGAGAGTGCTAGTTTAAATTTAAGAATGGCAGCGCAAAAAATCGATTAAAAAGACACAGATGCATTGAGGTAAATCTATACACTTATAGATTTGTGGAGTGAGTCTGTTTGTACACAAATAAAAACATGAAATTTGTTGAATAGTAAGGAATATGCAGAATAAAGATATGTAGTTTTTACAGTGTGAAGTAATTAAACAACTCAGTATACAAGACGAATTTATTCATACCTGTCACACCAAAGTTACAGTCTACGGTCATTAGAAAAATATTTTAAACTGGGTACAACTTTTATACATTTAACCCAATTAACATGATATAATAACATCGAACAATTACATAAATATATCAGTGAAATATTTTGAACATCAACACAATGGAAATTTAAATGAAGAATTCATTTTTTTTTGCAAACTTTCGTTGTAGAACAACTTTGTCATGCGAGACTTTCTGATAGTTTTGTTTTTTCATCGTTTCTTCCGCCTCATTTTGATAGTATAAACCCCGATGCGTCGAATCACGATAGAAGCAGAAATACACGTAAAGTTCTAAGGAAATTGTCGTGGTGTTTATTTCAAAATATTTCCCTTAAATACAATCTGTGCGTGCCTCAAAGAGGTTGTCAATTTCCTTACTTAAAGAGCGCCAATCTCCGCATAACATCGATCGGACTATACTTATTTTAACATCTGTTGGAACTTGACGCGTCTTACTGCTTCTATCTTAATTCGACCCCTCGGGGTTAATACCATCAAAATGAGGAAGAAGAAAAGAAAAGAACAAATATAAGACAGTCTCGCCTGACAAAGTTGTTTTACAACGAAAGCTTGCAAAAATAATTTAAATAAATGTATGTTTCATTTAAATTGCACATTGTGTTTATTTTAAAAATATTTCACTTAAATACATTTTATACGTGCCTCAAACATGTTGTCAATTTCCTACCATAAATATATATATATATATACTTTTAATTTAAGTAACTTTTCTAATTTATTATGGGCAAAATGTAGACATAAAAGTATTCGGTATGAGTTCAAATAAATTATTTCTGCTTAAAAAAACAAGCGTATTGATTAAGCGATAGGGGCGAAGAAAACATTGAAATTGACACACACGGGAACACTACTAACATTGTTCAAGTAGTCATTTATCAGTACTTGAACCCGTTTTTAAGTGAGATAAGTACTTACATTAATACTTAGATGTTTAATAAGTATAATTAGTTTTTATAAGTGGATGACAGCTACTTTAAGAATGATTAATATTGGCTGACAGAGACTCGAACATTGGGCAGACGATGGAGGAAGATCATTGTCTTTTAAGATGGGTCGTTGTTTGTTGCAGTGTTATTTAAGAGTTGTTATTTGGATTTGACACATGCTGGTTGCGATATTGCTAATGGATGTTTCCTTTTTCATTACACTAAATTAAGATACTTGAGTTGATTGTGTTGTCTATTGTAACACTGTTGTGAGTTATTTAAACGGTTATGATAGATTCGAATTTCATTGAAAATATTGCTATACGATTCATCATTATCCAAGCTAAAATTAGTTTGTATGACGAAGAAAAAAGCTTAAATAAATTAATACCACAGAATAGGTTACTATACATACATAATGGGCACTGATTTGGAGGCTTTAAATGCATCCGTCTCTTTGTACATTGCAACAGGATAATGATATCTAAAATTGTGAACGACACACTACACTTTTCTGTAGATGATCTTAAAGGAGTTTAACTTTATATTAAATGTTAAAGCATTTACTAAAAATTATCATATAACTTGAAACGTAATTCAAGTTCAGGTAACGTGCTGGCAGTACTCATTGCGGAAATAATATTATTTTATTATTTAAAAAACAAATGCCTAAGCAAGCTAAAATCGTTGAAAAATAAAGTGCCGATACAAACTATTTTCAGCCTAGCGATGTCGTTTAAAAGAGAAAGTAGTGTCCGGGTACAACATTTAATTCATTTAAACAAAAATCGATAAATATCAAAACAAATTATATGAAATAAAAACGTACATCAATACTAAGAATGATAAGATTAATTATACAAGAAACAAAAAAAGGAAATAAAATAATTAAGCCATTCATTTATTCTAACGGTTATGTTGTACACAGCTAGAATAAAAAAATAAATTTTAAAATCAGCAAGTTATTTTGTTCATAATATTATGTAAACCGGACTCAAACATATTTTGGATCATTAAGTGCTTTATAATTCTGAAAGGATGTGAATAAGCTAGTATGAATTGTGACCTGGGTCAGTTTAAAGAACGTAATTGCAAGTTAGTATGACCCGGTATTTTTTTGAATGACACATTCTAAAAGTAATAACAGGCCCACACGATTTGGTCGTGATAAAATGTGTGGGTCCAAAGGGTCAAGCACACAGCAAGAGTAGATGCGAGTGTGTTGTTGGAATACTGAAAAAATAGACTGTTACATTACTTGTTTCTGAAACGAGAATCGAGGATAATTCCGCCATGGAAATTCAAGCAAGAAGATGTCAAACTCAGTCTACGATGGTACGAAAAGCGAATGGACGTTTAAAGATAATTGTATGAAACTTTGTATTTGGGTCTCGAATAAGACGAAAACGAGTTACTCAATTCATGTCTCCCCCACCGGGTCAGAAGACTAGCTGAGTCCAAAACAAACAATCAAAACATCGGGAAAGTTGCTACTTAGGAAAGAATGGGTCAATAAACGACATTGTAAACCCCTCTCAACGACAGCCTTCTGCATTATTTATTTGTCGTATGAAAGTGTTCTATCCCCACAGAACAGATTCCTCACCCTAGACGATGAAGAAATCTACACAGCAAATAAGACGGCAAGAAAAATGTAAGAACATCTTAAAAAAAAACACGACACAAGGTTAAACGCCCACGAAGACGACGGAATGGAGAACGAAGAAAATTAAGAAAAGTATCGTGGAAACTGACTTTTATTGGATTGAACTCTTGTGTTAAAAAAGAGTTTTTAGAATTCCACCTTTTTTAATAAGAGTAGACCAAGTGTGCATGATGTTTGTTGCATCATTTTATCGAGGGGATGCATCTTAAGAGCCATGCACAAAGACACACCCATTTTTTAAAACAGTTTATTAAGTTGATGTTTCGTTTGGATCAGCCACAGAATAAAGAAAGTATGTAGGTTGGATCATAGATCCTGGTAGTTGGCGGCAGTGATCCGGTGTACGTCAGGATGTGGAAAACCTCAGGCAAGATATTTTTTCTCAGGAGTATTCCAGTGTGCATCGTATGTTCAGGTCTATAACCTAGAAAGTAATAGCCGAGGTTCGCCGCATGGTTCCTTTAAAGGGAAGCCACGGGTGTTTGACTTAACATTAAGGAACGAAGCGTTCGACCTGCGTGCGTTAAACAGGGGTCAGTGATAGAAATATGGTCATTTTTTTAGTGATTACCAAAGGCGGTCGTCAGTGATGGATTTTTTCATGACCTAGGTTACTCCGCAGCTACATTGAGCAATCTGATGGTAATGATGGTAACATTTAAGTTGTAGAAATATGGTATCATCTTTTGATTTTAGATGTTGGTCTACTTGTGCGCTTAGATGACTCTACCCCCCTCACCGTATTGATAGAATCACGAAAAGGGTGTGAATATCAATACTGATTGTTCCATATCAAGGGGGGTTGGAGTTTATTCTGGTGCAGGACGACTAAACTGTGCGCGTCGGGGACAGATATAACTATAGAGGAGGTAGATTTAAAAAATGTAAAGTGTGTAAGTATACTTGGATTTGATGAGAGCAGGGTGTACCTGGTGTTGTGACCCGATGCTTTCCGGTGTGGTGTTGGGAGTAACATTCACATTTTTACCATGATGTGCAGTTCGAGCCATAAGATGTGATCCGCTACGTTAAAAAAGGGGATGCGAGCTAGAAAGACGGGGAATTGGACTCGGACATTCGCACCGCAGTGCTGAAGTGTCCCAAACTAATAGTCTAGATGTAGCAAGTTGTATAGAACGGTACCTTATCTAATTTTCGTGGGCTGACTAGATAATGCCCCGTGTCAAAAGGAGTGTTTTTTGTTTTGTTCCCCTGAATCGCGGTAATACACGTGAGTTAGATTAATTGGAAAATGGTCGTATACTAGTTCATTAGACAAATGGTATGTGACGTCACTTGTTGTTTCTGAGATTAGAATCGAGGATGAATCTGCCATGGAAGTCGAAGCGAGCAGATGTCCAAACCAGTCGACGATGGTACTTGGCGCGAGTGGGCGTCCAATTATAATGATATGTAACTGTGTGGTTTGGTCCAGAATAAGACATGAATGATTCATTCAATCGATGCCTTCCCTACACGGTCAGAATACTAGTTTAGTCAAAAAAACGAACAAGCAAACCAAGGGAAAGCGGCGACTCTTTTCCGGACATTATCAGGAAAGAAGGGATCAATATACGACCTTTCATATCCCTTCAACGATTGCCATCGTATAAAAAGTGTTATTATGAGAGAAGATATGCCGTACACTAGACGATGAAAAACTCTAAAAAATGAATAAGACAATGAGAAGGTATCAATATCTTCAATAAAACATCACGGCACACGTTTAGACGACCACAAAGACGACGGTCAGACGGAGAAATAGAGAACGAAGACGATTAAAAACATGTTCCTGTAAACTATAACTTTTATAGTAGTAACCTATTGTGTTAAAGGAAAGTTTTGAGAAATCTGCGTGCACAAGCACACATTGTGTTAAAAAAGAAGAAAAAGTCTTGCATTAAGTTTGTAGCATCGTATGATCGAGGGGATGCATTTTAAGAGACACGCATCCACGCGTGAATGCCCACTCACACATTGAGTCTCCGTAAAGCCTTCTCAACCCCATCGTTACCTCTGTAAAGTTTTATGAAAAAAACTGACAGTATAAATACTTTTCATTACTCACAGTTTAAAACCTTGTAAATGCTTTCAAGCAACATTTTGAAAAGGCTTCTACACCTCTGGATTTCGAGAAGCATTTTGAAAAAGAATTGATAACAATCGTGTAATAGTTATCGTTACACATAGAGTGGCATTCAGTGTAATAAGATGCGTTAAATCAAATAATAATAATTGTAGAGAAAGCCCATGACATTTTCACATCTGTATCCATCTTACGTTCCTTTAATCCACTTATAGTCAATACATTTTTGGATTAGAATTACCTCATATATATATATATATATATATATATATATATATATATATATATATATATATATATATATATATAAGGAAATGGTAGTTTGCTTGAAGAATTGCTAGTAATCAAATGAATATGAAGGTGGGGATTCCTAGGCAGGCGCAATGAAATGTTGAAAACTGGAAGGCGGGATAAGAATGAACATACATAAATGACAGGAGACGGTACATCTCAGATCAATTCATTCATATTTCAAAATTTAAATAAAAAGACACTAAATTTAAAAATAGTGAGCTTACTGTTAAATATTAAAAGGTCCAGAATGGTGGGGACTTTAATCATTTCGAGAGTAACAACCTCTTTTTTTCAAAAAAGAAAACAAAAGTGTGACTGTCTGTGTCAGTTGAGGAGAGCCAAGTGGACTCTGCTATTTAAAAGAAAAATCAGATTCGCAGTAAGAAATACAAGTCCTGCAGCAAATGCAATAGTTATATGTAATAAATTACAAATATTACTTACTTTAATTAATCTTAAATGATAATACTTAGATTTAATTTAATTTAATTTATTTTGGTGTTGTTCTTTTTATTATTATTATTATTATTATTATTATTATTATTATTATTATTATTATTATTATTATTATTATTATTATTATTATTATTATTAGTTATAGTAGTAGTAGTAGTAGTATTAGTAGTAGTATTTGTTTTAAAATTTATTATTTACTCTTTCTTTCTGTTTTTTTATATCAAATATTTTATATCATGGTAAGTGTTTCAATTGTAATTATAAGTGAGAATAGTCAGGTAAAACATGAGGGAGATAATAGGGATCATCATAAAAATTGTCAAAAGGTGATAATTAAAGTAAGAAAATGGATGGCCATATAGATTCATTCTACCATAAGCCTTCATCTGTGTCATCATACTAGACCTAAAGTGTGGGAATATGAGGTTGTTAAAAGAGAAAGGACGGAAATAGAGGGTATCTATAATTACAATTGAAAACAATATGTTATTATTGCATAGTGAAGGAATTATGACATAGTGAACGAAACTACTTAAGTGTAAGTACACTATATGGGGATTAAGTCTAAATGGTGTGCGTGGTTAATTCTATGAATAAGAAGTTGTAGGAGTTATAGGGAAGAGTATCGGCAAGAAAGCTATACGCCGAAATAAACGTAGGGGGAAGTGGGTGTCAGTTAAGGAGGGGATATAGGAAAAATTGTATGAATGAAATGGTATAAGGAGAACAAGGGAAGTGGGAGTGTGGAGATCTAGATGGGTTATGTGGATATATTGTTTAGATCATTGGGATGGAATAGAGGCAAAGCAGCAAAGAAGTATAAATATATATATATGTATATATTTATATATATATATATATATATATATATATATATATATATATATATACTACAAACAATGCGTCTAGCCAACTTCTTGAAGCATCATATGTATTGGTTTCATAAGGTCCTATTACAAGTGAGTTTTCATAAACAATATATATGATATAAAAATAGTATTTGTTTAAAACACTATAATTAGCACTGATAAACACAAACACAAATCCAATATATCTCAGAAACTGTTGTGACATTTTCATTGTCAAATGACTTTAATGCCATCCGATATGATAATAGAGCAACGTAAAGTGAAAAAACATTCTTCCGAAACTATTCGAAAGACAACTGTATAACACTAAAGATCAACACTGGATAGTAAAATAACCAATACTAAGCTTTCAAAGGCGTACTCATTTAGAACGAGTGATCGAAGGGAAGTGCCTATTGTATTAAGCTCTGACGAGGCTTGTTATATCAAGCAAACTATTAGATAAAAAGTCAAGATTAAAAAGAAAAAAAAAATATTGTTTTGATTTTTGGTTTTGATTTTAATAAAAAATATCTGCATCTAACACATGATTTTTTAAGGCATTTTGTCCCTTTCCTTATGTTTGGAATTCTAAAGATGCTTAAAAAATGAACTTTCCCAAATGTACACCTACCAGAGATCATGCGCGATTTAAGTTCAATTTAAAAGAGACATTTGCACCGTTAGTTTACATAACATCGGACGTGACTTCTAGAAGACCAGGAAGGATTATTAGGAAAAAACAAACATTTTATTGGTCTAACGCTCTGACGAGGCTTGTTATATCAAGCGAAATATTATATAAAAAAGTCAAGATGAAAAAGAAAAAAAAAATTGTTTTAATTTTTTATTTTGATTTTAATAAGTGTATCAGCATCTAATACATGGTTTTTGATAGCATTTTGCTTCTTTCTTTATACTTAGAATCCTAAAAATGCTTAAAACGATGAATTTTCCTAAATGTATATTTATCAGCGACCATGGGCGATTTAAATTCAATGTAAAAGAGACATCTGCACCGTTAGTGCACACAATGATTTTTATAAGGTATTTGGCACGTTTCTTTATGTTTATATATATATATATATATATATATATATATATATATATATATATATATTTCACTGTACAAATAATTCAGTGCAGATTAATAACGTTCAGTTATTTCTAAGGTCTTAGGAATATATTAAGTATGTAATCAAACTAAGGTGCATAACAAAACTGTGTAATACAATACACCTTTTTCTTCAATTTTATTGACAATTATCTGTTTTAAACTTAAATTGTGCATACAACGCTGTCACGCTATCAACGTAGGTCAAGTCGTGATGCATGTTTTAAGAAAAACTGCCTTCGTTCCGTTCTTATTAAACATTTTCTCACATTATTTAGCCTAAGCAGCCTCCATGGACAGTTATTTTCACAGATGATCGGAGGTAATGTTACTTCACGCGAATATCTACTCGCACAAACCGCAGTGCAACCAGGGACTGGTCATACAGTTGTGATGTTTTTGTGAAATCGCCGTAATTATTTAATATTTTCTTATTTACCTTATCTATATAATACAGCAAAGTGTAAATTAAAGTGTTCGAGATTAACACCAGGCGGAGTTAAAAAATGGCATAATTACCGGACGAAGATTTCTCTCTCTCTCTCTCTCTCTCTCTCTCTTTCTCTTTCTCTCTTTCTCTTTCTCTCTCTCTCTCTTATTTTGTGTGCTTATTTTCGGAAAAGATGGCGTGTTTACCGGGTCTTTTCAATAAAGAGACGAGCTTTCCAACGCTCTGTATGTCTGTATGTCTGTCTGTCGTTCCCTCTCTCACGCGTATATAATTTGCCACTTCTGTGTGTTTTCTGTGATAGCTCTTAGTTTTCAATACACTTTCTATAAAATAATCGACAGCCGAGTGATTGCATTTCACAGACGATCAATAACAATTGATTTACGATTGGGTTTGACTTCAGCGCGCTGTATAACAGATAACACACCGATTGGTAAGCTACAATGTGACACTAAACGAACAGAAAAGAATAACATTTTTCATATTAAAAGTACTTTTTAAATCGTATTTAAAATTGTTAGTTTATAATATTCATATCAGTAGAACAATTACACTTCTACTTCTCAGTAAATGTGTATTATTTTCAATGTAACTGGTTGATCCATGCTTATTTAGCAACATTAAAAAATAACGGATACCCGAATTATACTTTACGAACCTACAGCGTAGGAACACGCGTCTCTGCTAAATAGCCGCTTACTTAATTTTACTTAGCTTCCTGAATCATATTTTTCTACTTAAAATATATATGTTTCATGACATATGTTTAGAAGTATACAGCGCCTAAAATTCGACCTAAAGTAACACCGTTATGTACGGAAATACCAAACATTCGTCTCCCGTCTCTCGAATTCGTAAAAATATTCACATGCGTACTCCATTTCTGTTAACACTTTAGCATACATCTTTTTCATATAGAGGTGTAATTTTACGAAAACAAACGATAACAGTAATCATATGACTTCCGATCTTATGTCTCTGTCGATGAGGCCATCTCTTTCTTCTCTTTCATGTTATGTAACATTAATTGGTATAAGTGTATGCGACATAAGTCGCAACGTTAATAAATTTAGATATGAACAATGAAACATCACATTTTATTCATTATTTTGTTATACTTATTTAATTCAATTATTATTCTGATGTTTCTATAACAAATGTTTATGTGTCGCAATATGTTTTCATAAGAAGGATCCAATTGATTGACGACATGTTTCGATCTATTTTTCAGTTGCAAGTGAAACGTCAAATTCACTTCCTATGTATGTTTTTTCCTTGAGGTCACATTCACGAGATAAAAAAAGTATTTTCGAAATAACTATGATTTACAGTTTCATCTCTCCACATGAATTAATTAGATACATTTTTTCGAGTTAACAACAAATATATTCATCAAATGTTGATTTTATATTAATGTTCCAAGAAGTCCAAGGAGCAAAATTATAGAAGTGGTAACATGCTGATAGGCGCAGAAAGTAACTTAAAAAATCCTTATACGTGGCTCATGAGGGAAACGTAAAAAGAATACTTATGCTTGTTAGTGAAACGTATGTTTTTTATTTGTAATTCCTTATTTCATGAACGATTTTGACAATGAAAAGTTCGAATGTTTTAGTGTTATTGGACTTTCCAGGGAGAAACATCGTATTTCAAAGATTGCCAAGATACAAGTACTGTTTAACTTGTTTTGGTGTGTCGTCTGGTGGTTGGCCAACCATTCGGATATGTAAAAAATATGATTTCGAATAGAACCGCCTCGAAATTTTGTTGAAATGTCGAATTTCCGATCACAATCGACTAATTTTCAGGCAAAAGTGTTTGCTTTCGAGATTAGTCCACATATAATTAATTTTATGGAATTGCGAAAAAAAAAGTCTGCATACTGAAACGTGAACACATTTGAGATCCCGGGGAATTTAAGTCCACGTCACCTACTGGATCTCCTGGGCATACATTTTGAGTTTGAGATCATTAGCCGATGACATGCAAGTGTACACACTACGAACACGTATCTAAATTCGATTGTAAACTCTTCAATTCTCTATTTATATATAATCTTTATCGATAATAGAGAGGTTTTATAATTATGCCATACTTAATGAACTTTCGAGTGAAATTGATGTAGAATCTACACTGGTTTTCGGTGTAACCCACCGAATCACTGATACGCCCTGTCTTCATATGATATAAATTAGCACAAAATATTAGATTGGTGTTAGTATTAAAATCAAATATGTCATCATATATTCGTATCTCTCTAACTTACGTGTAGCATCACGTATAGAATTACACTTTACATCAATTAATAGTCCAGTAGTATATGTGCAAGAACTGCAAGCTAAAACTATTATTCTACTCCTAGAGTTCTTCCTGCGTATAGTCTTATATATTTTCAAGATTACGGTTATGTTTTTATATTAATCATTTTTGTTTCCTTTAAGCTTGTCAGACCAAGTTCTCTCATGACTTGTCTAGAGTGAATTTCAGAAAATGAATTATTTTCATGAAAACAAATGTTCACTAATATCTCACTTAATGTGCTGGTATGATGCAAAGTAAATATGCGTAACTTTTTGGGATTGTTAAAAAAAATGATACAAAGTCAAAGAAAATGTGGAAAATGTCATTTACTAAAGATCAGCGAAAGAGAGTACAGAGCAGGGGCTTCAAATTACGTAAGTGTTATTATGCCAACAGGAAAGATCTGATAAAATCTGTACAGGGTGTATAAAGATTAATTTTGAAATAATTACAATTTAGAAAATCAATTAAAAATAACACAATCTTCTTTCGGTAACCAAAACTACACTGTCTTAGACACCCTGAAAAAGATGTTGGAATTTATACAACCGTACACATTTTTCAGTGTATTTCTAAAATATATCACTTACTTACACACCTTCTTTAACCAAATTGTGTATGACAACACTCTTCATCAAGTTGTGCCATCACTATTTAGGAGTATTGAGGAGTATGTACGTACCCCTTAATTATGTCAATTGCCAGGGCTTCTCTTTTAATACGATGGCGTTTCCTGGATCAACACAAGCCGCTCCCTTCGATCTCACGGCTCGTTCAAATCATTGACGAGAGTCACTGATAATATTTATGTGCTAAAGTTGGCATCTCTTCTTATCCGCTTGCTGTCTTCCTCATCTTTCTCTTCTTTTTCTCAATAATCAGTTTGAAGAACGTTATTAAAAAAATAATCATAAACGAATAAGATTTGGATTTTAAAATTTTTTGGGTGTTTTATTCGTTCTTCAAAGCATTTCTGCATATAGATAACACCATCTACACGTTCTCAATCCAATGGAAGAAAGTATAACCTATTTAACCGCATACACGCACGATCTGATGGTTCAGAAAGCCCCCCGATTCGATCTCCTAATTATGGCAGTCCGTTGTCTATCCCTTGGACGTCGCACACTGGATAAGTATTATTTCTTTTAATCTAGAATGAAAAATGTCGCTCCACTAATATTTAACACCTGCGTGCGTGTTTACTATACTAATCCTATTGTTACACACCTGTCTATAATACCAGAGGGGTAGCACGTGAAATAGATTCATCTATGAGTGTAAGTATAATTATTATTTACACTAAATTTGTTTATAAAATATATGTTTAAACATTAAGCATGTACACACCATACCTATGAGTTCATTACTAGAAATAGTTAACGATGGTTTACATTTAGCCTTGATAAACATTAGTATCCATTACTCCTGGCAAAACGTCGTTTAGTCACAGGATTACTCAAACAATAGAACGTGGCAATTTATAGTGGGCACTTTTATGACACCATCTACAAACAATTAAGTTTCGAGATACCCAAGAACTAAGATGTTTACAACTCCTGTCCTACCTATTGACACAACCGGATGACACGGCTATAACCACATGGCAGTATACAGCTCAATAAAGAAATAAGAACTATCGTCAGCCGAAACATTCCCACTTTATTTAAATAACTCTCAACAAACATGAATTCACAATAATTAATGGTTGCACCATACGCTCCACTGTGTATGCAATATATATTCATATAGTTATTGACGTATCAAACAAATACCAATTACATATTTAGTGTTGATGATGCACGAATGTCAGAGTGGTGAGAAAGATATGCAATAGTTTACGTGACAGACCGATAACTGACTATCATCTGGACACATCATATCATAGAAATGTTTGATAGAACCTGAAAATAATAAAGATTAAAAAAATAACAGACTGTTGATGCGGACAGAATCACAGATCGATGAAAAAATTGTTTTAAATTTTGACCGTTTATAGACCGAAAAATTATGTTTCCAACTGCATTGTAACGTACTTATCGGGACCAGCTAACAATATGTGTTGTTTTATCAGTCAATGATACGTCCTCGAAAATCAGATTTAAAATAACCTTGCATCTGTTAGGCTGAGGCAAGCTTCTGTTCAATTGTAGGGGCTTAACACTCTCAGGTTGTGCATTCCCTAATTGAGAAGGAGTTAGTTTATTGCTAATAGATTCTGACGCCCCTGCCAAGGAGTGGAGACGAGGCACCTAAAGACATTAGATAGACCTGAATGTGTGTTTAACAGCAACAAGAAGAAATAAATCGTTCCTCCAGGAAACAGGCGGACAGAGTGCCTTGTGCAGATGCTTGGGAACACCTAAAACAAATCATCGGCATTTATCATTTAATGCAAGATGAACATCCATGCGCTTTTAAAATAAACTATTTTCATTGAACTTAGCGGCTACATTAAAGTCCAAGAGATTCTGAAAATGCGTTGGTTTTCACGCCATATAAGTTGCCGAGTCGTAGATCAATTTCTACGCGGACAGCAGTGGCGTTAATATCTTCCATTTTCACCGACTTGATTGCCTTTGACCGGCGATCCAATCGCTGACTATTACGACCGCCATTTCCATCGCCTGGCGTCGCGACGGGCGTGCTGACCGGTGCGTATGATGAGCTGCAACTTTTTACAATGGTCATTACGCTCTGAAATGAACTGAACGCGCCCAAGTAGAAGAGTATATAATGTATCACCAACACTTACATCGGGGAAAACAAATGTCGGTCGAGCAACAATAATTTGTGATTATAAAACTCTTACGTACTTACAAACGGAGAGAAAAAAGTACCACCAGATAGTATTTTTCTGAACCATTTTCTTTATTAGTGAAATAAAGATACTGTTATCTTACTTATCTACATAACATGTCAATGCATATATATATATATATATATATATATATGTAATACACTTTTAAAGTAGGGTATGCCTACATGCGACGTTGTTCCGGGTTTCTACTTTCATTAGTGCAGTTGGTTGCAATCTGTCTTATGGGCTCGAACGCAGTTCGCAGATTCAGCCTAAAATTACAAGACTATATATGAGACTATATATATATATATATATATATATATATATATATATATATATATATATATATGTAAATGTAATTGTAGCATTCACAACCTATATATCAGTATTAGCTTGTTTATAACCAATAACATCTTCTGCACCGTACTAAGACTCGTAGTGAAATTCATTTCACAAAAAAAGAGTATTTAAATCGCTATCATAGAAATAAATGCTTATTTCTATTGATATGTTGACGTTCAATAAAATTTAGAAGACTTGAAATAGTTAAATGTGTGTTGGGCAAATAAAAAAATACAATAAGAAAACCTGAACTGGATTTAAACTAAATATATATTCTTCTTAATCTAAATGAAAAAATGGTGAAAGTTTTGTGTCTACCTATCTATACAATATTAACATCAAAACGGATTATGCTTTATTCTATGACACAACGTATGCCGTATATATAATATCTTCTCACACCCACATATATGATTAATTTGCACATTTTCTTCAGCTTTGAATTAATTAATATTCTCTAATATACATTTTGCATTGTTAAATGTTCTTATTTTATACTCAACGATTTCGTCAATAGTAAAACATCTGATGTCGCAGTGTGCTGAGAACAAAGTGTACACATTGGGCTTCGGCAAATGCCCCATGAATAATAAAAATAAAGTGTTTAAGACTTGCCATTTTAAAACAAATGAAACCAAATAGTTAAATTAACTATCATATTAGGTGAGTAGTTTAGTATCGGTTTTGTGTTTATAAAATAATACTCCCAGGAATTACTTTGTTTTTAAAGCGACGGATGTTATCGACTCACGAATTGCATCATCTTTTGTTGGGATACTGTAAAATCTGTCCTGTTCCTTTAGACTATACTCAAACGCATTTCGGTCAACTTCATCGGGGATCCTCCGAGGTCTTATATTCTGTATTTATTTTTGTATTGGGTGGGGGGTGGGGTTAATGTACTATCTATTTCCATGTCATGAAATTCTCCCAGGTACCACTTCATTTGTGAGTGTCAGTGTGGTATAGGTTCGTTCACAATATATTATCTTCATAGGCTAGATGAATAGGCATGTAATTATTAAAGTTATGCTGATAGATATCAATACCTGATCAGTGTATTCCGATCATTTCGATATGTATACTGTTTTACCTTTTACTGTATACAAGATTTCTAATGATATGTATTTCCTGTAAAGTTTCATATAGCCATTTTATTAAAAGTATATATATGTGCGGGGTTGTGTGTGTGTATGAATATATGTGTATGCATGTATACGTGTATTCATGTCTATATGCATTTGTTTGTACAGTGTATATTGTTTTATTTTATGATGAGTGCACAATTTCTATGTGTTGCAACATGCTGTTTCCAGACGCTGTTATGTAACTGTTAGCTTCTGGTTTTTTAACATTTTTATTTAATTCCTAGCCGTACGTAATTAGTAGGTTCTCGTTCCGTAAACATTTGTAAATGCATTTTATTTGAAAATTATTAATAACATCTTTTAATAATAATAATCAGCATCGTAATTTTCATCATCATCGCCATCATCATCGCCATCATCATCGCCATCATCATCATCATCATCATCATCATCATCATCATCATCATCATCATCATCATCATCATCATTGTTATTATTGTTATTATTATTATTATTATTATTATTATTAGTATTATTATTATTATTATTAGCATTATGTACTCACCAGGAGTTTCACATAGGTTTTATTTACTCCTCGCCAGGAGTTAGGCACAAGGCCAGTTTTATCTTACTCCCACAAGTAAGATGTGACCCAAGATCGGGTCGAGAAAGTGGGGTTTAAAAAGCCAGCGCTCGAAAGGTGAGCACTCTGGCAATTTAAAAATTGCCTGGGCAGCCCCGTCTGTATTCCTCGGTAGGGGCGCCTCAGACAGTAAGCAATACACTTACTCCTCACCAAAGAGGGGAGGCAAAGCCTGGGAAAGTGAACCTCCTAGAACTGAACAGGACAGGCGTGCAGTATCCATATGAACAGATACTACACTTTGATCTCAGCCAAAAGGCCAAGAAATTCACATAAGTTTTATTTACTCCTCCCCAGGAGTTAGGCACAAGGCCAGTTTTATATTACTCCCACAAGTAAGATGTGACCCAAGATCGGGTCGAGAAAGTAGGGGTTGAAAAGCCAGCGCTCGAGAGGTGAGCACTCTGGCCATTTAAAAATAGCCTGGGCAGCCCCGTCGGCATTCCCCTGTAGGGGCGCCTCAAACAGTAAGCAATAAACTTACTCATCCCCAAAGAGGGGAGGCAAAGCCTGGGAGGGTGGACCTCCTAGAACTGCACAGGACAGGCGTGCAGTATCCATCCATCGGAACAGATACTACACTTTGATCTTAGCCAAAAGGCCAACCAGTTGTTATTTACTAATAATAACCGCTGGTGTTCCCTGGAGTCTCAGTGGCACCACGTCTCATCAAGTTTTGAGTACACTCTACCTCTGTAAATAACCACTTACACTGTTTATTCCGTTGTCGAAACAGCCGCTCCATTGACTTATCGCTGTCGACACCAATTTGTTATCCAATGTACCAGTATTTTCATTTTTCTAGTAGATATCTTGTTAAGTGTATCCCTGTTCCGTCTTTGTATCACCCTTTACCCTTGCAGACTGTTGTGGGTGTTATCAGTCCAGAGTGATTCTATTTTTATTGGGGGGGGGGGGAGTATTTTTTTTCTTTTTTGTATTATTTCTGTTGCAATCTTAATGTGGCCATTTAGTTTAAATTGTTTATGTGGGGTAGTTTCCACATTTGATGATTTTCTTTAAATATAAGCTTGTTAATAATTGCCGCCCGTTGTATAGTTTAAGTCTCTCTTTAATTCCGATTTCTCTTTTTTCTTGTAAGTTGTGTTGGACTGTTCTTAGTGCTCGTACGATAATTGTTATTATGTTGACGTTCTAAATATTCGATATCCCTTTAACTTTTTAGGCAAGTGATGTGAATCTTCTACGTTTTCAATATATTTGATATTTACTCAGTGGCCTGCCATGACGGCCAAATCTAAAATGTTGGAGTATTTCTTATTTATTGGAAACACTTATGAGGTCTGGTCTCTTTCCTCGCATGAGCTTATCTTTTTGTACCTCTATGTCACAGAGTGGTATGTTATTTTACAGTACTCTCTTCGATTTGTACCTAGACCGGTTCAACATGCAGTTGTACGCATTGTTCCAAGTGAACTGCTTTCACAAAGCAGTTGTGTCTGTTCTTATATTCTTTTTTGGCTAGTTTACTACACTAACTGCTGGTGTGATTTACAATTTTGTCTCTTGGTGTACACGGTCTGAATTTACTGTTTTCCTGAGTTTCATGTCGTTACTTTTTATCGCAGTATGTTGTGCAGCTCTCAGTAGTTATTCTATGTGTCTGCTAAAGCGTCCTTTTGTTAGCAAACTCCACTTCTCTTGTCATTCTTATGACTCGTCTATGCAGTTTTTCTTGTCTTGACTTTTCCTGTCTTGTCTATTTTCCTGCTGTCAAGAAGCATCTTGTAGTAATAAATTATGTTGCAGTGGTTTAATTATACATTGTTTTTAGTTGTATTTTTCTTTTTTGAACCTCAAGTCAATTCCTTAACGTTATACATTAAAGTTCTACCTAAACACTGTCGCCGTTCAGAATAGGTAAGCCTTTTGTAGAATTTGAAAGTACATATTCTCATCAATCTTTTTAAGTCATCTATGGTGGTTTTTCGTTATGGTTTCAAGCGTTCCAATTACAACGGGAATAAGCGTTACTTCCTTACTTTTCATTAGTCTAACCAATTCTTGTTTTAGATATTGAGATATTTGTTTTCGTGCTCTTTCTCTTGCACCTTCGTATTTAGAGGCTAGACTATATCAATGATTAAGCAAGTTCTCTTGTGTTTGTTTAGAAAGATTAAGTTGAGTTTGGAATGTTCAAGAAGCTTATCAATATGAATATGTTTTAATATGCTCCATTAAACTTTTTAGAGGACCTGTTTCTTGTAAGTATATATCTTCGATATAACATAGGCTTTATTTTTTCTTCGAAATCAGTTTCATTAGACTATAAAAAGCATGCATCAAATGCACCGAAACACATCACTTCAGTTGACTACTACCTCCGAACGTGTTTCCAGAAATGTTTAATTATTTGTATAACCGAAACAAAAACAATATATTTAGCCCCCTCTCCAAATTAATAAAACCAAAGAGAGGGGTAGAACACTAATTCCTATCTATGAATTAATAACTCTTACTCTCCTCAAGCACTGTTTTGCAATTATTTCACAAGAAACTGCAATCAAGTCGAACAGTTTCAGAATGTGTAACACATCCGATCACAGCAAAGCTTCCATAGACAGTACGCATCAAATCGTTTGCCAAAACAGGACATACCATTTTAAACAAACACCACCTCAGACAAGAAAGCAAATACGTATAATTTCTAAATTCTACATCATAGTAACATCATTAAATTACATATCAACATGTTTGCGTTACTTTTCATTCAAATGATCTTAATTTCTTCAAATCCTTTTCTAAAACTATGACACTACGTACACAACAACAAGAAAGAATTCCCCCTCTCACTCCTCTTTTCATATCCCTCAACATCCATGCTGCACCTAACCACAACAAAAACCTCAGCACCCCCCTCTCCCCCACCCTAAGACAAATTCACTAATACTCCCACCCCTCCCCTTTTTTACTCACAGCCATCCACATTTATTTCATTCCCTGTCACTGACATATCTAAGCCCGGACCTTGGTCCTGCGCTCCCAGTGTCAACCCAATATTTGTATGTGCTTGAATGACATTTTTCTTAAAATTATCATCCTGAGGAAGTCTTACAAATAAAGACAAAACGTTGATGAATACATGAAAATATCATATTTTGGTTTTCCCTTTTCATTTCCCATATATATATATATATATATATATATATATATATATATATATATATATATATATATATAATTTTTTGGTTGGTGAAGAGTACAAAAAATGGAGGGGGCTTGAGAGATTCGAGGGTCGGGGACATTTTTAGGAGTCTAGACAAACTTTTTAGGCGTCGGATCAATTTTTTTCTTTTTTATTTTTGAACTTAAAATATTTCTCAGGGTTGGAGGAGTGTAAAAAAGTTGGGGGGAGGGGCTGGAGAGATTAACGGGTCAAGGAAATGTTTAGGGGTCAGGACACACTTTTTAGGGGTCGGGCCAAATTTTTTAATTTTTTAATTCTTGAAACTAAAAATATTTCTCAGGGTTGGGAGAGAGTAAACAAAAGGTTGGGGGGCCTGGAGAGATTTGGGGGTCGGGGAAATTTTTAGAGGTCAGGACAAACTTTGTAGGGGTCGGGCCAAATTTTTTTCTTTTTTAAACTAAAAATACTTCTAAGGGTTGTGGGAGAGTAAAGAAACGTTTTTTTTTCTTTAAATTAAAAATATTTCTGAGTATGGGGGATGATGTAAAAATGTTCTTGGGGAGGCAAACAATTTCTGTTTTAACTAAAACACTTTATATTTATGATAGTGACATTACATGAATAAGCTCTATTTTGTTTTTCTGACACGACAGGGGCGCATTAATATGAGTTCTTAGGTATGCGAACTGGGCTGGAGATAAGTACATATATAGTATGTGCACCCTTGCAGAGATAGGTAAGTATATAGTGTGCGCACCAGGGCGGTGATAAGTACTAATATAGTATGCGCACCGGTCCGGCGATAGGTATATATATATAGTATGTGCACCGGGGTGGCAATAGGTACGTATATAGTAGTGCATAGGGGTGGAGGGTATGTACGTATTTAGCATTCGCACCGAGGTGCCGATAGGTACGTATTTAGCATTCGCACCGAGCCGGCGATATGTACATATTTAGTATTCGAACTGGGGCAGAGATAGGTACTTATGTAGTATGATCAGCGGGGCGGCAATAGGTACGTATTTATCATTCGCATCTGGGCGGCAATAGGTGCGTATTTAGCATTCAGGGGTGGCGATAGCTATGTATATAGCATGTGCACATGGGCGGCAATAAGTACGTATAATAAGTACGTATATAGCATGCGCACCGGGCGGTGATAAGTACTATTTAGCATTCGCACCGGAACGGCGATAGGTACTATTTAGCATTCGCACCCGGGCGGCGATATGTACGTATTTAGCATTCGCACCGGGGCGGCGATAGGTACGTATATAGTTGGTGCACTGGGGCGGCGATAGGTACGTATATAGTATGCGCACCGGGGTGGCGACTGATACGTATATAGTATGAACACCGGGGCGGGGATAAGTACCTATATAGAAGGCGCAGATAGATGTATTACTTTTTATAGAAATATGTCATACTATTGCCCTGGGCAACGTAGTATGAAATGGTGGGGAAGACACAGCTTTCGCAAAAGGCAAATTTAGAAAGTAGCGGTGAAATGGGGCGATCGTGGAAGAGAAAGGTAGAAAGATAAAGAAACGGCTATAGAGAGAGGGGGAGAAATAGAAGTTTGAATATAAAGATGTTACACACGCGAGTTTTCTTCAATTATATGTGTTTTATGACCCCGAGCAACGCCAGTTAGCCCCGTTAGTCTCGTATATTTGCAATAGCTCCTAGACAGTCGATCATTTATATATACAAGTATATACGCTTATTTCATTACTATCACATTGTTTTAAATACGAGGCTATACTTTAAAATTTACATTTCAAACCTACACAAATATTAACATTAATAATGAAATGGGTAATGAATACATAAGTCGATTGATACTATACAGAATCAATTGGTTACATCAAGCTTTAAATCGTATTGCAATTACTTTTTTAATCTGAATACAAACCCACCTATTGATCCAGTGTCCGTAATCACCACTCACACAACGACTAGTAGGGTGTCTTATCCGGATAGATTTAAACCCACGTACATATTATGCAAACTGAACTTTCCCATATATCTTTTTTCACTTTTATTCTGAGGATAAAGTGTCAATTTAAAATAGTTAAATACTAATATAAATCAGTATTTGCATTCAGAAAAACTGCTTGAATAAAAACATATGCAGATAAAAGTTTCAAACAAGATACCTAATAATAAAAAAACATCTAAATGAAAGATTACAATTCAAAATTAAAGCTGAGTAAAAATCATGAAAATAATGTATTAAACAAAGTCTGCTTAGATAAAGTAAAATACGAAAAGATGGAGTTTGAATGAATGTGTACAGTTGTTATTTGTTGCTTAACATCTGCTCAGTGTATGTTTTTGAAATGTGTGCGCATCTAATTGCTTTTTAATGTCTTACATTAAACAATGTATCGCTCTCTTGAAAGCTTACACTCTCCAGCTTCTCATTCACACATAACAAAGATAGGCGAGTTAAAAGAATCCACAAGTGTTATCTTTTTTTACGCCGCACTTTTAAAATGGTTCTTTGATTACACTAAAACACGATATTGAGTCTAATTCAACACTCGTCAGGAGGCAGGAAATTTGCAATGGTAGAATAGGTTTAGTAAATGTGAGTTTTAAATGTTCTCTTGTTGGCATATACATTTTGGGTAACAGGTTTGAAACTTTAAAAATATGATATTTTTGTTCAAGAAAGTATGCGTGTTGTAAATACATCTTTTAAATTACAGCTACGCAGGGAAGTTGGCGCGCATTGTTTGTTTAAAACACAAATGTAAGTAAGAGAAAAACTCATATATAAACTCCTTGACGTGTACTTTTGGTATTGACAGATTTATCAATGTAAATATATAAACAAACTACAAGACCCTCTCAAAAACATATTTAAACAATTACAACACGACCCACACATCATCACTATATACAACAAACCACCCATCTGCGCCAGACGACAGCTTCCAAACCTACACTCTTTGCTGACATCGACCAAAACACGCAACATTCCCGCACCACAGGGAAACAAAACATGTAACTAACCCAGATGCCAAATATGTCAATGCATCAACACCAACCACACATTCACACCTCCAGGCACCAACATCCAACTTAATCCCCCCCTCTTATCTTCGACAGCCCCGACGTAGTTTACTTATTATACTGTACTAGATGCACGAAAGGTAACTATGTCTGGGAAACAAGCCTGGAGTTCCGCAAACGCTTCAATAATCATAAACAAACCATTAGAGACAAATCCACACGATTCCCAGTGGCCGAGCACTTCAATCGACCAAGCCATTCCACAGATGACATGAAATGCATCCTCATAGCCTCACAATTCAGATCACAACAACACAGACGAAAATATGAAACCAAACTCATCCTCAAACTCAACACACACAACGCTGGACTTAATTTGGACCTGGGACTACTAAACAAATACACTTTCCACAAACAGGGTAACTAACCTATGCTATTTTCCTACGGGCGAAGTCTTGCGTGTGTCACGGTGGGATCTTAACTCTTAACTTTTAACAGTTTTTATTACATCTATTTATTTCGTTGTATGTATGTAGGTTTTATTATCTAATATTTATTATAGTCATTTATTTATTTATTTATTTATATATTTAAATATTGATCATTTATCTACTGACTTATTTATTTATATTATTTATATTATATTATTTAGATTATTTAATTTATTATTTTCATTAGTATTATATTTATTTATTTGAATTTTCATATATATTTGTTTTATATATATATATATATATTTATTATTATTAGACGCTAATTTTAATAAATAGAAAGTTAAATAAACGTTTTTTTAGAGAATTAAATTTTTAAAAATAAATGACCGCTGATACGAAGAAAGAAAGAAAGAAAGAAAGAAAGAAAAGAGCGAGTAATTAATTCAATTAACAGTTAAATTGAACGCAGTAACAGTAATTTCAAACAATTAAGTCGACTACAACGCTAAAACATGTGTATGGTGGCCTGCACAGGCACGTACGAGTGTGTGTGTGTTTGTATGAGTGTGTGTGTGTATGTGTGTGTGTGTGTGTGTGTGTATCGAGCAGTAAGAGACAAAGAAAGAGAGAAAGAAAAAAGGCACGCAAGCCCAGACGAAGAGAGAAAGAGCGAAAGGGGAAAACAACTATTCATTAAACGGTTAACTTGAACGCAGTAGTAGTAATTTTAAAACAATTAAGTCAACTACAACGCTAAGAGATGTGTATGATTGATCGCATGGTGTGTGTGTGTGTTTGTATGTATGTATGTGTGTGTGTGTGTGTGTGTGTATGTATCGAGCAGTAAGAGAGAAAGAAAAGGAGAAATAAAAATATATTTGTGAATGGGTGTATGTATATATGTATGTATGCTTACGCGCATAGGCACGTGTCGGTGTATGTGTGTGTGTGTGTGTGTATCAATGTACATGTACACGTCCCATTACGTGTGTGTGGACGCGTATGTGCGTGTGCTCATTTATACACATATTTAATTTATGATTGTTCTACTCTTTCCCCCTCATTGCCTGGGAAAACCTCCCACCGTACACACGCAAACCCCAAACACCGATGAAGACTGAAGGATCAGTCGAAAATTTTGTTCTCCATACCATCAACAAGAAAAAACTATTTTTCTTTACAGAACAACTTATATTCCTACACGTCACAAAATAAATAAATAGAAAAATAAATAATAAAAAGTTATAACACAATATAAACTTTTTTTCATTTTATTTTTTTATATACATACTTATATATATATATATATATATATATATATATATATATATATATATAGAGAGAGAGAGAGAGAGAGAGAGAGAGAGAGAGAGAGAGTTATTATATTAAATGTTATTTTTTAAGAATAAAACTAGTAGAATCTATATTCATCAAAACGCAGCAACCTACGATGAATTGGATTACGAAGTGCCGCCAGTAATACTTTTTTTAAAATGCTGAACCTAATTGAATGTTATCGTGTACTGCTAATCCTCGTGTTGTGGAATTTTAATTGTTAACGTTTTTTCCTAGACTGTTCTTTTGGCGTCTTACTGACTTCCCGTGTGCGTTTCTTGACTATCTTTTGAAATTTACATTTTTCCCAGCATCTTATGTTGATTTGTTTTTGTCACCTGAGAATAATTTGACAAATAATCTAATACGATTCTGAGACATGGAATGCACATTGTTTTTGTATTATTTTAACATGAAACAGGTGATTACAAAAAATAAATAAATGCAATAATTCTTTTATTTTAAAGAATGTTTGCTTAAAGATATATTTTATATATATGCATATATCAATATAAATATATATATATATATATATACATATATATACATATATATAAATGTGTATATGTATAAGTATATATATACATATATATATATATATATATATATAAATATATACATATATAGATATATAAGTATATATAAATATATATATATATAAGTATATATAAATACATATATATAAGTATATATATATATATATACACATATATATACATATATATTACACACACACATATATATATATATATATGCTTTTATATATATAAATATGTATATATATATATATATATATATATATATATATATATATATATATATATTACGGCATCTGTAGATTCTTATGTGTTTACAATCGAATTAATACTAAATGTAATGTGTGGGTTTTCTGTGTTTTGCATGTGGGTGTGAATGATTCCGTTTGTGTGCGTTTATCTATTTGTTGATCACCCCTTTGTTTCTTCTGTTTCCGTTTCGTGAACACGGTTGAAGGCGCCGATCGCAAGAAACACTAGCGAACACATCGTTTTCGCCCGACTAAACAACTCTGGAAAATATGTCACTTCATTTTCTGCTGAACTTCGTCGATGAATTCCTGGCACAATAGGTTCTACTTTTCATTTCTATTTTTGTTGTTGTAATAGTTGTTTTTCTTGTACATGTATGAACTCGTACAAGTGTAAAGTCGCAATAATGTGGACACCACATCTGTAAACTATCATCGTGTCTTCAAAGATCATTATTGTAGTTAGAACAAGGCAATGGTATATATCTGATTATGTTATATATATATATATATATATATATATATAAATGTATACAGATTTTTTAATTTTTTTTTATTTTCAGATTCTGGTATGTGAAGGGGTTCGAATATATTTAGTCGGTTAGTACAGTTGTCTCTATGTGTGTCCTTTGCATTAGTGTTTTGTGTTTTTTCTGCACGATATGTCACAAAAAATAAATGGCGTAGTAAACAAGATGTATGACAAAAGACAAACGTAAAACAGATTTAAATACAGGACAACAACTTGGAACGAGAGAGTAGGCCTGTATCGTTCGTATAAACATATGTCTTCAGAAAAAGTGAAGATTTGTAAAATTGTATTTCAATAGCAGTAAATAGATAGGACACTAACAAAACGCACACTAGCATACACACACATACACACACACACACACACACACACATATATATATATATATATATATATATATATGGGAAATGAAAAAGGAAACACCAAAAAGGATGTTTTTTATGTGCTCATCAACGTTTCGTCTTTATTTGTAAGACTTCTTCGGGATGATACTATTAAGAAAAATGTCATGCAAGTACGTGAACATATTGGGTTTACATGATGGGTTGATGGGAAGACGTAGTTGCCACTACTAGAAGCAGTAGGACCAACGTCCGGGCTTGGTGATTTCAGTCGCGTGGAATGAAATGAATGTTGATGGTTCTGAGTGAAAAAAGTGGAAAGGTAGGTGTGAGCAGGGATAATGTCGATGGTTGTAGGTTAAAAAGTGGAGGAGTGGGGGTGAGCGGGAAGAATGTGGATGGCAGTGAGTGAAGAAGTCGAGAGGTGACGAAAGAGGAGGGGGAATGTTTGACCAGGCGGCTGTTTCCCCCAGCTTCCACTTCTCTGCATACACCCCCACACACATCTTCAATCCAAACCTTTAAACCTAGTCATCCCTCACATTCTTTAAGCAGTCAGCTGGTCAAACATTCCACCTCCTCTTCCCCCACATCTCCACTTCTTAACTCACTGCCACCCAAACTTTAAAAAAATAATGTGTAAAGTACGAATTTTAAAGCTAGATACAGAAGCAACAAACTATCATTTAATAACCCATATAATAAGAAAGGGTTGTCATTATCTAACAACATAGTGTCTCTAAAAGGCAAGGATATAGTGCTTACACTAAAATGACGAATTATGAAAAAAAAACTCTTACAGTGCATAACGCCCCCTGTTTTCTTTGTCTTTGTAAAAAGTTGGCTCCTATGTTCACTGATGAAAAGAGTTTGCTTAATCAGAGAAATGAAATAGGATTTAACTGTAGGCAGTCAAAACCGTTCACCTTGACAATAACCTCGTAAATCTAGCATAATTCAACCTAAAATAAAACATGAATGAATAATAATACTGATAATATTTTTAGGAATGATCTGTAAATTCTATTTTTTATAAAAAAAGCTATCTTACTAATTAAACTAAAAAACACTCTCTCTTTTGCGGAAAAAGATGGAGGCAATACCTATGAACATTTACTGGGGATGATAAATATTTCCATTGTTCAAAAAAATATTGCTGTCAGAATCAAGTACATTTAAAAAATCATTAAGTTGAATGACAATATATTCTTATGAAGCACATGACAATACGATTTATAAAAATAACTATTTATTCAGTATGAATTATAGTTTTTAGGAGAAAACGTGCCAATGAAAAGTGTATAAGATCCGACTGACGTTTGTTATGAACATTCTTTACATACCCAGTATTGCCCGGGAATAATTATACTTATATTGTTGTGAATCAAATTGCTATTTGACCGACTATATACCATATTAATCTGACAATTTTTATGATATTTACGGTATAATGAGTTTTTTGTATGGCATTACGTTGTATATAAAAAATACACAAAATGAAAATAGTTATATTTATGAAAAGACCATCGAAATATAAATATTCCCGTCTAATGTTGCATTGTTCGATTGATTAATGTAGAAGTAAAAAGTAACTAATAAATAAAATGTAATTTTTCAAAACCAATATGCACATATTACAAGTGGTATTGCAGGTTGAGAGCAGACTCAGAACGTGTCCACGAATAGTGGGGGTTTTAGAGGCACCGGTAAAGCAACGTAATTTACGATGGGAACTGGTGTTCCGCGTCATAAACATACCGTTTCCGTTTAACAGTGGGCATGAGCTCCGAATTAGTTCTTGAATAGTGAATAACAAAGTATAACTAATCGCCCTAAGAGGAAATAAAGGGAATTGTTTAAAAAATAATTAAACGTGTATAGGAATGCATCAGTGTAATCGTTTATGTTTGTGTAAAGCTGTGCACCTGATTACAAATAAAGAGTAAACTTTCATTTTAACTGGTAGCTGCTCCCATTTATGAAAAAAAACTGAAAAATAGTCAGAGTTGGATGAATAATTTGATAAAGAAAACAAAGCGAAAACCTCTTAGTTTTGTAAAGAAGATTGTTGTATTATAACCAAGAATGTGTCACATTTAAACTAACCGATACCAAACTCCTAGAATCAAACTGGCATTTTAAGCAACTAGAATGATATAAAAAAGGTTGATGTATCGTAAAACGTGGCAATGGTTCAGTAAAGCGCTGGCTGTGACATTAACGACTATAAAAAAAACGCTGAAGGAGGATCTTCGGTACACTAATATATAAGATTTGCAAAGGGCAACTCGTCGTCGCCAATGACGAAGAACACAGCGCTACACGAGCCAATAAACTGCTCAAGAAAGTGAAGAAACAAGTCAAGCCGTTTATGCTCGGATTTTACTGAGAATCTGTTGAACAACCTGCAGAACAACCGGAGGTTTAAAGAGCGCACGGGGCCCCGCGTTTCATCAAGATGCAATCTCGTCAATAAACTAAATGTGTGTGTATATTTTGTTGTCAAGGTCATGGTATGCCATGCAACTCGAAATATTAGAACATGACATATTTTAGAATGGGTATTATTAATTAAAAACGGTTTCGAAAAATAATCACTAGTTACATCTTACGAAATGTTGTTATTTAAACCCCTATACAGTATCTCTGATTATAATCGATAACGTTTAATGTGAATCTGAAATATATTTTATTTAAAAAAGTAGAAGGATGTGCCTATATTATGCCACTGTTTGGTTCTGTTAAAATGGTCCGACAAAATTAAATATGAGTAACACTTATTATTCGATGCCGATTATTGTTGTCAAAATGTCAAAAGAAAATAATATATTAAAATTTAATGTAGCGTGTCAACCCTTTTTTACATAATTTCGATAAAACTAATTGCAACTAAAACTCGCATATATTCCTTTACTCTCACGCCTCGTACCTGCAATCAAATATTTATAATAACCGGGGAATTAGTTGTATGTTAATCATGTACGTTAACACACGTAAGCATAGTTTGAATTAGCAGGAATTGAGTTGGAATTATTTACTGAAACCCGTATTCCAGTGTATTCGGGCTTTCTATACAAGTGTGTACGAGAGCAATAATACTTCGCCATACAGGTAAACCCTGACAAAATATTCTACATGAACATAGTATCCGAAGTCCTAATAAGTTCTCCTTAATATCACTACACACTGGCTAATACGACAGATGGTGTCGCGGCTCCTAGTGGCGTTATCTTAATGAACACAACTTAGCTACATGCTCCAGATGTACATATACATCCAGCAACATTCAGAAAAGTTCACAATAGAACTGTATCTTTATTAAGTTTATTGGTGAGAAGAAGAACTCTTGTTATCCTCTACATAACTATCTGCACGTTTGAGATGTAGAGGAACATCTTGATTGAACACTAACATATCTATGTATTTAATATAGAAATACAGTAATTGCCTAAGAAAATGACCCCTTGATGTATGGGAGCATGCTTACTTAAGTAACCTAAACACATAATTGACTATATATAGATACACACATTAAAAAACAGATTAATTGTTATTACATTTAAGACATTTTATGCAAAAAGGATTGTATCACTAGATATTTCAATGTATTTCTATTTTTGAAAAATATTGTTTTTATTTGTATCATAGTTTATACGCACTTATAAGTACTTTTCTCAAATGTCATGGCAACTCAGATTCAGTACGAAACGCAAACTAATTAGCCAATTCAAATCGTTAACATTGTCAAAAAGGATAATGACTAGAGACAGCGAATTGATAGAAATAAGATGATTTTTCAACCCGCTAATATTTTGAAAAGAGTTGTCTTTTTAAACAAATATAACCCAGTAAGAGTACTTTAAAGACGTGCTCTCTTAAATTTATTAGTATGACCCTTGTATTTCTTCTTAATAGAGCTAGACAGGTGTATATAGCCATACATATGCATGAATGTGTATATGTCTGTATATATACATATATATATATATATATATATATATATATATATATATATATATATATATGTGTATATATATATATTCATGCAAATATTGTTTTGAATACCTTTTTATTGTTGTATTTTGCGAGTTAAAGGAAAGGATTTTTAAAAAAGACGGCGGTGAATCGCGGAGAGAATGTTTTCGCATTGTTCCTTGAAAGAGGTCGACAATTTAAATTCAGCAACGGCGGAGTGGCATCACATAATAAAATCGCTTCACGTTGAGCATTTTAAAATGTTTGTACTTGTGTCATAAGTGATGTTATAAATAGTACTTTTATGTAGATTGCTTCGAGTATTTTTCATTATTATAATTTGGGTTCATGTATTTTTTATTGTTCACAACTGTAATTTGTCTTAAATCAGAGGAAGCAGTTATGTGTTTGTGGATCTTAGTTTATTGAGACACAGTTTACAAAATGCATGGTGAAACGGTGATAGAGGGTAGTGGTTGTAAAACCAATGTAGCGAGTTGCTTTATTATTATTATTATTATTATTATTATTATTATTATTATTATTATTCATGTCTATATTACGGTCGGCGTTTTACTAAGACAGTATATCTTAACAGTCGGTAGTGGTTGAATTATTTTGTTCGTTCAGCGCAAATAGTCATACTGAGAAGTTTTATTGTGATTGTGTGATATTTATCTACCTTCTTCGCGATCAAATAGAGGCTTTCAGACACTATGAATGGAGGAGGTAAATACCCTGTGGCTTAGTAACATTTTGACGAGAAAGGTCCGACTGCCAAATACTATTTGAGGTGGAGTTTATTAATTGATAATTCTCTCAAGAATGCTGACGGGGATAGCCAGGCAATTTTTAAGAGCTCAGAGGTCTTCTTTTATAGAAAAAGTGCTTCCTTAAATCGACTGACATTGTGCCACATTTTCCTGTAGTTAAAACGATAGAAATACCCGGTTTCTCTGCAAGATTGTTCTAGAGAGACGCCCAAGTATGTATATATATATACCAGCAGGGGTGGCCGGTGTTGACTGGGGCTTACTTTTCTCCGGTCGCCCCATTTCACAGGCCCTTTCTTCCCGGTGCCTGTGACAAAAGCTGTCTCTTTCCAGGTCACTTTCTCTTCATCGTTCTGTTCTCCCCTGTCATTACAATTTCTGTTGCGCGGGGCAAACGTTTGACATATTTCTATTAAAAGTACAATCTCGGTCTTCGCCTCCTACTTTGATGTATATGTAAGTTATCCTTAAACGAAAATGCTCATGGGTCACTTGGATTCTAACACTCGACCTTCTGGTGATCGTTCTTTATCCGTAACAATTAGTCTACCGACGCAGAGAACACTATAACGTTTGTTTTTTTTGGCAAACCACACATGGGCACAACATACAGATTACTTAGAAAACGAAGAAATATGATGACCCCATAAAGTTCCGTGTCGGTTCAGCACAAAGTAATCGACGTTTTTTGTTTTTTTTTTCGATATTTCTGTCGAGTATCTCGTCAGCCTTTTGCAGATATGCACATACACACAGCCACCTCTGTTTTAATAATAGACCTAACAAAATGTCATACCTACGGTCATATATGGCGAGCATGAGCGAGTGAATATATTATATATTACCATTAAACAAATTCGTTAATATACATTATTATTTGCGAAAAGATCCGTCCTAAAATATTATATAAGAAGTTTATTTTAATAAAAACTGTTCGTAATGTCTGACGTCAGATAGACTAATTGGTCAAAAGAAATTATAAGCGAATAAAAACCGATCTGCGCTAAATATAATGTAGGAGTATTCTTTTGATGAAAACTAGTTAGCAATTTCTGATGTCAGATATACCAAGTCGATATATGCTATATTACATTAGACAAATTCCTGAAAATAAATTATTTGCAAAAAGAAACATCCGTCCATAAAGTGATTTTTTATTGAGTAATACTCTTCGCAATTTTGATGTCTGATGACGAAGTGTATATCTTTTACATTACTCTTAAATTATTTCTTGAAACAAATTATTAGCGAAAAAAAAACATTATGCCTAAAATATAATGTAGGATTGCTATTTTGATGAACACCAGTTTGCAATTTCTTATGTCAGATATGTCTACCATGACAAAAGGGATATCTTTAATATTACCATTAAAAAAATTAGTAAAAATACACTATTATGTGCGAAAAAACATCTAGCATGAAATATAATGTAGTGTTTTCTTTTGATTAACACTGTTCGCAATTTCTGATGCCAGATGAGGCGGTCATGACCCAGTCGATATCTTCCATATTACCATTAAACAAATTCGCGAAAATACATTATAATTTGCAAAAAACAACATATGTTTGATTAACACTGTTCGTAATTTCTGATGTTAGATCTGGCCGCGATGGCTACGTGGATTACTTCTATATTACAATTAAAAACTTCTGTGAAATGACATTATTTGCGAAAAAATAATCATGTCTTAAATACAATGTAAGATTTTGTTTCATTAACACTGTCTGCAATTTTGATGTCAGATATGTGCCCATGACAATGTGGATATCTTCTGCATAACGATAAAAAATATCGTGAAGATAAATCATCATTTGTGGACAAAAACATTGGCCCAAAAATATGATGTAAGATTTTTCGTTTAATTTATACTGTTCGCAATTGTCGATGTTAGATACGGTGAACATGCTCAAGTGGATATTTTTCTGTATTACATCTACACTAATTTGTAAAAGTAAATTATTTGCGAAAAAAAAACAATGTGCCTGAAATACAATGTAGGATTTTTCTCTTGATTAAAACTGTTCACAATTTCTGATGACAGATACGGCGGCCATATCTAAATATCTTCTAAATTACCATTAAACAGATTCGTGAAAATAAATTATTATTTGCAAAACAACATCCGCCCTAAAATACAATGTAGGATTTTGATTTTGATAAACACTGTTCGAAATGTATGATGTCAGAAATGGTGGGCATGACTGTGTTGATATGTTCTATATAACAATTACACTTATTCGTTAACATAAATTATTTGCAGAAAAACACCCATAGTGCCAAAAATACATTATAAGACTTTTCTTCTGATTAACACCAGTTTGCATTTTTTAATGTAAGATAAGGCGGTCAAGACTAGGTAGATATCTTCGATTTTACCTTTTCACAAATAAGTCGAAATAAATTATTATTTACGAAAGAAAGACATTGCCTAACATATTATGTATACTTTTTTATTTTGATTATCACCAGTTTGAAATTGTTGATTTCAGATGAGGCGGTAATTACTTAGTGGGTAATTTTATATTACCATTAAAAGAATTGGTGAACACAAAATATTATTTGCAAAAAAAAACATTTGGCCTATAATAGATTGTATTTTTTTTTCTTTTGATTATAATATTCGCAATTTCTGACGCCAGAAAGAGCGGTCATAACCAACTAAATATCTTCTATGAAATCATAAAATAAATTTGTGAAAACAAGTATTATTTGCGAGAAAACAACCATCCGTCCTTAAATAAAATGTCGGATTTTTTTTTGATTGACACTGGTTGGCAATTGTTGCTGTCAGATAGGGCGGCCGGGACCAAGTGGATATCTTTTATTTTACTTTTTTTACAAATTAGTAGGAATAAATTATTATTTGCGAATAAAAACATCCGGCTTAAAAGATAATGTTCAATATTTCTTTTGAAAAACAACGGTTGGCAATTCATGGTGTAAGAAAGTGATGAAACAAATTAGTAAAAAAAAATTATTTGAAAAAAAAACATCCGGCTAAAACTATAATTCAAAATGTTTTCTTTGATTTAAACAGGTTTTCATTTTCTGGTGTCAGATAAGGCAGTTATGACAGAGTTTATATCTTTGATTTTAATCAAAAAAAAATTGTTTGAAAACAATTTTTTTTTAGAAAAAAAACAACAATTTAAGATATGATGTACGATTTTTACACCGGTTTGCAATTTCTGATGTAAGATAGTGAGACCATGCCCAAGTGTGTATCTTCTATTTAACGATTAAACAAAGGTAAATGATGTCCTTTAATAGCGTACTCATATCGCATATATCGTTGTTGGACTACAGGAGTTTGAAATAAAAGTGAAGACTAATTTTAGGTCTAGTAATGTTTTCATTCATGTAGCATCCTTATTAAATAAAATAAAAACTCATATTATCCTTTGTTCGTACTCCTAAAATAAACAAAAAACAACAAACAAATTACTGATATGCCCCTGTCGTATCAAAGACTAATAATCATATTCATTTATTCTGTCATATGAAAGTGTTCTGTCATATGAAAGAACTCGAAAATTTAAGATACAACTGGCAAGTCCCCGTTTTGAGACTAGAGAAGAAGCAATGCGAGACACGACGCTGGAAAAGAACACCATTCTGAAGTAATACTTCAAGATGTGTTTCCGGCAGTGGATGGATCGCTGGGATAAGGGTGTTTTAGCACCATAGGCTTAGTTTTAAGTGGATACGGATCCAAACACTACCACGAATTTGAAATATTGTGTTTGTATCAAGTCAGATACATTTCAGACATATCTCGTGTGTATATATATATATAGCATCAGTGTATGTTTAAATGAATCAAAAAAGGGATTAATCGCAAAACAATTGAGTGCTTATATACAAATTGTTCATTAAGAAAATTTACGTCACATAATCCAAAATGCACAAAAACATACAGCATCCGTTATCAACAATTAAGTGATTCTAAATAATACTTAATTAAGATAAAAGGCCATATGAAAATACAGTCTGACTTCATTGACTAGGTACTTTTGACAAAAGGGGCGCTTATGTGAGACCATTGAAATAAGTTACGGTGATGTTTAAACTACCATCTTTTTTTTAAAATTTATTTTGTTAGTCGCATATGATTAAGATTATGCTCTAACGACCTTTTTAAGAAAAGTAGAAGGTCAGTCTATCTCCATGACACCATGGTGCGTCTCTGAAATATGTTACTTATAGTGTTGAATAATTTATTTCTCTTTCTATATATATATATATATATATATATATATATATATATATATATATATATACATAAATATGTAGATACATATGTATATATATATATAATTATTAATGACAATATATGTATTAGCATATACTATCAGTTCCTTTTACTTTGTAGTCTCTTTAAAAGATTTAGCTCAATGATTGCCAATTATTGATAACAGAGCAAATATAAGTCAGTTCCTACTATATTCCAATAACCATGGTGTTATTTTATTAATTTTATTTTTTCACATTCTCGAAAAACATAACATTTCTGTGAGATATATTTTTACGGTCCGTTTCATTTGGCTTGTGCCAAACAACATGTTTATGTAAATATCGTCTCTGCAACACTACAAAATCATCAGAAAAAATTCACAAAGAGTAAAAAGTTATTGGATTAAAGTGTCTTGAAGAAACCTACACTATACAGTAGTTCATTTTTGGGTGAAAACAAAGAAAAAACAAATAAAAATTGAGAGCAAAAAACTCACACGTAGGAATTCCCAGCTTCATATTTAGTTGATTACTAGCAATACTTCAAGCAAACTACCATTTCCTTATATATATATATATATATATATATATATATATATATATATATATATATATATATATGTTACCTCGACCAAGAATGCCAATCATCTGTTTCATCAAATTATAAACGAATAAAATAAAGTTCTTTGGAGCAGAGTGAACAGTACGTAGAGAGACATAGACGTAAAACATAGATCGAGAGATGTTCGCGTATAGCGTATGAACATCTATACACTTTGTGAAAATGGCCTGATATTACTGCTATTAGACTGAATAGAAATAATAGCAGAGCCACCTAAAATCTGACGTTTTTACACCGCTTAATCAGTGGCATTATTGTGCTTTTAATTATGTTTCATTCTTTTGTGTTCCGATAATATATTCTTACTTTTATTTTTATTTAAACATATGACGATCAGGGCTACCAGGTGATGCCCGGGTGCAGAATCAAAAAGCAATGTCTGTATTCTGAATTGGTTAGCAGATTAAGTTATCACTTTGATCACATCACTTGCTTGTATACTCTTAAAAACACTTATGACCTAATATTTGCAAAAGTGGAGGTAGTACACACATGCAAATGTAAATTACAACCTCATAGCTAAACAGTAAGAGTAGAATGACTTTTTGTATGCACAGGTAGGGCGATTGTATGCATGGTTTCCTAAGACGAATGAACCCAGGTAAAGTAAATAACTCTTGAAGCTTCTTTTTTTTAAACACAAACTACAAAACATATTTGTCGAGTTTATCGTTTTTCTTTATAACATGGTGTGCTTTACTCTTTCAAAGATAATTCTTATATTTTTATTTTATTTTAGAGTACATTTTAAAAACATGTTTCCAGTAATGAAACCGAATATACAAGTGAATAACATGTATAATTAGAATATGGTTTTTATGAAAAAAATATTTAATACGTAAAAGCTTTAAACTGATATTGAAAGTTTTAACACGTTATAGAAAGTGTAAGGAAATACAAACTGCAATCATTTAATAATAATCAGAAAACTAACTGGCATTCTGATTTAAAATAACTTCATGAACAAAATTTGTTTTATTTTAGTGTTAATACAAAAAAAAGATTTGACACACACGTTATGCTCTTACTTAAAGTTGCCCATGTGACAAGCATGCTTCTTAAAGTTGCAATCCGGCAACATTTAGTATTTGTCTTATACTTTTATTGATGGCGAAACAAAGTCGTACAGGAAACTGCAACCGCTTAAAGTGAAAAAGTATATTTGATGGTATAATTGGTATCCTCGGAATAAAAACAATTTCACATTTGCCACAACCCGTGAGAATGATTGGCTCAATACAGTTTATCATCAATTTTTTTTAAAGACTTGGAAATCGAACTTTGATGCAATGACTTATGCGATTATTAATCTCAGACAACGCCAGAAAGCACAAATGGTCACTGCCAATTCTTAAGTTCTTCTCCAGGTCCATTTCAACTCATTTATGTGGCGTCCCTATTATATAAAAGCATGTTCATTTATGTAGCCACACTGTCAGATGAAAACACTCATAAGGCATGTCCATGTATGTAACCGCTATATGAAATAATTCATAGCAATTATGAGTTGGCGATTTATTTACATAGCAGATAGTTGCGGGCATTGCCAGAAAGTGGCGGATATTAGCAGGCCGTAGTTGAGTTTGTCTACTACAATGTAAAATTATGAAAATGCGAATTCATTTCATGTTTTTAATTATGAGTTCGCAATTTCTTTACGTGATAGACACTGGCGAATACTAGCGGGTTGTGGCAGGCAGTGTCTACTGAAATGTAAGATCTGAAAAATGCTGACTTATTTCTTGTTTTGAATTATGAGTAAGCTATTTCTTTCATATGGCTGACAATAGCAAACAGTGGCGAACACTAGCGCGCACTAAACAATACTGACTCATTTCGTGTTTTAAATTATGTGTTGGCGATTTCTTTATAGAGCTGCCAATGGCGGACCCTGGCGGGCAGTGGTTGACACTGGCGGCACTAGCGGGCAGTGTCAACTAAAATACTAAAATATAATAAATATTGACTCATTTCCTGTTTTGAATTATGATTTAGCTATTTTTTATACGGCTTACAATGGCGGACAGTGGCGAACAGTGGCGGACAATGGCGGGAAGTGTCAACTAAAACGTAAAATCTAATAAATGCTGACCCATTTCCTGTTTTGAATTATGAGTAATGCTTGGCTAGTTACTCTCCTCATTCTTCTAACCATAATCGTATTAGAATGTTAATGTCCTTTTCAGTTAAATTTAAGATAATGACCATCAGCTTTTTACGGGAATAAATCGCACTTTGTTTTTAAAAAAGACTATATGATATAATTGTTTTCTATCTGAATTGATACCTAATTAGTCTAACGATTTAAATTTCAAAACCTCGAGTTAAAATCCTTTTTTAAGAACGAAAACTTTTTTTAAAATCACATTTTCTGACGTTGGAGTGGTTTACTCTTCACTAATTATGAGTTAACAATCAAGCACGGCTTTTAACTTCTCGCAGTTACTATTATTATAGTATTTTTTGCACAGCACACGACATATTTTTAAAAGCTATTTTTATACGTAAGTGATTAAAAACTGAGCTTATTACAAAGTCACATTTCTTATGAATGAAAAAACATTAATCGAATCATAAATTATTTATGTTTTTACATGTAAATTACAGCACGCATTTTCTACATTAAAATATCAGTGTTGAACAAATTTTAATATGTAAAATTGATGGAAAGATTCTCACATACGAAAAGGGGACCGGTAGAAGGTCGGCTATTCAAAGGCTAATTTAAAAATAGTTGTTCTAATATACAAAATAGTAAATCGGTTATGTATCAGTTAATGTACAACATTCTGCGCTAAGTTATTACGCAGTACTAATTGTACTGACCTGTCCTGGAATAGGTAGAGCTCGACTTAAAAACCTTTGTAAACGCAATAATCAACTTATAAATAACTCACTGGATCAGTTTCACAGAATATCTAATCATAGTAAATCACTAGTTTTCAATAAAAGAGAAAAAAAACTAATTATGAATATTATAATATCTGGTTGATTAAAACTTCGTTCAACATTTCATCTAGAGTCTTATATATTTCTATACTATATTGCGTTATCAGCTCGCTATCGTTTCGCAAAACTCTCTACTTAAAATTTTGGACCGACGCTCTGATTGTTAATGGGAGATTTTAAGTTAGTTTGGCGAGAATGTCGAAGCCGGGGAAGTGTCCGTTCTAGAGCGCCGTATATTCCGTGGGAGAGCAAAAACGAGTCATTGAAACCTGCCACGCGTCGACTGATATTGAGATTTGTTGTGCGTGGCCCTAACCTTCCCCTAACGGAACTCAGTCATCGAACAAAGAAAATCAATGTATTCAGTATTCTCTCTTTTTTGAGTAATTCCTTATGTCAATCGACACCCCATCGACCACCGCTTACTGATAACCGAGAGAATGTAATTCCAGCAGTGGCCGTAGGTTCTCTTACCCCACTCCCACCCTATACCATAATAGAATTTAGTCGAAGAACACAGAAAGAAAATAAATGTGCCGACCGAAGTAAACTCGTCGGCGAGCTACTGGGGGGATCACATCGGGCCAAATCACACCTGTCTTTCGTTTGACCATAGCAAGTGACACTTTTACCAAGCAAAATAAGAAAGAGTTGTGTCGACATTTCAATGTTGGTGTTATTTAATCAATTCTTGTTTGTCCCGACCAAAATCTGGTATATTCATTAATCGCTACCTCGATACACTGCCACAATCTAAGCTGAATTCGTGCCAGCTCGACGCCGTAGTCTACCTCTCTCGGTTTTTGGTTTATAATTAATATATCTATGACTTAGCTTGTTTATTCACAGTAGCGTGAAACTCTGATCACCGGCCTTCGTAGGCCCACTTCTAATTCATATAAGTGTGTATTCCGTCTCCGTCTTCCGCTCAACATTGTCACAGAGGACTGTTAAGCGAGATCGCTTTTCAGAATTAGTGCCAACGCATATAATTTTGTAGAGTAATAAAGCGAGCTAATAATGTGTATATATATACGCATTATTTTGTCATAATATGTAAATGTTCGGATGGTGTATATGTAAGAAATCTAAATTTTAGAGATTTTTGTGAAGTTTAAATACCAGCTTAAAATACTTGCTTGTATAGCCCAACTACATAGCAGTGATACAGTAGGGCGCTCTGACTGTTGTTAGCTACATGTGTATGCATCATTTGTGGGTCACGCAATAGGCTTCATCAGCTTGGCCGCTTCTACTAGCTATAAATTATGCCTCTTAATATATAAATCAGTTTAACCAACGTATGATGCATTTATAAGCTTCAAGATGTACACTGTTTTCTTAACTGCTGAGTCTGACATATTTAGGAGAATATATAGAAGCTTAACTTCCATAGATTGAAATATGAATCATTTGTTGGTATATATATATATACATATATATATATACATATATATTTATATATATATATATATATATATATATATATATATATATATATATATATATATATATATATATATATATTTATCCCAGTTTGGAATTTCCCTAGAATATGTATATTTCCTGATCGCATATGTTCCATCTGCAGAGACAGAATAATTACTTGTTAATTCATATAATCCGCGCAAAAGTCCTTACATACAAGCTTCATTAACAACATATATATATATATATATATATGTGTGTGTGTGTGTGTGTGCGTGCATTATAATATATATATATTATGTATATATATATATATATATTATATATATATACAGCCATATGTATGCAAACGTATATATATATATATATATATATATATATATATATATATATATATAGGAATGTGTATATAAATGCATGTATATACACTAATATTACCTATTAATATGCACATACTAACACACATACACGTATATATATATATATATATGCATATATGTATGTATATATATGTGTATACATATATATATATCTATATATATATATATATATGTATATATATATGTATATATATATGTATATATATAAAGAAAGAGATAGAGAGTTAAACATATAGGTTATCGAAAGGAAATGAACAATATATATATATGTGTGTGTGTGTGTGGGTGGGTGTGTGTAAGTATGCATACCCTTAAGTACTTTGATATTATTCATAAATACACAGGAACACAAACCTGGCGTGATGTCTCTCGCTGTTTCCATCACGCTCGATTTGTAGGTGTCAAAAAGCAAAACACAAAAAAAATGTATTCATCACATCAACCCTTCCAACTTAATCGGCCGTATTCTCCATCATCTTCATCAAAGTCGTCCTCTGATATTTCAGCAACTCTCAAAAGTTTTTGAGCACGTCGAAAGTATTTCGACTCCACAATGCATTCGGAAAATACGATCGGGGTTAGCTTTCCTATACTAGAAAGAGGACGAACCGAAGAAATGCTGAAATATGAGGACCGATAACGGGTTACTCAAGAGTAGGTTTACAATTCAGCACAATAGAGCCCGCTGATGTAAAAAAAAATGATCGTGAAACACCTCGTGAAGCATGTGTCAACGTCACGCTGGCTTTGTCTACGAACGGAAATATTTTGCATCGAAGAGGCGTGGCAGTTGGCATGAGTCACAGATACGACTGTGCAATAATTTAGCTGAATTCTCATCATGAGAAGACGTAGGTTGAATGTTCGTGTTTCTGTTTATTTTATTAGGTATTATGTTCACTTATTTTATTCAACAATTCTTACATCGTTATATATCTGTATATTTTTCCATGTTCTTAGTTAAGATATCGTCATAGTTAAACTATCTATATACAGATTCGCCCTACATATCTAGCCTAACGCCTGTATTTATGTATTTACAATCATTACTTCCGATAATGCAATAGTTTTTTTTATAAAATATAATTTTTCAGGCAGGTTTAAATGCATATATCGTTATAACGTGTTTTTTCATCATTTGGGGAGTCAAGTGGTTTCTTACTGTGGTTTAATCAGTAAGAATACTGCTTATAGTGTCGGCATAAGCTCGAGTCATGCGATACTGCGTACATGTTGATACTTAAATATGATTCATACCCACGTAAATCGAACCTTCTAGTAAACATAATTATTGGTTGTAACTTGCGATACTGATTTGTACTCGAAAGGCAACTGATAATAGGTATACCAACATTTAAATTCGCTTTACTTTCTAGTCTGGTCTCCAATGACGAAGTAGATAAGAAGTCTGAATGTTTGCAACATTCTCTGCCTTACATTTTAAAATTAATTATTATGTGTCTGCACAAACATAAGAGCTATATGTGCCTTGACTTCCTGAGATGGACAATATTAGGTGAAACAACCAGCTGCTACTAGATACATAGAACAACCTAAGCAGCTGATAATGTGTATATAAACAAACATGACTTATATTGAAATAATATTTTAATGCAAATATTAGCTTGAGTTTAGTTATTGTCTATCAACACTAAATAGCTGTAACACAGCGATACACGTTCATTGTTTTTGACTACATGTGCCCTACAACTTAATAGATGAAACAGTGCACTAAAAGTATGTTTATCTACCAGCTCTTGTGTAAGTCTTCCTAAAAAATAAGCATTCTTGACAACTGATGGTGTGTATATAAGCTTTAAGGTATTGATTACTTTCGTAGCTTACCAAATTTCCTGCTCCCAAAACTAATTTCTCATGAGATAATATGTACATTTTAAAAAGGTGATTCAGTAAGAAGTATATGTTATTCAATCAGCAAAATCACACCCCTTTATTGTGGAGGTGATGAAGTGCCGTTGGTATAGTTAGGGTTATTAAAAGATTGTTCGGTTTGAAGCACTTTAATCGTTGGTGAATGTATGTTATCTGGTAGAATGCCCCAAACAAAGCGAAAGCAAATATAAAAACAACAAAACACAAAATAGAAGAATACCGGGCATCGTCAAGTAGGAAAATCAAGTATGTTATTATATTTTCGAATTGACTTAATACTATTTCCTATTATAGCGACATAATGCGTAAAGATGAAATGATAGAATACATCATGTAACATCAACTGGAATTTTCTAGAACTATGCGTAAACTATAAGTTAGGTTTTTAATTAATTCTATACAAAGTGATTGGAAAGTAATTCCGTGTTATTTGGTGTAGTAATTTATTTATTAAATATAATTTTTACAAAAAATAAATATGTTAATAAAATGAATATAATAAGGTCTAACGTAATTAAATATGGTCGCCAGCATTCATCATCCGTTTTTTTTAAAAACTTCCTGGGAAACGCATCATCTAATTTTATAAGTAATTTATTTTTAATTTGTTTTGATAATAACTCACTAATTATGAAATCTACTTGTACTCGTGAATAAAGTTCATTTATAATTATAATTTCATTTGTTGAAACATAAACACTTCCCTATTTTTACGAATGCCGATAATATAATGTACCTATTGCATTCTACTGGTCTTACCGTGGTATAGATTGTTCAGCCCCATCATAGTATTTCTGAGCAATATGAAAACTTACTTGATGAGGTTTGATTTTGTGTAAAATGCTACAGTTTGTAAACATATAGAGGTATAATGATTACATTTCAGTAATGAATTACAAGCTATTTCTTTGTACATGCATCAACTAATGGTCAAACATTTGCATGTCTTCTGCGCACGGATGCCTGCTCTTTCGCTCACTTTTTACAGTCTGATCCGGCTATACCGTATAACATAAAAGTTGGAGTCAAATAATATTTATTGGAACTGATAGATAACAAATTAATAAGTGTGGTGATTACTTGGACTTTTAATTTTAGATATTTGTTTTCACATCTATTTTCAAATGCCAACATTCTAGAGTCTTATATGTTTGAAGTGTCAGCTTGTCCTAGTGTTGCACAAGACCCACTGGTTTTATAGTAATCGTTGTTGCATGTATTATTATATATATACTATCGTATTCGGTAAAAACAGCAGTACAGATAGACGTATCTTGTGAATTATTATTCATTTTCCTCTGGTGTTATAAGTCTGTACAGCTCGATCACAAGTGCCAACAAATTTAAATTTACGCCTCAAAATAGAAGCAAGGAATGTTATATTTGCTTCAAGTAAGACTTTTTTTTCATTTTTACGAAACTTATGCTGAGCTAAAACTTGCGTAAAATATGTAATAGACAAAATTGATACACACTCACAGGTTATTGCTTCCTTACAAGGCAGCTTCCCCTTACAAATGATCATTAACCTGTTCACGTCACTTTGAGAGACTCATTTGCATTTCCGATTCCCATAGAAAATTGCGGTTATCTATTCTGAAATTCCTGATTTATGCTTATGACATTACTTCTTGTTATCTCCCATTGGCTTTGAACAAGGCCCATTGGTTCAGTATTCCAAAAATAACAAACTTTTACAGTCATTATTGCAGCTAATTTTGTACATACTGAATACATAATTAGACGGGACATCGGTCATTTATTTTAAGATATTGCATGCCGAAGGTATTCTTCAAAATGTATGTTCTTATCATATGCAGTAAGTGTTCCTCTTGGGACTCCGCGGAATTGGTCACACAAAAGAAACCATGTTCTAGTCTACCGGCTCTTGTCTGATTACAACAGTTATATTCGTTGTTACTGGAAATTTATAACAATTGATGAGTGTCTTTAAATTGAAGGTAGGTTATCAAAATCTTAAATAAATCAGATGAATCGGCAACAAAGTTGTAATGGATTTCTTTATTTAAGTGGTGAAGTATTTTTAATTCGAGTTTTTTATTGGTAAATATAACCGTGAACTTATTTTAAAAATATATCAATTTTAGTTTTCGTATGTTTCAGAGAAAATAATTATCTTACCTTATGTGTTATGTTACTAAATTCAGATACTTGCGTTTAGAATGATAATCGCTTCAAACTTACATAGAAAGACAGTTAGTTCACAAAAGAGCTACATTCTACACTTGATGAAGATGATGCTGATAACGATGATGCTGACGATGACGATCATGATGGTAATCATCATTATAATCATCATCATAAATATCACTATCATCATCATCATCTTACGCTTAACGTTTTTTTCACATGCTGACATCTGTTGGACGGCTTTAACAAATAAACTTCCAGACATAAATCACGCGTCCATCAAATCATGCTCATTAAATGTATCTCACTGCGAGCATGCCCTAAACCTTCACGGGGTAAGTTTTACCACATCATCATGAGTGTTTGTTGAGATTCAATAGTTATAAGTACACACTGACATACATTCAGTGTATGCGTTATTTGTAAAATGTGTTTCTATACAAAAGAATCGTAAAAACGCATTTAATTTCGAAAACATTTGAGGCAATATATGTGCTTATTGTTTTAGATGCATGTTGGTAAGTAGTATGATTTCGATTATTCGGAGTACTATTCCTATATTGGTTGTATTTTTCAAAAACTAACCACATATGTAATCTCCGAGATTATGTAAATAACTCTTATCCTACTGAGATATATTTATCTCGAACTAATGCACATACACAGAATTTCGAACTTAAGTATGAGAGAACACGCGAGTAAAGTTATCTGATCCATTCTGCCATGACTAGATAGAAATAATTATATACTCGTATTTCACATCACCACATACTGTAACTATTAGAACTACAACTTAAAATACTTAATTGTTAAAAAATGATACACGTTAATATGTAGACCATTTTAGTATGATAAATGTATTTCATTTTTCCTTTTTTACAAATGTAAATTAAAGTAGTCATTATATATATATATATATATATACGTAAATATATACACATATATGTATATCTATATACACACATATATACACTCACTTATATATATACATATACACATATACATATACATATATATACACACATATATATATATACAGATATACCCACACATACATATATGCATACACATGTATATATATATATATATATATATATATATATATATATATATACATATATAGACCCACACATATGTACACATATATACACACATATATATACACACACGTATATATACATATATAGACACATATGTATACACGTATATACCTATATACACACACATATATGTATATACATATGCACACATATATATATAAATATATATATATATATGTATATAAATACATATACACACATATATATATATATGGGAAAAAAGAAACAATGTTTCAGACAATATGTAAAAATAAAAATGGAATAAAGAATAAGCAATTCAACAACTAACAAAAATAAACTCAAAAACTCATGTTGTAAAGTTCCACCGAGATATTTCGGTCGTAGATACGACCATTTTCGATCAGTTAATTAACTGATCGAAAATGGTCGTATCTACGACCGAAATATCTCGGTGGAACTTTACAACATGAGTTTTTGAGTTTATTTTTGTTAGTTGTTGAATTGCTTATTCTTTATTCCATTTTTATTTTTACATATATATATATACATATATACATACATATACGTATATATATATATATAAACAATTAACTACAGTTAAAAAAAACAATACTTTATTAATATTAACAATCACTTTCTAAAAAAAAAATGGTAGATTGCGAATATGTTTCGTTCTTCTACTTACTGATATGTGTATTTCTGCCATAAACGAATCAGAAAAAAAGGAAATTTCTCAATCAGACAAAAATACATAGCTATTAATCACACAAGAAGTAAAAAGAAAATAACTCACATCGAATGTATCTGTATCGAGAGAACTTCGGTAACTATTACGTAGAAAAAGCAGTCATATTGCTGTATAACGAAAAGTCAGTATAGTAAAAGAGTTAAGAGTTTACTTTTTGGATAGGTTTAGCATTTCTTTGTAAAATTACTTTAATAAATTAATAAATACTATTAATTTAGATAATTCACGGCATTAACATTTGAAGAAAACTATTCAAAAATTAGAAGTACGAAATTAAATTGCACTAATAATCATGGTAAACAACTAGTCTAAAAGGGCACAGATTCATTTCATATTTTACTTCCACTGTATTTACGAATAAACGTATATATATATATATATATATATATATATATATATATACACATATATATTCATATATGAATATGTTTCGAAGTACAACATTTATAAGTTTTTAAAAATAAAAAAGGAATCTTAGTTTCTGGAAAGTTAGTCTCCAGAGCCCTTTCGTCTAACTCTGCTGCAGAACCATGAAATAACTGTTTTGTTTTTAAATACCCGAAATTCGCATAATAAACAACGACTGATCCCATACATTAAGTTAAGACTAGCGTAGAATCTAAGATAAGAACTTGTTTAGCTTCCGCAAAAAATGAACCGAATTACAAGCAAAATATATTTGCAATGAATGAACTGACACTGAAAGTGTTTCTTTTGTTTGTTTTTTTTGCAATATACTTAATTAGTTGGAAAACACCAAAGAAAAAGAAAAATAATATATATATATATATATATATATATATATATATATATATATATGCGTGGGTGTGTGTGGGGGTGGGTGGGTGTATGGGTGTGTGTGGGTGTGGGAATGTGTGGGTAGTAGAACACTGTGCTGGCAGCTTTCTATATGTACCCTCTTACATGACATAAATAGACTTTAATTCTTTTTTTCAACGCAGTTGTTTTCGTGGCCGCATCTTTCCAAGCGGTTTGACAAACGCAAAGAAATATTTACTTGGGTCTGAGCTGTTCGAATCGTGTGACCGGCAGAGCAATACTCCCTTAGACAGTTTATTCTCGGAAAGAAGGATAAACACGTGTGGGTGTGAGTAAGATTAGTTATCGTAATAATGTGTAACCACTTTTATACTAAGACGGGCGCTTTAAGAGAATTATCAAATTAGGCTATTACATTTCAATGCGTATGCAACGCTCCGGCCATTTTGCGGAAATCCTTCTATATGAGTACCTTTACTTGACATGAATACATCTAAACTTTCTTCCATTCAAGTTGTTGGTGCCATGGTTGCATCGCTCGAATCGTTATGGCACATAGTTTAAATGTTGATTAAGGTCTGAGGGTGTAGAATTGTGTGACCGGCAGAAATATCATGATCTACACTTATGATTCCCGAGAAAATAATGAAACACATGTGTTACAATCTATACAAGTCTAGTGATTCAATTAAAAAATTTAATTGTTATCAAACCTTTAAAAATCTCACACTTAAAAGTTTAGACACCTGTAAGTAAAAGGTGAGGAAAATTGAGACTTTTTACTGTCTAGATAGCTTTTATTGAGGTGATACGAATGGGGCGTTGCTAATATATCGATACATCGTTAGTGTTTTGGAAACATCCCTGGAATACTCTATGTTGAGGTCATTCATTCATTCATAACATACCACTTCGACAGAGATCAAATATGGTTGAAGATATCCGGGTAGCGGTTTCTTTATTAATATAAAACAACGAAAAACAACTGTTTTCAATCCGTGCCCGCTCTTAATAAAATAAATAGTATGCTATTTATATGGCATAATGGAGACTCCTATTATATTTCCCTAAACCAAAGAAAGTAACAAACTGTTATACATTTTCCTAAGTTGGTGCCTTTCTTGTCATTCAACACTATTAATAAAATCCTTTAAGATATGCCCGTGTGAATAGACATAACTACAGTTTAATTATCATCCTTCAGCCTGGTTAGTTCGGTGTGGCTATGTTCTAGAGCGTTTAGAAAAAAAACTAAACATATTTATGTGGGAATTAGCGTTTCGAATGAGCAGAAAAATCCTTGTTCACACTGGTGATTCCTGCGAAAGGATGCAACACATCCAAACGCATGTGGATAATAATTTAATATAATAATAATAATAATATATATATATATATATATATATATATATATATATATATATATATATATATATATATATATATTAGAAGTATGTTTTTTAAATGCGGTGGGCAATGCAAATTCCGGGTAAGATGTAAGTTGTAAGGAACAAAAACAATAAATCGAATACGAAATAGGACTTACTATTTATTTTTCCTAAAATCTTACAAAACAGCAAAAGTGTGTTTAGCTGTTTGTGTGATGTCCGGGTGATTAAAAATCATTATTTAATATTTCGGGAATAGAGACTTCCCTTTGTCAAAAATAATTAAACCGGAAGAAAAATTTCTCCGACTGTGCAGAGAATCTTACAAAACAAAATGGCTGCCAGATATAGAACCGCAGCGAAAACAGTCTCGCAGGGAATATAAATTAATTTGTTTTAAAGGTTATGTTACATATATGATTTGGTGTTCAAAAATATTTGTGTAATGCTGGTTAAGTGTACGGTGCTCGATAAACCGTAAGTTTTAATAATATATATATATATATTTTTTTTTTAATGATTTATAAAAATATCAAGTTTATATTTGATTATTTACTTTATTTTCAGTGTGTTTATCTTCGTATTTTTTATTTTTTATCGTTCTTTCGTATTTTAAGAATTTTAATATTAAGTAAAGTAATTTATTTCTAATTTTAAATATTCTAGATTTATTAACTTTATTGATTATCGTCTATGTAAGAAGTGTTATTAATTGTGAGTTTCGTCAAATTAGTTTATCGAATTAACTTGATATATTTACTATAAGATAAAGAGATATAACTCTGTTATGCGAATTAGTTTATTTTATGGATTTTTTAAGTGGAAATATGTATAATAATATTAGTGTATATATATATATATGAAACATATATACACATACATGCATATATACATATATATACATATATATGTATACATACATATATACACCTATATATGTGCGTATATGTATGTATTATTGTTTGTTTAATTGTTTATTTATATATTCTTCATTTTAATCTTGTTTACACATTTTTAAAAACTGTTTTTATATTAATATTTAATTTATTTATTTATTTATTAATTTATTATCATTATTATTATTTTTGTATATTTTTATTTTTATTTTTTTAATTTTATTATTTATTTATTCATAATTTGCATGTTATTTGTATACGTTTGATATGTATTTGGATTAATTAATTAACAATGCTAGATTATGGGGTGACTTATTTTGGTGGGTTAGAGGAGTATGTTGAATATGCTTTTTGGTTTGTGGTTGAATGTGTGTTAGGATGGAAGTTCATATGGGGAGGGGCCTATTTTATTGTTTGGGTGTATGATGATTAAATATAGGAGGTAAGTAATGAGTGAAGTGGTGGAAACGGAGTATGATGACTGTTAGATATGGTGGTTGGTCAGTGGATGAGAGGTAGATATTATATGTAACATTTTTATCACACATCATATATTGCTGCATGTATGATGGTGTTGTTGTCTTTTTCAAGTTCAATGGCAATTTTTGCTCATGGATGTTTGCGGACCATTTAAGTTTTTTGAGTTGTAAGTTTTAATAAATGTTTTTGTACGTGTTTTGTTCATTCCCGAATTCCAGACTTTCTAGTTATAGTTATGATCATATTCATTCTCTTCTTCACCTCATAAACAGTGATTGTACACAGTCAAACAATTATTGACACCTCCTTTGCAATGACGAGGAAATTCAGCAAATCACATACACTTTGACGTTTGCTTTCCCGATTATTCATATGAGTAAAACACTTTGAAAAGAAAAAAAATACATAGTGTCAGGTATGATTTTGACAGCAGTGTATGATAGGTGTCTAAACATGTAACTTAGTGCATGTTGAGAAAAAGTAAGCTTCATTTTAAATCTTACTTCCCTTACATATGTAAATATAATGTTTAGTTTTGTTTTTGCGAAATACTTTCAGAGTGGTTAATATTAAGAGCATACAAGTTATTTGTTGAATAATAAAATATTTATTGTTAAATAATTATTTATTGACGCTTACAATCCGGACTTTTTGAGGGAAAATAATATAAGCTAAAATGCAAGTTCTTATCTACGTAATTTGTTGAACAATGTCACCATGGTTGGTTATGGTTTCCCGCTTAAGTATTTGTCAGAGACGATTCATATGTATCGCACATCTGTATTTGTCCAGCATTGGGATGTGTTGTCGCTGTTTATAAATACAACGTATATATTTTCGCTACTTTCACACATATATCTTGATTTATATATATATATATATATATATATATATATATATATATATATATATATATATATTAATCATGTATGCTTTCTTTATATGTTTTCAACTTGAATAATTACTTAAATATTTTGCTATAATAGTCGAGTTTTAAAAGACCATGCTAACACTTTGTATACCAATTTTAATATGTGTCATTTTTATTATTACATTACAAAGCGAACGTATACCCCCACCCTGATAAAAGACGCTGTATTTACCCAAAACAGTGTTTTACTAATTTATATGATTTAAAATATATATGTGTAGCTATTTTTTATAATTTTCTAACTTAGTTTTACTTTCAGATGAAAATAAAATCATTTCTTTGAAAAAAACGAACTTAAACGTCTTACATGGACTCTTGGCAAATGAAGTCGGCGTTCTTTCTTATCTCAACGGCATCCTGAACGATGGCGACCCGCGCATGATGGTCCTGTGCAACATCACTGAAAATAGGGACTCATTAACGATTCCATCGGTGTAAACTCACTACCTCCGGACCCGAGAGCTCTGAGAGGTCCTTCTTGCTTGTGATGGTCCAAGTTGTCAGTTGTTTATCAGTGCGTCTCTGTGGAGGTAGAAAGAAGACGTCAACAATCAATTCGAACTGAATGGTCCACCCCTCGCAGACGCCGTTGCAAGATGATAGAAGCTAGGGGGTAAATTGTCAAGCGAGGACGACCACTGGAGTAAATAATGTAGTCAGCGACACGGTGACGTCGGAATTAGTTGGTGTGTAGTATAATCGGAAAATATGACTATATGTTAAGTAATTATATATATATAAATTTTACTCTCTTGAAGCCGTAATAATGCTCTATTTTCAATATTGTGCATAGAGCACTGTATTAATATTTGTTTATTTTACACTAAAATATATATTAATAAAACATGCTTCTATAAAATTCTATTATATATATATATATATATATATATATATATATATATATATATATATATATATATATATATATATATATATATATATGTATATATATATATATATCGATAGGATTAATGTAAGAAAAAATAAAATAATTAATCTTGTATTGCTAATTTGGCTTATATTTCAATTTTATTAACTTTCCATGCAATACTTTGAAACTTGAACGATAAACACACACATTACTTGACAGTGTGCTAACGAATTTCTCGTTCGACACCGGTTGTTTTAATTCTACCCGCCATTCATAACAGCAAGGCGATGACGTCGTACCATCATTGACGTTTATCAAATTAACAAAGAAATAAGTTTCTTTATTCTTGTTTTTTGATGAAAAAAAAAATGACTTAATACTGGTCACCCCAGAAGAAGGAATTTTATTCCGTAATCGATAGGATTAATGTAAGAAAAAAAAATTAATCTTGTATTGCTAATTTGGCTTATATTTCAATTTTATTAACTTCTCATGCAATACTTTGAAACTTAACGATAAACACACACATTACTTGACAGCGTGCCAACGCATTTCTCGTTCGACACCGGTTTTTTTAATTCTACCCGCCATTCATAACAGCAAGGCGATGACGTCGTACCATCATTGACGTTTATCAACTTAACAAAGAAATAAGTTTCTTTATTCTTGTTTTTTGATGAAAAAAAAAATAACTCAATACTGGTCACCCCTGAAGAAGGAGTTTTATTCCGTAATCGATAGGATTAATGTAAGAAAAAAAAATTAATTAATCTTGAATTACTAATTTGGCTTATATTTAAATTTTATTAACTTTCCATGCAATACTTTGAAACTTGAACGATAAACACACACACACACATATATATATATATATATATATATATATATATATATATATATATATATATATATATATATATATATATATTACATCTTAGAAAGTCCATCAACTAGTTTTTTGTAAAATAATACGCAACGACTAGATGTATTTAGTTGTTATCACTCTATATTTCTCCGAAGTTGTTCATATAAAACGTCGTTTGAAATAGAAATGTAGACAGTCATGAAAGCTTACATAACACGGTCGTGCTCATTTTCTTCATAAGTATTCATCAGTTTCTAAAGCATTTCTCATTCAGCGTGAAAAATAACGGAATGAGACGAAAAAAGTAAACGGTAAGAGAAAACAGTCTATATTTCTACTGGCTACGGAAATTGTATCTAAAAATATCAGAAAAATATAGTAGTACTAGTTTGTTAAACATATATAGATCTCTTTTCAATATATTATTTTCCACGTTGTCAATGTGCCTACTAGATCATGAAATTGTATTATTTTTAAGTGTGATTAAAGTTCGGTTTGAATCGTTCATTAATGTTTATTTAAATATTGTAATCTTCCCTGCTCTTTAGGTATTTAGTATTTGTTGTGAATTAGTGATGTATTTTGTCAACTTGTACCAAGTATATAGTATTTATTGTTGGGATATGTGTAGCACAATAGGTAACACATCAGGCATTGGTCACAAAGGTATCACTAAATATACTCGTTGTCTTGTGAGAACAGAAAGCCAATGAAGCATTTAGACATGACGTAGGACATAACTGACAAAAACGAGTCGCCTGTACAACTCTGGGGAGTTTAGTTGAATCGACTTAAGTTTTCAGACGGGCTTTTAAAGAATTAAGAATAAAGCTTTGTCACATTCTTTCAATTTCAAACAGAAACAATTATCTGATATAATAAAGATGTTATTCTTCTAATAATATTTATTAGCATAATTTACAAGATGATAGTACAAGTATGTCGCGACATTTGAAGTCTAGTTAAAGTAATATACGTGTGTAAAAATATATTGTCTGGATTTTGGATGTACTCACTTATTTAAAACAAAATTAGTGAATCGTTATCTGTGCTAAATATGAATCAATACAAATAGATAAAGAAAATAAACATTACTTGTGTTGACCCTTCTCGGAACGGGTATACTTGAAGTTCGTTTTTACATGAATGATATTTACGTAGATATTTAGTAGGAACCAAAATAACGTCTAGTTTTTTTTTCTTAATTACAATTTGTAGATACATATATATGTAGATGCGATATTTTTGTTTTGTTCTCAGACAACATTTGTTTTAATTCCAAACACTATTATGTTTTTAGGTTTCATTCTAAACGCCTTTTTTTAGATTTTCAATATTTTACTGCGCACAAAAAATCTTATCATCCTATTCGCCACATCGTAATAATGCCGATTCTTATGATTATGATGATTAATTAATAATAAAATATCCGCCAGTCGAACGAGAACTCATAGACAGCGTAGACGAAGTATTTGATTAAGTAATCAGCCATTTATTTTTTTTTCTTTCTTTACAATTCGCAGCCGCATTTTGTTTTCATAATATCTCATTTTTATTCCACCATTTTCTATTTTCAGTTATTGATATATTATTTTGCTATCGAAATTATTCCATCAAATATTCAATCAGTCTTTCGTATGATGTGTTTACTCCTTTTATTTGATTTACTATAGATTGAACCACATTTTCTCTTTGTTTCATTTTACTTCAATCGAACTTCTCAGAAATCAAAATAGCCCTTACTGGAGCTGACGCTTGATCTCTATATCCGATACATAGATATTCGAATATTCCATTGAAGTGTGTATACTATCTCTAAAACGTTAAACTTGTACAAAAGATAACATTAATTTTGCTCACCAATTGACCAGTTAACTATGTTGTAGCATGTATTCCTTTGGTCTTAATATATTACAGGACAAGAATTCATACACTCCGGTTAAGTATCAATTTAAGTTCTGTTACTTGAGGTAACATTACATAGACAAAATGTGGTATTCTTCGTATGTGTCAGTTTATAGCCGTCTCGATGGAATATTAGTTAGGTTTTGGATGCTATGTAATTTTAAAATCTGGTTTGGGTTTAGGGAAAGAGTGAAGTATCGTAATGTCAGTTTGTCCTGACAACCCTCTGTACAGAGAGGCCAACGTTACTCGAGGATGGTGTCTAGTAAGAAATTCAGACTCTTATGGGTGCGCGGGTGTGTGTGAATATTCACATTAATTAGTTTATTCAGTCGGTTTTGTCGCTTGTAATAGCAGCGCCTGTTTTCCAGACTCAGACTTTCACCCAATGTATAGAAACACTATGAAATTACAAAGTAGAGAAACGACAAGTTTAGTTACTTAAAATCTAAATGTATGTAAGTGACATGTTAAGGACACCCTACATAGAAAACTGTTACCGAGATGAAATTTTCTCGCAGGGAAACATTAAAAAAAGATTATATTTTTTTATATATAACTTCGTACATGAATCCTTTAATATTAAGCTTTTTTTATATTTGCATTCCTCCGTCTATCTTGTATCTGATCACGAATACACGTCCTAAAGACATGTAGTTACCTGGCAAACTGTGTTTCTATTTAGATACACAGAAAAAGGAAGTTTCAGTGCAATGTAAAGTCTTAACTTAATGGATATAAATAGGCTATTCCCGCTCTATTTCTTTAGACGTCGAAATGCTGTATTAAACGGTGGTTGCTCTGTAGATTTTACTGAGTAGCACTTTGCACTCGCTTTTATTCTTCTTTACGACGTGGACGCTTCTCTCTTTCCAATAACTATGCTTAAAAGATTATGATGGACGTCATCACATTATCATTTGTGGTTATACGATTATTTCGTGTTTTTTTAATTGTATGTTTCCTAGTAAACACTATAAAACACAACACCCGTTTATGTAAACAAAATTAAGCGTAGTTTTAGGTGTAATCGCAAACGAAAAAGATTCAATAATCTATGTATGAAATCTAATACAATTATTAAATACATTTTACAGATTTAAATATAATTGAGTAGTCACTGATGTAAAATGATGTCTAGCGAGTTAAAGTGCAGAATAGAGCTCACCAAAAATCGTGCCTTATATCCCACGCTAAGTTGTAGAAAGTTAGGCATAAGATACGCAAAAATAGGTCTGTTTTCTCGTTTTCAGTTCGTAAATAAAAAGAAGAAAGCAGATTGTACATGGTTAAAGAAGGATAAGAGGGTTTTACTAAACTGCGCTTCATTTGATGTGAGTGCTTTTCTTTCTTTTTGGCTGTTCTTTTATCTCACTCGTCATCTTGTTATATTTTTTTGTGAATAATCTCTGTAAATAAAATTAATTCGAAAACTTTGGAAATATTTTCAATAAGATAAACCCCAAAGAGTATATGTGATATTTTGGTGAGTTCTGAATAAAATATAGTGGATAGATGTTAAAAATGTGGAAGGTACCGAAACTTAGACGAATAAGTCAAAATGAATCTAAATGAATTAAGGATGGTTATCAAAGACCATAGACCACTCAATTTGATAGCCATATGCCGAAGTTGTTATATAATATTATGTGTTCATCTATCGCGAATAAATACATCTTTGTTGTATCTATTGCGGTCAAATATGGTAGAATAATATCGTTTGTCTGAATTCGCGGCGAACGCCAATAGAATAACAATATTTCAAAAAAACCTACAAGAGTTTCGGAGATACCTACTACATAACAAGCTATTTTCTGAACCTACGTAAACCCGATGACTAAGGTGCGTATGATTCACTATTAACAAAAGCGGCGTCGTGGTGTCTTTGTTTGCACCAGCTATCGATATAATGGAAATATTTAATAAACTTTATACTCTGGAATTATTAAAATATTTTTCAGAATGTTTACATATGAGATGATATCAATTTTACGAATTGTATTGCTTTTACGGTTCGTTTTTATGCAATAAAACAAACGAAGGCCCTATTCTATTCGCCGAACAGTTACTAAAAATATCAACATATATTTACAGTCTACAGTGAAGATGTTTTAGCTGAAAGAACTCTACGGGTGTGGTTTGCGAGGTTTATAGCTGACTATTTTAGATGTATGATACAAAAGCTCAGATAGACAACCCGCTACACATTACGACCAAATAATGCTATTAATCGAGAATAATCGTGACCCTCTTGAAGAAATAAACATTTAATTAAATCTCGTGTGTGTACTGATATAACAGTGATCTGCACAACGAAGATAACAAGCCACTTCGAAAGGAAAGTTTACACACTACATGGCAACATATACCAGTGGTAATTTTCCTCTTGAGTTATTTCATCTCGAAATTGTTTAGCATTTACGAAAAGATACTGATTGTATTGTTGATTTCATTTTAAAAGTAGAATTGTGATGGTAATGTTAAAGTAAAACTGTAAAAAAACTCGTTTAGACCGAAATATAAGATGGATGACAAACTTGTCTTGATAGAAAAGTACTAAATATAAAAAAATACTTGCTTGTTCCTCCATAAGTTTCAAATAGCCTGGAAATATGTGTACACAATAACAAGTCTTGATAACATAAAACGTGGTTTGTCCTGATAAACAAAATATAATTTTATTTTGAACGTATATAGATTGAACTTTTATGTCTACATGTAGACAATATTTCTTTTTAACAATTTGTTAGCAATAAAATATTATCGACTGAAAATGCCGTTAAACCGTCATTCTTTGCGATAAAAATAAATGTGTGTATTAATAATTAAATAACATATCGAATAAGTTTTGTGTAAGAACAAAACAATGTTAAAAAAATAAATTCAAGTTACATTTTGAACACTGTAAAAATAACTTTATTTCAGGACAATAAATATAATTTAAACGAAACGAAATGATCAATAACATACCGTTATTGTATATTTACAATGAATAGTGTTTCACTTATAAAACACTTACAAAATGTGTGTTTTTAGTTATTAATCGTGTTAAGTTTTAAAAAACGATTTTACGTTTGTTCCTGATTTGTCTGTTTATTTAATTACTGTTTTTTGAGACTATATTGAAACAATGAATTATATATATTTTGTAAGTTTTGTTTTCAACACATTAGATGGTTTGACTCTGAATGTACATGTCGTATCGTAGTGACTAAATATTCGAGCAACGCGTATTTTTTGTATAAGTTCATGTTTAGCACCTACATTCAATTTGCGCCTTAAATGAGTGTGGATTACTTACTCTCCGACACATATTGATTGACGCATTTATAAAGTTTACTATATATGATGATCAGAGTGTCGAGGAAGTCCGGAAATAGGATTATTATTACCTCACTTGTGTCACCCTAGGAACACCCGAAGTTGTACCCTTAATCTGTTGTCTATATTTGTTGTGGTTAAGAGCAGTATCTGGCATATTTTATATCCATCAAAATCCGGCCTTAACATAGCCCATATGATAATACTGTACAATTTTTGTTCACAATTAACATATTTATGTAACAGCTTTTTTTAATGTAATTTCAGAATATGTCTGGTTATGGGGGGTCATGGGTTTTTCTCCTAAGCCTTTTAGTAGTATGTGACATATTTTCCGTTATGTTCATGTCTGGACCGAAAACAGATTCGACAATACGATTGCACATTTTTGGGCAGAACATATACTACACTTTTATCCTACCCAGAAAGTAAAGATTGTATGTCCTATTTCAGGGTACACGTTAAAAAAAACAGTGGCATCAGAATAATTTTTGAAAATATAGTTATTTGGCATTACATCTTCGACGATAAGTCAGCCATTTTTTTTTTAGATAAAAATGGATGGTGATAACTTACGTATGAAAAATAAATTGAATTGACGTATTAGTATTGTTATTACAATATTTTTCCAGATTCCTATCCAGTTACCAATTCTGTTCCAAATTTTTGATTCGCATACAATTACCGAGTTTAATTATTTTTAAATTTCTTGATATTTAGTTATAGAGTTGGGGATTTCTTTTACATTTTGAGATTACAGTAAACACTCGTGTAATATTTGCATATATTTTTGCAAAACAAAAAAATGCACGTGTGGGAAGAGAGGGTACTTGACAATATTTTGATTATATTTTTCTGAAATATTATTCCATACTTAATAAAAAAAATAAACAGGCAAATAAAGAGATATTTTTCTTTTAAAAACAAAGCCACTTTTTAGTTGTTAGTCATAGGTTGACAACAAATTATCTGAATTGTTTTCATAAATAATTGAGAAATAGTTGTTATAGTACAGACATAAACAACAGATACACTAAGGAATAACTTTGTTTTTAAATGGAAATGCTGTAAAAGAGAAAAAGACAAAACACTAGTCTTTTTTTCTTTTCTATTCGAAAATTACAAAGCACACCACTTTAATGTCCTAACTGTAAACTTGTTGAGATGATATTGTGTGCATATAACTGACCCATCTAACCTCCACATCCGGTGTCATATCTACTTAGAAAATAGTGTAATTAAATGTAACTGTTACATTTACAGGGTTAATACAAATTAAAGCGCAAGTTGTTAACACAGTTAAATTATGTAAAGTACGATAAAATGAGAACCATTTATTTCCAGTTGGCAATTCTGAAATGTTTAGGGTATTCACCTGCCATGGGTAAACGCGTTTTCAAACTAATCATATAAGTGTGTTGCAGACCTGTGCTCATTATATGTTTTTACGGCACACTCAAGTTACTAACAGATGTTAAGATTATGACATCTTGTTTTGAAAACTTAGCTGTTTAATAAACACAGGTCTCACGGGGTGGGTCCAGTTGGCTATTTTGGTTTACGTAAATTAATAATGTACACGTTAGAATGTAACCTTAGGTCTAACATACGTAGCTAAATAATCTCCTGTGTTCATCTAAATATGAAATAGGTAAAGTATTGAACTTATTAATACTATTTACATTTGTTCTCCCGGAAAATTCAGTAATTTTGACAAGGTAAGATAATTCAGCAATTATGAATTGAATGGCAACGAGTAAATCATGTACCTTTAAATAAGGATTACACCACCTCGAATACATAGAATATATATTTAAAAAAATATATTCTATTGTTTTTAAGCAAATAATATCGATTTGTATAAGACATTTTTAAGGGGGGGGGCTACGTTCCCATATCAAAAAATACATATTTGAAAATGGGTATTTACTCTGTTGTTTTCAAGCAAATGCCATATATTCGTCCTCGTTTGGTAGTGGGAGTAAAGTTCCTTTCCCTATACTTGTAAATAGGTAAAGGTGTATCACTCCTAATCTTGAACACGCATTATTAAAGCGTGTTTTTTGTATTGTTAATATTTAAATGTAACAATGTGTTTTTTTTTTACTTGCGGATTATGTTGCCACTCAGGTTTAAGTTTGGTGGCGGGTTAACAGAGGTATTTTGGGTGGAGGGTTTTGCCAACCGAAGTTAGGGTTAACAGTGGGTTGTTTTCATTCTCTCCCCACCAAAAACACACTATGTTTATCTACATTGGCATCCTTCCCAATTTAACCTTAGTTATATGCACTTTACATGCCATTTGGTTAGATACGGACATTGAAATGGATGAGCATTTTACTTTATATACACATGCGAGCCTCATCATTTATTCTAAATTTTCAAATGCTGTTTTTCAAACTTTTTTCAGAGTGTTTACATGTACTTTTCCAATAAGTGTATAATCTGATTTTTCAGGCAGGGACGTAGCTGAGGGGGATCGTCTCTTTCTAAATGTAAGTACAATTTTCTTTTTTTTCTTTTTATTTTACAAACGATGAAAAGATTTACCTTTATGTATTGCATCACGATTTACATATAATCATTGTGAAATGGTAATCTATATCTTTCACTTATGCCAGTTTAACGTATTTCTCTTCCATGCCAGTTTACTTAAAGCATGTTTACCCTGCAAATTTTCAGCGGCATGTTTGCTTATATTCGTTTTCATGATCTATAGATGTTAGTATTACTAGACGTTTAACATGAAAAGGTATTTATCATTGGATTAAGTACCAGCAATCAAACGTAAGTTAAAACAAATCTGTAAAAATTCGTATTTGGAATTGAAAATTAGACACATTTTATTCAGTTCCAATACTGATTTATATGCCTGAAATGTTCTTATTCTTAATTCCAGCTTCCAATTCCGATTACTCTTCTCAACACTAACTATAATATAAGTAGTAATATATATTGTTTAAAGTTACTTTTATTTTACGCAATTGCTCTTTAGTTTCAAATAGAATAGTAGTAATAGTATCAATAATATTAATAGTAAATAGAAAAAATACTAATGTAATGTGTAATACCCAAAGTTACGCTGATGTAGAACAAAATACACAAACGGAAGATTGCCTCATATTTTTGTAAATATATAAATATGGTTTATAGGTCTTTATTGGATGTGGCAATCGTAAAATACGGACAGACAAGCACACATACACACACTATTTACTGTTTATTTATATATACTTTCTCTAACATCCAAACTTTCATTATGATTGTGTGTGTCACATGATTTCGCTGTTTTTCAATTAATTATTTCCCACATGAAGCAATAGAGTAAGTGTGTTCTACCTCATTTATTCCAGCAAATCGCGCAGAAATAATTGCTATATTTTTTGGTAATATATTTTCTTTTTTCATCAAAGTAAATGAATACCTACCATTATGTTTGTGTGTGAACCAAAAAAATCGGTGCCTTTTCTTTTATGTATTCCTGTTATTTTAATTAATGGCTGTAACCGAAATTACCTTATCTAATATATCCAGTAAAGTTAGTGTTTCTCGCGATTTTACAATCAATAACTGTTTTCTTACACAATCAATATGCAATTGCGGTACTTCGGTTTTATTTTGTCGAACATTTGCAGGGTGTTGTTAAGAAAAATACAATGTGATTCGATTAAAGTTATGTCATAAATATTTTAACCATATCGGAATTATTTTCATACGGACGCCATTTTTTTTAATTGAAATAGCGGTACATACATGCTTAGCTATTTCTTATTTACCGGATTGTTGATGCTGACAAAACATCTATTGTAATTGTTTTAATAGCCGTACTTTGATTGTAACTCACTAGGTGGACACTGTTTTGCAAGTTTTCTACTATAAAATTAACCATCTCTCACTCTATGTTGTTTAACCCCAGCTTTTATGTAATACAGTGGTTGCAAGCCTTCCATACATACATATTCGCTCGCTTATTTTTTCTCTTCCCGTTTATTATCAGTCAAAGTGAATAACACTTAACTATAACAGTTTACATTTATACGACTATTACGAACAGAAATAAATACATAACACTCGTAACACTTGTAAACTGTAACTGGAGAAGTAATGAACAAAAGAGAGAGACAGAGAGAAAATAAGATTTCATTGGCGAGCAGAAAAAAAGACGAATTGCCAATTTGCTTTTTCCTTTTGTTGAAATTAAACTGGCTTTGCAAACTAATATTTGCATGAGGCAAACAATCTTACCTGAGCTCAGTCGATGACCGAACCGTAACATTCGTCTAGTATTTAAAATGTATGATTATACTTTTTTACGTCCAGAGTTCTGATTTTAAAATACAAACACGAACCCTCACGCACTGAAATAAACGACCTATAAAAAACCGTGGCTGTTCGAAACCAGGTATTTTTTGTGTTGTATTTTACTGCGTGACAATGTTTGTAGTCACGAATTGAAATGCTAGAGAGCTCCGATGCACGGGCGTTTCATGTGGAAATTGAAGAACACCCCCTTCTTGTTTCTAACTTTTAAAGTGATTTTACTTATTCAATCGTTATTTAACTGATTAATAAGGACTCATGCATTTCATTTCATAAGTTATACATTCAGTAAAATAAACATATATGCCGATGATACTACTCTATATTCTGGTGTTGCTTTTCCTTAGGATCAGTTGAAATTTTCAGCCGATGTAGAAGTTGACTTGGGTTCAGTTGTTGATTGGAGTACGTTATAGATTGTGGCTAATCATGTAATGACTCAGCTAGTGTATTTTAATTGAATGTGTTGCTTTTCTTCATCTGATATGTGTATGGATGTATCTGCCCTTGAGAGGGGATCGACTATAAAAATTATTGGTCTGTCATTCTCATCCAGCTTTTCTTGGAGTTCATATATTAGATCAATTGTTTATCAATTTCTTGTAAAATCGTTGTTCTCCAAATTATTTCTAACACCTTACTCTATTATTTATCTCTGAAAATCTTATATAAGGCAATGTATGGAATACTTTAGTCATATTTGGGATTGTGAACCTCTGCCTCATTTGAGGTTTATTGATAAGGTTAAGAACCGTATCTGTGGTTTGATTAGTTTTCGCCTTTCTTATCATCTGGACAATTATTTTCACATATGTGATGTTGCTGGTCTCAGTCTTTTCTACAAATATTATTACGACATTTGTGTTTTTTAGAACTGCATGGTCCACTCTCTTTGTTTTGTTCCAGCTCGTGAATCTTGTTGTTTCCATAAATTCGCCGTTTTCATACCTCATTTTAATTCAGCTTCTTATTCCAGTAGCTTATTCTCCAGAACTGCAGGCTTGTGGAAATCACTTCCTGCTGACTGTGTTCCTCCTACTCATAACCATTGTATTTTTAAAGACCAATGTCAAAGGACATCTACTGTATTTGCGATAATAATCCTCCTTCCTTGTTAGCTCCTTACATAAACTGGGGTTGTGCTTTGTTTGGAACGATCTCCATGATAAAAATAAGATAACACATCATATACCTACACATGGTTATAAACGTACAAACAAACCCGAGCGAACACCCAACTTTCTTCGAAGAGGTAGTTAAGATATCGATTATAATAACAAGCAGAATCAATTAATCTGTATATGAAATATATTTCTTCAAAATTTCGTTCAAGGGAATAATACAAACATTGTTTCATACATTATGCAGACTATTTTACGATAGAGAAATAATGAAAGGGAATATTATAAATAACAAGTCAGAAAGTAATTTGTAGTGTTATTCCTATAATTGTAATGTGTCTTTATTGTTAGAAGTGAAATATATTACTTTTATTGAATTAAGTCGTGTGTGTTTCCTCAAATTGATTTAGCTCAGGTAAACCTAATTTTGTAAGCACCTTATACCCACAAATATTACACTTTAGTAATAAAACAACATTTACATCTTTTTTCACCAAGTTACTTATACGGGTGGTTTTGTTAAGAACAATGTCGAGTGGCTGGTATCCCTAAATAAAGTATTTTGAAGTGCATTATTCGTATTGCAAATATGAATGTAAATCGATGTGATCGATACACTTCGTGGTCACATAACATATGTTGTAACATATATTAGTTGTTGTTATGCGGTTATATTCTTAATATATTCATTTGTGCGTATAGAATGTTCTATCTGTCATATTTGTTTAGTTCTAATTGGTATATTCTATAGATAAATGATATAAGTGATGTGTTAATATTTCTCCTCACACTAACCAATGCTTTGCTCATATTCATCCCAAAGAAAAGCCTGGGTTTAAATGAACGATATAGTGTTTAGTTCTCGTCTTTTGTCTGGAAGTGTATTTAGGTAATCCCTCCTTTATAAATCAACCGCGGGATGTTTAGTCTCAACAACACGATCATTAATAATGAATGGTATATGAAGACAGTTCAGTTTTTCACTAACATTATCAAGGTCATATATTAAAATATTAAAGTATAATCATAGTTTTCCTTACATAGGGGTGACCGCAAATTCATTATATTTGTTGAACGAAGACTGTATCGATTTGCTAAAACAGTTAATGCTGGTTTCCTCAAAAAAACATAATTGTATTCAGGTTGAATCATTTGATACGTAGCTTAAGTGTAAACATTCTTCCGTGCGTTAGGAAAAAACCCTTTTAAATAGATGAATCAATTCGCAGTTTATTTGGCATATCGTCTAAAATAAATGATGCCATTATTTAAAAATGTATATAAAAAAGTTGATTGTATTTTTTGGAGTATTCATAGTACGTGGACTTCTATGAGGTTATTTTCACAGGGTTACGGTTAACGTTAGGATTATAAATTGTCATTATTTTAAAATGTGTGTAAGAAAGTTGATTGCATTTGTTGGATATTCATAGTACTAGGCCTTCTATGAGGTTATTTACACAGGGTTAGGGTTAACGCTAGTATCAGAAATCATGGCATTAGTTAAAAATATATATATACAAAATTTGATTGTATTTTTTTAGAGTATTAATTGTACTAGGACTTCTATGATGTTATTTTTTACAGGGGTAGGTTAAACGTTAGGATTAGAAATAATGTCATTATTTAAATATATATATAACAAGTTGATTGAATTTTTTAGAGTATTCATAGAACTAGGACTTCTATGCTGTTATTTTCAGAAGGTTTATGTGAACGTCGGTATTAGAAATGATGTAATTATTTAAGAAATATATATATATAAAAGTTAATTGTATTTTTGGTGAGTATTCATAGTACTAGGACTTCTATTAAGGTATTAACACATGGGTTTGGCCGCCGCTTACTTCGACATTCTTCAGTTGCATCTTGTGGAACTCGGGAAGATGTGCGTTAAATTATGGAATGTATATAGAATTTCGAACCTATATGTAGCGGTAGATTGTTTTTGTTCCGTCATCGATTATATGGTAAAATTATTTATTCAGTAGATAGAAGGGACCCGACATTGCTCTAAATTGACTAGCGATCACTACTATTTATTTTTAACTATGCTCATGATGCAATATTTTATACCATTTACTGTCCTTTTCCTCCTTTTTTTTGGAAGAAACTCTAATGTGAAGGATTCTTTAAAGTTGTGCCTTATATATATATATATATATATATATATATATATATATATATATATATATATATATATACCTATGGTTTTAATTTCATTAAAATCTTATTTTTGTATGTTACAATGGACAGTGTTCTACCCCATTGTTCACTTATACATTGGGATCACGTGTGTATAAGGCACACAATGTATAACAGAGTGATCTGGGACTACTTGCATTTTCTTCTCCAGAAAACATAGTATTTATGATATAAATGGCATCATTGTAAGAAGTATTTGTAGTATAAAAGGATGTTCGTCCTCCATATATCTCTTCGGTCGAAAGGTCTTAGAGATTCGTGGCAAGGTTCACTGTCTTCCTTAGAAATGTAATACGTATAATTTAAATTACAACATAAAAATACGATATAATTGGTGTTTCAACATGGGTCATGCCTAGATAGCGTGTTTAAGAGTAAACTTACAGATTCGGGTGCCCATCTATTGTCTATCACGGTGCAAATACATAAGGATACACTTTAATATTATATGTACACTATCTACCCTTTATTTCTATAGTTAGCGGGAATATATACAACGAACACCAACATACACACACATATATATATATATATATATATATATATATATATATATATATATATATATATATATATTGCTATTTATATATACAATCTGGTTTTTAGAAGGCATTTTCTTATTTATGCAAACGTTGTTTAAAATAACAGAATTCGTCTCATCAAATATACCTTTTTTATTTTTTACAATTTTTCTCATGTTTATTTTTGTATATCTGTATTATCAACACAAAAAATACACAGAACCACTTAAAATTTGCGGCATCACACATAAAACAAGTGGAAGCATTTTGTTCTGTGATGTAATCCAGCTTTGCTGAACTTAAACTGTCAAGACCTCCTGGAGCAATGCGAAAAACGTTTCACGCACAGTTCTCCGCCGTCTTTAAAAAAATATGTATTTTTTACAACTTGTTTATTCATTTGCTATTGTCACCTGACGATGAATCGACGAAAAATCAAAAACGTTCGTGAAACGTGTGAAACCTATTGAACAGTATTTTTTTAAATATTTTAATACAAAAAAAGATATCATAAGAACTGAAACATTGAAAAGATATATTTAAATAGACGGATTCTGTCATTTTTAACAATGTTTGCATATATATATATATATATATATATATATATATATATATATATATATATATATATATATATATACAAGAAATTACACACACAGTATTCGATGCTACAACATGTCTTCGAAAGCCTAAATAAACATGAAAAAGTATTTTTTCAGTCTTTGAAGAGATAATGAGGCATCGAAACGTTAGTTGATTGAAGTTAGACTGTAGTAGTGTTAATGTAATAGTATACATGCTTTACTTGGTTTTAAGCATTATTGAAAATATGTGTTGTATGTAAATTTTAGTGACATATTTGAATTTGATCAGTTATATATATATATATATATATATATATATATATATATATATATATATATATATATATATATATATATGTGAGAGAGAGAGAGAAAGATGGAGAGCGAGAGAGATGATGTTATATTCTTACATAACAGTGTATACAGTACGGATTGGGCCATCGACCTTCAAGACATCACATTATTACTCTGAGTTCTATGACTGACACTCTTCACCAAGATTGGAGCCATACACATCTGGTACCATTCTTTAGGAAAAACAATAAGCGCTGCTGCTGCAACTACAGTTGCGTCAGTCTGATGAACACCTCTCCTAATATATTCACATTTATACCTCTATGATGATTACAATCAAAAGTTACCCCAGAACGAGTCCAAACCATTGTGTATTTGTCTAGGGTTTATATTTCTCTAAATTGCTAGTATTTATATTTTTGAATAAAATAATTAATCCTAAATGATAATAACGTGTAAAACTGACGGCGTGACAACGAAAAAATATGATTGTTTAGATATTTGGCTACAACTTATCATGGTTAAACTCCATACAAGATTGAGAATTTATTCTACGGCACAATGATCATTCCTACATTGATAAACGTTGCGTTTGGTTACTTATAAAATCGTTTATGTCCAGAAACTCGTTGGCTTTTGATTTGAATTTTGATTTCGAAGACGACCAAATTGTAATCAACAGGGATCCGTTCTTCGACATTATTTTCAACAGCGAGAGGGCCTTACAAAAAAGTGTACATTATTAATATTACGTAAGACGTAAGGCAGGTGGAAGTAAAAAGAACACTCACTTTTCCGTTGTGGTTGTCCCTGCCATGCATGTCTGATAAGAAAATAATTTATTCCTTTCTATTTTATTTTTATGAACGATGTTTGACTGAGGGACAGTCATTTGTTATTGTATCTCAATCAAACACCGACCATAAAATAAAAATACGGAAGATATCGATAGAGGCACAAAGAGAGAGAGAGAGAGAGAGAGAGGGGCAGGGAGAGAGAGAGAGAGAGAGAGAGAAAGAGAGAGAGAGAGAGAAAGAGAGACTAGCAACGTATAATATATTATGAAGGGGTTGTTAGAAGGAGACCAAGTCGCTTCTGTACATTTTAATAACATGAGGATTGTTCTTAAATTTGGTTACTTTAATATGAAAAAAAAAATATTTTTAAAAATTATTTAAAAGTATTATATGTTCAGTTGTTGAAAAATATAGCATAACCATGATATTTGTTTAGCCATTTATTATTAACAAATAATATATATATATATATATATATATATATATATATATATATATATATATATATATATAAATAAATGTTGAATTATTAACACCAACAGGCGCTAGCACTACAAGCAAATAACTCATCAGTGCAGGAAACTAACAATTTCAGACGGTCGGGAGACATTAACCTTGTCTACAGAGTCAGCCATATTAACTGGACCAACGGAAACTGTAACGTAATAAAAGGAGAGTAAGACCCGTATGTATCTAGAAGCGTGCACAGATAGAATACTTGTCGAGAGTGATCGACAAACGCATTTGGAACTTATATATATATATATATATATATATATTAGTTATCCACGTACATACTGTTTCGCTGTATCACAGCACTTCATTGCGGCTATTAAAGTATAATTTAATATTATAAGAAACCCTTTGAAGTAAAATTGAAATTAAATCACGATCACAGAGATCAAAAATAGGATTTAACCGAAAGCCTCAGTGTATGAACATGAGGCCCCACACGCTTCGACACCGTGAGTATCATCGTCGGCCACTCACGCACAGGTCTTTGATATACCGGTCACGGTGCCGAGTAAAACAATTAGCTCACTCTGATCCGGTGTCACTGAACAACTTGTAACATAGGTGGTCCACTCGTGTCTTTATCACGGTACTCACACGTCTGGTCCTCGGCGCAGGAATCCTTCTAGACTGTGAACACCCTCTTTGGCCAGTGATCGTCAATAGCGGCTTACAAAAATAAAGATGTGTTGAATCTCCTCCGGGTCTGATGAATGACGATATCCTGATTCTGTGAAAGCAAGATTACTTAGCAGGACAATTCGACAATAGAATAATTCAACAACGTCGGTTTCTTTTTGCATCAATTAATTATTAAAAACAATCAAAAGTAAAGATTAATTTTACACTTAAATTTTAGAGTCTTTTATTTTGATTAATTGTCTTTGTTTACTAAACTTGTCGTCGTCTCTCTGTTTGCGTGAAACTCCATTTACGATTTTCAAGTTGATAATTAAGTTGTAACTTATCTGCTGAAAACGGTGTGGGGGCGGACACTATAGTAAACACCACCCAGACAAGAAGTTGTTCGCGTCTGGCGATTGCTCGTCCCCGAGCCCGGGCTGAGACGTCCGTCCAAGCCGAATCCCAATTTCTAACTGACTGTAACTGTCTTCTCGTTCCAAAAACAAAGGTTCTTTCCCCTCCCAGAAAGGCATATTATCACACCTTTTCTTTCTCCGACCAATTTCTCTATTCCTTTCCCTCTCTCTCGGGGCCAGGGTGGGGAATACTGACTTACTCTCCCTTTCTCTCTCCTCCCCTTTCCTGAGTCTTTTTTCATCTCCGGGTGGTTTGGGGTTGAGTGGTACGACAATTGAAATTCTTCGCTTAGGCCATCAGATATTATCTACATCAAATAAAACCACTATTCTCTCTTTCTGACCTCTACCCTAATTAATGATGACAGCCTAAGGAGCGATGTCCACTGCGGCCTCGCCCGCCAACCCACATAGTACTGACACACGTAAGTTTTTCGTTGGCGATAAAAAGGTTTTGGCCAAAACCCGACACACTTGTTTAAACTCGGCCTGTGTAAGATTTAAATGCAATTGACAATCTCTCATGGCTGTCTCAGACAGTCGGGCACCAACTCCCCAGCTTGTTTTGTATAGCCGATCCCGCGGAAAATATGAACTAATTCTTAGATCTCCACTTTTTTCTACGTAGGGCCCCGCCATCAAGATGCATATTAGTGCGCCCTCAAGGGCAGACTCTTTCGGTTACATCACCTTTTCACAAGTGCAATGTCGCGACTCTGAGGACAGGTTCTATTCGATGTCTTGATATTTATACTTGTCGTTCGCAATGTAAATATCACTTATATTTTGCGTTATAATGTGACAATATTCTGTTGCTTAAGTGGTAAAGTTAACGGTTACTGATTATAGGTGTATCTCTAAAGCTGTGCCCGTCTGAAATTGTTATTTCACTGAGATGATGAGAGCCAAACTCTTGAAACGCCGTCGTACTTAGGTAAACCACTAAAGTATGATTTAATATTATATATAATGATACTTTATCAGTATATATATAGGGTGGGCCAAAATAAGGGTCCTATCTTTAAATTTGAATAACTTGAATTTGAATAACTTCCACAAAATAAAAGTTAAACTCACCAAACTTTATGTGTGTGTAGACTGACCCTTCCGAGATTTTTTGAAATAAACAAAACAAATTTTAGCCGAAAAACACTTCTTAAAACTTACAAAAACTAAAGTATTGTTTTTTACACTGTTTTGAGTTTTTTAAGCAAAAATAATGTTTTCTAAATGAGGGTACGTTCCTTAGGGCTAATACGGCTCATGCTTGCTTCGGAAGGGGTCCTTTCCTTATTCTAAAAAAAAAAAAAAATCAATAAATAAAAAAGTTATGAATTTTTAAAAATAGGACCCTTATTTTTGCCCACCCTGTATATACATATACTATTTTCATTTTTATGTTCCGTTTATTAACACCTCTATCAGATATTTAAACGGTATTTTTCTTCTCTATATTATGTCTCTTTCAATAAGTTCTAGAATGTTGTATATATATACCATATTTCCCTAACCATGAAATAACAAAAGATAAAATTACTCCATCATTTCGTTACAAGTACATTTTAATAATAGAATTGTAAAATAACCTCAAACGCGTTCAAACACGTATGTAAAAATTAATATTTTTTAGCTATCGTTTGCATTTAAACTCTGATTAAATTACCACTTCGAATTCTATGTATATACACCCCCACACATAAATATACATATATATATATATATATATATATATATATATATATATATATATATTAATGCACAATATATATTTGTTTTAACTTCCATAGAAATATCTAGTTTAACGAGAAAATCGAATAACTGGGCACCCTCGAACTTAATATATAAAATGTAAATGATTATTTATCCTGAATTTTTAAATTGCAATAATTAGCTAAACAATGCATTACATTTAGTATGTGTAGTTTTCTCGTCTCAATTGATAGTGGTTAGTAAGCACGAATGCAAGATCAATATAATATGTAGTGTCAGTTTAAATATAAAAATAAATGTTATCTTAAACAAGTGATTAAGCAGTCTTATGAGTTTTTTCATAACACTCAATTACATGATATATGTAAGTATATATATATATATATATATATACTTATGACACTATATATGCCACTATTAATATATATATATATATATATACATATGTATATATATAAATACATATATATGTTTACATATATACATATATATATATATGTACATATTTCTATATTTATATATATGTATATATATACATATATATATACATATATATATATATTAATATATATATATATATTATATATATGTATATATTTATATACTTATATATATGTATATATTTATATATATATATATATATATATATATATATATATATATATATATATATATATATATATATATATATATATATATATATATATATATATACAGGGTGACCCAATTACCTAAACAAACCGGCCCAACTTTCATAGTGTTTCGTCCGAATTAAATGCATTTTTAGTCATAACTAATTGATTATATTCAAAACATCACATCAACACACTAGGGTATTTGGCCTTTTTTTCTCCGTTCTTCAGCATGTGTTCTATATGGCCTCCATTTAGCTCTGTGCATTTCTTGAGGCGCAGAACGAAGTTGTCCATGACGTCTTACAGGCTTAATTGGGAATGGCTATCATCTCCTCCTTGATGGCTTCCTTGAGTTTCGTGATGGTTCTGGGTTTCTCTGCGTACACTCTGTCTTTAAGATAGCCCCAAAAGAAAAAATCTGGGGTGCATCGGTCCGGGCTATTGGGTGGGCACTCAAAATTAGTCTTGAGACTGATCACTCGGCTTCCAAAGTTCTATTTCCGCCAATTTCGGGACATCTTTGAGATGTGAGAACTTGCTCCGTCTTGCTGGAACCAGAAATTGCTCATGAGCGACAGGTAGAGGGTCTCGGGCTCACTTGTGAAGGTTTTGAGGACCTTCACATACCGTTTCTCGGTGACTGTCACTGCTGTGCCGGATTCTTCGATGAGGATTTGTCTGATGATGCCTCTGACCGAGATTGCAGCCCACACAGTGCATTTAGGAGAGTGCAGGGACTTGGTGGCTACTTCATTGGGCCTGGAGGACCTCCAGAAGACATTTGTCTTGGAGTTCAATTTCCGTCAAGATGGAAGTGGACTTCATCTTTTGTCGAAAGGAGGCTTAGGAACCCTGGTGTTTCCTCGATCTTATCGGGCATCTTGACTGCCATAGCGCTCTTCTGCTTATTGACTAAGGCTGTAAGGGTCTGCAGCATCTGTATTCTGTATGTGTAAGCCATGATATTGTTAACCAGCACTCTCTTGCAAGTCTCACGGGAGATACCGAGATACTGACTTCGCTTATGCACAGAGCGTTTCGAACTCTCCTGGAGAGACTCTTTCACACTTTCGACCAGCTCGGCTGTCCGCTTCTTGGAACATCCCGAGTGGCTTGGGCGGTTCTCACTGGCAGCGTTGAGGTTCCCACGGTCCCATACTTCTCGAAGTGGTTCACCCAGTTCTGAATTCTGCTTTTGGGTCGAGCCTTTTAACATTCGAACTGATGCATGAAACTGTCCTTGGTTTTCTTAAACGAGCCTGTCTTGTAGTAAAATTTAACACACTGTATTATTTGTCCCAGCTCCTACTTAGGTATTGGTGTACTCACGGTCGTTGATCCTGCCATGCCATGTATAATAAGGGCAATCAGTGAATAAGTTAAAGAGATATCACATAAAGTGTACACGGGGGCCCGTTTTTTGGGGGGTCACCCTGTATATATATATATATATATATATATATATATATATATATATATATATATGTGTGTGTGTGTGTGTGTGTTTTCTTAATTCTAACATTCAAAGTTTTTCAAATGTAGGATTATTCTATAACATAAATACAACGATGGCTTTATAGTGTGTGATTACAATTATTTTACAAACTTTTAATTATTTTACGTTAAAAATGATGATGAAGGATTGATATTCACAAGAAAGAAAACACGTTTTTAATCAAGACAAACACTTGTGTTGGCTAAAACCAAGGATATCGTATTTAAGAATGTAAAATTATTTGAAAATATTTACAGATGTACGGTATAAAGTACGTTTTCAAATACATACACATACGTTTAAAACAGATTCAAAAGTACAGATGACCGGAAGTCTTCCATGCTACATCTCAAATTTGACCGTTTCATTCAATTCAAAGCAGAAAAAACGGCTGATAAATTGATACTTTCTTATGCAATGTCTAATGTGTATTGTTTTTACTTTTTGCACTTGGCACTGAGTATGTCTAATCGAGATGTTTTTAAATGTGTTTTAAACGTATTTTCGAAACTTATTCTTATGTATTTTAACACCTACATCTATAGATATTGTTGAAACGTACATCTGTAAATATTTTTAAGTACTTTACAATTCTCGACAACAGTAGAGTTTGTGATTACCGACACAATTGTTGATATTGATGAACACCGGTTTGTTCATCTATACTTCTATCATAAGTTTACAAGGTACAATAATAAACACTTACATATATATATATATATATATATATATATATATATATATATATATATATATTTATATATATATATATATATATATATATATATATATATACTTTCGTTCCCCATACAATGGTTAGAGTGTATTACTATGAATGAGGATGTGTGTAGAGTTCTGCTCTTTTCTAACGTATCATAAGCAAACTAAACAAATAACCTATATATATATATATATATATATATATATATATATATATATATATATATATACTTATATGTATGCATGTATAAATATATAGATAAGTATATAATCAACAAATCGTCACAGTTTTTATCAACACGTGTACTTTTGCGTTGTTGCGTGTCTTACGTGATTACTTGTGGACGTAAAGGCGAATCATATACACACATCTAAATATAATATTAGAAATAATAAAGTTGTTTTGGATGATTTTCATCAAGTCACGGGTAATATACAATAACACATGTCCATACTTGAGAAACAAAATACACTTTTTCGTCAATAGACACATTCAAGCTAATGTACCCATAAAATGTAACTTTGCTTTTGTGCTGATTGCATAGAAAGTCTCACAGGAAATCAAAACTTTCCTCAATATTATATTTGATTTCGCAAAAGTTTATTAATAAATCACAATGGAAGCCAGACACTAAATTTAACGTAATAGAAAACACATTATTAGAAACTTCAATTCTTATTTAGTTCACTATCTCTCTTTTCACTACTTTTATTCATTTTATAAAGCATGGTTTTATGTGTGCGACTTTGTGTGAAGCTGTAAGAAAAAAATCACTTCCACGAAGCCTATATATTCGCTTCCACTCTTAGGCAGACTGTTAAAAAATATGTTTCCCCTTGGGTGTAAACATAGGGATCAACAGTTAGAACGAAATAATTCGCCATCGATTAGTTCCAGTGGACAGATATAGCGATAAAAGTTGTTGTGATAGAAAGAGGCAGGCGATATCGTATAAAGGAGTTGGCCGAAGAAGCTGGCAAAACGAGTAGAATAAAATATAGCGGGAGAGAGAGTATAGTGATTAGCGAGCGCAGGAGTAATATTGGAGGGCGACAATAGAGTAGAAATAGAAAGAAAGAATGAGTGTAATAAGAGGGTGGATAAGGGATACCAGATAGAGAGATAGAAGGATAGAGATGAATACACATTTAAATTGTACACATGTTTTAAAACTAATTGTGTTGTTGATGTACCCTGGCAACGTCGAGTAACTACGCTTGTTTAACAAAACAAGCAATACTTCTATTTATTGATATCTACTTGAGATTTCACAAAAGTGTAAAGAGTAGTGGATGAACAAGTTTGATCGTGTATCTAAATCTTGTAAGTTGTAATTCTGGCAAATCAGGCAGAAGGAGTAACGGCTGATACATTGGGCACAGCGACATCAACAATTTTGTCCGATGAGAGCTAGATATTGTTGGCTGTGTAAGATACTAGGAGGCGCAGAGTGTAAGAGATACATTCGAAATCGGGAGTGACGTCACGTCCGTAAGAGATTGTTTGGGCTTCATGTTCCTGACCACAAGCAACAAAGGCGTGCGAAGCGAGGAGGAGGGGGGGGGGTGCAGTATGACGAAAGTTGCCCAGCTGTGGGATGATTAATCCTCTCCCAGGTAATGATCTTGTTATCTTTCACTCGCACGTACACACCATCAACCTGGGCCTTCAGTTTTATGTTGAAATAAATCTGATTTTAACTTGACCATCTTCTAATGTTATCGTATAGATCTTGAGACACACAGAACACAAATATAAATTGCAAGTACCCACGGCGAATGTAAGCAAAATACACAAACTTTCCGGGGTTACTCGACTCAATAAGAAACAAGAAAAGAGACGGAAAAGGACTAGATGGCTTGACGGTATCTATACTTGCAAACTGAACGTTATTAAAATATGATGGGAATCGTGTGAAAATTTTCGCGCTATCGTCAGTAATGGAATCGGCGATAGACCTGAAACATGTAGTAAAGTCAGCGAAACCAAATCGATCAAAATACGACGGTAATCTCAACAGATGTGTATACCAACCGATAACCGCTTAGACGAGTAGAGTCATTCACAAAACCACACGCAGCTTCTTCAACTGCTTTAGTTTATAATTGAAGTGTAACACCCGAGATCGTCGTCAATTAACTTAGCCTTACGGGTTGCTCCACACCGGTATAATTAAAACGGGACACTTTGAGACTGTTCTAACTCTAACCTTAACCCTAGCTCTTACCCTAAACCCTAACTATTCCAACGAGACGTTTTGAGTCTGCTCTAACCCTAACCCTAATCATTTCAACGGGACGATTTGAGTCTGCTCAAACCCTAACCATAATCATTCCAACGGGACGATCTGAGTCTGCTCTAACCCTAACCCTAACCCTAACAATTCCAACGGGACGCTTTGAGTCTGCTCTAACCCTAACCCTAATAATTCCAACAGGACGATTTGAGAATGCTCTAACCCTAACCCTAACCCTAACCATTCCAACGGGACGTTTTGAGTCTGCTCTAACCCTAACCCTAATAATTCCAACAGGACGATTTGAGAATGCTCTAACCCTAACCCTAACCCTAACCATTCCAACGGGACGTTTTGAGTCTGCTCTAAACCTAACCCTAACCATTCCAACGGGACGCTTTGAGTCTGCTCTAACCCTACACCTAACCCTATTAATTCATACAGGACGATTAGAGGCTGCTCTAACCCTAACCCTAACCCTAATCATTCCAAAGGGACGCTTTGAGTCTGCTCTACCCCTAACTCTAACCCTAACCATTCCAACGGGACGTTTTGAGTCTGCTCTAACCCTAACCCTAACCATTCCAACGGGACGCCTTGAGTCTGTTCTAACCCTAACCATAACCCTAACCATTCCAACGGGACGTTTTGAGTCTGCTCTAACCCTAACCCTAACCATTCCAACGGGACGCCTTGAGTCTGCTCTAACCCTTACCCTAACCCTAATCATTCCAACGGGACGATTTGAGTGTGCTCAAACCCTAACCCTAACCCTAACCCTAACCCTAACCATTCCAACGGCACGTTTTGAGTCTGCTCTTACCCTAACCCTAACCATTCCAACGGGACGCTTTGAGTCTGCTCTAACCATAACCCTAACCCTAATCATTCCAACGGGACGAGTAGAGTCTGCTCAAACCCCTACCCTAACCCTAATCATTTCTAACGGGACGATTGGAGTTTACTCTAACCCTAACCCTAACCATTCCAACGGGACGATTTGAGTCTGCTCTAATCCTAACCCTAACTCTAATCATTCCAACGGGACGATTTGAGTCTGCTCTAACCCTAACCCTTACCTAAATCATTCCAACGGGACGATTTGAGTCTGCTCTAACCCTAACCCTAACCCTAATCATTCCAACGGGACGAGTAGAGTCTGCTCTAACCCCTACCCTAACCCTAATCATTTCAACGGGACGATTGGAGTTTACTCTAACCTTAACCCTAACCATTCCAACGGGACGATTTGAGTCTGCTCTAACCCTAATCCTAACCATTCCAACGGGACGATTTGAGTCTGCTCAAACCCTAACCCTAACCCTAACCATTCCAACGGGACGATTTGAGTCTGCTCTAATCCTAACCCTAACTCTAATCATTCCAACGGGACGATTTGAGTCTGCTCTAATCCTAACCCTTACCCTAATCATTCCAACGGGACGATTTTAGTCTGCTCTAACCCTAACCCTAACCCTAATTATTCCAACGGGACGATTTGAGTCTGCTCTAACCCTCATCCTAACCATAACCCTGACCATTCACACGGGACGGTTTGAGTCTGCTATAACGCTAACCCTAACCTTTACCCTAACCATTCCAAAAGGGACGTTTTGAGTAAGCTCTAACTCTAACCCTAACCCTAATCATTCCAACTGGACTCCTTGAGTCTGCTCAAACCCCAAGTCTAACCATAATCATTCCAACGGGACGATTTGAGTCTGCTCTAATCCTAACCCTAACCCTAATCATTCCAAAGGGACGATTTGAGTGTGCTCTAACCCTAACCCTAACCCTAACCCTAACCCTAACCATTCCAACAGCACGTTTTGAGTCTGCTCTTACCCTAACCTTAACCATTCCAATGGGACGCCTTGAGTCTGCTCTAACCCTAACCCTAACCCTAACCATTCCAACGGGACGATTTGAGTCTGCTCTAACCCTTACCCTAACCCTAATCATTTCAACGGGACGATTGGAGTCTGCTCTAACCCTAACCCTAATCATTCCAACGGGACGATTTGAGTCTGCTCTAATCCTAACCCTAACTCTAATCATTCCAACGGGACGATTTGAGTCTGCTCTAACCCATAACCCTAATCATTCCAACGGGACGATTTCAGTCTGCTCTAACCCTAATCCTTACTCTAACCCTGACCATTCCAACGGGACGGTTTGAGTCTGCTATAACGCTAACCCTTACCTTTACCCTAACCATTCTAAAGGGACGTTTAGAGTCTGCTCTAACCCTAACCCTAACCATTCCAACGGGACGCTTTAAGTCTGCTCTAACCCTAACCCTAACCCTAATCATTCCAACGGGACGATTTGAGTCTGTCCTAACCTTAACCCTAACTCTAACCCTGACCATTCCAACGGGACGGTTGGAGTCTGCTATAACCCTAACCCTTACTATTCAAACGGGACGCTTTGAGTCTGCTATAACACTAACCCTAACCCTAACACTACCCCTGACCATTCCAACGGGACGATTTGAGTCTGCTCTAACCCTAACCCTAACCCTAATCATTCCAACGGGACGAGTAGAGTCTGCTCTAACCCCTACCCTAACCCTAATCATTTCAACGGGACGATTGGAGTTTACTCTAACCTTAACCCTAACCATTCCAACGGGACGATTTGAGTCTGCTCTAACCCTAATCCTAACCATTCCAACGGGACGATTTGAGTCTGCTCAAACCCTAACCCTAACCCTAACCATTCCAACGGGACGATTTGAGTCTGCTCTAATCCTAACCCTAACTCTAATCATTCCAACGGGACGATTTGAGTCTGCTCTAATCCTAACCCTTACCCTAATCATTCCAACGGGACGATTTTAGTCTGCTCTAACCCTAACCCTAACCCTAATTATTCCAACGGGACGATTTGAGTCTGCTCTAACCCTCATCCTAACCATAACCCTGACCATTCACACGGGACGGTTTGAGTCTGCTATAACGCTAACCCTAACCTTTACCCTAACCATTCCAAAAGGGACGTTTTGAGTAAGCTCTAACTCTAACCCTAACCCTAATCATTCCAACTGGACTCCTTGAGTCTGCTCAAACCCCAAGTCTAACCATAATCATTCCAACGGGACGATTTGAGTCTGCTCTAATCCTAACCCTAACCCTAATCATTCCAAAGGGACGATTTGAGTGTGCTCTAACCCTAACCCTAACCCTAACCCTAACCCTAACCATTCCAACAGCACGTTTTGAGTCTGCTCTTACCCTAACCTTAACCATTCCAATGGGACGCCTTGAGTCTGCTCTAACCCTAACCCTAACCCTAACCATTCCAACGGGACGATTTGAGTCTGCTCTAACCCTTACCCTAACCCTAATCATTTCAACGGGACGATTGGAGTCTGCTCTAACCCTAACCCTAATCATTCCAACGGGACGATTTGAGTCTGCTCTAATCCTAACCCTAACTCTAATCATTCCAACGGGACGATTTGAGTCTGCTCTAACCCATAACCCTAATCATTCCAACGGGACGATTTCAGTCTGCTCTAACCCTAATCCTTACTCTAACCCTGACCATTCCAACGGGACGGTTTGAGTCTGCTATAACGCTAACCCTTACCTTTACCCTAACCATTCTAAAGGGACGTTTAGAGTCTGCTCTAACCCTAACCCTAACCATTCCAACGGGACGCTTTAAGTCTGCTCTAACCCTAACCCTAACCCTAATCATTCCAACGGGACGATTTGAGTCTGTCCTAACCTTAACCCTAACTCTAACCCTGACCATTCCAACGGGACGGTTGGAGTCTGCTATAACCCTAACCCTTACTATTCAAACGGGACGCTTTGAGTCTGCTATAACACTAACCCTAACCCTAACACTACCCCTGACCATTCCAACTGGAAGGTTTGAGTCTGCTCTACGCTGGCTGATCCAGCAGAATATCTGCTTTTACTTCATGACGTTCAGAATAAAGTCCTTTTAAACTTGGTCATTGCAAAAGTATTTTATGACCTTTAAAACAAAATTCTAATATTCACGTTTTGTCAAATGTGTAATAAGATATTATTTTGATATATTTTAAACGCCTTTTTATTAATCTTTAGCATAATCACGAATGTAAGTGTAAAATTACAATAATATAACTGTATTTTAAAGAGCGACTTAAAGGGATATTGCTATTTCAAACTTAATGCATGGTTTTTCATTAGCTTTTTTGATTATTTCCTTTATTTGTATACTTTAATAGGATAGACAACCATAACTTTATAATGTACACATCGCTTGAATGCAGGCAAATTAATAGGCATCCCCCCAGAATGTTGTTACATAATTTAATCTTACTCTATACGTGTTCGTTAATTCGGAAATGAATCAGCAAGTTTATTCTTCGTTGAATTGTAATTCTTTTAAAAATCATCAGAAAAAAAAAACAACACACACTCCCGGACATACAAAACAGTCATTGAATGAACACAAAATAATTCTTTAAAATACATTTTATATCGTGGAAAAGGCTTTACATTTGCTGAAAAAAATGTTTTTCCCTGTCTTTTCTTTTATTTGTCTACGGGTGTTTGCTATTTCCGTGTTATCAGCTTAACTTATATACTGAATACATATATCTTAACGTTTTAGCACATTTACAGCGATAGTTTTAACCATTGTCCAGGGTAGCACTACTGATGACGTCTGATACCCGGAAACACGTGCCCATGGATTTCTTATGTGTACGTTAACTAATTAATAAATATATATACATATAAAATAAAAAGAAAGACACCCCCAATTAAGGGTAAATGAATACAATATTCTGCATATTCTTCAGAAGTGGAACACTCCGTAAACAGCAACACTGTTTTGTCGCCAGAAATTACAATATAAAACCACGTAACGTGATGAGCGATAACAAAAATCTTATATATTATACATAGACGTAATAGCAGGATGGTTAAATATCATACTATAGGCATTTATATGAGAGGAACAATCCTTGTACAGGGTAGCCATACTGATGACAGTTGATGGACATAGACACGTGCGCATAGCTTTCTTTTATTTACGTTAATTATATATATATATATATTTTTCCTTTTAAAATTGATATCGCATCTTTAAATGCTTCAAAGGTATTCTTTTTTACCTTATTCTTTATTAAATTTCAATAAGATGCTTACAAAAAATATGAACTTTAAATGTTATATCTATCTCGTGTGCATTCACGTTCTCATATTTGAAAGTGGAAAACTACAACATCCCCTAAGCCCGTTTACACCAACAGAAGCCGGGAAAATCCAAATCCAATAAGATAAGGATATATAGACACACTGAAGAGGCCAAGTTTTCAAGTAGCGAAAATATTTGTTTTACTATAAATTAAATTTCGATTTATTTTCTTTTAAAATTGATATCGCATCTTTAAATGCTTCAAAGGTATTTATTTTAACTCATTCTTTATATATATATATATATATATATATATATATATATATATATATATATATATATATATAAACCAAACCCAAATATATACGCATATATGTATACACGGAAATACACAGTATATATATATATATATATATATATATATATATATATATATATATATATATAGATATGTTCATATAACATACATTCCCACACATACACGTACAGTACAACTATAAACAGACACATACATATACATATGTTCATAAACCTACAGATAGGTATACACGAAATAAATATAAAAATAAAATAAAAATATACAACTTTTACCCCTGTATAAACATACCCATACATATAAGATATTAGTTAAAATATATATACCTATACATACACATATATCTGGATCCAATTATACACATACACGAATGTATACATATATACACATACGCATATACCCATAAATATATATGTATACGCATACATATGAATACATAAACATGCAAATACAAGTACACATACACACATCACTTCATATGTATGTATATTGATACTATTGTATACACATATATAACATACATACACCATACAATTATATACATATAAACCATTACAGATACATGTGCATTTTCATAGACATAACACATAAATATACATAAACCATTATGTATGCATGCAGCCAACGTACACAAACATACGCATGTGTATACAGATAATTGCCAACACACCTCGATATTTCTGTAATTAAAACTAAGTGCTTATATCATTCATTCTTGTTCCTATCTATCTCAGTTCAATTTGCTTACATTTATACCTGCTCTAATATTAATACAAGGAAATTACAAAATAAGTACCATAAAGACAAGCAAACTAATAAAATACAGCGTATGAAATTACAAAAAGTAATTATATATATATATATATATATATATATATATATATATATATATATATATTAATATATAGAATTAACTTTTGTAATTGCATACGCTATATTTTATTAGTTTGCTTTATATTATTATGAGTTTAAAATTAAATATGATAATAATAAAACAAAAGGAAATAAGGACAAATAATAAACATTGAGTGTGTCTTATACTAACAATGAAGTGGCAGTCAATAATTCTCTGGAGTCTTTGGCCTGAGGAGTTTCACTCTGTGCGAAGAGTACAACCGAAACATGCATGCACATATGTAACCAATAATGTTTGTATAAATAAATAAATAAATTAAATATATATATATATATATATATATGTATATATATATGTATATATATATATATATGTATATATATATATATATATATGTGTGTGTGTGTGTATATATCTGTATGTATATCAAGATATATATATATATATATATATATATATATATATATATATATATATATATATATATATATGTATATATATATATAAATATATATATATTAATAGGTGGTATACATTACCGAGGAAGTATCTTATGTGTTCGATTCAATAGTTAACACTTATTCCACTCCTACTTCCTTACTTTGATCTTTTTTCAAGTACGTGTGGATCTTGTAATATATTCATACGCACCTATTGACATAAACATTCGTATAGAATGCTGAAAAAATTCCGTTTATTATCACGATGTGCCTCGATTCTAACCCTCGGAAAAAATGCGGGATTCTATTACTTTCTATTTTCAATACATTTTTTATACACACATCGTGCCAATAATAAATATGTTACGCTTCAAGCTTTTCAACCGCCGGATACGATGTTCACTAACGCAATTGTATATATCAGGAAACTTATTGGACATCTATGCATTTATGCATACGTATATTAAAGAATGTTTCTTCTTTTGCTTACTTAGAAGCCAGCCTACCAACTATAACATGATCAAAGTTTCGTCTTCTTTGCTTTAAGTCTTAATCACAATATTCCCCGTTGCTTTCAGTCATTTCTATGATACGTAGTTTTATTTATGCTTTTTTTATTTTTCGTAGGCGTATGTCTTTTTATCAACTTTCGTCTTGTGACCATCCATTTCTAATAAACGTAAAGGTCTTGTAGTGGATCAACATGTCGATCTTACCGAGAATATCCTTTCCTACTAAACTGTGCGGATTCAGCTGCCAGGTACGTTGTAAGATGCACACACACCGGGGATCAGAACATGGAATACGAATATATTCTAGTTATACTATCGTGCTGTCAGATGCTGATAAAATAGACATCCGGATGAATCAGACCCTTTTCTGCCGATCCAACATTCTTTCTTTGACTGGCAGTGACTCTCGTACGAATTGATTATTATCAAAATCAGATGCCAGGTGAAGCCTATTCTGTACATGATAAGAACAATACCTTGTCGAATACACAACTCGTGAGATGGGAAGCTGTCAACATCATGTTCTATAAAATCCCGTATAAAAGACTAAAGCAGAATTTAAAAAGCAATAGCTGATTGAACACCTTAGGTATATACATATATATATATATATATATATATATATATATATATGTATAATTATATTAAGTTACAAGATAACTATTTTACACCACACGTCAAACAAATTTAGTAAATTACGGAAAACACACACACACGTTTATTGTACGTCATATACGCACCACCTAGTTAAAATTATCACGCACAAGTTTCTGTTAACGTCACACACTCATAAAGTATTTTCAAATAGGGTCTTCTATGTTTTACTTTAATTCAGTTATCTTGAGAATTATTAAAATAAAGAAGAAACAGTAAAGAGTATATTAACAATTTTCGGAATACTTTTTTTCTAATATATATATATATATATATATATATATATATATACATATATATATATATATTTGATGCATTACATGTTCTTTCGGTAAGATCTCACAAGAATTACAAACAACAGAACGTATATGGAAATACAAACTTTGTTTTTCTTTACTTCCCATCACCAGATTGTTTACGCCGGCTACGCACACACATATAATAACATATTTTGACATACTTTTGTCTCATAAACATATTTTTCTTGTTGAGGTCACCGTCTTGTTTTCTGCTTGAAACTCGTTCTTATATACATCTGGTTGGAAAGTTTGAACTGAAAAAATTGTTCCACAAGCACTTCCAATTGTCATTTGATGAAATACAAGTTAGGGGATTCTTACACAGTACCAATAGGCATATCAGTCGCATTTTTAGTCAGCAGACACGAAAACCTAACAGTAAGACGGTCTTGGGTATCATAGCCAATAAAGCTTCATTGGTGCCATTAACATCAGTAAACTCACATGTTTCCGGTACTTCAGTACTCCGATCACAATGCGCTCCGGCTCTTCGTGTTTCTTAAACCGCCGCCTTTCAAGTTTCGCTTGGACTGCAAAACTTTCTCCTTGTAAACAGTTATAAAGTTTATGTCGTTCTTTGTCAACGTTCCACCAACAATGGACTCGGCCACGATTTATTTTTGCTACTCTTCATCATATTACATATATATATATATATATTTATATATACATATATATAGATGTATATATATAGGTATATATATATATTTATAACTATATATGTATGTATATATATATATATATATAACTCCATACATATATATATATATATATATATGTATATATAACTATATATGTATGTATATATAACTATACATATGTATATATATAACTATATATTTATATGTATGTATATATATATATATATATATATATATATATATATATATATATGTATATATATATATATATATATATATATATATATATATATATATATATATATATATGTTACATAGTCCCGTCCTGCTTGGACCATGGCATTTCACGTTTTGTATACTCGTTCCGGAACGGCCGTGCCAGTCCTTGTTTAAATACTTGTCATTTTTTAAACTACAAAAAATCATATAGGGTGCATACCTTTAAATGTCTCGTAACCTCTCTTCTTTCCTCGTCGCGTGGAGGGTGCGTGTCGTCTAGTAGTTGAATTATTTCTTCTTTCTTCCTGCCGAACATCGCCGCTACAACAAAAAAAACTTTCATGACCGGCTCTGAAGACAAAAAATATTTTAAATTTAATGTCTGCTCATTTCAAGCGTTTGTTATCCGTCAGCTGGGAGATATTCACTAACCTCGAGAGGGATAGAATGAGAGAGAGAGAGAGAGAGAGAGAGAGAGAGCGAGAGAGCAAATGACTGTTTTCGTAATTACTTATCAATTATTTCCTAAACCATTCGGGGAGGGGGAACAAAGATATTTCGCCTGTATTTTCTTAATGAAATAATTCCCCTATGTATGTTGCTGACTACATGGTGAACATCACGTCTGATAGGTTCGCCTCCAAAACCCAGACTGCAAAATCTTACGTCACTGATCTTTCTGCTTTCCTCGCAAACGCCCGCGCCGTTACAGAGCCTTTCGCAGATGCACATTGACCTCTGAATCGGGTTCTCGTCACGTGGTGACCGTGTCACGTCTGTTAGCTCCGACTGTGAGAACAGGCCCTATTCTGCACTCGACTGCACAGGTCCACCTCCGCTAAGTAAAACCAACGATTTACAACGGATACGCCCATTACCATAGGGCCATTATCCATTATATATATATATATATATATATATATATATATATATATATATATATATGTTTAAATAAATAAATTATGTAATGATTTGCTATCTATCCTTTCCATATCGGCATCAACAACATTTAGGCTAATTACCCTATAATGATAAAAGAATATCTTGAAAAGGCCTGTATAGTGTTATCTTAAAACACACTTAATGCAATCTCTATATTTCTCATTTACATATTTATTTAAAGTTGCATATGAATTACTATTCTGTAATATCCCTTTTTAATTTGGATATTCAAAATGTATCTTGTGTATACGCAACTGTTTCATCGATTATTATAATTCTCACAAATTAAGTAAAGAGATTTTATGAAAAATAGTGATTTAAATGAAAATAAGAAATGCTATGTCTAAGGGATATAATTTAATTGCGGAATTAGTCAAACGTGCTATGCCGCTGAAGTGTGGAGGACATATACTACACGTTTATCTTACCGAATAGTTATTTTCTTTCCCAGCAACAGGTAAGATACACCATCGAATTGTATGTATGCACCTCTTTTATAGAAGAATAGACTTAAAGTCAAGTGGGGTAAGTCACTAGGAATATCGCACTCTCGCCTACAAACAAATATACGCAGTCTCGTCAGCATTTCCTGTTAAAAGCGCATCAGGGGATTAGAAATGAACTAACTTTTTCTCAAATGTTGTTAAAAAAAAACCTGGTAGTGTCGGCCTCCTTGAAGTGCACAGGGAAATACTTTAGACCGGCAAAATCAAGGACCAAAGGCAAATACAGTGCCAGTCTACCGCGTAGCATCCCACGTAACATATACTACAATTTGATTTTAGTCCAAAAGCCAATAACTATAAAAATGTTTTTTTTCGTGGCAAAGCATTTTTTAATTAATAAACACACACGCACAATTTAATCGAAATATCTTGGAATGGGGAGGTACATTGTTTAGTATCAGTTCTGTTTTCGTATGTCTGTTCTCCGAGCAATTACTTCTTTCTTTTTGGGGGACTATGGTAGTGTTTTTCGTCATTATATTACATTATTTTTTAATTTAATTTAGAGGGCCAGTGTCGTATGCGATGTTAAACCACAATACAAGCTAACGAAAAACGATAACTAAAGTATATAAACAATGTCATTGTATAGTTGCCGACAAAACATTTTTCCATCACGTTTCATTTAGAGGTTTAACGTAAATAATGAAACGTCCTATTATTTTTAATGTATCTAAATAAATAAACGCGTAAGTGTTTCCACCTGTCCTTACCATCTAAAAAGGGGGAGTGTATTTAATTCTGTGTAGTATATTTGAATTTGTCACGCAATATTCTCAGCATTGCCTATTGAAGTGAGCTGGTATAGTATTTAAAACCAATTGGTATTAGTACCGTTTCGGGAGCGTAGCAATAAACTAAAAAGGGGATGGTAAAGCCTTCGAATGTTGCCTTCCTGGACCAGCCTAGAACTATACCCTAGCCCTATGTTCTGTGTGATTCTCGCGGTATAACCTGCGACTGTATGTAAAAACGCTTTTACGGGTATTGCCGCAAAATTATGCATGGTTTTAAATAAAAATAGTAATATGAACTTTTTGCTAATACAATGTAAACATATTTGATTATTTAAATCAACATAATATATTACGTGTGTTAATATATGAAAAAAACCCTAAAAGTCGTGAAAAGAATGTTGGCAATCGTCGATCTTACCATTCTTGAATATACATATTTTCACGTCAAGCAATCATCCTTCAATTCATGTGTATGTGTTGCGTTGTAGAGTCAACGAAATGTAGCTAATGCTTTATGAAAAAATTAAAGAAAATTATTTTGGTATCAATAATCGTCAGAATAAGAAGAGATTACCGAGCCTTCAGCGGCGTATCGATGAATAGTTATCGCACGGTGATTTATTTAAATGTGAAGATAATGATTAGTGTATTACGGTAATCATTGTGGTGTTGGTGTAATAGTAATGTAGCCTAGGCAGTTAGGTTAGGGGTTGAGTTGACAGTGAGAGAATAACGGTTGGAAACAACAAATACTTTCAAGAGCTAATAATAGGAAGTGCTCACCTTGCTCATGTACAGTGGTTATTGCAATATGAGGTGAAGAGCGCATATCAAAGTATATGTGTTATACAATGAAACTTCGATAACAAGCCGAAGCTGCAAGAAGTTTCCTTTAAAATATGTAACGCTATATTTTTACATCACACAGAAGTTAATGTTTCAGCATCGTAAAGTTAATCTCTTACAATGCGATTGGGGGTAAAAGGCAACATAACACGATTGCGAAATCAGTCAATACAAATGAATTACATGCATTGACGCCACAGGCAACGTGATATAAAGAAAACGTAGTATACGAATGTTCAGAGACTTTCAATAACTTTTTTCTAACAAAGGAGTTTACATGTATGTAAGGAAAGTGTGTAAACGTGTCCATTTCAGCTTGCGTCGCGTGCGTTTACATGTGTTTAAGATCGATAGCTCTTATTAGTTTGTAACTGTATATATGAATTGTGTACATGATTTTTCCAAACAGTGTTTATATGCTGAAGCTAAGTTCAACAGTTTGTAAAACGTTCTCGTTGCGACAAACAAGGGTATTTCACTCCCCAAAGACCGAGGTGTGATTTTGACGTGCGCATGTGTGTTCTCTCTGAACATGAAAAATAGAAACTAAGATGTGTGTTTGGGTTTTTATGATACGTGTGAATCTTGGAATGTTATATTCCTTTTACTGGAGTTGGTTGAAAAATACTGCTCATTTGTGCTTTTATCTAATCGAGAAGCAATACGTTAGAACAAAATTTACTGGTTCTGAAATTTAAAACAAGGCGATATTCTTTCTTTTTACATGAAGACATTTAGTTATGAAAAAAATCAAATCTAACACGTGCTCGTGATCTAGGTATAAATATAAGACCACTTTCATTCATAGACAGGAATGGACACAGTCGAGTGTCGTACTTCATTATTGAATGAAACTACTTGCGCCATGTATAGTTAGCGCGATCCTAGCATTACACATACAAATGTGTGTGCGTGCTGAGACCTACCCATGAGATACGTTGTTGTTTTGACAGCTGTTTACACATATCCTGATGTTTAGTGGCATTATCGTATGTGATGTGCGTTGTTTCGTGTCATACCGTTGCGTGAATCTGGTCTACTCAATCATATCGATATGCAAATGGATCTCCGCCCCATGAGCAATTAGCCATTTCATTAAATTGCTCGCCACAGTTTTCTAGATTCCTGAGTCCATTGATCTTATTCTAAAATGCAGTTTTAATAGACAATCTTCACGGAGTATCTAGTGTCCTTCAACCCTGCAAACAACTGGAATAATGCATTAGATTAAAGAGGCATCCGCCAGTTTTGCACTATCATTCCAAATAATAAATTACTATTGTTTTTGTTTCTCTCTCAAAGAACGTGTAAGGCTTAAATACATTTGAGGAGTTCCAATGCCACCCTCTATGAAAACAATTTACAAAATAACGAAGCTATCTCTACATAAAAACTGGCATTTCAACAGAATATTTACATCATATGATCCCGACATAATTGCTTTTTAAAAAATTTTCAATTAAAAAAGTATTTTATTCAAAGCTTAGATTGGATATATTCGTTGTTTTATCGTTTACTAGTTCAATTAAAACAAATGATTTATCGCGTTTCGCATTGGAACTCTTCATTTCTAAACTGATATTGTTGGTGAGGTTAAATAAATGGGCAGTGAAGGAGTAACAGAAAAGTCACCTAGACACACCGAGTTTCCTTATATTATTGCCATTAAAATGAAGTATAACCTGGTTTATCTATTTGATAAATGAACGTTTTGTAACTACTGAATGCTAAATAAATTCTCCAACAAATTTTAGAAATGATTTCCGGCTTGGTTGGATATAACCAGGGATAAAAATACACGGGGTGGGTTCGGCTTATCATATTCGTGTTACGTTATTAAATCGGAGGTTACTTCCGCTCTTACGTAGGTTTATATTTAGAAAAAAAGTATGACTTAAAGGTAAACCAATGTGAAAATATTCGACAACAAATCTCTATGATATCATTGATGTATGTCAATCTCTGGGCGTGTTTGAGGTAAATTATCATATGAAATTTTAAAAAAATGTTTGGCTAAGATTAGTCATCGGTAAGCCAGAAGAAATGTTGCGGAAAAGGTATATGACTTACGCTGTGTGGCCTTATATTTGAGTGTTAACCTGTAGATTTATTGGAAGCAACGTTAGAATACATGTTTTTTTCGAAACTTAAGAAAATAAGTTCCACTCATCTGCGCCTTTCATGACGAACACTTACCCTGTCTTTCATGTGTCTTACAAAGCTTCACTCCTTGTCTATCGGGTGTCTTCTTAGTATAAGCCGCATATAGGATGAGACAGTAAGTCCCACACTAAATAGTGTTACGTGCTTGATATCTAACGCTCAGTTCTCTATCATCGTCTCCAGACACATCTGCTCTTTTTCATTGTAATTAGGGATTAATGTATTTCTTTTTCATTAAGTATGCATTTTGTTTTCATTTTGTATATTGTGTAATGTACGACGTTAAAATGTTCATATCTCCGTGCTGACGATGTTTATCTAATAAGTGTATATAAAATACACTAATTATTTAAAGATAACTATTTTGATCAACAGTAATGTCACAGAAGCAGACGGCAAATGTTAACCAGTCACGCTAGATGATATGTTAATTACCTTTTTTTTAACATAGTTCACCCAAGACAAGACAGACCGCAACTGTAGACGTAATGGGCTACTGCGCAGCGAGATATCTGTTTACATTAGTTTCAAATTTCTGCATGTCATTACCGTCGGGGAACCAGGGGCATGGAGGGAGTTCCACAGGCCAGCAACACGAGGAAAGAAGCTATTTGAGTAGAACGCTTTCCGACATCTCCGCAGTGAATGGGGGGGGGATTTAGTTGATTGTCGAGTTGGTCTTGGTAGCTTACTGCGAGGGGGAACCAGAGCAGCCAATTCATCAGATAACAATCCATTGAAGTATGAGTAAAACAATCACAAGGATGCTACATTGCGGCGATTAGACAGAGACTGGAGCTTGTTGACAGTAAGGGACCTATTAGGTTCGCGACTCTTTGTTGGACCTTGTAAATGAGGGAGATACTAGTAGATGATGCACCAGCCTAGATGTGGCAACAATACTCCATGCATGGGCGGATGGTGGCTTTGCAGAGATACAGGATAATGTAAGGTGTGAGGAGTTTACTAGCACGGTAGAGGGAGCCAACCTTCTTTGCGGCAACCTTGGCAATATATTCAATGTATTTGTTCCAATTCATGTTACCTGTGAAGGTTAGGCCGACGAGTTTGAATGATGAACTCTCAGGTAGGGTGCGATTTGCCATAGCCAATCGGTGGTTGGAGCGATTTCTTCACGTTATTGAAGAAAAGAAGCTTTGTCTTTACGCTATTAAAACTTATCTACTACAGTCTGGGTGTCATTTTCTAAGGATTCAACCATTGCCTCGGATATGATTGCGTCTGTGTTGCCAACATAGCGAGAGTAAAGCATGGTGTCGTCAGCAAATAACTCTCAGACTCTATGTCATCAGGGAGATTGTTTATATAATGCCCAAGGATAGATCCCTGGGGTACCCCAGCATTTATATCATGTTGCTTAGATGAACGGCCATCGAGTATAACCTGGATATTTCTTTTGGTTAGGAAGGACATAATTATATGAAGTAATTGCCCAGTAATACCGTATGAGCGTATTTTAAGTAGAAGCACTTTGTGCCATACCTTGTCAAAGACCTTGGATATATCAAGCGCTACTGCTCTAGCTTACCTGTATGAAACATGAGTTCATAGATGACCGTTAGGATGTCTGCAGTAGATCGTGCTTGTCTAAATCCATACTGGCGGTCACATAGAAGGTTATCATTAACTAAGTGCCGTACTATCGCTAGATTGATTAAGGATTTAAAGATTTTAGCAAAGATCGGCAGTAGATTGATTGGGCGGTAGTTCAGAGGATCGGTTCTATTCCCAGAATTCTTGTAGACTGGTACCACAGAGACAATTTTCCAGCTATCGAGGAAGCAAGTTTCAGCTAGGCATTTATTGTAGAGTTTGGAGAGAACAGGTGCCACTGAATAAAAGTTATAGTTTACCTATTGATATATCATGTGTATAATAAATACAATGAGGTTCGTAAAACCAATATATGTAGAAGTGAACACAACATAAAAATAGTGTGTACCATATCTATGTGATTTTGGAAGTATATATACTTGTCATTAGCTGTTCTGGATAACATTTATTTAGCCGAGATTATCTTCAGGATATATCAGAAGTATTTACTGTCGGAAATGCTTGTTAGTTAAAGGATACTTTTCTTTAAGGAGCTTAGTTCTACATATACATGTCTGGGGTCGTTGATCATTTACTTAAAATTATAAACTCTCGTATATAAACATATACCCCTTACTCTAATCGTAACTGCATACACCAAACTGTTTTGACTTATATAAAAATGACTCGCCGATTAACAAAATCAACATCACTCGAGCATAATGATTATTTTAAGTTGCCGAATTAAACATTACTATAAAAGGATTGAGGACTATGTTAGATTAGTTAACGTGACCACTCTACATATATTTGTTAACATTATATTTTAAACCAACTATTTTGTAGTAGGAAGTGTATCATTTTTTTATTATCCCAGCGCCAATTTCGGTCACAAGAGTGTTATGGTAAAGTTTTACTATAGTGGGTTTCGTATCAGTGAAAAAAGCCTTTTTTGTGTGTGTTTCTGATCTGTGAAACAGCCTACCAGAAATAGTGGTTATGACTACTATACCCAGGTTTGAATTCGCAGACAGCATAATGCCGCACACATATAACTGTCAATTTACATGGGGTGTTGCACGTTTCTATATATTTTCAATACATAGTAATTAATTCAATTTGCTTCCCACGGTAACATGTTAAGCATGTGGGAAGCTGGGAATGAAACCCTGTTCAATGAAATGTCTCTATGTTTTTTTTTTGTATTTTGTCCACCTATGTCAGTGTGGGGTTGTTCATCTTAACCGGAAAATCTGCGTGTAATAAACTTACTTGGTAAATTTAGTTATACTTGTGTTTACTTAATCCACGGTGCATGTAACTATTTCTTCCGTTGAAAAGACAATCTTATTTCCATAAAAAATGCCTGTTAGGATCATCAAAAGTGAACCCATATAGCATGACCGATAACAATATATGAACTGTCGTCGATGGTTATAATAAAACGAAGTAACTATCTACCCTATCGTTAGGTTTATAAAACGTGCTTTAATTAGCTTTATCTCTGATCCATCCGTGTACTACATTCACAGCAAAAACTCATCTAGCTACAACCGGTGATGTGGTAAACTTGAGGAAATGTGTGTTTAAAGATTCTATAAGGATTCTTTTCTGGTACTTACATTGCACTATTTCTTTTAATTTGGAAAGATAAAGTGTCGTATTTTAGTCTGCCACCTTGTACTTCAAAAAAGGGTGCATACCTTAACGTGCAGCGTTAATAGGCTTTTCTAAAACTTGTTTTAATTCAATCTATATTCAATTGAAACTTGATAATATTGAAATAGTGTAATAATTGACAAAATGTATCGTAATTACAGTGTTATATACGGGCAAAAATAATTAAACGTAGTTTTAATCGTGAACGCTTGAATATTTCATCATATATTTTTACCCATAAAGCTCACATTCGAAATTTTAAATGAGATGATTTATTTGTTTAAATAGCAAAAAAGAATTCTTTTATATATATTTTTATATTTTTATATTTCTGCATATATTAAAAAATTAATCTTACTTCTGTCACCCCTCCTCGATTATTTTAAGATTTACCTCCTTTTTACATAGACCAATCACAAAAGTGAATTTATCTTTTTAAGACGATCAATTTCTCTCATTATTTGTTTTTTTTGACGTGGTTGTCTATACATCTGAGGAGACCTAATTAAAGGGGTCGAAATAAGTTATTATGTGTACAACCTTAATGTGTGTATAGTTTTTCTTTTTATAATTCTATATATATATATATATATATATATATATATATATATATATATATATATATATTGAGATAAACTAGTTAAATCGAATCTTTGATGCAGTCGAAACGACAGCCGGAAAGAAAGAAATGAATGCACTATATTGAAAAAAGAAGTGCACTTCTGAGTAGCGTTCATTTTCCTGTTATGAATAAGTCCGCCTGATATTTCTTCTCCGAACAAGCGACTGCATACCAAATATATTTATTATCAAAAGGGGCGACTTATGAACGTTTAATCAATGCGAAGAATAATTCTTTCAAAAAAGTATAGAAATAAATCAATTAAAACGAGGAATTTGATTAAGAAAACTTTCTTGGGAAAAATGCGTTTCCAAGATGGAATTAAGCGGAGGTTGAATAGCATGAGAAAAGTAAAGGAAGCAAAAGAGTAAAAGTAATAGTTCAATAATAAACTTAAAGGAGCGTGGAAATTCACAGCGGAAATTGCCAAAAATTAATTTACAGTTACGAATTAGAAGCGAACTCTAAAATTGCTCGGGGACCCGGATGTGCAAATCAATTGAAACGAAACTAAAGCATTTCAATGAGAAAAAAAAGCTCGTAGCATCAAGAGGGAGAACTGAAAGAAGTTACGCATTTTCCGCTCGTTATTATTAATTTAATATAAACCTTCTATACGTCACAATGCGCTGGCTCTATGTTTGTCATGCAAAATGTGTTTAATTGCAGCATGCCAACTTTTACAGATTTAATATTCTTTGAAGTTGGGCTCATATATAAAATTGGCCTTGAACTAAAAACGTTATGAAGGAAATTCTTTAAGTTATTCTACCTCAACTATAACACCACTTGAACTGCTATGGTTTCTGTAAGCCTAAGGTAAAACCGGTCTTCATCCTTTAACATCTAATCGGATGACGTCGGAATTTAGCATTCATAGATGCAAAGGTGTATGTGTGAAAATTGTTGATCATACTGGTGATGTCATGTCATGTTCTCAGCTGACTGGAAACAACTTTTCATGAATCCCATAACCGAATGTTACATATAAAATATACACATTTTTCTCCTTTTTAAATATTCCTTCATAAGCAATATTTGCATGACATCTAATTTTTAAGCGACAGTATTCTTTCAAAAAATAGTTATTATTGTTAATATAACTCATACTACAGGGGAAAACAGGAGACATCTATGATATTCTTTATAACCTGTCACGTTTTAATTTAATAGCAACATCAAGCGAAATCTGTATTAACGTTGGACGTGAAGCATACACAATAGATGCGATGGATAAATACAAAATGTAAAATAAAACTATGAAAACAAACCAAAAAATGATGTTAAATATTTTAGCATTCTCACGGGAATTGTCAACTGTTTTCTAAATCCAATCAGATGTGATTATTTAACTTCCAGAAAATATATAACCAAAATTATAACTTAAAAAATTGATTAAACAAGTAAATCTCTATAGAACAATTGCCATTTACGAAGCCTCAATTAATATGAGGGGAACTTGTTATGGCTTCACGCATGTATTTATGTTGGGAGACAAGGGTGAGATAAATAAAAGTACACTTTATATAAGCTTGAACAGTTAAAAAGCAACACATATTTGGAGTATGGTCGTTTCAAATCCTATTAAGATTTAAAAAATATGTTTATGTCTATAAAATATAGTTATCGAGGGACACATATTGTCGACTGAATGACTCGTAACTGTTGCTATATAAACACACACACACATACACCCCCCCCCACACACACACACACATATATATATATATATATATATATATATATATATACTATTTTACAAATGTCATGTTTTGTCTCAACAACTAGCGCTATCTATTCACATACCATTTTAATCCAAATAATCATAAACAATGGAATATATTTTAAAGTATAATTTATCACTTTACTTCCGCATTTACTTAATATTTATTTAAAAATACTAATTTTCATGCTATCAAATGTAAGTAATTTTAAAAAAAAATAATTTCTTAAAGAATTAAGACAAATAAACGTGTTGACTTTTCCTCTAAAAACTCAGTGAGACGTCAACATAGTAGGACGTTTTAAATAGATATTTAGTGTAAACGGTCTAAGGGCATCTTATAAATAACAAACTGAGAGATGAGTGACGTTTCTAGTTCATTAAAACATATGGCATATTAGGTTAATTAAAAATAAATGTTACTTAAGCATTACCTTGTACTACATTACCTTATGAACAAATGTTGACTCAGTTTGATAACAGGTAAATAATAGGCATTGTGATCGTTTGATTTTATATTACTTCGATATACTTTTAACTGTTGGCATGTATTTTGTTATCATAAACCAATAGTAATATACAGTGGGAAGTCATTTTATTGTCTACAGATGATAGAATTATAAGGTAACACATTTAAATAATGAAATGAAGTGCTGTCAGATAAAATCTGTAACTAGAACTAAAACATAAACGCGCGCATCGACTTCTAGGCTAGTCTGGCGTTATTTCAGTGGCATGCCGGGAAGGAATATCCCGCCGGCATATCAGTCAGTCCAACACCGAAGCTGTCTATCGCCAAAACTAAGACAGAGTGGATTATAAAAATCGTGATTCACTTCAAAGTCGATAGACTCAATTAGTGAACATGGCTAAAAGCAATGTTGGAAGTAAGACGGTTAAAAAAGAAGTAGAACACAATATCTTTTGTTTCTTGTTGCCAACTCGGAATAACGCCAGCTTATAATAGACGAAATGTAAAAAAAGAAATATAAAATTAAAAAGCGTTTAACGATTATATGTTAGAAACAACACAACTGTGTTTATATTTGATATGCGTGTTTCACAATAAATCAACAATTTTTAGTTATTCAATTGAAAATCATAAGTGCTCTTGTACATGATACATGTTATACCATATATTCATCAGTTTCTCGAAAGATCGTAATTACGGTTTCATACATATTAGTGGAGTTTAAGGCTTTTCGTGTGTATAGTTTCACTTAACCTCGAAGTTGTCTATATATTCAAGCGTTATAGTTGATAGGGAATTCTGAAGATACATCCTGTTTATAATGCTCACAAGTAGCTGGATTAAAAAAATAGTTAAAGTATTTCTTAATAATGCGATGTTTTAAAAAATAGCATTTAATTCATTAAATATATATTCATTAATTAAGTACTAAAAAACAATTCATGTATATGTTATGTTCGAAATCCTATTCTGACTCTGATTAAAACTGAACCCTTGCAGACAACTTACTTGATACGATGAATTCTATAAGAAAACGCTGATATTTACACATTGTAAATGTGTGTGTCTCTGAATGCAGTATGTGTGCGCGAAATTTCACTTTCATTGCATTAGATATAAATGTTAAAACGTCGGAGAACTTTATAACATTCACTATTTGTCTAATAAAAGTGGATATGTGTGTGTCCCGCTTGCTGCAATAATCATGTCTGTACATTTAATTTTGAGCCAAAAAAGTGTGTTATTGTAATCTGATAACAATAATAGTAAAAATGGAATAACCAGGCATGCACTATACTTTTTATTAGCAAATAAGTTAATACATTATTTTAATAACTGGAAATGAAATAGGAATACGTAATTTGACTTTGAATAGAACACAGACAATATTTGTTATGACTTTTAAGAAGCACTCACACGATATTCATGACTATTTGCGACTTTAATTTGCTATGATATTTTTATCTGTTTTTGTAGCTTTATGTTAACTCTATTTTCTCTGCCATTTTCTGGTGATGTTGTCTGTGCGTTTTACTGTGACTTTTATATGAGTTTTTTTTCTGTAACTAATGTGTTTTCATGGATCATTTTGCTTCAGTAAATACTAAATATTCGGTAAATCGACGACAACACAAAATATGAATGAATCACATTTAAAAAAAAGACACCTGGACTATCAGATCTATAAACATAAAATATTGATGATAGGGTACGTACTAACACACGAATTTAAATGAATTTATTTTTCAATAGAACCACGGACTATCAGATCTTTAAGAATACACACTTGATGATAAGGTACGTACTAACACACACATTTAAGGAGAATATTTTTTACATAGATTCCCGGACTATCAGATCTTTAACACTAAAGGATTGATCATAAGGTACGTATTCACATACGAATTTAAATAAATTATCTTTTGAACAGAATCCCGGACTATCCGATATTTACAAATAAAGAGTTCGTGATAAGGTACGTACTAAAACACGTATTAAAATGAATTACTTTTAAAAATATAATCTCGGACTTTAAGGACAAACGATTTATAATAAGGTACGTAAAAACACACGAATTTAAATGAATGGGAATATTTTTTACATAGAATCCAGGACTATCAGATCTTTCAAAATAAAGGATTGATGATAAGGAACGTACTAACATACGAATTTTAACTAATTACTATTTTGAACAGAATCCCGGACTATCAAGTCTTTACAAATAAAGAGTTGATGATACGGTACGTACTTAAACACGTATTAAAATGAATTACTTTTATTAATAAAATCCCGGACGATCACCTCTTTTAAAATAAAAGATTGATTATAAGGTACGTCCTAACGCATAAATTTAAATGAATTAAAGTTGTTGTAACACATAATTGTTAGGTGTATCATAAAATAAACCCCGTTTTAAAATATAACGCTTGCTGTCTACATCTACTTGCATAATGTACTGTTAATTATATATTTTTTTAAATAATATATTTATGTACGATTAAATAATATTAATCAAACATTGTAACTTACTACTCTCGTAAAATTATTTTCCATTGAAAGTGAAATATTACAAAACTGATTATGCCTATTCTTCATTTATTAGAAAAATTGTAAAAAAACTCATAATTCATTAAAACAATGCACTATCTTTGTAATCTTACTGTATAAAAATAATATCCTGCTAAATATTTTCTTTTATATTGATGAACGAGTTTAATTGTATTTATGTATGGCTAACATTTAAGTTATTTTAAATACATCTATTTTTCCTTCTTAGCGTAAAAATAGGTTGTATATGAGTATTTTCTACATAAATAAATGATTGGCGATCACTGAAAAAAAGTTTCAGCGATAACGTACGAACAACCATGGTGTTTTATTAGTAGTAGTGCAGATGTAGTATTAGCAGATACAGTATTAAGAGTAGCATATATTTTAAAACTTATTTTCCCGCTCTACTTTTCACTTTCTCAATCTTATAAAACGGGGTTGGTACTAGAATGCAGAGCCAACCATTTTTAACAAGCTCGGCTTTTTTAATTATTGACATCAGGTCATGGTAATATGGCAACATTACTTTACATTGCTGCAACTTCCATTTTCCTAACTCTACTAGTCTATACCCGCTCATATGAGCGTTGTTGGATTAGAAATTGGTATCTACTAATTACATATTCATATAGATTTTACAAATGTATATATAAGTTTTCAAAACAAAGATAATTCGCTTTGAACTAATGCCGAATAGGTTTCATATCTATTTTTGTGTAATATACTAAATGTGGCAGTTTAAAAACCAAGTGTTTATGCAATATTCTGTTATGTTATAATGGCAAGTAAATGTCTCAATATTTCTAAAATATGTATTTAGCTTAAAACATTTTTTAGATTAACGTGAGATTCGGCAATAGCACTAAACTTCGATTTATTGAGGAGTTGCATCGTACAAACGACTGGCTGGGAATGTTTGATCTGCGTCTCCGTGTTCTTTCAAGAAATAGCATGTGTCTACTTGCGTGCGGGCAGAAAACCTCCAAAGCACATTATATCTTTGAATACTATATAGAGTATAGATTGATATCTCGCCAGGAGTTAGACACCAAGCCAGTTTTTATTTTACTCCCACAAGTAAGATGTGACCCAAGGTCGGGTCGGGATAGTAGGGTTTAAAAATTGCCTGGGCAGCCCAGTAAGCATTCCCCGGTAGGGGCGCCTCAGGCAATAAGCAATAAACTTACTCCTCCCCAAAAAGGGGAGGCGAAGCCGGGGAAGGTTGACCGCCTAGAACTGCACAGGACAGACCCATAGACTGGCGTAAATCAAGCCCCGAAGGCCAAGACAATACCAGTCTATGGGGTGTAGTATCCATCGGAACAGATACTACACTTTGATCTTAGCCAAAAGGCCAAGAACAGGCGGCGAAGAAAGTCGTCGAAGATTTGCCTTCAGTTCGACAAAGATTGAGCTATCGTGACAGCGATTTCCTTTTTCTATTTACATGTCGTATTTGTTGTGTTCAGCTCTAGGAGGTTCAACATTACATGCCTCACTTTATCGTATTGGGAGATACGTACTCAATAGCTAACTTCCTTAAGCGTCCCCACTCAGGAAAAATCTGAAGGGACCAACATGCATGATCTCTTCAGCGCTCGCCTCCTGTCGCTATATCCCGGCTCGTGCTAAATCTTACTATGGTGGGAGAAACGTACACCCACACCTTGCCTATCTGTTTTTTGATCACATGTTTCGATTTGGGTACGAAGATACAATTTCCTAAAAGACTTCAACTGTGTAATATTATATAGAGATATAATATCTCTACCTAATAGGTCGTGTACTGCATGGCAAATTAAATCCCCTGTCCCAGTAGTGTATCATTGTACTTGTATTTTAAGTATTTCAGTGGAATTTGCTCATACACACTTACTGAACGCATACCCACTCAATCTAATCGACGGAGCAACCTAAAAGCACCAGCATCGCATTCTCGTCACTCTAGAGGTTCCAGATGCCGGAAAATGTACTAGTCTTGCAGCTTATTTTCCCGTGAACGGCTTTTCTTTCTAATCCCCCCTGCTCCATATTTATCCAACTGTAGTTACATGTACATATATAAATATCATGTAAACACATCTCGTAAAACAACTACTATCCTTTATTCACACTAACTTTTTACGTTTCAATTAAAATATGCCTTGTTTTTGTTGAATAAACTAAAATAAGAAAAAAAAACACGTTCTACTCATGAATTATTCGCTTTTAAAATACTACATTAAAATTAAACTATTCTTGCCAACGATCACTAACACTGAATGCACACTCATATTTGAGATATATATATCATGCACATACAGTTATACCATGTTTGTTTACGGAGAGAAAGATCGAAGTTTGAACTAAAAAAATAAACTTAAACTCAATTATAAAATAGAAGAAAATAAAGGATATTTTTGGTCTGGGAATGGAGAAGAGCAACCATTTCATGATAGTGATTCTGAACGTTGCTGGTATCCTTTGTGTGTGAAATAATGAAAAGTTCACCTATTAACTATGGCAGCAATACAAAAAGAACATTGCGGTTATTTATTTAATTATACTTGGACTACCCGGTGAGAGAGAACGGATTTGCAGCCGGCCATCTCATTCATTCTAAACATTTCTAGAATCAGAAAATATCAACTTCGTGCATGTCATTTCCTAAATCGGACCTTAACTGCAGCCTGCTTTCTCGCTATTCTGATGTCTATTTCCGCCATGAACTTCGTGAATGCCAAAACGCTAATTCAAACGATATTTTAGAAACAAACAGACATGTATTGAATAAACACACACATTCATACGATTAAATATATTTAAAAGAAAGACAACAAAAAAGATATATACATTTGTAGTAATATATAATAATAATGAAGTATTGCTGAATATGATTCGTATAAACATATTATGATATACAATATGAACACCTTTTGACAACTATATATTTAATGTAAGATTCAATATGTATGTATATATATATATATATATTTCTTGAATGTGAGATGATATATATAATTATATATATAATTATATATATATATATATATATATATATATATATATATATATATATATATATATATATTATATATATATATTTTTTTTTTATACCCGACCGTTTCATTGATTAAAAAAAAGTTTGCTCTGAAATGTATGCTACGATGTTGTTGTACGTTAAATTTACTCATATATATATATATATATATATATATATATATATATATATATATATATATATATGACATACTCAAAACAAAATTAAATTTGGGGAATATCTATCTGTAGTATAAATTGTTAAATTATAAATATCAGAAGTATGTTAAATTTGACGAAGGTTTCTCATCTTACGTGTATACCCTTTCGCATGAACTTACTGAAACTAAAAGGACTACGTAACGACTGCTTACACCTTTAAGTTGTGTTCAAAAATGCATGATGATTGGTTTATGTAATTAAGGAAAGCCTACTCTCAGTATAAGTATATACACATATGCACACATCAAACTATATATATATATATGTATATATATGTATATATATATATATATATAGAGAGAGAGAGAGAGAGATAGAGTGAAGGAAATAGAGATACA
>OY744535.1:82512140-82524640 GCA_963556195.1 Sepiola atlantica
ATCACACATTGCAACCCACTTCTGCAATTATATATTTCTCTCGTCCTTTTAATTTCCTTTATTTCTAACAAGTAAGCCTACATTGAAATCGATTTCAGCATCCGTACGACAGTGTTGATGAGACGACCAGTGTGCGAACAATGACTAAAACGCAATTATATTAGCCTCAATGATGTGACATCAGAACACTACTATCCCTCGTGTCTATAGTTAAACTAAGAATAATTGTAATCTATACCCCAGATTATAGAAAAACTCCCCTATGTTGCCTTAAATCACAGGGGCACGTTGATATCAAGTAAACCCCTTCTACGAAGTTTAAACTGAACAAGTTGAGTTAGTCCAGTGTACGTAAACATACAAGGGCATCCAAATTGACTTGTTTTGAAAGCACATGAGTTACAATTATCTATCAAGTTTTTGGATAGCAAACTTCCCATTAATTAAGCCTGGTTTTGAAGATAAGCAGTTTTGCAAATTACATACATGACTGACTCGCATGTACTACAGCATAGAAGATGCGACGAAACACACCAACAAATGAAAGCAATAAACACATTTAACAAGAAGAACATTTTTTAAAATTTTGAATGTGTAAGAAATTCTTAATGAACATCGCGTTGATAGACTTAACTGTTATAGAGCGGTGCCAACAAATAAATTAAGCAATACATACAGTAAATTACTATTTTTAAATGTGTAAATTCTCAAGAAATTTAAAGTCAGTTAGAAAAAAGGAAAATAAAAGACAAATAAAATTCGACAAATTTTGCAAATCTAATAACGTTTTCTGTTCCTTAGTTCGTTTAAAGATTATTTTACTTGGACGTGTTTTCTACTTTTCATAGGTCGAGATAGTGTCAATACACGTGAAAAATAATCACGTTATGAGGATATATATATATATATATATATATATATATATATATATATATATATATAGATATGTGGATCAAAAGGTGAAAAAGTGTATGTCTATATTTACATATTATATGAAGCAATATATATATATATATATATATATATATATATATATATATATGTATAATCTATATGTGTTTTGTTTATTATCTATGTACGTATACGTTTCGCCCTTTATAATCGGGACTCATCAGCATAGGCATATAACTATTCAATACTGGTCACGCAATTCAAAACCCCGGGCTCCGAGTATATTAAACTATTATCACTTGCATATGGCAATCCATATGCGCTTATCTACATATATCTATGTGTTTAAGTATATATTTCTATATGAATATATTGTTATGCTTATATATGTATATGTATAAATATATATGTATATATATATATATATATATATATATATATATATGTATATGTGGGTATATATATATGTGTATATGTATATATATATATATATATATATATTTATATATATATATTCGTGCGTATATAAATATATGTATATGTATATATACATTTTTTTAACATGGTTCACCCCAAACAAGGCAGGCCGCCACTGTAGACGTAAGGGGCTACTGAGAAAAAAAAAGGGGAGAAGGTTGAGGGGTCATCCTAAATCATGATCCGCGCAGCGAGATGTCTGTTTACATTAGTTTACATGTGAGTACTGTCGGGGAAACAGGGGGCAGGGAGATAGTTCCAGAGGTCAGCAGCACGAGGAAAGAAGCTATTTGAGTAGAAGGCTCTCCGGCATCTGGGGACATCTACAGTGAATGAATGAGATGTAGTTGATTGTCGAGTTTGTCTAGTTAATTTACGTCGAGGGGGCACCAGTGAAGCCAATTCATCAGAGCATAATCCATTGAAGTACTTATAAAACAAACATAAGGATGCTACATTGCGGCGATGGGACAGGGGTTGGAGCTTGGTTGACAGTGAATGACCTATTAGGTTGGCGACTCTTTTTTGGACCTTGTCAAGGAGGGAGAGACTAGTAGATGATGCACCAGCCCAGATGTGGCAACAATACTCCATGCATGGGCGGATGGTAACCTTGTATAGATATAGGATAATGTCAGGTGTGAGGAGCTTACTAGGACGGTAGAGGGAGTCAACCTTTTTGGCAGCAGCCTTGGCAATGCCTACAATGTATTTGTTCCAATGCATGTTACATGTGAAGGTTAGGCCGAGGAGTTTGAATGATGAACTCTCAGGTAGGGTGTTATGTGCCATAGAAATCGGTGGTTGGAGAGGCTTCTTGTAGTGGTTGAAGAAAAGTAGCTTTGTCTTTGCGGCATTAAAAGTTACCAACCATTTATGACCCTAATCCACTACAGCCTGGAGGTCATTGACTAAAGATTCAGCCATTGTCTCGGATATGATCGCGTCTGATTTACCAACATGGCGAGAGTAAAGCGTGGTGTCGTCAGCAAATAAGCCAATCCCCGACTCTATATTATCAGGGAGATCGTTTATATAGATCAGGAGCAACAAAGGTCCAAGGATAGATCTTTGGTGTACACCTGCATTTATCTCATGTCGCTTAGATGAACGGCCATCGAGGACAACCTGGATTTTCCTTTTGTTTAGGAAGGATCTAATTATATTAAATAGTTGCCCAGTAATTCCGTATGAGCGTATTTTGAGGAGAAGCCATTTATGCAATACCTTGTCAAAGGCCTTGGATATATCAAGCGCTACTGCCATAGCCTAACCTGTCTTGTCGAGAGTATGATACATACGTTCAGAGATGACTGTTAGGATGGCTGCAGTAGATCGTGCTGGTCTAAATCCATACAGGCGGTCAGATAGAAGTTTAGCATTACTTAAGTGCTGTACTAACGCTAGATTGATTAAGGATTCAAAGAGTTTGGCTAAGATCGGCAGTAGACTGATTGGGCGGTAGTTCTGAGGGTCAGTTCTATTCCCAGAACTCTTGTAGACAGGTACCACAGAGGCAATTGTCAAGCAATCGGGGAAGCAAGATTCAGCTAGGCATTTATTTAAGAGTTTGGAGAGGACGGGACCAGTTCAGCATAACATTACTTTATTACTATTACAGGTATAAGATCAGGCCCACAAGCTTTAGTAGTGTCAAGGTTTTTTTATGATGTCTCTGATCTGTGATGGCCAGGTAATCACGTGTGACTTCGGTCCGCAAAGGGAATTCGGGGAGGGGGTAGTTATATGAGTCTAAAGTAGAGTCAGAAGCGAAACGCTGGACCAGTAGTTCAGCATTATCAGTGGCCGTGCAGACGACATCATTGTGGTTTGATAGTGGAGGAATCGTTGATTGACCATTATTCACTACACTATTGTAGAATTTCCAGAAATCGCGAGTACCTAGTTTCTGAGACTGAATGCGTCTTTTTGTTAACTCATTATACCTTCTCTTTGCTTCGCTTATCACGGTCGTACACTTATTTCTTGACTCTATAAATGTATGTCTATTAGTAGCTGAGTTATGGCGGTCGAATGTACGGAATGTTTGTTGCCTCTCAGAAATGGCAGCTGCACATTCTGATATGAACCATTAGGGAGAGTGGGGTTTGCTAAAGAATTTTCGCATGGGGACATAGGCTTCAATGCCTGCTTTTACCCATTCAGTTAATTCGTTTGCACACTGGTTTGCAGGTAGTGAAAAGGTTTCCCTCCATGGGGCGTCACTGATGTGATCTCTGATTGACTCGAAATCAGCCTGCTCATAGTATCTTGTTGTTTTGAGCAACGGTTCATCAGCTTTTGGACGACTTTTTAGGGTGATATGTATCATTAGCACAATGTAATCAGCATTCCCGAGTAGGCTATGATCTTTTCTCACACAATCCTATGGTATTGAGGTCAAGAAGAGGTCTAGAAGTGAGGATTGCTGGTCTACTCGATCGGGGATACGGGTCGGAAAATCGACAGTCTGAGAGAGGGAGTGAGCTAGGGAGAAATTATACGTAGAGTCGCCGGCTGCGTCAGTAGGGCTAGAGAACCCCAACCATATATATAAGGCCTATACCTATATATGTGAATATGCACACAAATTCAAACATATGCACATGCTTATATTCATATATACGCATATAGGTACATGTATATATAGGTGTATATATGCATATATATATGTGTATATATATATATATATATATATATATATAGGTGTATATATATGGGTGTATATATAACTGTATATATGTGTGCATATATAGGTGTATATATATACTTATATGCTACGTATTTATTCATATATATTTACAATCATTTATAATTAAAAATGTATATGCATACTATATGAAGACAAATAACTAAATATATATATATATATATGTGTGTATGTGTGTATATTTATATATGTATCGTTTAAGGTATACATAGGTAGTTATATAGTTGTACATATAAATATATAATGATGATGCATACACTGACATATATATATATATATATATATATATATATATATATATATATATGTATATATATATATATATATAGCTGTGTGCATATACACCCATGTATATATATACATATATATATATATATATATATATATATATATATATATATATACATGTACATATACACACACACATATATATATATATATATATATATATATATATATATATATATATACTCGATTGACTTTCGGAACCACAACGCAGTAAAAAAAATATGTCCATTCGTTATTTTTCTTCATTTATTTAGTGTCGTACCGTGTTCACTTCTTGTCGATCTAATAAAGCGCCGAACCTTTTACGATGAGAAAGAAAAACTCGATCAGCGAGACACGGTAATCTCGTTCGTTTGACGTATTTTAACACAAATGAGATTTGTCTGTGCTGTTAGTGTCTACAGAAAATTGAGTTGCTTGTCTTTATCCTGCAAATTCAGATTAAACAATGTAGTTGGTGTCTGGAGTTAAACTACTGATATATTTTTTATCAAATCTTGACCAGACAAGTTTCATTTATGTATGGAATGCGGACGCCAGACTTTAAAGTTGTGTAATTTAACACAATCTACATATCACGACATATTATTCTTAGCTTGCTGGTAATATTTGGTTATTTGGAACTTTATAACCGTTATTCAAGCTCACTTCTTGAACAGTATTTATTTTCTATGTTTTACTTACTGTTTACGCATCATGCTTAAAAACATACAGCCCCTCCTAAGGTGAAGTCTTATTTGATACATGATCAGGTTCGTCATAACGCTTTGAATAGCCCGGAAAGAGGTTATCATTTACGATAAAAAGATATACACATCTAATTCTTCAATCCAAATTCTAAAATAAATGTATTTTTCAGTTATATTTTCTATATACATAATCCCTCCATTATAATGTGGAGTACTAGCAAAAGTAACATATGTCGTTTATATTGAATCTGTGAACAGATGTCTTAGGGAAAAAGTCTGACCATCTCGTGAGTCTAGTATTGTGTTCTTTTTTGGATTGATGCTATGCTGATGTTGCTTGAGACAAACGTATGTCGATAGTGTATCTCCTATCAGAGAACTTATGACATCGATCTAATTGATAGTTGATATGTTCCAGCTATTGCTTTCTAGATGTCTTACTTTTAAGCACATATTTGAATTTGTAAAAAATGTCACCTTTTTTCGACATTCGACTTCAAGACAAGTAATCATATCTTTCGACGTGTTTGTTTTTTCGCTAACCTTTTTGAGTTGTTACTTTACTAATTGTGACTGTTAAACTGGGTATGTACTCTATTTAACCTTCCACTGGTTATTAAAATAACTTAGCACAATGTATTGCAGATTGAGTTCGCTTTTCAGCGTGCATTCTGTTTCCTCATGTAGTTTGAGTTCTGTCATTTCTGCTGGCAATTTATTTTAAATCCATTTCACACAATCAATGGTTAAACAAAAACCTTTTTTTCGTTTTTCTTATCCGGTCGTCAGATTTATTTTTTCTGGTGATAATTCCCATACCTTTAATAGTTGAATAAGGTCTACGGTGAATGTATTTCTCATTTTTGTCGTTCTCTTAAAAGTCATTCCAGTAATTACTTCACCCTCGAAATATTTTTAAATTATCACTATCCGGCAATTTTATTAGTTATTAATGTGGTCATTTTCCAACTGCATTAATACGTCTGAATCCGAATACAATTGTTGTTTGACTTTTTTGTTTGAGAGTTTTACCTGAATCCTTATCCTTATAATAGTGTCGCCATGTTTGATAATCTTTACCCGCGTTTTATTTATTTTCATCGTTCTACAATGCGAATTGGGCCCTTTTTTACAAATCAGGCAGGCTTGAACATGAAATAGACATTATGTTACACAAGGCAGGCTTCCACAGCGATAACCAAGACTCGTCGGTGGTTTATTTTAATAAGGTTGTCTGGTTTTATAAGCGTGGACATACCGTGTTTTACTTGAGATTGAAGGATAAAAGTGTTTTTTCGGTTTTTGACGCACATTTTATAACTGTGCAATGTCTTTCGAACCCTGCTCACAAATCGCTGGCAATGATCAGCTATTGTTGCAGTGTTCACTTCGGTTCATTTTCTTATTTATTAAGAACTATAAGACTTACTCCAGCGTCTTCTTCTGATAAGAATGCTTGAACTAAGACTAAGCATTTAAAATTATCAGCACTAAATTCGGATTATTTAAAGTCGTTGCAGTGCTTATTTACTATAAGCACAAATAATATTTTTCTTTTTTACCAGTGTTTTCAGGTTTTAGCAGTGCTTATTTACACCTGATGCCCACGTTGAATAATATTCGTCGTCTTTTTTCCAGGTTTGATGAGTTCCATACGTTTGTGAAATAACGAAGTATGTAGGTTGAATGTCTGCGTTAAGAGTTTTACGGCTTCCGAAAATGTCAAATCGCTTATTCATATAGGCAATATGAAATCCACGAACTTAGTATGTTCGGTGCTTTCTAATTCTCTTTTTATAGTTTTCCCAGTGTTTGCAATCAATTTTATATGAGTCTTCATATCTTCTATAATATGAAGCCAGTCTATTCTGCTAAACAGGGGAATACGTGAAGTTATCGATCGCCCTCCACAAGTGTTTGTTATGTGGGTCACAAAGTTATTTTGTTTGCATAAACATCTTAATGTTGTAGTCAGATTCATTCTTTTGTTCTATACTTTTTTCATTTTGTTCTATAAGTCTATATGCTGTGGGTTGTAGTCTGTCGCCATCTTCTTTCTTTTGCTCTATAAGCTTTTCATGTTGTTCCAGAAGATGTGTTTGAAATCGTTCACTTCGTTTTCTGTAGTCTCTTGCTTGCTTATTCGAGTTGCTCTTGCATTTAATTTTGTTCTAATTTCGACATCGTCGCTAAGAATTCTTTTATATTTTAAACTGTGTTTTTTTGTTATAAAATAAATATTCTATTAAGGTACGGCTTGTTAAACATTTATTTTCTTAAGAGTATGTTTGCTAAACGTAATCTTAGTTGTAAGAGAGTATAAATGCTTTTTTCTCTATAAAAAAGTCGCTTTTACACCTAGTGCGCAGCCGTAGAAATTGTGGTCGACACTTTCGTCAGAGAAAAAATAAGAATACGGTTTCAATTTTTTTTGTATCAGCAGAAGTAATATTCTCTTTTTTGGAGAGAGAAACAGTGATCTATTCCCTTATTGTTATATATTATAACAGTGTCAGAATAGCAATTAAAACTGACTTCTCTTCAATTAAGAGAATAATAAGTTCTTCCTACGTGTCTGTTTCTTTTTTTCACCAGTAATCCAGTTTCTGAATTAGGACGTTGTCTGCTAGATTTCTTGTTTTGTTCTCTAAGGGTTTTGCTTCCTTAAAGTTTTCCATAATAAAGTAAGTCGATCGTTGTGGCATCCGTTTTACAAAATTCTCCCGAATATTTTACTGTAACCACGCTGCTGGTCTTGTTTAGTTGTGTAAGTTTTAAATGTGAAATTGCACGCTGCTGGCCATAGTGGGGTCTTTTTCAGAAGGTTCTCAAAAAATCCTTAATGCTTTGTTTCCCGTGTAAATTCGAATACTGCTATCTTCAAGGCTAATTGTTGCATGGTCCCGTGTAAATTTGAATAGCTTGTTGACAGTTGTTGTTGGCCCCCGTGTGAGTTCGAATACTTTGTTGTTAATTTCTGTGGTAGGATCCCGTGTAAACTCGAATATCTCGTTGTAAATTGGTATGCCCCTGTTAAGGGGCCCGGAATGAAAACACGGACACGTGGAGTAAGTAAAACAAATACCTTGGAGAAAAGTATATACCACAGAGGCACTGGAGAAGTAGTACGTCAGTGCTGACTATTAGTGTATGATGAGGTTGGAAAAGTGCAAATATTCGCCATAGATAAAGCACCATCAAAATATATAAGGCAGGCATTGTTAAATACTACTGATTTGGTCTGTGTCATCATATTTTTAGTTTATCTATTCCATTTTTCTGATAATCTTTGGAGTTACATGATCACAAAACATTATAACGTGTCTGCAGCAGCAGTAATTACGCACCGGAAACAAATTGCACCTGCCAAAATTTTTGTAAATATTCATATATAAGTAATATGTTTTATTGTGAGTTGTTACCTTCTTAATAGTTTCAAATATGTTTTATGTGTAGTATTCCTGTCGACAGAGTGAGAGAGAGAGAGATAGAGAGGGGGATATACGATGAATTTAAAGGAGAGGGATATGTATTACTGTTAGCTATGCATATATATATATATATATATATATATATATATGTGTGTGTGTGTGTATGGGTGTGTGCGCGCGGGTGGGTGTGTGCATTGTTTTAACTGATGTATATAGCAACCAAATGCATTTAGGGAAACAGTATCAAATATACACACTATTTATTGGAGTACATGCTTTTCAATCAACTATAACGTAATTTCAAAGTAAACTACATTCTTTTATTGTTTTTCTTTTCTAAGATTAAAATTACTCCTACTGTTACATTGTCTATTCATTTATCTTGTGTAAATCAGACGATTCGAGTACAACAATCAGTTTCTTCGATATTTTTCATGCTAGAGTACTTTGTAAAATGGAATCTTGTACTAACAGAAAGGTTACCAACCTTCCTAAGTAAAATCGGTACTGTGGAACCGACTGCATTTGAACTTGGAACATCAAGGTTGCAAGTTCGTCTTGTTATCTACTCCAGCACCGTCACCCCATACCTTTACATTAATTAGGAGAAAACTTAAAGATAGGAATAATCTAAGTGTACCGACTCCCGGGCAACAATATATCTGTTACAGTGTTGTGTTTACAAACTGTTCATTTATTACGTTTTCGTGTGTTGCTTTCTTTCTCTTATTGTTGGGCTCATCTCATCTTTCGTGATCCCCTGTCTTATCGTTGCCTCATCTTTTCGAACGCCTTTATGCATGGCCATGTTTTCACATCACATTATCAATACAATCGCAAGAACCGGAAAAAAATCAACGAGGCCAAAGAAAAGAGATTCGGAAATCGATAATAAAATTTAAAGAATACTGAACTATATAGATACCACCAAACATAGTTAGTTCCCTGCATGAAATATCGTTCAAATCGACAGATTAAGTTAGAAGAGCCAATGTTGAATCGATACACTCCAAGATAAACACCTTCTGTGGAAGACTATATATATATATATATATATATATATATATATATATATATATATATATATGTAGTACACACACTTGTTTGTGCAAACATTATTAGATACATATGTGCATCGATGTTTCAAATGCAATCTCCACAGAGAGTACATCTCTTCAGACCAAATCATACACATAAGTCTTCCTTACCTTATTTGGGCTGAATATGTTGACTCTCTGTGAAGAGTACAACTGACACATGTATGCACATATGTAACCAATAATGATTGCATAAAAAACAGTTGTACTAAAGAACAGCAGTACTTGTAATTGAGCACTTTTTATAAACACTGGGATTTCAACGGTTTACATCTATAGACACTAATACAATACGTGTACTATATATACACACACAGACATATATATATATATATATATATATATATATATATATATATATATTTACATATACTTATATACATTAATATATATATTATACATATATGTATATATATATACGTATAAATATATATATATATAAATATATATATATGTATATATACAATATATATATATACACATATATATATGTGTAATTATACATATATATATACATTTATACATAAATATATATATATACATACATCTACCTATAGTGTTACATACCCATCTATATACATACACACACACACATATATATATATATATATATATATATACATTATTCATATATATATTTAGATATACACATATATATATATATGTATACACATATATGTATATATATGTTTATATATCTACATATATATATATATATTTATATATATACATATATAGTAATTCATATGTATTTACATATATGTATGCATATATGTATATATATTAACATATATATATATATATATATATATTTATATATATTTATATGTATGTATATATGCATATATATATATATATATGTATGTATGTATATACATATATAAATATATACATTTATACATAAATATATATATATATATATACATACATCTACCTATAGTGTTACATACCCATCTATATACATACACATATATATATATATATATATATATACGTTATTCATATATATATTTAGATATACACATATATATATATATTTGTACACATATATGTATATATATATATGTTTATATATATACATATATATATATATTTATATATATATACATATATAGTTATTCATATGTATTTACATATATGTATGCATATATGTATATATATATTAACATATATATATATATATTTATATATATTATATGTATGTATATATGCATATATATATATATATATATATATATATATATGTATGTATGTATATACATATATAAATATATAAGTGTCTCACCATCTCCTCTATCACTCCCTCTCTCTCCCTCTCTCTCTTACTCTCTCTCTCTCTCTATATATATATATATATATATATATATAGTTTTTAGTATGTTAACACTTTCTATATTTGTGACATTAAGTTTAGTATTGTAAAAGGTTTTTAAAATAAAGACTTTTACATGAGGTCAGAATAATTGAGAAAAACGCATATACCGTTCAAAGCATAAGAGCGTAGACTAACGTGTATCGGACTGTTCGTCATTGCCCGTCTCAGAAGCAATATTCACTTTTGTAGTTGAACAGAGGCTTTCGAAGTGCAGATATAAAATATGAATATATAATCAGTCTAGTTAAGTTCGTCTAGAATTATTTGAGATCTATTACTGTAAACATCAAGTAAAACGACGTAACAAATGAGCGAATGTTTTTATTTCATTTTATAGTTTCGATATTTTTTGGTATAAAAGGTAACAAACAAAAAGGATCAACATGGGTAGGACATCTAAATCACCATTTACAACTGGATGTTACTACTCATTGAGCAACTACTTACACGGTCAAATCGCAGACTATGAATTGTTCGACAACGACGAGCATTCAGGCCAACGGGATATATCAAATAACCCTCATTATTTAAATGTTTTTAATCTATATAAAAAAATGACACGACTTTATTAAGATACAGACATATGAGTAAGAGGTGAAATGAACACATATTAATACAAGGGTTCGGAATTTTTTTTAGATGAGGGTCGATAATTCGTAGAATTTAAAAACTTCTTCACGTGTACTTTGTCGAACTTGGGAATCTGAACGGAATTTCGAACGGAACACTCTATTTAATCCACGTGAGTAGCATGCTCTCGTTCCATCTGTCATGACTGAGAAGAAGTCTTCAATAATTCGCAATTCTTCGTATCGTCCGTCACTTAGAACTGATTTATACTATATCCACTGCGCAACGGGGCATTGCGGACTATTCTAGTATGCATTTTGGGTGCCTTAAACTTATTCTTGTGTTTGGTCTAACTACTAATCATATAGATCACTACTTATCTATTATTTATAGATTCCCGAGTTCGACAGAAATATTCCCGAGTTCGATAAAGAACACATAAAGAGGTGGCATCGGCTGAAACGTTGTGGTAAAAACACCTAAGATGAGAACAGTAGTCCGAATATACACAATTATACACATTAATACTGTTTCTTTAGTGCAACGCTGAATTAGTAGTCTACTGTAATATTATTACTCCAATAATCTCGCACGTGTTAATTTCTTTTTTATATATATTATTTGATTCAACGATATCCTTTATTACTACGAATTATTTCCTCACGTAAGTGTAAACAACATAGATCACCATTGTTATTCGATTCATGTATCTATTACCGTGTCCAGCATGCCCACAATTGGCTCTTTATTGTTTTTAAATTCTGTGACGGTAATGATCCGGCTGTCTCTTTCTCTAGCGGTTATTGTTGATCAAGTGTGTATCCACTACTAGTATGTATGTCTCTAATTAAAAAGATTAATTTATATTATGTAAGTATATTTTACTGGAATCACTGAAAAAGTATATATGCGTACATAAGTTTCAATATATTTTTTTCAAATACCGAATGCATCATTTACCTGACACATGAT
>OY744535.1:82529640-82544640 GCA_963556195.1 Sepiola atlantica
CTATATTTTCTTGCTCTACCTAGTATATACCATTTTAGGCTGTATTGTATGTTTTACTGTTTAGTCTCTTAAATATTTAGCTAAAGTAGTAGGGACCTTTTTTGAATTAGTATTAGGTTATTTGAAAGAGTGTATATGGTTTCTAAATCTGTCCTTGAAACTACAGACTGTCGACCCAATGTATGTTCTAATTCTGTTTACCTCTATGACGTTACACTTATACACTATATCTGAAGTTAAACATTTTCTCTCTAAAAGGCACCCATTAACATTTCTACAGTTTCATTGGGAGCTGTTATTCTGGTTCTGGACTGTACTAGTAGCTAAGTTACTATTCTTTTTTATTTTTATGTTATTTGAACTTACTATAGTTGATGTTAAGTTTATCGATGTTGAAAAGTATAGCTTTACTGTATTTTTATTTATAACTTTGTCTAGTCTACTATCTCTAGGAAAATTTCTATCGATAATTTGGTAAAGTTGTCTAGGTATGTTAGTGAGTTTGGTGGGTTTGTTGATCCTCTAGTGTTAAGTGTAGTACAAGCTGCAGTTTCCCGCGTATTATTAGTATTTATTCTCCTATTGATTTTTCTGGGATTTCCCATGGCCATGTTGTATGCTATTATATTGTTTGGCACAAGACAAATGAAACGGACCGTAAAAATATATCTCACAGAAATGTTATATTTTTTTTAAATGTGAAAAATTAAAAATAATAAAATAAAATCATGGTTATTCAAATATAATATGAATTGATTTATATATATATATATATATATATATATATATATATATATATATATACATATATATATACATATATATACATATATATATATATTAATACATATACATACACATTCATATTATGTGTACCTACTTTGTATTATACACAACCATATGTATATATATATATATATATATAGATATATATATATATATATATAGATATATATATATATATATATATATATATATATATATATATATATATATATATATATAGATATAGATATAGATATATAGATATATAAGCATAGATATGTTTTATTCACATAAGTATATGTTTCATCCCTCCGTTGAATCGATAGTATAAAAGTAATTATTCATATCGGTTGAAGAAACCGAACCCTGGAGCACGAATCATGTTTCCACCCTTATGTAAGCCTATTAGCGTAGCATTACATACGGCTTAATATCACTCATACATGGACTACTTACGCCTGGTAGCTGTAGTCAAAACTTATAAGTATCTGTTGATTTTTTTTCGGAGTAAATCCGGCATATACAAATATATTTATATGTCTACCTTTATAAACATAACCATTTAATTCATACAAAATTAATGTTGTAAAATAGTATTTTGAAAATAAAATCCTTGGAGATTTGCTTGGAACATTGTCAACATACTATATTAAATATCTAGTCATGAATAAAATATATAATGGCAGAGTAATACTATTTATTTCTGGTATTGATAAGGGTGTATATGGCAAAGCCGTAGACAATGTTACAATAACTTATTTGTAATTTGATTAAATATAACAGTGAACCTGCATTTGTTCATATGATATTGTTTCATCTCTCCCTATAAATTATTGGCTCTAAAAAACTACAATATTTTATAAACTTTAACACTTGAGAATCTGCCAAAAAATATAAAACAATAACTATTTGAGTGTGTATAGGCTTCCTAATTAGTTTAAAATGTATTCTTGTGTGCAGTATTGAGTTTGTGTTAAACTATTTTTGTCAAAGTTATTTAAAAACTGCTTCATATTTTACTTTATTCAAATGGTGATGTCAATTTATATCGATTAAAGTCATTACTTATTTATCGGTCCGTTGTGGTAATCGTACATATATTAGATTCGTAGTCTCAATGACGAATTTTGTTACTTAAAATCAATTCATGAAAAACTTAAGAGATTTCATTGATCGTCAGTTTGATTTCAATACAGCTGAATAATATAAACGTGTACTCAACCTTGCTGTATGGCAATGGCGATAGAAACAAATATAGTACAATACACTCTGAGTTATTTTTAGAGATACCTTTTACGAAGTTCGACTGGCGTAACACGAAATGCCATCAACATTTAAGCATCATAAAAATGGAAGATTATATCGGAATAAATGTTATATGATTCACATATTTTGTGTCATCAATTACATAGAATAATACATTACTTTTACTTACTAATATTATATGGCGATTTGTTGTATATAGCATAATTAGTTCTTATATCAACTTATATTTCTGCTGACAACATGTATATTATATAATAAATAGTTACCTCCCCTTTTTAGATAATTTAATTAATTAGAGTTGCGTACCTTTAATTATGTTCTACATATAAAAATTATATTTTATTTACTCTTAATTAATTTTTTTATTATTATAAATTTAATTTAATTTTATTTTATTTTTCCCTTCTTTCTTTCTTTCTTTCTCTCTTTTCTTTCTTTCTTTCTTCGTTTCTTTCTATATATTTAGTAAAGTTATGTGTTAAACATCTAAGGGCAGTTGTCTCATTTGATATACTGTTTAATTTAAACGTTATACTTTAATAATAACAATGTTATAATAACATTTTTTTAAAATGCACTTCTTTTAATTAAAAATATAGTTGTTTATATATATATATATATATATATATATATATATATATATATATATATATATATCCGGATGTATTTATTATTAAATCCGGCATGATGTTGAACGGTATTTTATCCGCGGATAATATAGACATTCTATCAGAGGTGTCTGGAAAAATACATTAAAATATAAAACAATTTTTTAAAAGCTGTTTAAATAAAATAAATAAAGCATGACATGAGACACACATTTTATATTAAAATTGACGATTGCTGGAAAATACTAATAACTTTTTGAAGTATGATTTTATCGATTGAATATGACAACAGGTAAAAGTAGATTTGAATTGACATGTCATGCACGTATTACAGTACAACTATTTAAAGCAAAAATAATGGTATTTATTTTTGTTCAAATGGCAAGAGAAAAGGAAAATGCGTATAAGTTAATTTAATGTGGGATCGATTGCAATTATTTCAGCTTGAGTGAATAGTTTTTATATACTGATGACGTCTCATCATCACATTTCTTAGATTATCAAAAACTTATGATTTTGAAATTGGCAGAAGAAATGTTTTTAAATAAAAGTGTTTTGATGAATACATGGGATGATGTTAAATTATGATGTGTATATATAGTATTAGTAGCCTTCATAAACCCCCCAAAAGTCTCATCGCTGTTCCCACATTTCCATCATTCCTCAACACACCATACTACAGGTACACTGAGAACCACACTCCTATCCCCCCCGTATCAAGCTGAACATGCAAATCCTATGAATACCTACTATAAAGTGAATTCAACACCAGAACCCAATTTATCAAGTGTCACCCCGACAATTATCCCACCACCATCTACTGCATATTTACAATTTTAAGATAACCCCTCACTGAAACATTAGTGATTTCTCACCAGTATCACCGAGGCATCTGCTAACACCTGAACAAAAAAACACGACCTCAGAAGTTTCCGGAACCAGATGTTAAACAATTGGCGTTAGAAGAAAACCCTCGGTAATACCATTCAGGACGTCTAGATGATCAGGCTGGAGGAAATACGTCAACTACCAAAAATCGAAACCTCATCAGCAACAAAGGCAGTAATCGAAGCAATCAATATTGCACCCCAAAGACTTGTTCCATTCAACATACTCCTAGCGGAACTTAATTAGGTAACATATGATTTAGGACTCTACATTGTCAGGAGCACTCTCTCTCTCTCTCTCTCAATTCCCAAAACAATGAGAGTCCAGAGCACAACACACAACACGCACATGGAGACTGAAGCTATAAAAGCAACTACACTTTTGCAAAAAGGACTTCTTTAAGATAAGAATTATTTGAGGCCCATACGTTTTTAGAGCGGCTGATGAACATTATCTGCAGGTTAAATTTTAAATAGAAGACACAATTAGAGGAAATTAAAAACATTGCTAAATCCCTAGAATACAAGGTTCTAGCACTAGTACAACTACTCCAAACAAAGGATTACCGGCACAGAGCTAAAGTGCAAAACAAACAGTTTAATAAAAACGCAATACTGTTTTACCGAACATTCATGAGAGCGAAAATCGCAGTGGAAAATCCACCGAAAAAGCAATAGCTTCAAGACTACTTGAAGTCTCTGTTTGCGAATGACGGACAATGCGATCAATCAACCACGTGGATCTTAAAGATAGTTTGAAGTAATGAAAGCACGCCAGAAATTCTCGAGCCCGGTATAACGGACCTAATAGTAACATGAAAAATTAATCAATTTCAGAATCACAAAAAAATCGGCATAGGAAACATACTACATTTCTGTCAGAAGAAACTAAGAACACGTCATAGTCATTATAGTATTTGCTTCAACAGAGTGTTGATGGATAATAAGGCCACACTAACATGGCTAGTAAAAAGTAGAAACAACTTTCAACACCCAACACGAGTGAAACACAACACCGTACCAAATATAGACGATGTGGTGTCTCACTATAACCTGCAAACTATGCATTGGGTTGGTTGCAGACAGCATCTACGGACACATATTTAGTAGCGTACCTAATAACATAGAACGCATAGTGCAGGGGGAACTGTTTAGGCACCAAGGGCTAAATGTTGTGAATAAGCCACTCATTGAGGATAATATTAAGGTGCAGAGAAACCTGTATATAGATTGAATCGATTACCAAAATATAGTATGCCCCACACATGGGATCTAAAGTGCATTTGATTATTTAATATCAATTCGCTCATCCATAAAATAATCGTTGCACATATAAAGATATAGCAAACAACAATGGTATTAAGCCACACTAATGTTACAATAACTCTGAAAAGAAATCTTCAAAATAGATAGATTATCTTCTCCAATCTCTGCCTAGGGTATATATCCGCTTAGAAAATTACTAAAATAAAGTCGGAGTACCTACAACATTCGCCAGGACCGCAAAAAAGACTCAAACTAAAGTGTCAACCACCTGCTCTTCACGCATGACCTCAGGCTGTATGTCAGTTCAGACGTTGAATTAACCTATTGTCATGAGTATTGCCCATAGTGTCTCAAAATATATTGGAATAAAGTTTGTCATTGACAAATGTGTCAAGTACTCTCTCTGAGCTTGATTTAATATCAACACCAACAGATACAGCTTGATGAAAATACTGATATCAAAGAACTTGCAGAGCATTAACAATACTAATACCTGACATAGAAGAAAACAATTAAATGCAACATGATAATATGAAACAAAGCATTGGCACAACACAATTATCCCGTGTTAGGAAACAATTGAAAAACACAGCTCACACACAAGAACAAAGTAACTGTCATTCGGTATGAAACTAGAGTATAAAGAAACGCGAACATTAGTAATGTCATGCAGCCTACAACTCCCAGGTCATGTCAGATTGATTAGAAGGACTTCCGAGACCATGGTTCTGATGACAAGTGGACAGTAGATTGAATAAAAACCACATGGCTGCTTGTGCTGACAAAGCAGGTGTGCTACCACGAAAGCACGCTAACGGGAGGGAAAAGAACGCAGTTTGAGAAGGAAGTGGAGATGTGGATTAACGAAGGATTTCATACGATGATCAGAGAAGGTTAGGTTAATGCTGACACTCATGGCAGTGGTTCAGCCTACCAAAAAGAAAGTCAAGCCAGTATCGCAATTCCAAGGATTGAGCAAGCATGCGACCTGTCACACTAAAGATAGAATCGACGTATGTGAATACATTGTTAGGGAAAAGAGAGCGAGCAACACAAAATATTGGACTTGAAATCAGCCTACTTTAAATCCATGTAGACTAGAAGCTATTACAGTATCACTTGGTCGAATATAAAAGTCAGATTTATAGCTTGACAAGATTAGAAATTGGACTGAATTATGCACCTACAATTATGACGGCAGTGCTTTAGATCCTGTTGGCCAAAGACGATTCAGTGAACAGATCCAACGGTTCTTATGACGGTTATGTGCTGGTTGACGAGACGAGTATTACTGCTGAAAGGGTGAGAGATAATATCAAAACATATGGACTGACACCAAATCTATTGGAGATAAAGAGTGGTGCTGAGGAGGTGTTTATGGAGATGGGGCCAGTAGAAGAAGTCCTAATGGAAAACCGGATGTACTTAGAGAGCTATGGTAGAAGTGGGGTGTTAGGCAATATTTTAGATTAGCGTACTGCTCAAGCGCCAATAAGAGTCATAGAGAGACACTATCGAACTATAAGTGTTGTATGAGTAAGAAGCCACATTTCGCCTCAAGAAGTGATATTTTGGTATAACATAGCAGCGAAGACTCTCCAAGCCAAAACGCCAGTGCCACATCGAGCTGTCGTCACGTATAAATTGCGACATCCACCTGCAATGACGGAAAAGGTGGAACAGGTGGAAGCGAACATTACGGTGAGTTAAGAAGTGTGCGTGAAACCACCAACAGGCATATGTACAACTCGCTGGGGAAAACTATCTTAAAACAACGTGTCAGTTAACGGAGTTCCTCGTAATATATATATATATACAGAGAATGTTCTTACCATCAGACGAAGACGTTGTTAACATCCCCCAGAAGAATCATACAAACGTCGCAACGCGAACGAAGACGGCCGACGTAAACCCCGTATTAGGAAACAAATTATTGATATTGAAGGCGTGTGGTTTAGTCGCCAATTAAGTTATCCCCCCATTTCAAATTAGCTGTTTAGAGCTTCTCACCGCAAGACGGCCTTAGTTTGGAGGCAATTCGCATAGGTGGTTCATTGATCAGTATGAGAACTGTACTGTTTGGATTACATATGTGTGTTGCTCAGGGATCAGAGCGGAGTGCAGATATATGGAGGTGAAGTTAGCAGTTGGCAGACATTACTTTTTTAAAAAAGCTTACTTTTACGGATAGACCTGATATACTTCTTCCTACAAGTGAACCCTGACCAAATATTAAAAATCACATAGTATTTGAAGCCTAAATAAGTTCCCTTCGTTATGGGAACAATTTACTAGCTTATACGAAGACATGTGCCCCTTCTTTCAGGAACATTACAAAGAATGATACTCGACTAGACTAGATGAATTATTGTATTGGAATCCGGTAAGAAAACAGAGAACAAGTAAAATACACTATAACATAGTCAAATGGTCAATTTGGGAGAAGACTATTTATGTTCTAGCTTATTTACTTACAACAAGGTTTGAGAGATAAAAAAATAACTTTCATAGAACATCCGAATATATATGTGTGTCATACAGAGATACATTGTAAGACCCGGGGAGTCGGCGCCTTCATTGGTGAGATATTCGATTAAAGAAAAATAAAGTAAAAGCAAAAGGAAAAAAAAAGAGAGTATTTAGTACGAGTTTTGCATTCGAAACATTAGAGGCATACGATCAAATATCTAAATATTATTTTGTATCATAGAATAATCAGCGATCGGACAATTGCATTAGAAAATGCATTTGATGATTCACTTACGAACAAGAAAAATGTAGCGTATTATGATATAGATTAGTAGTAATATAATCGGGAGTTTCTTTTTTTATTGACTATTTAATCTACCCATCAATTAATTTTGTAGTTGTTTCCTTATCAGTTAGTTTCGTTACAAGCATTTAACATAGGTAATATGTATTAAATTGTGAATAGATAGGCAACATACAAACCAGATAGTTTTTGTATATACACACACACACACACATATATATATATATGTATACATACATATATATATATATATACATATATATATACATATACATATATATATGTACACATGTATATATACATGTATACACATACATATGAATACATACATATATATACACACATATATGTATATGTATATATATATACATATATGCATACACACATATGTATATGTATATATATATATATATATATGTATGCATACACACATATGTACATATATATATATATACATATATGTATACATGTATGTACATGTATATATATACATATATGTGTATATGTACACCCATATATATGTATATGTATATATGCATATAGTATATATACACAAATATATGGGTGTGTATATGTACATATATGTATATATGCATACATATATATATACACACATATATATATATATATACACACACACACATATATATACATATATATACATATATATATATATATATACATACACCTATATATACATGCATATATACACACCCTATACACATATGTATATACATATATATATACATATATACATACCCACAAATATATATACATGTATATATATGCATGAACATATATATGTATATATACATATAGATATACATATATATGCATACCCATATATATATATACATATATATATACATAAATATATACATATATATATATACATATATATTTACATATATATACATATATATACATATATATGCACATATATATCCATATATATATACATACATTATATATAGATATATATATAGATATATATATACATATATATACATATATACACATACATATATATATATGTACATATATATATATATATACATATATATGCGCTTATAGATATACCTATATATACATTATATATATATATATGTATATATATATATATATATATATATATATATATATATATATATATATATATATATATATATATATTAGAGGAAGCATTATTATAATCAATGAAACAGACGAGTGGAAAGAAAAAAAAACTGAAGGAAACTGATTTAGTAGCAAGTTCCATCAGTTCATGAAAAATTCGTTCAGAAAAGTGTGAAGACTTTAAGGAGCCACGGTAAAGATAATCTGCACATATACCAATGGTTTCATCCAATAGTACATTGGTTAACAGACTATTAATGTCAAAAGAAGCCAATAACTCGGTAATCTTTTGAGAGAGATAATTTGTGTATAGAAGACACAAATTGAAAGGAATCAGAGATACAATAGTCCGAATAAAAAGTAAGTACGGGCTTAAGAATATCAACTAACCATTTACCAAGTGCATGTTGTGCAGAACTTAACATTGATAGAATAGGCCGTAAAAGAACTTGGGTTTATGAACCTTGGGTAAGCCGTACATTCTAGGCCTTTGAGAGCCGATAGGTCATATTTTTTCATATATCTCTTTAGAAATAAACTTGCTTTTATAAAGTTGAAGAAGCCTTTTCTGGATGTTTATTTCTATACGAAAAGTATCATCGTGGCTTAAACCACCCATCTTGAAAAATGTATTTTCATCATCCTAAATGTTACACATTTTGGAGATATAATCTACTTGGTTCAGAATTACAACGCTGAACCTTTGTCTGGACGAGTGATACAAATATCAGAGTTCGATTTAAGTAATTTCGCCACCGGTAATCACCTCGTTAGTACAAATAGCTGTTCTGACAAGTATTCCGATTGGTGGTTTTCTGTTTTACACAGTGCCAGGTCGAACTACCATCTCAATATTATTGAGGCGTTAGTCATTAACAACTCTCGACCTAGCCTGTGTAGACAAAAGATTTTGAAGCATCAGTTGGAGATCTTTAATGATTCAAAGCCACCATAATGTTGAGAGATTCAATCGTTTCCTCTAACTGAAATAAGTGTTCTCCCCTCATATCTCATTCGACTTTTAGTTTTTAATTTACCATTCTGACGTTTCCTCTCAGAGGGTCAGACGCTAACGCCTTAAGGTAATGTTAACACTTTTCCTTTTTTTTTCTTTCCACTCGTCTGTTTCATTGATTATAATAATGCTTCCTCTAAAATTAATCTTACGATTCTGTTGTACACGAAATTTACTTATATATATATATATATATATATATATATATATATATATATATATATATATATATATATATATATATATATATAATGGTAATAATCCAGGTAAAACATCCACAGGGTAGTAATCCAAATAATTTCAACCAGGATTTTAAAAAGTGCTCAATATCAAATAGAGCTTTCATATATGATTATGATTATTTACACAGACGTGTACAAAATCTGCAACACTAGCATGTCGATGTTATCGATAAACAGTTATTATAAACTGAGATCTCATCAGGAAGAGTTAGAATCTGATCTTAACCTTATATTATATTATGAAAGAATAATATGGAGAAAAAAGTAGAAGAAAATAAATTTATCACTTCAAAATGTAAGAAGTCACGTGGTTGGGATCGTTAAGAATCAAAATCTTAAAATGAAATCAAAATATAAAATGAAATAAAGTTAAAATAGAGCGATATAATGAAAAGAGTAGAATAAAATGATAGATAGATAGATAGATGATAGATAGATAGATAGACATTCAATGAAATGAAATGAAATCGGCTGTGATTCAGACATAAGTAAAGGAAAGGGGGTGCACATGCAATAGAATGTGTCTAAAAATCGTGGAAAGTTTTTCATCAACTTGCGCAAACCGCATATTTTCAAATCAGCTGTAATCAGTAGCAGCACATATGTGTGTGTGCGTGCAGACGTGTGTGTGTGGGGGAGCATGGGTCGTTAACACATTGTGCTCATATTTTTGTCTTTGTCCTCAACTGTTTAATTTTCCTTTAAACTCATCACCTTATAATGAATAAATCAAACAAATTCACTAGTAGATTAATTTAGTTTACACAATTAGGGGTAATGATACTGATAATAATAATAATTAAAATAATATAAAATTATGATAATAATGATAATAATAATAATAAAAATATCTGTAATTTAGAAGTGCTATGTTCTGCTATTGGTAAGTATTAATAATAATAATATTATTATTATTAATAATAATAATAATAATAATAATAATAATAATAATAATAATAATAATAATAATAATAATAATAATAACAATAATAGTAGTCGATAATAATTAATAATAAGTAATTGTCAGGTGAATAAACAAATAATCCGGAAATATGAGAAGGTAATTATAATAAATAATAAATAATAAATAATACTAAACTAATAATAATATAGAAGAAGATAGCAATAATATTAATCATAATGGTTGTAAATATGGTAATAGGAATACTTTTATTAATAATAGTAGAATTAGTAGTTTACATAATACTAATTATATTAAAAATGGTAATGATAATAGCTATAATAATAATAATGATGATCACAATGCTAAAAATGATCATAACACTAGTTAATTATAACATATAATCATAAAAAATAATAAATAATAATACTGATAATAATAATACAAATAGTGGTAGTAATAGTAATAATAATGGTGAAAATAATAATAATAATAAACATAATAAAAATATAAATAATGGCGATATCACTTATGGTAATACAACCATTTCTACCAAAACTAATGATAACAATAGTGGTAAAAGCTAGATGACGATAACTATAGTAATAGTAATATTATTCACACTGATAATGAAAGTGGTTATATTTTCATTGTTACCGCTACAAACAATAATAGTTATGATAATGGTAGTAAACAAACATTAATATTAATAATGATAATAATAATCTCGATCGTAGTGCACAAATTGCAAATAATAATATTTAAAAACATTAATAATAATAATGATGATACTACTACTACTACGATTGAGTTATGTATAATAATCATAATAATAATAATAATAATAATAATAATAATAATAATAATAATAATAATAATAATACTCAATAATAATAATCTATAATAGTAAGCAATAGTTGAATAAAAATAATAAGAAATATTACAAGATAAAGAAAAATAAAGATAGCAATTAATATTAATCATAGCAGTTGTAACTATGATAATCAAAATACATTATTTGATAACAGGTAAATTATATATTGTAATAATACTAATGATATAAATGATAGTAAAAAGATTAATGATAACCACAATAATCTTAATAATTATAATGATAATGATAATAATAAGAATAATAGTAGTTATAATAATATTGATTGTAACTAATAATAATAGTAGATGAAGCTATTGTAGTAATATATATAATGGTAGCTATAAATAGTAATTGTAGTAAAAGCTGTAAAAAATAATAACAAGAAGAACAATAATAATTTATTAAAATAATGACAATCATGATAATAATAATACTTATCACCTATATACACATATGCGCATATATATATATATATATATATATATATATGCATACACTCTCTCACACACACATTACACACATATATACATGTATATATATATATATATATATATATATATATATATACACACCCATATTCACATGCCATTGGTAATAATGGTTTCGATGGTTATACTTAGTAATGCACTTTAATTATGATTCCCATTAAATAGAAGATTGAACATGAAGATTATATCACGTATAGTACAGAATATGCTATAAATTTATAGCTATGGTATAAAATCACCGTTAGTGGATAGAGAAAGTATTTTAAACATTTTTTTCATGAGGTAATATTAGCTTGAGGGGTTTTAAGTGAATTACTGAGAAGGTGTGATCTATTATACCTACAGTTAATTGAGGTTTCTTATTTTTTGTTTAGAAGTTTTTCTCCATCTCTAAATTTTACTATTTCAAGTTTTTAAGTTAGGCAAACGTAACATGGTGAGTTCAGGGAACTGCATGTGCTGGTTCTTCTAATGGTGTTGATTATTGTGGCTTAATACCCAGTAATATATAAAGAGTAAGGTTCTGTTTTTGGTAGGTAAAGTTATTAAATTAGCATTTATGGCCGGTATATCTTTATTTGAAAGTATTACCAGCCATACCTATATACTATTTTTTCAGGGTTGGATTTTCTTTAGTTGAAATTGTTGCTTGGTATACTGATTGAGTTAATTCGCAATTTTGTTCTAAGGGCCATTCTGTTTTGTTTGTGCAGTTGCAAGCCTTGTTTTTTGTTGTTTTTTTTCAGTAGTTTTTTTGCCATTTAGAATGTTATTATGTTTTTTTAAATTATTTTTTCTGAATTTTCTCTACAACTATAGCTTTATTTAAGGGTGTTTTCATTAACATGTTGTGTAGTATATTATTAGGAGGAAAGGTTAGGTTAATTAAGTCTAAGAATGGTTTACCGAGTTTGGTTTTCACCATGTGATTAAATAGGGGTGTGAACCTAATAATTTTTCTACCTCTATTTTTGTGTTTGTTGTTGGGAGGTTTAGGTTTGGTGATTTTAATTTGGGTGTTTTTGTATCCACTTTGTTTTAGCGGTTTATTGTAAAAGGGCTTATGGTTGTTAAAAAATGCTTCATTAGAGGAGTTATGCTGATTCTTTTTTCAATTGATCTGTGGATATGTTAGATTATGGTTTTGTGTGGTGAGAGAGTGGGTGGACCTAGATTGATTTGGTATTATCTTTAGTATCAGGTCCATACGTTTCTTTATTTAAGTTAAATGTTACGTCTAAGAAGTTAACTAGTTTAATATTAGATGTTATTTCCACTTTAAAATTTAATCTTTTCATATATCTAAGGATATGTTTAGTCCTTTTACACTTTTGCCCATTTGAGTTGGTAACTACCAACAATCCGTCCTCCCTCTATAATCCTATGCTTTCTATGTTAATATATTTTGTAAGGTTGTATAATATGTAGAAACCAACCTGATGAGTGACTTCTGCTGCTGCTGAGACCCCATATAGACATCAAAATATCCAAATTGATTGATTTGAGCCCATTGTTCTTGTTTACAAATTAGTACCGTATTTCTACATTTTCTAATTATGTTGATTTCATCTGCGGAAATATCAGATGGATGAGTTGCAAAATAAATAACATTTTCACAAAGTTCTTTAGATATGGATGGGTTATAATTTATAATGTCAAACTGGATTAACGAGCAGGTGGTTTTATTTACTATGTTACAAATTCAATGTATCGTATCTGTTGAGTTTACCCACTGATTATTTTATAAAATGTTTTTATTTGTGTATTTACTCTTTCTAATATGTGTTTACTAATATCCACTTTTTTCTGGTGTGGTTATTAACTCTAGTGGTTCATTTAGATTGGAAGTCAGGTTTATGCCCTTTGAGAAGAATATATGCTTCTTTTTCCCTTAATTTACCTACTCTATCGCTACTCTGAAACTTATCGGTAATTACTTAACTGTGAATGTTGATATTATGAAGTTAATGTACGTTAGATTTTTTGTAGTATTTGTGGTGTTATTGTCAAGTAATTTATAGTATTATTGTGTGATTAGTTTGTAAAAGTCTTGAGTTTTATCAGCGTTAGCTAGTATATATTCATAACTATTAATTTTCTTAACTATTCTGTCTAGTCTTTTCTGAAATGTTTTTTTTTGTTAAGGAAGGAAAAGTACCTAACTATATTCATTAAATCCATTTCAAATCCGTCGAGTTGTTTCACACGGGGTGCAGTGCTTTGATTTTTAATCTGTAGTAATCCCTAAATTTATTGCATGTAGATCTTTCCAGGAAAAAGCTCGCTTTCCATTTCATCCTTTTAAAAAATTATTCCATTTTCATGATGACTATAAGAAGGTAGTACCGTTTGTTGGTAGTCGGAATGTTTTTAGGAGGTATTAACATTGTTCTTTTCCATGTATGCGAATTAATACTCCACGGTTTATTATTATTATTATTATTATTATTATTATTATTATTATTATTATTATTATTAGTATTATTATTATTATTGTTATTATTATTATTATTATTATTATTATTATTATTATTATTATTATTATTATTATTATTATTTTTATCATTGTTGTTATCATTATTATTGTTTTTTTATCATGATTATTACCACGAACTATGTAAACTTAATTTATCTGCTAGTGGATTTGTTTGATTTATTAATTAATTAATTATAATTACTTAAGTTTAAATGAAAATAAAACAGTGGAGGACTAAGACAAAATGAGTAACACAATGTGTTAACGACCGCTGCCCCCAAACTCACACACACGTCTGCACGCGCACACACATATGTGCTGCT
>OY744535.1:82549640-82552140 GCA_963556195.1 Sepiola atlantica
CACTTGTCATTCTTTATAAATTAACCCACATAATTAAACGGCGATCCAAACGACTGTTAGAAATCACCGACCAAATAATCGCTTCCATCAACGGTTAGATCGTCGTTAATTGAAAATATTAATAAATAGTTATCCAAATATGTATAGTCGTTAATGGACACTTGAATACAACCTTTGTGTAGAGCGAGACAGAAAATACCCTTAAATTGGTGGTACTTTTCAGTACTACATTTTCATTTGTCTACTTCGTTTCTCTTAGATATTCTTAACACATAGTTCATTAGATGGCAGTGTAATATGTCAATGATTTACTATATTACTTCTTTAGCATGACTTTCACTACATACATAAAATAGAAGTCTTACATCTACTTTTTTTCTAGAATCGCGGACCGGTAGTTGTATTATTATACCGTCCAGAAAGTAACTCACCCATGACGAACTTCTACACCTATATAAAACCGGACACATCCTAAGATTGAGTACTGATGTCTTATCGTACGAGGTGCTGTTCGAAGCACTTGTGTTGGCCTTTACATAGTACACAACTGACTTCAATATTTAGTAAAGGATGATCCATCCTTTTCCCTACAACCTTTTTCACAGTAATGAGATGTTGTTAGACTCTTTTAACTGAATGGTTATATTCGCAGTAAGCACTCGACTGAGCGCAAATCTCTGCCCCCCTCTGGAAAACATTCACGGTTATAATTCGCTTACCTACAGCCACAGCACATCATTTTCCATTTTCTTTCTTTCTTTCTCATTCTCCCTCTTCCTTTCTCTCTTTGCTGTACATAAACTAAAATAAAACCTCAACAAATAAAGTGTATTCCCAAATACAGCTCATATTTATAGCCAGTTACCTCCTGACTGCTTCATAACTGACTACAGCACAGCATGAGCGTATAACAGTATAATGTAAACGAATATTCTGGAAAGCCCCGCTTGATAATCACTTTCTCTTATCTGAAATTGCCCCAGAACCATAATTAGCGGCTGCTCATTTGTAAATAATAAGACATGAGATGTTAGACATTAGACAGAACGCATGAAAGTGTTCTATATTAGGTGTGAAACATCTGAGATAACAGTTCTACTCTCTGACACCACGTAGGTAAGTACCTTGCTAGTAAAAAGAGTTATTTTAAAGAATAATGATATAACTGGATAACGAAAAGAAACTATTTGAGGTGTAAAAAATCTCATGGAATTGCGAATAAAAAATATCTAAGAAAAAAATAAAGGACATAAAATGACAAAAAATTCTTATATTTTGTTTTCTCCAAGTCGATTTCTATTGACAATCGCGAAAAGTGGAAAGTGAAGCATAATGGAATGGTTCGAATCATTCTACACAAACAAAATCAATATCGATTAGCAACGGCCTAGTTTCTTTTTTATTCCGACTTCGGTAATAATTGATTTTAAAGTTCTATCTATCATCAGATATAATCATTTACTGGAAATGTGTTTTTTGACATTTTTATTTTTCCATTCGTTTTAGTTTTCAACGTTTTATTATCATGATCGCAGTCGCCATCATCATAAACCCAACATCATTATTATTGTTGCTATGATCGCCAGGTACGTGGCAAAATGGTGGCCTAATGGATATCAACGTCGACTATGCAATTGGTTAGGATGTTTTAAAAGCCAGCTTTTTAATTAGTGACACTGTAATATCATTAGAAAACTAAACTAAAGGTGAATTATAGAGAATAATGTAGCAACTTGTGTTTAATTTTCTTCGTGTTTTTGTATCTGAAATGCGTCATTTTTAATGTGGATCAGACATCGGTCGGTTAAGCTGGTTACACTAGGGGAAGCAAGTTCCTAGGGAATCCCGCGACGACGAAATGATTTAATAGTCTTATTTATTGAAGTTTTGAGTGTATGCATGTGTTGTCGTCCTCACAAATACAGCGTATTTTATTCCGAAAGTGTAACCCATTTAGTACTGCCCAAGTACATCGTCGCTTAATCTTGATAATTTAATGAGAAGCGATGTGGTAAAACATGAGTGTGCCGTATAAATAATCACCCGAATATGTTGGATCTTAATAACACCAAATAGCAAGTAATATTTATCCTATTATCATTATTTTAATTGTTTTTTTCTCGATTTATTGGTTCTTATAGGATGGGAGACCAGCACTAAATAACACATACGATGTTTACATGTTGCAAAAATATTCAGAAAAATTACTAAATATCATTTTTTCAATCATGCAATTTCTTGTTGATTTCATACAAGAGCGATATGTTGGTATTACCTTAGCAAATAATTTGTCTTGTTCACTGCATTTAATAACAGAAATAGACGGTTATAATATCATAACACACAACCTGATGAATTATTGTGAAAGTAAACTAATTGGATAACCGAAGGCGCTTATGTAGTGAAAGAAATATCACACTCAGCTCTAAAACTATATTAATGTGATCGCTGGTAATCTCCATAGTTGTGTTCCTGAGTCGGGGATCAAAACTGCGGACAT
>OY744535.1:82557140-82564640 GCA_963556195.1 Sepiola atlantica
ATACATATATATGTATGTATATATATACATATATGTATGTATATATATATACATATCTATATGTATATATACATATATATTTATGTATATATATACATATATATATATATATGTATATATACATATATATGGATATATATATATATATAGGTATATATATATATATACATTTATATATATAGGTATATATATGTATATATATATATGTGTATATATATATATATATATATATATATATATATATATATATGTGTCTGTGTGTGTGTTGGTAGATAAAAGGATAAAAAAATCCGAATTGATGCAACTAGAAATAAAACCGTGGAAGACATATAATATGTTTTGTTTGACTTTTTAATAGCGGATTAAAAGTGTTCTAAAAATGATAACACACTTTTCACCTGCTTTTGAGAAAGGCTCACATCACATCGGGCGAAACGTATATATATTTTTGTTATATATATTTTTGTTATATATATATATATATATATATATATATATATATATATATATATATATATGTATATTTATATATATATATGTATACATATATATTCATCTATATATATATATATATTTATATATATATATATATATGTGTATATATACATATATATTAATCTATGTCTATATATATATTTATATATATATATATATATGCATATATATAAATTGATGCATATATGTATGTATATATATATATTGATCTATATATATATATGTATATATGCCGTTCTATATGTATATATTGACTCATATATGTGTATATATATATATATATATATATATATATATATATTCATCTTTCTATATATATTGATCCATATGTATATATATATGTATATATATACATATATATGGATCAATATATACATATATATGTTGATCCATATATATGTATGTATATATATATAGATATAGATATACATATATATTAATATATATATATATATATATATATATATATAAATATGTATATATAGAGAGAGATGAATATATATATATATATATACATATATATATATATATATATATATGGATCAATACATATATATATATATATTCATTTATATAGATATACATATATATATTCATATATATGTATTCATATATATATATATATATTCATATATATATATATTTATATATATATATATTCATATATATATATAATATCATATACATATATATATATATATATATATATTGATATATATATATATATATATATATATATATATATATCTATATCTAAGTGAAATATTTTGAACATCAACAATCAATTCTCATAACATAGACCGAGCATATAATATTATTTTACGAAATTACAATGCCTTGTAATCTAATAGTATTATTTATTTTAAACTGGCACCTTGGTCTCCGTTGATCCTTACATTATGTATATTAATCTCAGGTAGAAAACATTGCCAGTTTAGCTTTGAAACTTCCGCGCACGGAGTGAAATGCATTCTGAAATGTCTTAGAACCTACGTGTGCATTCCGATACATATGATCTGTCATAAGTTAATCCCCTTCTCAAAAAGAAAATAAAGCATCGGATGAGGGTACTAACACAGCCATACGACAGCCAGACAGCATCACAACTGTTGTTGTAACTAACAACACCTTGTGATAGTGTGCTAAGTAATTTACACAATACTGTATATACACATACATGCATATATAGAGAGAGATACACCACAGACGAAGGGAGACAAAGTCAGTTTCAGAAAGAGAAAGCAATGCATAGAGAGAAATCGTCACATAAATATGCGTATATCTATAATCATACTAATATACTTACATCTTATGATTTCTATATACGCAAAGTAACTATGCAAGCGACATTTTCATCATCGATATTTTTACAATTAATATTCGAGTCTTAGTTGATTCCTGACATTTTAAATTGAAACTTCTAAAAATAGGACCTATAGGTTTACAATTCTATATAAGTATAAATATATACACGCTCATTGTATGTGTGCTAATGGCATATGTGATTAATATTTTGTTATCCTCGGGAAATAGCACTTTGCAGAAATAACTGTTGATGCAGAGGTAATTAGATGCTACTTATCGTAATTATTTACAAATTAATTCATTAAACATTTATATACACGGGGAAATATACATGTTATCAATGTGTGTTAAGTTGATTTAAAAATTGGTTTACATATGTGGGTCTATTAATCTTAAAGTACATTACCAAAATTAGACAGCAGTGTTTAGTAAGAAGCAATATGTTTATCATCAACGTTTGTGTTCACCGTATTAGGTTTACTTTGCGTAACATCTCCTGTGATCAAATAGTGCGTAACATTGAGCGAAGGTATGTAGTTAGCTTGATGTAATAAACTGCGCTTCAAATGACGAAATTATAATAGTGTAACAATACGCCCAAATATTATATCAGCGTATTATTATCTTCATTATTTTATCATAGTTATGATGATCATAATGATAATGATTGTTATTATTATTATTATTATTATTATTATTATTATTAGTAGTATTATTGCTGTTATTATTATAATTCGTACTCACTAGTAGTTCTCACACATGCCATAATCAGAGATTACTCATTGATAATAATAGGTTGTGTTCCCTTGAGTGTGTGTTACAACATGTATCCTCATATTTCAAGTAGTCTCTACTTCTTTGTATAACTTTTGCAAATTACTGACGTTATCGCTACAGAACTTTCAATTTATTTCAAGCTGGCAACGACCATTGGTATTCATCATGATGTGGTTGACAATAAGCATCCAAAAGTGCCGGTAATCTTTGCAATCATCCAGCGGAGGCATTGTTAGTTCTCTCTCCTTTCTCGTTCTTCCTATCCTCCACGACCATTTACAATTATTCTGTGTTGTATCAACCGAGGCTGATAACTTTTTCGAGTGGGGCAGTTTATAATATTTCACTTCTCATGGGATCATGCTGGGTGCTGTCCATCTTTTTATTTAACTTCTGTTGTAGTTTCCATTTGACTTGCCCTAGTGTTGAATAAAAAATAAAAATATAAAAATATGAATTATTGTAAAATTAAACTTTTCCATTCTTCCTGGATTTCACCGCACGGGTTGGATCACAAAAAAAACTTTAACCTGCTGAGATCGAAAACATCCACCTGCCAGTGTAGCAGACTTTGTACATGTTTGAATTAAAAAAAACACATTCATGATACAGATCTATATTTTTAGTGAGCACTCTTTTATAAGCCCGGTTTGGTTACCTTTGGATTTTTACTCTTTGGATGTTTACCCTGCCTGGATTACTATATATATATATATATATATATATATATATATATATATATATATATATATATATATATATATATATATATATATATATGTATATACAAATATATATAAATACAAATATAACTATATATATATATATAAATATATATATTTATATATATATATGTATATATAAATATATATATATATATATACATATATATATATATACATATATATATATACATATATATATATATATATCAATACTAATATAACTATATATCTATATATAAATATATATATGTATAAATATATATATATAACTACATATATATATATGTATATTATATATATATGTATATTTTATATATATACATATATATATATATATATAAATGTGGTTCTGTGGGTATATATACACACACTCCACACTAAAATGTATGTAGTAAACACTTGAATATAGAGGTAACATGTCATAATATTCAAATATATATGTATATATATACATATATATATATGTATATATATATATATATATGTATATATATATGTATACACATGTGTATACCTATATATATATGCGTGTATATATGTGTACACATGTATATTTATATTAAGAGATATGTATATATAATAGTGTATATATATATATATATTTATATACAGAGATAGGCATTTATATATATACAGGGTGTTTCAAAAGTCTTGGGAACATTACTAATGCGTATATCTCATGAACTATTCCAGGTCGAACAATGAAACTGGTGCCATTTAAAAGGTTGCTTAATCAGGTTTTTGGTCATACTATTTATTTCCGTGTTATCTTTCCAGGTGCAGTAATAGCGTTCTCTAAGCAAGACAAAGCATTTTGCGTCCTCCAATTTGCAAAGACTGAATCGTGGACATGGGTTCAGCGTGCATTTCGCAGGAAATTAAAAAAAAAAGCCCCTGAAAGGAAATCCATTGTCAGATGGCATGCAGAATTTGTGAAAGATGGGTGTTTGTGCCCAAGTAAGCGAACAGGTCGCCCTTCAACTTCAGAAGATGCAGTTGAGCAAGTTCGGACAGCCTTTCAGCGGAGCCCCCGTAAATCAGTGAGAAGAGCCAGCAGGGAACTTCAGCTTGCTCCAGCAACTGTCTGGCGTGTCTTAAGGAAACGACTGCAAATGGTACCTTACAAGCTCAAGTTGGTCCAAAAGTTGAAGGACACTGATAAGCCACTTCGCCGTGACTTTTGCATTGCAATGCAAGAGACGTTGGAAGATAACGGCTTTGATGACCGGCTTGTTTTTAGCGATGAGGCGACCTTCCATCTGAATGGCAAAGTTAACAAGCATAAGACTCGCATATGGAGTACTGAGAATTCTCATGAACTTCTTGAGCACGAGCGAGATTCACCAAAAGTGAACGTGTTTTGTGCAATTTCCAAGAAAGGTGTCTATGGACCGTTCTTCTTATAAGAGGCAACTATCACTGGTGAATCCTATCTCAACATGTTGGAAGACTGGTTAATAGCTTAGTTGGAACAAGCAGAATCTGATGACTTCATTTTTCAACAAGATAGTGCACCACCACACTGGAGTCTTAGAGTAAGGCAGTTTCTTAACACAAGGCTGCCTTGTAGATGGATTGAAAGATCTGGGCGAGGTGATGACGTCCTCATGCCCTGGCCTCCTAGGTCTCCAGATCTTACCCCGTGTGACTTTTTCCTTTGGGGCTTTGTCAAGCAACAAGTCTATGTGCCGCCCCTTCGAATAGATATTGACGAACTAAAGGCTCGAGTAACGGCAGTTGTGGGAACCATTGACGTCAAGATGCTGGAACGCGTTTGGCAAGAAATGGACTATCGACTAGATGTCTTCCGTGTGACCAATGGTGCTCATATTGAGCAACTTTGAAGATTCCGCACAAAACTTGAAACTTTAACCTTTCCAACGGTACCAATTTTATTTTTCAACTCCTAATAGTTTTTGAGTTATTAAAAATCGTTATGTTCCCAAGACTGTTGAAACACCCTGTATATATATATGTATACATATGTATATATATATGTATATATATAAACATTCATATGTGTATATATATGTATATACATGTATATATATATATGTATGTGTTTATATATGTGTATATACATGTTTATATATGTATATACATACATACATATATATATATAGAGAGAGAGAGAGAGAGAGAGATACAGATATATATATATATATATATATATATATAAGTGGATGTATATGTATGCATATATATATATATATATATATATATATATATTGAGAGAGAGAAAGAAAAGATGTATATATATATGCATATATATATATGTATATATATATATATTTTAAGTATATGCATATATATCTGTATATATATGTATAATTATGAATATATGTATGTATATATATTTATGCATATTCGACCTCTTCAAAATTGACCTTTTTCTTCAAACATATGGAAACTGCTATTATTCCCGTTCTCCAAGGTCTAACTTAGCTAAATATACCAGTTATTGTGATCTTGGACCTTGGCTATGCCTGCCTCAAGAGCCATGTAATTTTATTGTTGACGTTTTTCAAAAACGCTGCAAAATATGGGATATTATGTCCTTATTTTAATTGTAGCTTTCCAGAGGTTTATGCTATACCATTGACAGTGGTAGCAAATGAAAGCTAATACAATTTTCTTGCATAAGGGTGTAAGCACAATTAAACACATGAACACCTGTGTAAATTTTAACTAATTTTAATGCACAAACAGCTGGGACACTACAAAAATCAGTTTCGTAGTATGATAGCACTGCACGTACACATGTATTGCATGAGAAACTGTCAGATAGGATGTTACTAATACATGTATTATCACTTGTCCAATGGGGCTTTTTTGAAACTGTCAAATTTTTTCCTGTGGTACTCCACACCTTGTAGTAAGCAGCTTCTTTGCTCTGGGTCACTTGTGATCTGAGTTGCAAAGTCACTCATAAGTTTCACACCTCTCTCAGCCACATCATTGGTCACTTTCACTGACCCCACAAACTTCTGTGCATTCCTGTAGCTGTCATTGTCTTCCCAGGTGTCAGCAGGAGTAGTGAGCCAGTCACATTTCACTCGAAGAGCATCAAACAGAAAGTGAGACTCTGGCCCTACCAGGTCTGTGAGAACTGTAGCTGCATTGATGACAGGAAACACTGGCTTGACTTTCCTGTAACTCTCAGCTTTCTCTGTTTATGACAGCTTGACTGCGAGCTTCTCTTTTGCAGACTTGGTCATGCTGGCATGTGAACTGAACAAGGTGAATGGCACTAGTTCCTGAGTCAAGTACCAGCGGTGGTTGTTCATTTTCTTGAAAACAGAGGTTGCCAGTTCATAGTCATACTGCTAGTATTGCAGCATGTTCTTCATAAGCTGGAGGTCATGGATAGGTGCATCAGCTGCAGATGTGGTGGTCACCCAGTGGCTGGTGTAGAATAAGGTCAGGAACTTGTTCATCCTCTCCATCTTGAAGATAGTGTCCGTGTTGTATTTTAGTTCCTTGGAAAACATGAGCATCTTCATACAGTAAATGTTCCTGGTCATCCAGCGGGCTTGGTGAATGGCACCTGGCTTGGCCCAGTGGATACCTCGAGGAGGTTCCTCACCAAGCAGTATCAAGCACAGCTCTGCCACCTCTCTGTAATCTGCCCTCGGACTTGCTTCCTCAAGGAAATTTCTTAAGACTGCAATTGTGCTTGTCTTCTTCTGTTTCAAGTATTGTTCAACTAGGCCCAGAACTCTTGGGCAGTCCTTAACCAACTTGTCCCACTTCTCTTTCACATTGCTGAACATTTGGTTGTCAGGACTCTTGACCTTGCTGAACACAGCCTCCCATACACTTCCAATTTTTACCTCTGATATGTGATGGCGACAAGCGAAGTAGAATACCTTTTTGCCTAGTTTTTCGTCAATAAGCTTCGCTGCACCCTTGTTGATGCCACTGTTGCTTGCTGTGGTATCAAATACCAAGCCTACAATGTTGTCTGTGAGACCCCGTGTTTCTATCAGTTCCAATGTAGCATTACACTGTTGGATTCCTGTGGAACTTTCTATGAAGAGCACACCAAGCAGCTACCCTTCTTCATACTGTGGAGTACCAGAGACGAGCACTGCAAGACTTTCCACTGGGTATCTTTCACCAAGAACATCCCGTAGAAGTTTTCCATCCCAGTGTAGTGTGCAGTAATCTGCCGGACTTTCCTTGAAGTTATTCATGT
>OY744535.1:82567140-82572140 GCA_963556195.1 Sepiola atlantica
CTAAACTATCAGCACACGCTAATTATAGCTAGTGCACTTGTTTCAGACGATCGAATTGGGACTTGGAAGATGCATCTCAGTGTTGTATCAGCTTGGATGGCAATATTCGCGGCCGCTGGCAATACGAATTATCTGAAGATGTGTGCCTTGAAAGACAACAATCCTGAAGTTAATCAGAAGTTCCACCTTTAATTTTACTTAATCCGACGCAGCAGCCAATACTGGAATGGTATTGGCTCCGATCTTGTGATCGAGCAGACACTAATTGCCTCACTCAAAAATTAAGGAGGGTTTACGTACCAGACAACAGTTTCGACTACTTCATCTACTGTGTCATTGTTGTGCAACTTCGCAATCTCAGGTCTTACCGAAAGAAGTTACGTAACAAGTGAACAATATAAAGAGGTTGTCTGTCTCTCGGTTAAATAGAGATGAGATAGATCTCGGAAAAGTTGCGGAAAAAAGTATGCGGTGTTACACCGTCTTTAACTGATTAATCGTTACGCAATATCCCCACAGGAATAAACGCCAAATGAGAGGTCAATGTACAGGACATTTTCGAAATCGGAAGAGACATTGTACAATAAATAGACGGACAATCAGTGTTCTATTACTCTCACAAAGAGAGTGTGAGCAAAGACTCTAGCATCAAGCAAGAACGTGAATGTGTGTTTCAGATCGTTGCATTTACCAAGCGCTCCTGTTTCAGAGGTTTCTCGTAGTCTCCATGACGGAACATTTTCAACTAAATCATGTAATGTCCTATAGACTGTGTTTTTACCTGATGTTGTTTGAGGCCAAACGACTCTTGCGTCAGGCGGACAAACCGCAAGTTGCTGAAACAACCAGAAACTATGTTAAAACAAAATCAGACAGTTTTGTGCAGCAAAGTGTTCCAGTCCATACTCGATAGAGGAGCTCTTTTTCACCGTCTTAAATGAAAGGAGGGAACCACTTACAAATCAATTGCAGACGAGTATGCCTAATCACTATTGAATACTATGGAAGAGCAACTGCGGTGTCTGATGCTTATAAAGTTATACCGAGTATTAAGGATTGTGCGCATCAGAGGCGAAGTCGAAAAATGAATGTAAATAGGGTGAACATTACCGAAGCGACAATATTTTATGGGAAAAAGACGAGTTCTTGTCGAATGGAGTAAACAAGCATACACTGCCTAAGCTGATGATGGAACAGATGAAGCAGAAAGGACGTGATTTTATTCAAGCAGCAATAGATGCGTACGTTGATATTGCAAAATCAGTAATGAGTATTTCTGCTTTCAGACCGACAAGCAGTATTGGGGAAGACACAAGCCTTCTTGTTCTCTAGCTGGTTCATACAGATGTTACCAAATGTACTGCACTATATTTTCGCTTTGATACGGTTAAATCCGACGTCTATAATATTAAGGTTATGATACAGGTGCTTAGTTAAGCAGTTTTGAATACCGTATTGTTTCTGCATACCTTTACACGATGTGATTCGGTGTGCAGGGTGTTCGGAATTGTTACTAAGGCTTGGTTTCAGCGTATCATCAAAAGAGAAAAGACTATGGTTTTAAGTCAATGAGAGCAGTGTTCAATAGAGATGAGAAACACTCACTAGCGTAAATTAGTTACAATATATCCTCTGCAAGAGAATTGCAAGGGCAAATATGTCCGTCACACCAGAAAGACTCCCTCAAACCGCCTCTGCCTGTAGATTTAATTTTAGCGCACTTACTACGAGGTTATGGAGTGGATATAATACAGTTATCAAATGGCACATTCTGAGTTGTCATAGAAGGTAGAAGGGGTAAACTTGTTCTAGTTTTGACAGCCAAATATCCTGCTCCAGATGAACTGAGTGATACAATTCACTGCAACTTTTTGTAAGGACAATACCCTCAGGTGTACCTTCAGAAAGTATGGACTAGCATGTACCAGTGCATGTGGGCATTGCCAAGATGGCAACTGTGACAATATGATAAATGTTCCAGTCATAGATGATGATGAAGAGAAGGAGGAACAGGATGATGAGGATGAGGATGGGGGAAGTGTGAACTACTTTGAAAGCATTACGACATGTTAATCGGGGGTGAGGAAGGGGTAACTACATATATGGTATGAAAGATGATTAAACATCACTGGCAAGCATTTTATGTAAAAGATTGACCGTGGAAATATGGGTAAAAATAAAAATGTATTGGTCTATCATGAAAAGTGACTGAGTTAGTGTGTTACAACGTAATGGAAAATGACTTGTAAGTCGAAAATGTTCAACTTCGAAATTTGAAACATTCCCATACTCAAATATTGTCCGATTTTAATACGATAAGTAAACATCATATTGCAATATGTGTGTCTGGTGCTGCATTGACTTATCTAACGCGTGTTGGCGACGACGAGTAACGCTCCGACGACTAGTTGAAAACAACTTGCGTATCGGGGAACGAATCGTGCGACCAGCAGGTAGTGTCTCTTGCCATAATGATGATTGCCGGTTTGGCATGAAATAAAATTGTATAAATTTGAAAAAATAATAGTTATGTATTAATAATTGTATATATATATATATATATATATATATATATATATATATATATATATAAGCTACGTAAGACATTGTTTCCACGTTCAGCTCTAATACGGAAATAACAATCTACCACGGTCACAGGACGCGAAACCGGTACACAGAACCCTTTTGAATATGTAAGTGTTGAATTAGTCCTTTAGGCATATTGTTACGTAGTAATGGAGAAATGACGCGGCAAGTATAAATATCGAGACATCGCATAAAACTCGACGACAGAGTTGGATCATTGCACTGAATCTCTAGGGGAATGTCTATGGTGTATCTCTTTTATAGTGGTCTACTACTACTACTAATATATATATATATATATATATATATATATATATATATATATATATATATATATATATATATATAGTCTTGGAATTATATCAACCATTAAAAATATATAAGGGGAAAAAAACCCAAAAAACCCTTAAGTCCAAAGTCGTTCAGTGGAAAATCACACATGTAAGTCAATTTAATTTAAACAGTTATTATATTAGTTTGCTTCTAACATTATTTAAGGGATCATCAGTTGTTTACCATGAAAAACTGTTTCGGGAATTTACAAACAAGACAGTATTTAATTTCATAGCTTCTCATCAGAGTTTATCAGACCCCACTTCCCTTAAAAAGTAAACACATCAACGTTCTGTATACTAAATCTAAGTTTAATATATATATATATATATATATATATATATATATATATATATATATATATATATAAAGAGAGAGAGAGAGAGAGCGATAGATATACGAATGACACATCTATTTCAACTTCGATTGTTCAATGCAAGGTGTACTCGATAAAAACATGTTTTCCTTAAGCCAAGGCTTTTGAAAGATTAAAATACATCATCAGAGAGATTACATAGCTAAATAAGTTGGCAGTGGAACAGCCAAAATTCAAAATTTGAAAAAATATAAAGTAATGGATAGTAATAGTATGCGTGTATAAAAATATGGAGTATGTCCAGTTGGTTAATGTCTGTTGATAAAGTCTCCGGTGAATAGAGATTTAAAGATTGAAAAAAAAGGAGGTTCGTGAAGGCAGCGTTGAACATGTTACAAAGTAAGTAAATCCAAGAAAAATATGTTTAGTTCAATCGTAGATGGAACGCACTTATTTTGATGTAATTTTGAGAATTAGGGTCACGCTAAAATATTCCGTGGACTGGGAATGAAAGTAGTTTTTCAGAAGTTGATTTTTAAATGTGTATATTAAACGCAGGCAGTTCGGAATGTTAGTAGTGACTTCGATCGAGTCTAAAAACGCGAAGGGACTCTGGTCGGAGACGATGCCATGTAAAGAAGTGGGGGAAGGGCTAGAGATAAATGAGGTGGGTGATACGGTTCGTTAAATGAATTATGGCTGTGCTGGGAGAAGAGAAGGAGAAAAAGTGAGTTGGTGTCTGTTCATTGCTAGTCAGCCGTATGTATGGTTCAGCCGATTGGAATGTACACTGAAACATTTGAATATATCGAAAAGAAAAACTAAAAAAAGCTCAGGAATAGAGGCCAGACAAGTATATTGCTCAACCAACCCTGCCGTCAACCATTCAACATCAACATCAGTAAAGCGTTCTTGAACCTAACAGACAACTATTTTAACGCGAACAATTGACTAAGTAAGATATTCAATAGAAAAACAATTAACATTACTTACTCTTATACCAAGAGCATTGATAGGATAAGTAGTGTACATAATCAGAAAATATTAAATAATTTTAATAACATAAAGGCAAAAGTAAATAAGTGTAATTGTCAGATAAAAAATGAATGCTAGACGGTAATTGCAATGTAGAGTTCGTGGTACGTTACAATCACGATATGTCGGGAAGATAACAACAGGGACAGGAAAGTCTACATCGGCATTTCTGCGGGAATCTGGACACTACGTTTCTATGACCACACACACTCAATCGAAAATCTAAAACGTAAGAATAAAACCCAATGGTGGCTATTGAAAACTGAAAATCGAACACCGGTGGGGTCTTGGTCAATCATGGGTTATTCTAACATTCCTAATGGATTCATAAATAGATACAATTTGTCTTTGGAGGAAAAACTAAGAATACTGTAATAGTAATACGGTAATCTTCTAAACAGAAGACATGAATAATGGTAAAGTGCAGACATAAAGGTACATTTAAAATAACCAATAACGTCAAGATCCATTGAGATCTGTAGTAGTGAGTCTTAATTGGGTCTTCCCGGAGTGTTCTTATCCGTACTCATTTATTTGTTTAATCCCCTTTATGTTTTTATTATAACTTTTATAATGTGTGGATTTCTTTGTTGCATAATTACTAAAATATTATTATCATTATTATCATTAAGATATTTTATCAATATATATATAAATATAACTTCATAGATATTATATATTTATACATTATATATGTGTATAGCAATTAATAATATTGCCAACATTTTTT
>OY744535.1:82577140-82622140 GCA_963556195.1 Sepiola atlantica
GTTTAAGTAAGATTATTGACACGTGTTCCGTTCTAATCGCAGCCTCGTCTTGAAATTTCGTTCTTTTTTTGTTTATACGTTATCTAAGTTTATCTAACGTAAATTAATTGATTAATAGTTTCCTAATTCTGAAGGTATACACATATTATGAACGCTGGCTGACTTAGTAAATAGTCAGACAGAAAGACAGACACATACATTAACTCCATCATTAATAGATATGCATACATACACACACATGCACATCCACCTATTGGTGCATGCATACACACAAACATATACATGCATATATGATACATATTTACACATACATACATCTTCACATACACATGCATAGGATAATATATACACACACACACAACATACACATACATATGCACACATATATACATATGCATACAATATACATACATATTATTACACACATTTGTATATATACATATATATATATGTATATCTATATATATATATATATATATACCTATCCAAACGTGTACATATACATATATACAGATACGCAAACACACCCATATACACACATCTACAAGAAAACATCAATACTCATGTAGATAGCCATGTGTCAATAAAGAGATACATAGATAAATAATTAAGAAGGGGATTAAAGGAAAAAGCAATCTAGTCAGATCTAATTCAGTATCTCCACCACTACTGATATAAATGTATCTCGGATTGCGAGTTGTTGGTTATTTTAAATTTACATTCATGGCTGCGTTTTGCAATGTATTCACTCCTTTGATAGTGAAGATTGAGTGTTCGTATTTTAAGATACTTATTTCTTTTATTTTTTAAGTAAGATATTCAATAGAAAAAACGATTACAATTAGTTGAACAAGGATAGTATAATTATCACCAATACTCATAAAATATTAAATCATTCTAATAACAATAAGGCTGAAGTAAATAAATGTAATTGGCAGGTAAGTAATGAATGCTCACTTAACGGCAACTGTAAAGGAGAGTGCGTGGTTTTTAAGACCACGATATGTCCGGAAGATAACAATAAAGATAATAAAATATACATCGGATTTCCGCGGGAAACTGGAAACAATGTTTCTATGATAACAACCACTCATTCGTAAATCCAGAACTTAAGAGCAAAACGAAGTTAACGAAACAATGGTGGCTACTGAAAAATGAAAACCGGTCACTAGTAGTTTCTTAACCAAGTATATGTTATTCTCACACTCCAAACGTATTCATGCAAAGACTCAACTTGCGTTTCGAGCAGATTTAAACGTTTACATTTTTTTGTTAATTATATAGCATTTTTCATGTTACTTTTGCCGATTGTTTTTTTTACTTCAATAATACTTGAATAATAGTGTGATTATTTTAGTTTCACTTCCATGCTTCTCATTTATCTAAGATTTATAATGAATCTCAGAAAGAAGAGGTTGATGACTTTTTAAGAACTAGTCTAATTACGAATTAATAATTTGGGTTTGGATTGTTTTTTTTCTACCTAATAGCATGAAACCTAATTGTGTGTCATAAACTTTCGAAGTAAAATAACAGTTTTAAACACGTAATTATATAAAAAAAATCACATTGACCACCAGACAGGAATACATTTTAGATAATAATCTCAGGCCGAGGATACAACTTATTGATCTACATGTTCCTTTTCCTTTAGAAACAAATCAATGCAGTTTATCATGAACAATACATAGTCTGAAATAACGATGTGTGCATTAAATAATTTAGCGATGGGGTCTAGTTTAAATAATACACAAGTAGTCAAACTGACAAAATGTAATTATATAGACAATTATTGAATTTATTATACATTTTCTTTCGTTATATATATATATATATATATATAATCATATATATATATATATAATTGTGAAGTACAATAACAATTGTAAACAAAGCTTTATATACAAAATACTAGGCCATAATTTACTAGTATCCAGACAAAAAAATAAATGTACATGTATACGTTTATAAACTTTAATTGTGTCCAAAGGTATGTATTAAAATGATGACTCATTTACCGCAATATTTGTAAAGATTATCCAATTATTTTTCATAGTTTTGCTTCATCAAATGTATTCGTAATTTTTAAATCAATTTTAATGTGCTATACAGAGACGTTGATGGTTTCTACTCACGCATATATTTAATAGCATTTAAAGGTTATAATTATTTAAAGTGTCAATACTATATACAATAGAGGTGTACACCACCCATTTGAAGATTGTATGAAGATCTAACGTGTGTAAAATAACATTAAAAATACGTATAGTAAGGAAATCTAGTTTACGTGTCAATAAAAGTGATCTGAGAAAACGGGAAGTCGTTAGGGCGTGATACGTTGAGGAAAACGCAACATAGTCTTTCTATATCTCTCACGATGTGTTTAGTAAAGTAGAGACGTGTTTCAAGGGTATTCTTTTTCACTCCAAGACTTAAAGGGGAGTTGAAGAGTGTGTGTTTTCAAAAGCAAAGCCTTATAGTAAATAGAGAAGACGTACACTCGTATAGCTAACATCAACATTGATAAAACGTGAAATAGACAGTAACTATCATGACTACTTTTTCAGAAAAGTGAGGAGACAACTTACATTTCTTACTTGCCCTCATTGTAAAAGTGTAAATTTATCTTTAGTTCACAAGTAATATTTGATTTCTAACTCAATTTTTTATGGCGTTCCAAACAGATTACGTCATACACAATGCACGGAAGGAAGCATAAACCAAATATGAAGCAAGCAAGCAAACTTCAAAAAGTACAGATATAAATGTAAACACCATTTACCACATAGATGTGAGCATCTTCACTTCCTTACATTGGTAGGTCATTAGTCATGAGAGTATTCAGTTTATTAAGTCCCACAACTTATTATTGCAAGTCTAGCTACACATTTGGAAAAAATAATCTACTCACGTGTGCATAGCTATGTTTGTTCGCGTTTATATGTTATAGGAGAGTGGTAGAGAGTGTGAAAACAAGTTGTTAGTATATACAGATAGAGATAAAAGAAGGAGAGGGAAGTGAAAACTGATCAACTTTGTTACAGTGTAGGAGATTTTTCAATGCCATTAATTATGTTTGTTTGTAATCAGTAGCATAGTTAACTCCGATCTTGTCTGTTAGCCCACACGTTGTGGACATGAGTCTGCTATCCCCCTTTCAACATTTGGCGATTCCTTATATAGAACAAAGTAATGAAGACCACGGTTGAAAGAAACACACCAGAAAACGTTATTGTAATATTCAGGTGAAAGATAGATCGTAGGAAACATATCAGAATGAATCACTATTCTATTTGTAGTCGACAGCCTAGCAGAATTACAAGGTAGATTGCAGTGAGGAAAGTTAGGCGTCAAACATACAATGTTTTATTCAAGCGGTGCGCCGTGAATGAAATTGCTTGCGGGTGGGAAAACATCGCCATTCGGCCACTGTTTCGGGATATAAAGACAGGCAACGTAAAGAAAAAAAATTGCGCTTCTCTTAGAATTTACTTAAGGGAACTGAGACGTATGCACGTGAATCCGATTTATTTACGATGAAAGTCGGTGCGGTGTTGTACGAATGTCGATGACATTCGGATTTTCTGAAGCTCTACGTATGGAAATACGAATAATAAGATCTGGAAATCAATGATCGATCTACATCAATTAACATAAGTTTTAGACGATTCTGCTTGAAAGGACGCATGTTGTTTTCATGAATCTCCATACTCCGAATAGATGATGCATTAACTTAGTTGTACACTGAAGGTTTTTTTAATGCAAAACGACATAAAGATCATTTTCGAAATTACAAATCCATCACTACTTAAATTATGTATTTTCAACACTCATGCACACCACTAAATATACTTTACAGAATAAGATACGGTCACACTTTCATGTTGCTTTTAATTAAAATCAGCTATTTTTCGAAGTTTATATTTGATATATTCAACCTTTTATTGCTTAGAGTCTAGAAGTAAGCAAATTGGGTTAATCGCGTTTTCGGTCGAACTTCTAAACTGCAGCAATACTTATTTGCACTAGTTGGAGTATTGTACTTTTAGTATTGTACTTTTTAGTTTATAATAACTTGTTTTAAATGTATACAATTGTGTGTATGCATGTGTGTGGGTATGTGTATGTATACGAGTGTATTGTTTGGATGGGTGTAAGAGTAATATTCAGAGTAAATACAAGAACGGGTTAGGCAAAATATATAATACATCGGTCTGACTCATAACTAATGCTCACAGGATCCGAACCGGACAAAACAACAAGTGATAGTTTAGCTATAATATAAACTGGCCAATTTTTAATTGCGTTTTGAAAGAGATTTATCTGATCAAATGAATTCAAATCATAACAAGGTATATAGAAAAAGAATCTTTGTTACACTATATTGCTTTAGTATAGTTGTATTAGTCATTACAATCTCTAACCGGTAACAATGCAGAATAGTAGTATATATCCTCTGAAAAGAAGATTTAAAGATAGTGTCGAAAATATACACCCCCTTTGTTTACTAAAAGTCAAGAGCCTTCAATACTTATCACGGATTTCGATGGTTCTGAAGCCATGTCACTCCAGTTAAATAACCGAAAAAGCGAATACATGGCATATTTTTTTAGTATTGGGTACGAAACTTATCAAGGTTATCACCCACGTGAGGATTTGTGTTAATATGATGCAATGAGTTCCATACGAAAGGTGAATAACATTATGGGATACTGACCTTTATTTTTTAATCAAACAAGTTTGATTACATATTGGACAGTTTTATGACAATAATGCGTTCATATTAAGGTTGAAGACGACTATGTTCTAATACTCATGGAAATTCTGTCTGCCAATAGACGCATAGATGAAGATAGGAAAGAACTTTTCCATTGTAGTAGAGGAATAGTTTTAGCTGTGAAATTCTTACACGGAGAAACCAGATATGAGATCCTAATATAACACCTTCTATAGAAATAACGAGTCAGGAGAAATCATCTAGGAGCATCTCTTCTGTTAGGAAAAAATCTACAGAAAAAAAGAGTTCGTATGCTACTAAAATATAAAGTCAATTTTGTACCCTCTCACGACAGGAAGACCTTTTTTGAGTGGTATTTGCCAAGATGTAGCAGCATCACTCAATTTTAATGTGCATCTGGATCTCATCTAAGTGAATGATTTCATTTTGAGTTAGATAATTTCTGAAGCTGTATAATTTTCCAATAATTGTTCTAGCGACATTAGGAATAAACTATATATGCGTCATCCATTCTTGGATGTAAGCTGATACGATCGACATTCCGATGTTAAATACTTTCCAAGAAAAGTGGAAGATAATTCCTAGAAATTGACATTTAAGCATACATTTTTTGACATTCTGAGTGTAACTACTAGAATATTTGTTACGATCAGAATATGAAAAAAATGGTTCTCTTCATAAATGGACAACAATTTAAAGAATATATGACTTACGAAACATGGTGCATCGTCATAATATCATATAAGTCATTGTATGGTGATCAATCTGAATCATGAACGGAGAAGTGAGCCTTAGTTTATATTTAAAGCAAGTAAGGTAATATAATTCACGCCAACTGATATGTTTAACCGACAATAAGGTGTGACATATTCTTAAGTAAACAACAAATATAACTGATACTATTTAAACATAAATACCCGCATTAAAATTAAAGGCTATTTAATATGTTTTGATATATATCTGCAAAACCGTGTTACGATACAATTTATTGTAGACGTTAACTTATTGGATAATAATCACGTATACTATGTGTTATCAAGCGGCAAGTAAGGGTTAATAAATACAAGCGGTTTGAATGTGCTAAACAAAATCGCATCTAGGCAACTGATGAAACCCGAAAAGTCATGATTCTGCGATTATCTACTCTAGTATAATTTATATTACATAACCACTATATAAGTAAGTTATAACATGGCAATAAAATACTGCTTGAGAGCATTTAGTGCTAGATAATCTAACTAAATATATTATCCTCGCGCTGCCTGGTATATTTTTTTACTTATTTATTGTCAGGCTTTTGAATTTTAAATGTGTTTACTCGGCTTAATGGGTTGTAACAATTTCTTCCGTGGTGAAGAAGTGCATTTGTCTTCGTCCACCTTTGTTTCAGTAATATTGTGACAAAAAAAAATAACGGCATAAGAATGTTTGCTCAATTTGTTTATATTTTTCATGTGTTATTTTTATAGAGATTGATAAAACATTACTAGGTAAGTTTAACACTTCCTGTCTTTCCCCCGGGCGAACATGGACAATGAAAACAAACTTCGTAAACAGGCAGTCGTACACAATCGTTTCACTTAAGAAAACACATCGTTTTCCTCGCCACATTTCACTTAGACCTTATGGTTGTGACGTTACATTCTGATACATAGCCTTTATAAAAATATTTATTGTCGAATTATATTTCGTACTTCATTGCCTTGAATGCCTACTAGACACCACCCTTAGGTGTCGTCGGTTTCTCTATACAGGGGTTTGTCAGATACCCTGACATGAAGATACTCCCTATTTGAAGTAAACCATAACAAATATAAAAAAAGTGTGTGCTGTCTTCTCGAGCCATCCCGCACGTCCTCCAAATTGCGGAACAGGGCACTCCCTCTATTAATAGAGGGCAGCTTTGAATAAAAAATTAGAAGTCGTTTACAATGAGGGAAACATAGACACATGTGAATAAAAACAAAATTAAATACTAGCAGGCCGGCACCCAAGATAGAAATACCCCATCAACCCATTAACACATAAGGCGAGAAGATGTAAGCAATTGTGTAAACTTTCCTGCCTCTTAAAATGGTGCTCCAGCCATGATAGAGACAAACCAGAGTCAGCCATCAGGCCTTGATAAAAAGGTCCTGGTTTTCTATCTCCATCATATGCAGCAACAAATAAGGAACATAAAGAGCTTAAACGGCCAACCATGGGCTGTTGTACAAAAGACGTTTCTATTGTTTTGCTGCCACTACTAAAACATCCAATGAAATCTTGGATGAAAAGATAAAAAAATCCGCCCTTCTTAAAAAGAAAAGCAATACACCGGTTGACCGTCTACGATCGCTTATTTCCTGAGCAGTCTCATAAAACATCAGCCATAAGGGAGGCGGAATAAGACTACTTTTTCATCATGAAAAGAAGAAACTAGACGGATTCAATATTCTAGATGAGAGTGGGGATAACATTTGACCTTATTATTGACTATTAAACTTCTCAGACCAAAAATACCAAACAAAAAAATGAGGACAGATACTTGGAGGGAAATATTTTTCCACTTCTGTCCAGGCAAGAGAAATATTGCACCCCAAAAATAACCTCCTATAGTATGAGTGTGTTCAATGAGGCTATTTTTCATCATGAATGCAGGATTCATAAGAATACAAAATGTCAACTTGAAAGCCCCATCAAAACTCCCACAATTCTCATCATCGTTCAAAATACCACACCACAGGTAAAGGCAGAACCACATTACAATTCACCCATTAATCATTCCGTTAAACAGTATGGGCCTATGGCAACCCACCATAGAGCCACTTAAACACCAGACTCCCCAAGGACTACCCCACAAGTATCCCACTTCCACCAGCTGTCTATTTACAATCAGAATATAAACCTTCGTTGATCTACCTCCCCACTATCATTGAGACTACTGGTACCACACGACTCCCCCTCTTGGAGAGATAATATGACGGTGGAAATAAACTACTGGAGACCTATGTTTTGAAATGAGGGGCCATGCAACAAAGAGGCCAAGTGGAGCTAAGATATAGCACAAAGTAATAAACAATAAGCCAGAAATGTCGGAGCCAGAGATAACGTCTGGAATGACACATCGGATGTTAGATCAATTTCCGAATCATAAAAAAACTGCCATAGACAATATACCTAATATTTGGCTGGAGAACCATACAGCCATCAGAGTAGCTGCTTTCCCAGACTGTTGCGGGGTTAACAGGCCACACCAGCATGACTAGTAAAAGGGGAATCGATCCTCATATCAAATACAGACCGATCTGTTGCCTCACTACAACCTACAAACTATTCACTGGCGGGTTACAGACAGCATCTACGAACACATCTCTTATGTAGCGTAAATAGAAAAATAACAAATAGGGTGCAGGAGGAAATAGTAAAGCACAAAAGGGCAGATGTTGATCAATAAGGGCATCCTTGCTTTATATAATATCAATTCGTTCATCAGAAAAACAATGACAGTACATATAAATGGGTGGAAAACAACCAGGGCATTAGGACACACTAATGAAACAATAATAATCTCTGATGTCAACATCCGAAGATGACTTTTCCAAAGAGATAGCTTATCCTATGTACTATTTAGCCTGGAAATTGATCCACTAAGTAAATTACTAAACAAAAGCAGGAGTACCTATAATCTAAGCATAGGCTGCCAACAAGACCCACACATACGTGACATCATGCTCTTGATGGATGACCTCAAGCTGTATACTAGTTCAGATCCTTACTTAAGCCGACTTCTGCAAGTTGTCTATACCTCTTCCAATGATATTGGAATGAAGCCTGGTTTGGATAAATGTGACAAGTGCTCATTTAGAGCTGGTAAGAATATCACAACGGAAAAAATCTAGCTCGCTGAATGTAGAACAATGCAAACACCTTGGAATAGAAGAAATCCATTCAACTCAACATGCCAAGATTCGAGTTAAAAATAGAAGAGTATATATATATATATATATATATATATATATATATATATATATATATATATATATACGCCGTGTTACGAGAATTTGCAAAACACAGCTTACAAAACAAAACAAAAGTAACTGCCATTAAACAATTAGCTATGCCAGTGATTACACACACTGTTGGAATTATTGATTAGCTACAAAATGGCATCAATAAACTAGACATGTAAACGTAAAAACAGTGTTCAATTCACAGAGTAATGTGAACCCTTGTCTAACAAGGCTTTTTCTGCCAAGAAGAGCAAAAGGGTATGGGTCCCTTAGAAATTGACAATTAATATTAAGCCACTATTTTGAGCACCGCCAATATCTGAGGAGCTTCCATAGTCCAAACATTATCATGGTACGCCACCACCGAGAAACTAGAGCAAGCAGACAACCTTTATCACAAAACTGGATAAAATGTTGGGCATAACTGTCTTACAAATGAGGCAGAAACGGACACCAAGCTTGCCAAGGAAATAGGCCAAAAAAGCCGCCAGAAATTCACCAAAAACTTCCATTAGAGAAAAACTTGAAGAATGAGCCAACAAAAAACGTGCTAAGTATTACCTAGCTGAACTATACCAGGAATATATAGATGAGGAAGGCTCTGTAGACTGGCTGGAAAAAGGATCGCTTCAATATGATCAGGAGCGAATTTAAATCGGTGCCAATAATTAAGGCTTGCTGACCAATGCCTGTGAACAATATGCGTTGTCTAAGCCACCCTACAGAGTGCAGGTTCTGCAACACAGAAGTGGAGAGTGTGAGCCCCCTGACATCAAGTTCTTAGGGGTTGATAGGGAATGGCTACTATACATTGTTACCCAATAATGTGCACAAATACCTTCACGTGAATCTATGTAAAAAATAGATATCTAGTTTAGCAGCAAGTCTTGGGAGCATATAGCAGAAATAATAGTTAGAAATAATTCATACACCATCCATTATGATTATGCAATACCCAAATCTACATATATCGAAAATATAACTGTTAAACCTGATAAAGCGATATAGGAAAAAAGTAGAAAGTAGCAACCCTAGTTGAAGCTAGTGCCCCTAATGATACTGGCTTTAACAGTTCTGCATGGGAAATATTACGAAATACCAAGGTCGTATGTACGACATGAAAATAAACTCTGATTTTAGGAAGATCTCAATCATCCCAGTAATTTTAGGAGCAACCAAACTAATGAAAAAAATTTCAAAAACTTCCTGGGAAATATACCCGGTAAACCAAGTGTAAGAGAGAGACACACACTTACACTTGAAGAGCGGTTAAGATCTTGAAAAGATCTCTGGGCTGAAGTCTACAACATAGCCGGTGAATGTTTATGATCTGGTAGCATACGCCATCCGTAGCCGACATTAAATGATGAGTATTTTTTTTTAAGTAGAAGTAGCGTTTTAACACTATTTCACACACCGACCTCAAATCATGTTACAATGTTATTTTGTATAACGATATTTAGTGGCATGTATTATTCGCATTATTCGACCCCTGCTCTCGTCTTGGATGTTTTTCAAAAACTGTTTAGCCGGCCAAACCACTTACTGTTTTTAGTCGGCAGATAAATCCGCTAGAATTTAGTAATGCTAACATCCCATATAAGAGCAGGCATGTGAATAATCAAAATACACATTATCGTTATGAAAAGATCCGAAACGTTTTAAATTAAGTTTGCTTTAAAGACAACATAAGCCACGCAGTCTAATACTATGTCTTCTTAATTTGGGGGTTGTTTGATGTAAGATTGTTTATAGCAATAACCGCTACTTATTTAGTAATATGTATCCTCAACAAGTATCAAACTACTAATTCAGGTAAAAAAAGTATAACGTGATAAATTTAACAGCAGAATAAATCAGATTGCTTATGTCTTGGTTCAAACAAAAGGTTAACAGAAAAGAAGTTGGTAACCATTATTACATTCATGAATAAATAATGTAAATCGTAATGATTTTTTTTTTCAGATTTGTTTTCGTTTGCAAGAACTTCTGATTGTCTCTCGGGAAATCAGAGAAAATTATAACATATTTTCTTTTAAAAACGAAAAATACAATAAATAATGTATAAAAAGGCGTTAGTTGTTATTTTCATTTAAGTGAAATAATTTATTTTTTACATTTTAGAAAAGAACTCATCGCAAAAGGGAATAAGTCACAGTCAAACTATTCTGGCGAGTCTGTCTGTTATCGATTGAAACACAACATAATACCCCAAACAACTTATTAATTCCCTTAATGAACCAATTCTAATATTAAATTATCAGTAATTGTTATGTGTACTTGAAGGTTGACACAGACAATATATATATATATATATATATATATATATATATATATATATATATATATATACCTAGTTCACCCCAAACAAGGTAGGCCGCCACTGTAGACGAAAGAGGATACTGAGAAAAAAGGGTGATGGTTTTGAGGGGTGGGTCAACGTAAATTTGGAGCTGCGTAGCGAGATGTCTGTTTACATTAGTTTACATTTTTGTGTGTCAGTAACGTCAGAAAAGCAGAGAGCAGCGAGGGAGTTCCAGAATTCAGCAGCACGAGGAAATAAGCTTTTGGAGTAGAAAGCGCTTCGGCATCTGCAGACCTCCAGAGTGTATTGATGGGATTTGGTAGATTGTCGGGTTGGTGTAGTGAATTTACGTCGTGGTGGTACCAGCGCCGCAACCTCATCAGAGCACAATCCATTGAAGTACTTGTAAAACAGGCACAAAGAAGTAACATCGCGGCTATGGGACAGGGAGTGGAACTAGGGTGACAGTGAATGACCTATCAAGTGGGCGAAACTTTTTTTGGACTTTGTCTAAGAGGGAGGGACTAGCGGATGATGCACAAGCCCAGATGTTGCAACAATACTCCATGCATGGGTGGATGGTGGTTTTGTACAGATATAATAAAATGTCAGGTGTGAGAAGTTTACTGGCACGGTAGAGGGAGACCACTTTCTTTGCAGTAACCCTGGCAATGTGTTCTATGTATTTATTCAAAATCATGTTATATGTGAAAGTTAGGCCAAGGAGTTTGAATTATGAACTCTCATGCAGGGTGCTATTTAACATGACAATCGGTGATTGAAGAGTGTTCTTGTAGTTATTGAAGGAAAATAGATTCGGCTTTGCGGCATTAAAATTTACCATCCATTTTAAACCAAATTCCACTACAGACAGAAGGTCATTTTCTAAGGATTCAGCCATTGCCTCAGATATGTGCGCGTCGGTTTTGCCCACATGTAGAGCTTGGTGTCGTCAGCAAATATTCCTATCTCAGTCGCAATGACATCAAGGAGGCGATTAATGACAATCAGGAACAGTAGAGGTCCAAAAATAGATCTCTGGTGTACACCAGCATTCAGGCCATGTTGCTTAGAAAAACGTTCATCGAGTAAAAGCTGGATCTTGCGTTTTTATAGGAAGTTTTTAATTATGTTATATAGTTGTCTACAAATACCATATAAGTGCAGTTTTATGAGAACCCCTTCATGTCAGCCCTTGTCAAAGGCCTTGGATTTATCGAGCGCAAGCGCCCTAGCTTAACCTATATATATATATATATATATATATATATATATATATATATATATATATATATATATATATATATATATATCACCTTCACCTATATATTTATACCACCTTCACCTATATATATATATATATATATATATATATATATATATATATAGTTATATATATAATTATAAGTATAAGTATATATATTTATATATATATATAATATGAATAATATTTGAAATTGAATTGTTGTTTTCCTACAAACGACGTTCTGTCTTACCAGTTTGTAGATTCAGGCTAGAATGGCCAAACATACGCCCAAGACTACGTGGCCGCGAGAAATCGACACAGTATTTGAAATAAAAATGCACTTACCCGGGAGTCGGGGGTGCCTTTTCGTCTACAGTGTTCAACCTTCGAGCAGAGCTATAATTTCGCTAATGTATTCATATACATATACATATATATATATATATATATATATATATATATATATATATATAGAGAGAGAGAGAGAGAAGGAGATAGATTTATATATATATATATATATATATATATATATATATATATATATATATGTAGATAGATAGATAGATAGATAGATAGATAGATAGATAGATAGATAGATATAATTAAACATATTTGACATTTTCTGTAAAGAATAGGATAACTGTACATCTGGTCAATAATGAATGTATTAGTTTAAAGTGCAGATATTATATGGGAATGTGTTTAATAAAATTAATTAAAAAAGATGCATTGTGATTCAACAATGAAATTAAAATGGGTCCTCAAACATTATCACGCGTGTTTCGCGGTGTAGTTCGAGAGACGTCTGAACAGAATTTTATCTGCGCAATCAGATCGTTCTTGCTGTCAGGCGATCAGCTATTTCTTGAAAAGTATCCCACGGACATGCATTAAGGCGAATCCATGGGAAAATGTTTTGATTAATGAACTCGACAATGTTATCAGACATGCTTTGATGAATATCACCGGAAATGTGACACACACCTGCATATTAATACATAACCTGTAGCTGTTGTAAAGCCAGCTTCATCAACCAGCTCTTCACAGAAGTTTACGGCAAGAAAATATAAGTATCTGAATTGAGACAGTTATTTTTCAAATATATTTAAGCTATCTATGTAAACTCAGCCCAAGACCATTACATTTTTAAAGGGAATTGTTCTTCATACCGCGGAAGACTTCCTGCGGAATGTGGGTTAGTCAGGTGATTTTCTGAACGTTCTGCAAATACCTCTAAAAAGAAGAATATACTCTGAGAGTCGAGTCCGTACTCACTTTTAGTGATGAGTTTCTTAGTTTGGATGTGAGAAGCTTGCGGTAGATACTTTTTTAGATGGGGTGCCGAAGATCTTTATACTCTGACACTCATCTCACTCAAGTTAATTGATCTTATTTAACTAAAAGGTATTCATTTTACTGCAGTTTTGTCTACTGTACGCATTCAGCTGTACGGGCAAAAGCAAACAGTTTTACATTGAGTTACTATTGAGATATTGATTATATTCAGCAGTTTCAGATGATAGCGCATGGGTTAGTAGCGCCGTTGAATTTCGAATTCTAATTTCGATCTCGGCTTGGCCGACTTGCTTGTCTAGCCGCTTCGTAGAGCAGTGATATAGCGAAACAGTCCGTATGTGGATGCCTATATGCTTGTGTCGTAGGGTAGAGCTCTCGTAAGGTAATCGATAACTGTTACTTGCTTTATAAAAGATTGAGTAAAAACAAGTTCCAGCTCTTCGGCACTTGACAATATTTACATTGAGTTTATATTTAGATTTCGCTTACATTCAGCTGGTGTCAGAGGATAACGCATCTGTTAAAAGTGCCGACTGTGAGCTTGACAGTCGAGTTTCAATCCTGGTTTGAAGCTTTTGTTTATCCAGCCGCACTGAAGAACTGTGATATGGCGAAACATTCAGCATGTAGATAACGGTATGTCCATCTACTGTGGGAGTGTTTATATAAGGAAAGCGCCAACTCTCACTAGTTTTTAAAGCATTGCTCAAAGGATAAAAACAATTCGAGCTCCGGCACTTGGCAATGTTTACATTAAGTTTCCATAGATATGTCGCTTACATTCATTAGATGGCAGATTATAGCCCAGTGTTTATTAGCGTCGACTATTAGCTTAATAGTCGTGTTTCGATCCCGGCTTGAGGCATTTGCTTGCCAAACCGAACTGAAAAGTTGTGGTTTAGCGAACAATTCTGTATCTGGATGACTACATGCTCGTTTTCTAAGGTAGATCACTCGTCCGGAAATCGCCAACTTTCACTAGCTTTTAAGGCATTTACTATTGGGTGAACAAAATTCGAGCTCTCTGGCACTTGCCAACATTTCTATTGAGTATGCATTGAGATGTTGCTACATTCAGCAGGTGGCAGAGTATAACGCAGAGGTTTAAAGCGCCGAATGTCAGCTTCACAGTTGAGTTTCGATCCAGGCTTGAGATACTTGCTTGTCTATCTGCACTGTTGATCTGCGATACAACGAAACAATATGTATGTATGTAGATGACTGTATTCCCATCTTCTGAATAGAGCTTTCGTAACGAAATCGCTAACTGCCAACAGCTTTTAAGACATTGCTCATTGAGTAAAAACAATTCTAGCTCTCTGGCACTCGAAAATGATTACATTGAGTTATAATTTGTTAACGGCGCTCAGACAGCTATATATTGAGACAAGCGAAATATTCTTATTATTAATTTAGCGAACAGAGAATGTTTACAATTTTTCTTCAGTTAGAAACTATAAAAGTTTCAGGTTATATTTCTCATACTGACTTGGTAATTTAAATGTAGAAATAATCAGAGAGTTTTTGATAACGAAAATATGAGTCAAACTGTTGTAATTATGTATGTCTTGATGCAATAGATATATTTAGTCAATTATTTTAGGATTCTGAAATTAGTTTTCGCGCTAGCATCCATTGCGGATACACATCTACATAAATCATAGGTAATTAATACGTCTATCTTTAAACTAGATGTGATAAAGTTAAATATGGCTTCGATAGCAGACTAATTAGAGAAGGTGAATCGATGCTGTTTTTCCTTTCAAAGATGTATATTCCATTCTAATTAATATACACAGAAACCGGCTTTTAGTTCTTCAATTTGTTGAAAGTGGTTAAAACTTATAAATAAGCTGATATGTTTCTAAGTCTTCGCTTACATTAATATGCATAGAGATATAAATAACAATGTATTGGCTTTCTAAAATCGCATTTTGTTCAGTGTGAATAAGCGACAGCTATATAGGCCCTGTTTTATAGATGTACACTTTCATTTCTCGTTGTGTTTATCACATACATTCGGTAAATAACATCAAAATTACTGCTACAACTAATACTATGACTACTATTACCAACAATAATAAAAGAGTGTTCTTTTGTAGTACACGAAATAGAAATACACTGAATAACTATGTTGTACTTAATGTATCACTTATTCTATGTACGGATATATAACTGTTTGTTTCATGAGAATAATAACAATAAAAATAATAATAGTCGCGAAAGTTAAAGCAGTGTAACATGTGGTTGGCCCCATTTAAGTGAAACTAAATCCACTAGTATACATTATGAGAAATGTTGGTTTAACTGTGTTGTTAGATTTACACAGGCATGCGGTATTGAATAATTATTTGCAAGGTTAGATAGTCAAAAAAAGCTGAAATAAAACGAATACGCCATTGGGCTCAGGAAAATAAGAGAATAAGAGGATAGTCACATGAGTAACGTCAGTTCCTTTGTCGCGGGAAAGAACACAAATGGTTGTTTGTCAGTTGGCGTATGATATTTGAGCGAGCCAGACGTAAACTATGCGGTGAGAAAGTATGCGCCCAAAAAAGGCTGTGGTCGCACCTGCTTAGACGATAAGTTAAACCGTCGCAGGCGACTGCAGAACGTAAAACAGCTGATAGCTTAAGAAACAGGGTATCTCAATTCAGATACATATTATTCCAGAAATAAATGGGGTCAGCTTTAAACTAATGAGGAATGGCAAATGAAAGAGGTGGGGTATTCTGAGAATTGATTGTTTGTTATCACTGGTAAGGAATCATGCGAACACACTGATTTTCTAATGTATCAGTAATATCAGTGTGGTGTCCATCCGTCCGAATCCAAAAACATACTATTGCTTTTATTAATTACTTATTGTATGTTTTTGTAATGATGATTTTGTATTTAAACCTCTCCATAAAATATATTATATCATTGGGGTTTGTGCACACAGTAGGCCATGTTATATTGCATATATTATAGTACGTTTGTTTAAACTCAATAATTGGAACGCAACAGTTCAGGGTACTTATTTTTTTAAGGTAAAGATGCTTTATTCCGATATAGTTCTGGATTTTAGAAATGTTTATTTTCATATAAATTCAACTGTGATAAACTACAGACAATAGCTTTTAAAGCTATTACATGTGTTTTTTTTTAAATAAACTATTGGGTTTCTAAGTATACAAGTACAGTGAAGATTATGTTAAGTTAACATTAGTATACACAGTGTTGCTAACATATTTAATTTGTCTCACTGTACGTCATCATTTTTTACCGTGTGTCATTTTTGTGTTCATAGCTTTTAAAACAAGTGTGATAGCAATTAATACACTTTTTTGAATACTTGATCAGTAATTGTTTTAAGGTGTTTGCTATTCCGATTCATAAAAAATATCACCACTTAGCTGTGTTGTGTTCCTATGTTTAAGCATTGATCACTCTAAAATACTATTTAAAGAAATAAATACTATTGAAGTACTATAAATATCTATTCGAATACAGACATGCTTCTGTTATTGAATTAAATGTAGAACAAAACGTTAATGATACAATACCTACTATTTGATGTTCTAATTACCACCTCACGTATAACGTTTAACAGTTACACCCATAAACACAGTATACGCTCTAGTCTCATTAATTGCAAGAGAGAATGTTCTATCACTACGAAGTAGACATTGTTAAAACCCTTCTAAACCGTGAAAAATGATCTCCTAAACAACAAAACACAACTCATTGAATTAAAGAAATATAAAACAAGTTCATAACGAATTAACTAATTATATTGTTGATAAAACATATACAATAATTCATCAAAACACTGAACATACTATCACAAAAATAACAATATCCAACATTACATCTCAAACAACATTAAGGTTTTACTAAAAACATTATATCGAAACCGATCAAATTCTAGAAAAAACAAATGTTATGAACAAATGTAAACGGCCTTTAACAGATAGATACAGTGATTTTAGAATAACAACCTCATCACCGCGCCCCACTATGCACTTTGCCTTGTAAATTCTAGCTCAATTTACCTGCATTTATATATAAAAAAGTACTGCTAACCCTCTGATTCAAGAGTAATTGTATTAAATATAATGAAATGAATACACGATGAAATCAATTAAAACATACAAAATTGAAACTCTCTTTATTCAAAACAATACACCTACAATAAATAAGAGTACATATCGAAACAGTGAGTATGTTCCAAAATTTTTAACTTTAAAAGATCCATCCTGTAGTTGTTATTCTAATGTTCCAGTATTTATGTTTTTACGTCTATCCTTGCATGGCACTGATTTGTTATTTTTTGTCAATCTTATTCAAATGTGCGTTCACGGCTGTTTTATGAAATTCTTTTTTCCTACCATGTTTGTTTAGTTGCTTTTGTCACCTAAAAATGATGCGACAAATAATCGAAAACGTCACTGATATATATATATATATATATATATATATATATATATATATAAAATACATTAATTATCTGATTTGGCAATCTAAAAACGGTATTAAAAAAATGAATCAAATGAAAAAAGATATAGTAGAAAAAACGATTGGATTACCTTTAACAATGTTTTCTTAAATAAAATAATAAGGTTTTAGTACACATATGTAAATAAATATATATATGATATACGACATGAAAAGAAACTGGACTCTTTGGAAATTCTCCATCATACAAGTAATTATAGGAGCAACGGGACAAGTGAAAAAGAATTCCAAAATCAATATGGCGAGAATACCCGGTGAACCGAGTGTAAGAGAACACACAAACAATTGCACTTTGAATGTCTGGCCTCCGGTACGATGCCCCATCTCTAGCAAAAACGGAAAGATAAAAATAATAAAAAATAATATCTATATGTATATTTCTTTTAAATAATCATGTATTATTATCAACTACAGTGCTACATGATTATATAATCTTCAGTGTAGCATAGTTTTATGTATGCCGGTCGAAGGTTCCGAACCGAGTTAAAAATGACCTTTGACTGTACGGCCTGATATTCAATCCCTGCAATATAATTACCATTTAGTCAGCGTTGATAGGTTTTATGATAATATATGTATCATTAAATATAGGTCACTTGAAATATATATATATATATATATATATATATATATATATATATATATAATTAACTTGTTGCAAATATCCAGGGGGTATGAATCCGAAGGAAGTTGAAACCGGGTTTATAATGGGCTCAATGAAAATTCAGAGCAAAATATATTTTTTTTGTTGATGATTTTATTCCATTAATTGCTACAAAATATATTCTGTTTCATTAACAGTTGCAAAGAGCGTCAACTTATCAGGCTATAACGGAATCAAATGGCATAGATTTTAAATTCACCTCAACCGGAAATTGAAGATGCATTAGAGGGAGGGGGGACAGAGATGGAGCTCTGCCTATAACGGGGACATGAGAAGGGAGGAGGGAAGAGGGGGAGACCCTAACAAGTCATGTTTAAAAAAGTAGCGTGGGAGGTTCTCTCGTGATTGGGCCATCGTGACCTCAATTCCAGCCATGGCGGGTGGCCAGGGTGGGTTACATTTCAAATGAGAATAGAATTATAAACATTTTTGTTGTAATAGGTAATTATCAGGTAGATAAAACGTTTGATAATTTTAATTTAGGGTATTAATTGCTACTTCTGCATTCTAATTAAAATAGTTATTTATGGCTTGCTCATTATTTGTAGTGAATTTTGTTGTGATAATATTCTTAAATTGTACTTAATTTACCACCCAACCCCATCCTGATGAATCTATGAATCTATTAATATATAACCACCCCACTAAACTATCAATAACATCAAATCCTAAGTATTACCTACAATGCTCAGCCTCAATAGCCTCTCAGTCATACTACTAATTCTACCAAAACCATCTCCCACATAAACCCATAACTGGGATAGCCATTAACACTGATATCACTTAGACTAATCTAATTTCAATTACTTAATCCTTCGATTGCTATCTTGAAAACTTAATTATTGACTGGTAAGTAGTTCTTGTCATTGGTAGTAGAACTATAAAAGCCTACAATCATTTGTAGACTTATTTCGCCCAATGACTTCACAAGTAGCAGGATGGTAATAATGCTGATAATTATTATTACTATTATTATTATTATTATTATTGTGATTATTATCTTTATTTTTATTAATGCTATTATCACTGCGCCTATCGTAGGTATGATAAGCATTGTTATTAAGTTTGTTATTTTAATCGATTTTATTAATGCTAAAAATGGTAACACCATTAAACTTCTTTTATATAATGATTCCACCAGTATTGATCTTAGTATAATATTATCACAATTAAAAAATATTACCACAACAAAATTCACTACAAATAATGAGCAAGCCATAAATAACTATATTAAAATAGAATCAAACATTATTATCTACATGATAATTACCTATAACAACAAAAATGATAATAATTATATTCTCATTTTAAATTTAACCCCCGGCCCCCCGCCATGGCTGGAATTGAGGTCACGATGGCCCAGACACGAGAGAACCTCCCACGCAACATTTGTAAACATGACTTTTTGGTGTCTCCCCCTCTACCCATTCTCCGTTCTCATGTCCTCGTTATAGGCAGAGCTCCATCTCTGTCCCCCTCCCCCCTAATGCATTTTCAATTTCCGGTTGAGGTGAATTTAAAATCTATGCCATTTGATTCCGTTATAGCCTGATAAGTTGACGCTCTTTGCGACTGTTAATGAAACAGAATATATTTTGTCGCAATTAATGGCATAAAATCATCAACAATATATATATATATATATATATATATATATATATATATATATATTCCATGATAAATGCCCGTATACAGAAATCATATGCCCTGAATAGGCTTGAGATGAAAATTCATATACACTAAATGTACAAAAGCAAGGACATACCCAAATGTTTACAATTTTATTGTCATTAATTTAGCCTATGACTACATATCAACCAAACCATTTCATAATCACACCACTACAGTATACATTTCTATGCATGAGTGAATGAAGTGTGTGAGGTGCGCTGAAAAAAATTCCTACCAGTAAAATACACTCCCCTGTTGTGTTCGCATACCCTTAATAACAATAAAAGTGTAAACATTTGGGAATTCCCTTGTTTTTGTACATTTAGTGTATATTAATTTTCATCTTAGCCCTATTGAGGGCATATAATTTCAGTATACGAGCATTTATCATGAAATGTCACTACTTTTGTAAAGGCTATGCCTCAATACAACGGTCATTTTTAAGTTTTTTAAGAATTTTCTGGAAAACGAAGGTATATGGTGACTGAAATAAAAATGCCATCAACTAGACCCTAGAACCTCTATATCTTCCAAAAATACGCCGAATCCATCAAATAGTTGATGAGATACAGGGTGGCATATACGTACGTACGTACATACAGATAACATGATTTCATGATTGAACTTTCTGGATCTCTGGGTTGCCTTGACTAATGATGCTGAAGTCTACACACTTATAGTACCTATCAAATAAAAATTGTGTGCAAAGTTTTATCTAATTTGTTTTATTGGTTATTTAGTTATGATTGATAAAAGAAATGAGATTTCCAGCATAGGCCATTCTTGAGTCTATTAAGGGATAGAGAGTGCTCGCGTCTCCCTTGATACATTACACACACCCACTCACACACATACACACACACACATATATATATATATATATATATATATATTCTTGGGGCATATATTTTACAATACGTACGTTATCGTATAACGTATTTACAGTTAATAAATTAAAATGGCATTTCGTAGAGCGGTAACGTCACCCAAAATTTATACAAATAATGATTTTTAGTTATATTCAGCACATTACACTACTAAACTCATTAATATCACTGTACGTCTGTACTTTTAACTTAAATGTATCATCGTCAACGTATCTCGCTGTTTTAAAAAAAAAACAAAAAATAAGAAGGTAAGCACGTGTAACTAGAAAAACATATTGAAATTGAGCGAATTATGTTTTATATGATATAAATCATTTGGAGTGTATAATTTGTGCGCTAAAATAGCAGATATAATTGCCTCTGATGAGTAGAAATAGAGAAGGACGAGCGTAAAATATCTATGAATTTCGAAGGCAAGGCTCCAAAGCCTGTAAGCAAAATTGCAAACTTTAATAAAGTTAAAAAAAACACCAGATAAAAGGGCAATCAGGCGTTTGTGCAATAACAATCATTTTCTTGTTCAATCTTGATTATTTCGCTCGGAGAAGTTAATGATATTTTGCTCGATGCTAATGGCCGATATTAGGCAGTTTTGTTTTAATATTTACTGTTTTATTTCATCGGTTCTTGTTGCTTCTCATTAGCTGATAAGCGAAGTTTATTTCATTTTTTCTTTATTTAGCCGCAGCGTAATTTTAAAGGATGCTGTCATTCTTGGAAACATCTAAGGGAAATGAAAACCCTTTTTTTCTTGTTATTCATTTCATTGTGAACTCATTTATTTTGGAAGAAACATGTTATGTCTTCTTTTAACTCTTTATTATTCATGTTTGATTAACTCATTAAAACCGGTTTCTCTATGGAGAGCCTTTTTACTGATTTTAATCTGACATTCGACGTCATGTCACGAATGTTCCGGGCAATTTGTTGCCATATGAACGAATCTTCTAACTTAAACAGTGAAATGTAACAGACGTCATAATAGAGATCCTAACATTATCGTGTAATATTTTCATATTTAATTATGTAAGAGCATATCTAATAATTAAATAGTTTCATTAAAAGAAACAATATGTGTTATTTAAACATTGCATTGTTTAATTCGATGTTATTTTATTAAATACATTTTATTAAATAAACATATAAAATGATAATCATCATCTAATGATCGTATGATCCTCATTCATGCCGTGGTCTGCAAGTTTTGTTCAAACTTTATGATTCTCTGCCTTACTTAGCGTAGTACTCTGCGCCAGCTTTGCCAACTCTCGGGTGTTGTTCTCCGATCTTATACATTATCTGTCCATCATTCTTTCTTACTGTACAGTAGCTTGCAGGAGTATCTTTGCGAGACCTGATGAACGTGTGACATGACCATATCACTTTATGTTTTTTTCTTTACATAGTAGGCATTAGATCCTTACAACAGCCGACTATTGGTTGAGCCTGTACTTCATTATAATGTGGCTACTGTATTAGATGGTGAGTAGTTTACTGAAGCATATCATCTCTGTGAACTGTATTTTTTTATCCAGGGTCGCATTTTTGTTGCAGTATATAACGTTATATAACAAGTATTGAGTTTGTTTATTAACAGCCGATTGTGACAATTACTTGTTGACTTTTGCTAACCATTAAAAGGATGAAGAAATGCCTTATAGGTTGATCTCCTGACAAATAAACTGGCACTACACTACTCCATAAGGAAGAAAGTTTACACCAGGGGTTCGTGTATCATGTGGACATAACATATATTACACTAACCTGAAAAAGAAAATTAATCTCTGAAAAGATGATACTATGACGACGCAAAACATATAATATACTACAACTGCTGCAGAAAGGAATATGTAGCAATTGACGTACGCTTTTATGACACCCTATAGGATACTACACACCCCTAAAGGAGGAGCTAATGCGTGGGCAAAGAAGTCATGACGACAGAACAGGTATTACATTTTTTTTCCTTAATTGCCCATTAAAAGAGTGTACAATAGTAGATTATTAGCAGTACTAGTATTATTAAGGGGGCATGCAGAGCTATAGATCATAACATTTCAACGCTCTAAATTAATTATTCAAATATATCGCAATAACACATTGATAGTAGTACGAGTGTAGTTTTTATTTTAGACAAGCATATGCTACACTATATCGTGAATTGAACATTAAAAGATAGTTGACTATTAGATTATTGTAGTAGTGGAAATATGACTTCAGACATACATATTCTGCATTACCCTTATTAATTCCGCATTGATAATGGAGCACTAATATATTAATAGTAACACTATCTTAGTTCTGTGTTCAGACACACACATATCAGATAGCCATTTGTAATTTATATTAGAATATCCGACACAAACCATGTTCTCCCTCATTATATATATATATATATATATATATATATATATATATATATATATCCGATAACGTTCGTAGAAAACACAAGATTACCTTCATATACGTGGCTCCTTCGCATAAATAGAACGTAAATTCCCTTTTTTGACGTGGTAATGTATTGCGACCTTTTCGTTATGATACTTGTTTGCAGAGTCTAAGATGATTATGTAACCGGGGTCAAAGCTTGAAACCGTCTGAGATACTCATTCCCTACACTGATAAGAGAGTAAGCTTGAAACGATTGAGTATGTAGGTTAAAAAAAATTGAATATTTACTTAAAATTAGTATTATATATGAATATATATATGTACCACAAACAAAAGAATATTTTGCATAACAATTTGTAAACAGTACACAATAAACTAATGTGTGATTGATCAACCCAGCAACACCTACACTACTAGTAAGTCATAATAAAAAATACATTTGATTTTGTTAAAGAAAAAAAAATTGGTAATTAGGTAATAAATTAAACTTCAGAAATCAGAAAGCAGATATCCCTCGACAGATTAAAGTTTCTAATTCCGTATGCTGTATTACAATGTAAATAAAGTAGCATGATGGATGACCCTATAACAAATAGGAACACTGATAGGAAGTCATACTCCATCATATTAAGCTTATGTTATTGAAGTGGGAGAAAAATAATTAATTTCACATGAGATCATGATATATGAACTGATTACCTAAGCGTTTCTTTACCATTGTTTAATAAACTGATGATCAGCTTGAATATAGATTAAAGATACACTTTTTATTAAAGTGAAATAATAATGATTATTCAAGCACATCCATGTGTGTGAATTCATTGTTAATTGCTGTATTGAAAATATCATCTTAATTGCTCACTATTCTATCTATTATCATGTTAAAAGTGTCTACGTGGGTCATATACAATGGGAGATGCCCACTAATATTGTGTATATATATATACATGTATATATATATACATGTATATATATATGTATATATATATATCTATATACATATATATACATATATATATATATACATATATATATATCCATATATATATACATATATACATATCCATATATATATATATATATATATATACATATCCATATATATATATATATACATAAATATATATATATATATATATATCCATATATATATATATACATATATACTTATCCGTATATATATATATATATATATATATATATAAATATATATATATATATATATATATATATATATATATATATATATATATGTATGTATATATATATGAGAAAGGAAAGATGAAGGTAATCCGATGTTATGGGAAATGAAAAGGGAAACACCAAAAAGGATTTTTTTTTATATATTCATCAACGTTTCGTCTTTATTTGTAAGACTTTCTCATGATAATAATTTAAAAGAAACATGTCATGCAAGTACATGAAAATATTGGGTTGCCATGATGGGTTATGAGAAAAAGTAGTAGCCATTACCGGTGCGCAGACCCGAGGTCCCGGCTTAGTTTAATCAGTAGCATGGAATGAAATAAATGAAGATGGTTCTAAGGGAACATATGGAGAGGTGGGGTTGAACGGAAACATTTGGATGGATGTTAGTGAAGAAGTAAAGGGTGGGGGAAAGAGGAGGGGGGAAGCTCTGTGATTTTGGTGTGTGGGGAATGTCATGGTTTTAGAAAAGATTTGAATAAATGAAGTACACTAACTCACCCCACACAGTAAACTGGTAATCCTGAGAAAATTGTATTGTGATGAACGAATGTATACTCGTTCCCCCCTGAAGAGAGGGGCCTGCTTGGGAGGAATGTATCATAACGAATGAAAGGATATCACATAGAATTAAATGAGCATGCACTGCTTTAATGTCAATATTATTTGAATAGATGGAAACACATTTGTATTTATTTATTTAGATAACATTATAAACATGGCAACTTTCATTGTCCACATAAAACGTTTAAATGAAAATTGTCCGGGAAATATAGTAGTCATCTTCATAAACAAATATGGTGATGTTGACTAAAGAAAAACAATAACGTTCTGTATTTCCTAGTTAAAAAAGCCATGCTCATTATAAACTGGAATTATCGTTCCCTCTCAGTAAGTATTATGGTGCACGAACATATACTACACTGCCGCCCGGACATAGGATACTATCATGATGAACGAACACTACTTCTCTCCACCCAACATAGAAAGAGTCATACTAGCGTTGAGGGTCTTATAAAAACAGAACCGATACTACACTCCCCCTTTAAAATATATTCTGAATACATCGTTTTTTATGGGTCATTCTGGGAAGATTCCCTCCTAAACACCTTTAAAACGGTGGAAGAAATTCCTAGGGGGATAGTCTTATGAAAGCAGAGCAGATAGTACACTTCACCACCCATTAAACAATATTCCAATTAAATCAATATTTTTTTAAATTATAAAATGCGTAGTAACAAAAAATGTTTATGGTGATGTGGCCTTTTGGCTAAAGTGAAAGTGTAGTATCTGTTCTCGATATCTCAGCTATATTTGACACTTAAGCCGGAAGTAAATTATTTCTCTTGAAACTGAAATACTCAATATTTCTTTTTTTAAGTAAGATGTTTTGTTTATAAATTCTATTTTGCTAATTTTATTCATAATTATAATAATAGTACTATCGATAAAACGATTTCGTATGTAAAAGAAAATTTGACATGACAAAATAGAAAGCTGTATCGCAGACTATTTATTTATTGAAAACTTAAAAAAAAATAAATATGCAAATGAAAAATATCTGGATTTGTTTGAGTGAGTTGCAGATGCCTATATCTACGGTATTTCAATATATTCCAATATGATTAGAACGTGATTGGTGTTAATGAAAGTTTGATGGATGGAAAACAAGTATCACATTTATTCATTTACATAATTTTTATTTTAAAACGTTTAAGAAGAAAAGTTCTTCGCGTAAAGATAACCGCGAATACCTTTCAATTATGAATATCGTATATATATATATATATATATATATATATATATATATATATATATATATATCAGTTGATAAACCAAATAGAAGTTAATGTGTTTAATTATTCTAAAATTACTTATTAAAAATAAGATTCGTAAACTTCAATGTATAGTTATATTAATTGATATATCATATTTTATTTTTTATTTAATTATTCAAAGAAATAATTCATCAATTAATTACTCTTGTGTATATTAGTAATTACAACTCATGCTTATTCACCCAGTATATATTTGGTCGAATATTCATAACGATTTTTTTCGGTTGTCATATTTTTTTACAAAACGTAAAACCTACATTAATAACTATCTATGGTTGTATATCATTAACCTGTACAAATATTCGTATTATTGTTCCAGTACTTAAGTATGTATATTAATAATAATAATGTCGGTTTCAATTGTCTAAAAATACACATACATTACCTTTAATGAACTCGTAAAATAAATTGCAAACAAATATAAAATGTTATTCTTAAGATAAAAAGATTCCACAATAAAAAACACGCGCCGGGAACTTTGTTGCCGACCTAAAATATTTTAGCTTATGTAACCTATTAACATATATATTTTCAACTACGTTAGCTGGATGCATTTCGTAGTCATCCAATCATCGCTTAGGTGTGAAGTTATTTGATATCGTCTCCTCTGTGTACGATAATTAGTACCCACATACACTCATCCAGGTGCTATAAAGCTTTAGAACAACCCAAAATGTTTTAAATTATTTGTTTAATGCTGCAAATGAGTGATTAACGAAAATAGAGATTGAAATCTCAAATAAAAAAAAAGCAGGATGTCTTAATAAGCAGTGCAGGTGTGCAATTATATTCGCATGCTGTTGTTTTATTTTAATGTTAGTTTAAGTAAAATGTGCTTGGCATGCGTTGATTATGTTCATAGCGCGAACGATAATTGTGTGAAGGAAACCAAAAATAATATACGATTGTTGGAACAGAACATTGTGAAGGATATTGCAGATTCGAGGTACAAGGCAATGAGATAAATAGTCCTTACGGTATTCAAGAAGTACAATACGGTATACTCAAGGTGGCCCACCGCTTTCCGTTAGATAACACAAGTTAAGCAATATGTAGTATAAGATGGGTTACCATTTAGGAATACTAGTTATTGTATGTGGGAAATCGCTCTGTTTATTCCATCATTGTTCCAAGTAACTTTGAACTTCATGACACTAGATACAAGCAATACAGGTTCAAGAAATGTTTGATTGAATGTTATTCTCATAAAGTTTCAGTAGATGAAACGTCCGATTTTCATTAAGTGCGTCTTGTTTAAATCGAACATCTTTATGTCAAACTCTCGAATCGGTTCGGAATTTCGCACGGGTTATGTATTCACTCCACGGCATTCAGCCTCAAGGATACTATAATTTAAAACTGATCAATACTTTGGATTAATATTTGATATTTCAACAGTCAGTCTATATTCCCAAGTTAGACATACACTCACCTTTTTAAAAAGATAATGAACTGATGCAGTGTATGATATACTATAATAATGAAGCTATTCTTATGCTACAATTATCAAATAAAATTTCAATTTATATTTAAGCAAAATAAATATATTAGCAGCCTATTTGAATGCAAACGAGAAATCCAATTGTATGTGCATTATTATGCGTATTTTGACTAATATTCTCGAATTACTTTTTATTTGCACAATATTTCAGGAAACCTTGTGAAAATATCGGAATATATGTCGGTATTCTCCAAATAAGACAACTTATCAATTATTATATGTCGGTATTCTCCAATTAGACAACTTATCAATTATTATATGTCGGTATTCTCCAAATAAGACAACTAATCAATTATTATATGTCGGTATTCTCCAAATAAGACCACTTATCAATTATGATATGTCGGTATTCTCCAAATTAGACAACTTATCAATTATTATATGTCGGTATTCTCCAATTAGACAACTTATCAATTATTATATATCGGTATTCTCAAATTAGACAACTTATCAATTATTATATGTCGGTATTCTCCAAATAAGACAACTTATTAATTATTATCTAAATAATTCTCGAACAGAATATGCATTTAATTATTTGCATATGTTAGGTTTAAAGCAATTTTGTAGACTTTGAAAAACTTTACTGAAATATTTAATAACATACACAAGTTACGCACTAAGAATTGTTTATTAAACAAAACTTATTACGACGTAATATAATCTTGTTTAATAAAAACTCTCCGATGTTTTCTAAAAGTATTTTGTACTTTGTTTTCGTGTCAAAATGTTAATATAATTTTATTTTAAAGAATCTTAACTTGAATACTCGCCTAAAAGTATACCTACTTTGAATATATATATATATATATATATATATATATATATATATATATGTACCTATATTTATCGGGGTGTTGTTACTATATATTGATTCAAAATAAACGTATTTTTTACTTGCTCTTCAGTGAACTTTATTTCGTTTCGAAATATTTTGTTTAAATACGACTGTAAAGAATTGCTAGTGAGAAAGGCTTGGTCACGTGATATTCGTTTTCAATGTTGACGGAAAAACAAAAAAATTAAACATATAGTTTACAAATCGGTTTTTCTTTGTATTGCAGCACATACTTAGGTATACAGGTGGAGTAAAAAAGGGCATGCACCTTTATGACTTTAAATGTGAACATCTTGACTGGAATGTCTACGTTTGGCAATGTATTAATCATAAATGACTAACACTATTGTTACAAATGTTAATGTACTTAAACCTGGTTCCCAATCGATTTAAACAAGAACACCATTTACATTTAAAATTAACAATAAATTGTGCAAATAATTATTAAAATGGATTGGTTACTATTTATGTGCGTCATATCAGCATACATGTTAAGAGTAATACAGTTAAGGGATATATACTGCATAATTATTGACATTTAAATACTGTTGCGACATATATGAATCCGTAATTAACCTCATCTCTATATGAAACAGAAATGTGTTTCTAAATAATCGCATGTAAGTTAATATTGTAAATCGGTTTCTGTTTAGACGTAAACATATCTTTAATTGTTATATCGTAGTAATAATAACTAAATAAGAACACAATAGAACGAATAAGACATCCATTTAAAATACTTAATTATATACAATAAGTCAGTCGCCAATAAAGGTTCTAGACAAACCTGCTATAAGCAATGCTCTAAGCGGTTCTTTTTTGGTTAGGCACAGGTGTCGGCTTTATACTGACCTGACGAATAGATACTGTAATTATGGGTGAATACGGATCAGTCGATAAAACCTCACCCTTAAACTTTATTTATTTCTGGAAATATTTTCCTTATTGGGTCAATCTCTAGATGTTCTGTTGAATGTCTGTTTCTTTTCGTTGAACGTCTTACTTTAGTAGTAGAGAAGTAGTAAGGCTTTCAGAAATCGGTATAAAAAATACACTGTAAATTACCTATATGGGTTCCTCGTTTAAGGTTTTTTTCGACGATTCTGCGCCTCAACTGCTTGTTGACGTTTGTTTTCCCACTTGGACCCCGAACCATGATTATCAGGCGCCCGATTCTTCTGGTGACAATATCGTCTTGCCAGACAATTTACCCATTCTGTAATTAAAAAGAAACACTTATTCACCACGATTAAACTTAATGGTCTTACCATCAATGTTTTTAAAATGCTTTTTTTCTACACTGCCCAAAATGTGTTTTATTAGGCTGGCGAACATCATATCCGCCGGTAGCATTTCGCCACCATGTTTCTGTTCGGTGTGACCCTGTAAATCCGTAAGAAATGCTCGATATTCCACCCCTCCTTACTTCGCCTCCAGCTTTTCCTAAACCTCGTATAAAGATGTCTACAAACCTTACTGTCTGCCCATTACTTCTTTGGTGGTAAGCATGTGTATTAATATATTTTACCCCAAACTTTTGCAAAACATTACACTTTCCTGACGTTAATTAGGTTCCTTCATCTGTCCGAATTTCATCAGATATACCAACTCGGGCAAACACCTCATGTAAATAATGTATTGTGATAGCAGATGTTAACATTTTGCTTGTCAGAATATTTGGTCATTGTGTTTAACTGTCTATCACAATAAAATAATATGCACCATTTAGCGGTCCACAAAAATGTAAATGTAGTCTATCGCATGCCCGCTTTCAGCTATGTTGATGTCATTATTGGTGGTGCCTTGACTGCTACAGCACAACCTCTACAGCTCTTAACTGCCCTCTCAATGCCCTGGTCATTCCTGGCCAAAAACCGTATGATCGCATAAGCGATTTTATTTTGAACATTTATGGGTGACCACAATGAAATTTGTTGAACAGTTTATTATTTAATGGCACTAGCATCACGACGGGCTCGGCGTACAATAAACGTTCGTCGCAAATTGAATAGTTATTCCTTACCGTCCGATGTATATTTACTCTTTGTTTACACTTCAATTTAACCGTCATGTTTTTTTAAAGGTATCGTTTTTAGATGTTATTTGTATTTCTTTCCATGTCATTGGGAGTCAACGTACGGTTCTAACCAGTACTTTTTATGTCACTTTTAACTTTGAGTTTTGCGATGACCGTATTTTCTATAGGTTCACAATATTCCGAGATTTTATCGGGACAAGCCATCCGCATTGCCTTACTTCCTCGAAGGGATGTATTCATTTTAAAATCATAATTAAGCAGAAAAGTTCCCATTGCTGTACACTATTTTATGTATGATCTGGGATCAATTTCTATGATCCAAAAACCGAGAATAATTGCCGATTACCTGTCTGTAAAATATATTTACGGCAATGGATGAATTTGTGATTTTTTTAATCTCGCAAATGATGGATACACTTTTCTTCTCGATCAATCTATAGTTTTTTTTATTTCAGCTGTGATTTAACTTCTGATTTTTAGGCTCTTAAATTGTTTTTATTAAGACGTACGACTCCGATGCTGTAATTACTCGCATCAGAAGCCAAAACTATTTCCAATGTTAGGTCATAATGTGTAAAAACCGGTCTGATGCAAGCACCTCTTAATGTTTTTAAAAGAGTTCTGGCAATTTTCTGTCCATTGCTATTTGTTATCTTTTTTTTACAATGCGTTCAAATATGAACGTAAACCATGCATATTATTTATAGATATCTGAGAATAACTGTGCACGCCCTATAAATGCTTGCAATTCAGAAAAAAAGTTTTTCGATGCTGGCATATTTTTGATGGCACAAGACATTTCGTGATCAAGTTTTCTGGTTTTTTGCGACTATAATTTTTTCTAAATATTTTATTTGGCACAAAACAAATTCGCAATTATCCTCGTTTACCTTAAAAACATATTACGCTTTTTTTTTTTAGTGTGTTGTTCAACGGTCTCGTTCTTCTTCAATTTATCATCCGAGTACGCCATAGCGTAATCCAAACCCGTGAACATGTTATCCATTATTTTTTAAACACACTTAGTGCTACTTTCACTCCGAAATGTAGACGATTAAAGAAATGCAACCCTCTATGACTATTGATAGTGAGCAATTTTTTACGCTTTTTTTCAACTTCTACTTGTAGATTAAAATTTCGAGAAAAATATTCCGCTATTTAAAGGTGCAAATTATTTTGGGGTAAGCAATGGATATTTGTGCATTTTCAGGTCTATATTCAAGCCTGTTAAGAAATCAGCATAGACACACATATTTTTTATTTTATTTTTTATGTAAACCGTGGGTGACGCCAACTCTGATATTGTACTTTTCTAGGAACCCTCATTTGTTCTAGGTGATTGAGCTTCCGGTGTATCGTTCTCACAGCAGCATAGGGTACACTACACCTTGGTATAAAAACTAGGGTAGTATTTTCCATTACGTACAATTTTAATTTCGTGTTTGTGCATCTGTCCACACCTTGTGAAAATATATTTAGGAAATCTATTTTGAGAGTCTTAAGTTTTTCCGGTGTACTATTTCTGTTTGGGGAGAGCGTCTTTACCGAGTTGCAGAATGAGCTTATCTGTATAGCCCACAAGTCAAATAAAGTTTTCCTGTCGATACCGAATCAATCGAAAGTATATTTCAGCCTCCAAAAGAAATGATGCACATAAATTCTTCTATGAAATATATATTTCTGCTAGTAACAAATTTTGCAAACGTTTTCGCTGTGAACCAATGCTTGTTTTCCAATCCTTTTTCAAGAAGTGTTCAAGTATTAAAGACAAGTCACTACCAGTGTTTATCTGAAAACAAATATGTTTCCTGTCTATTTTTATATCAACAAATTGTGTTCCGTGATGGCCGCCGCCATTTTACCTGGAAATTACAGAATTTACAAAACTCTTAACGCCCGATCGTTTTTCTCTACACAGATGCATTACGTGTCCTAACGTTCCAAAAAAAAAGAGATTCATTTTTTAAAAGGAGACCTGCCTTTTATATGAAATCCTTAAATCGAAGGGCACGTGTCTGCTTTCGCTTCTGTCTGTTTTACCATGTGTTTGGTTTCAACTTTTGTGTGTTTTCTGTGTAGTGACGAATAGCTTTCAAATGTATATTTTGAATATCGGACCTAAGCCACGTCTTTCATTCGATCTTCACCGAATCGTGTCGCATGCTTACGATTCTATTACATTCGTTAACACTTGCTTACAATGTTAGATTATTGTCCTACTCTAACTTCGTCAAGGTTCACGCCTTTATATCTAAGGTTTTCTATTCGGTAAAGTCCTGTACAAAAATTAGAAATATAAATCTGTGTGCAGTCAGTTCTTCCAAAGATTGTTCAGTTTAAACATTTCTAACGTAGGTTAAAAAGAAGCGACTTTTCGTAAAAACATTGGTCAAGATTTGCAAATGTTCATCAAATTAAATTCTGTCAGGAATTTAGTTGCAGTACGTACCATGACACGTAAGGTTCAATTTTTGAAGAAGTAAGCGAACCTGTGTTTGTTGCGACCATTCTGAACATTCTTTTTTGAAAATGTCGGTAAACTTCTGAAAGTAGGCAGAAAAAATTGAACCATTTTCTGGGTCATACGTGAATTTTCCAATCGAATTCGCAACCGTATCGGATGAAAAAAGATCCGCTTCCTCTGGTTCTTGTGTTAATAAATTCCAATCAATTCCAACGTTTTTTCAAACTCTGATTGTTTTTGATGTTGTTCAACTTATATTTGCAAAATCTGACCATAATTGGCTGCAATTTCCCCATTGGTTTTTAAATATTGTGTTTTGTTTTTCCTTCGAGAACATTAGTTTAAAATAAGCTGCAGCCTTTTATAAAAGGAAACAAAATATTATGCACAGTCCAAATACAATGAAAAACAAATATCTACTTAAATTCCTTTAAAAGGTCACTGTCAAATTGTAAAAACAATTTTGTTGTCAATTTCCTTAGGAAAAAAAAAAGAAAATGCGATGTTACGTGAGACGCGATCCATTGTTCTTTGTAATGTTTCTGTCGAAGGTTGAAAGCCACTTTTCGGCGATTTTTTTCACGAATATAACTGATTTGTGCTAGTAAAACGAATATGTTTTTTTCCGGTTAATCCTGATTAAAAAGTGTCAACGTTTTATGTGTTAACAAACTGCATTATTCATCGTAATATTTCGTCGCCAATATGTTATATCGTAGTAATAACAATAAATAAATAAATAATAACACACGACAGAGATTGAAGGAATAATAAACGTATTACGAATACTTAATTACATACATAAGTCGATCGCAAATATAGGTTATAGACAGACGCGCTATAAGTGCTACGCTAAGCGGTTCCTCTATTGTTAGGCAAATGTGTTACATTTATAGTGACCTGACGAACCAATACTGTAACTATGGTAACTCCTGATCGGTCACAACATTAATGCAATTGAAGTTCTAAATTCAATGTCAAATTTTCCCTTTTTTTAGGAATAGTGTTTATTTATTCAACTTATTTTTTAACTGTCTGACAAATTATATTGCAATGATGTTATGCTACAATTTTTTTTTGGGGGGGGGGCGGGGAATATTGAACATTTTTATACCGCAGTCGTGTGTTATATGTCCTGTGAGTGGATGAAACAACCAATCACTAGCCCCTTTTCCACACCAATTACGAAAGGGTTATTAAAAGCATCGTCCTCACCTTTTCCTTGGCTTCCAACTGAACAAGATAGCACTCTTGTGTCTGAACAACGATCCCTGCATAAAACACCAGCCATGCATTTATGTGCATAGGTGACGCACATGGGCGACGACAAAACATCCTTATTGAAAAGTACTGTGAATGCATTTATTCCACTAAGTCCACACGGACCAAGAGACAAGTTAACACACAAAGGCCAGTAAAGTCCGCAAAAATACCACTTATTTTTCGAAGTTCACACTTTTTAATTACTCTTCATTTATCTTAAGATATATACACTCTCTATATTAACTAGACCGTTGTGTGTACTATTTATTCTCAAGTCACGTTTTAAGCATTCTTCTTTCTATACAGCGGAACCGAAATATCGTCCTTTATTTGCACGGGAGAAATCGCAACACTATCGCGAAGTATATAAATCATTAATTTTAAAAGAGCATAGCAGGTAAGCGATATGTAAGATACTACTGAGAATATCTGGAGATGCGAACGCCACTATTGATTAGAATTAAACGCAACTGTTTATTAGAATTAAACGCCACTATTGATTAGAATTAAACACCACAGTGTGTTAGAATTAAACGCAACTGTTTATTAGAATTAAACGCCACTATTCATTAGAATTAAACGCCACTGTTTATTTGAATTAAATTAAAACGAGGACAAGTTTGTACAACTAAAATGTAAATAACATTTCAATTAGTTTTCATCAGATAGCTGACGTATGTCTACCTGTTATATAGACCAAGGGACACTCACGTATCAGTATTAATTAGACATAATTATTATGCGTCGAATAATGAGTAAGACTATCAAAGTACTTGCATTGGGCAATCGTATAACGGCCGTTTTATTACTTAAAGGGTGATATAGAAAAAGTATGTGTTTACATTTTATTTGGAGAACACCAATCGTAATTTGCAGTGAAGCAATCCCCTGGTAATGCGTGCCACGAGCGGAAATACTTTGTTCTTAGAGATTCTACCCTATGATTGGCAGAGGGAGAGATGTAGCATTATTTTTTATGTAGAAATATAAATTCCTGTTCTTACTGTGAATGTCTTACAAGAACGAAACAATGATCAAAGTTCAGTCGAGAATCTATCATAGTATCGAGTCGAAAGAGACTAGATTTACTAGTCTATATAATAAGGGCGCTATGTAAATAAAGACAGTATGCACATCAATAAGAAAAGTAAATGACTAAATAAACAGCAAGTGCGACAGAAGAATAAAATAACTAACGTAAATAAGTAGTTACAGAAAAAAGATTATATTGAAGATCAGAGAACATTAAAAAATGGTAATCTTGGCTCGGAGCGGATAATCACATTTATGGTATGACAACGGGTTTAGAATATTAGTTAAACTTGAGACATCGTTTTTTAAATTATTATTTTACACTGCAGGGTTAAGACAATTTTGAATTCAGTAACTATGATCATGTATATATAACTGTGGATTCATTAATTATAGTAAACTTTTACTAAACAGAAATGTATGTAATGGGGCAAAGTGATGACATTTTGTATGGTGTTTTCTCAATGCGAGAAAGCTAAAAATAAGTAAGTACTTTGCCGGTTGAATTCATGGTGGCTGTTTGTAGTTCACCAAATTGTATTGAGTTAAGTTACTTTTGAATATGTTTAGTTGGTAAATTATGAAGCAACTCCATTGAACCTTTATAATCGACTTAATGTGTCTTCTACAGTTAACATTTACCTTTTACGTGTGCAAAACTTGTTGCTTGTAAGCAACTTGGCAATCAGCTGATATTCAATGCTGTCAATACAGAATACCGTTACAGAACTACTACATTAGATAAACAAGTTGTTTTCCCTTCACAACGAGTTCTGTTTTAAAGCTTTGAGTAACCTACACCAGCTATTTACATCAAAATAAAACGCCAAACAAAATGTACGTAGCATGTAATAGGTTCGACAGTACGCCTTTGCTAAATACATAGTTGTCTAGAAGTTAAGTTTATGGAACGTAGAAATAGAACTGAGTAGAGAACACGAGATGAGGAATTACATATTTTCGAGAGACGGATGTTCTGTTTAGTTTGGAGTATATTATGAGTGAGTCGTAACAGATGTTTCTAATATGGAGTAAAGATAAACATTACTAAAATGCATTCTACCCTCCGAAAGGACTCTTATGTGATCCACTATAAACGATCATCTGTTACACCAAAGCGAGTATGTTCACATAAATCATTTTAAAATTAGAGAGTACTCTATTAATCACTTGGTTTAAGCTTTCAGACATGCACAATATAAAATGATGTTCATTACTAGGCTTGCAACAGCGGTCCTACGTCGAACAGAAGTCGAGAGAAGAATTATCATTTAAAAAATGTAGTATGTGTTCCGATTGATACTGCACCCAATAGACCGGTATCGTCTTGGCCTTCGGGGTTGATTTCCGCCGGTCTATGGGTTTACCCGGTGCAGTTCTATGACGTCCACCTTCCCAGGCTTCGCGTCCCCTCTTTGGGGAGGAGTATGTTTATTGGTTACTGCCTAAGGCGCCCCTATAAGGGAATGCCGACGGGGCTTTCCAGGCATTTTTGTAGGCCAGAGTACTTAGCTTCTCGGGCGCTGGTTTTTTCAAATCCCACTTTCCCGACCTTGTGTCACATCTTACCTTGTGAGGGGAAGATAAATAAATAAAATATCATTTCAAACCCTCACACAGATATAACAGATTGTATACACACACATTTTATTATATAAGTATAATTGTAGGTGAACAATTGAGCATCAATCTTAGGTTTCCCGCGAACACATTCGCAGTACGAAGTCGTCTTCTACCAACACTGCAAGTATTTTAAAAAAATGTTACTCTCGTGTACATACCATCAAACGGAATTTCCGTGAACAGTTTTTCCATGAACCTTGTATTCTAGAGAGCCTGGTCGTTTTCAAGTCCAATGTTAACACATTTCTGAGTCTTTTTTGTGAATTAATTATAGTTCTAAATCATTTCACTAATCATTATTTTCGTGTGGGTGTTGACTTTTGTAAAGTAGTCTAAAATGTTAGTATTGATTTCAGTTATTTCATACCCCTTCTATATTAAAGTGTTCAAATTTTCTGCATGCCCTTACACCACCATGAGAGTTGTACTCTGGCCAGCGAGTAATTAAACAAAGTAACTAAAATAACTTGATGAATTTTGGAAAACATAGAAAACGTATCAGAACAAGCAAATACGTTAAAAAATTAAAAAATATAAGAATGCTGACGGAAGCAGTAGCAATGAAACGAAAAAATGAATTAAGTAAAAATAAAATAGAAATGAAAACGAGAGTAAATATTTAAATATAAAGAGTGAAAACAAATATTTAAAAAGGGCAATTTACATAAACATTAGAAACATACAGAACATAATAAAAAAGTATATAATAGAGCAAAAGACTATTAAATAAAAGGAAACATATTCCTGGAAGAAATCAAAACAAACATGAGAAACAAAATGTGAGATATTGAAATAAGACGTACAAAATACACCACAAACACACACGCAATTTCATGTGAGAGAAAAGTGCAAATTGAACCCTCATAATAGAGAACATGATTAAATATTAGGAAAATAAAACATCAATAATATATAAATACATCCTTAAATAAAGCAAAGAAAACTTAAGACAAAAAATAGAAAATCTCTCAAAGGTAATAACACAGAAATGGAATGTCTAAAATAGGGTTGAACTATATACTATTAAAAAAATTTTTTGTATAATTTCGTGTCACGTATATTGCAGCAGTAAATGAGCGGGCGTTTTTTATATAAGCTTGTGAAACAAGATAAGTTTAAACTATAATTCCTATCAGTACATTTATAAATACCTTTGTCTGGTATTAACATTTTAAGTTGAACTAAGATGAAATTAATGATCCACAATTGTCTCAATATTGTAATTAGAGATGTGTAAGCCCATTTGTTGATCAAATCAGAATAATATACTTATACACCGAATGAATGTCAACCTCGCACCCTCCTTATGTGAATCCGGCGCGATAACTTATAAAACTAGCAAAGAAATTGGGGAATAACGACGCTATTAACTAGATCAAAAAGAACAGGCGGATGTTGTTAACCAGTGTTACGCTCTTTAATTCTGGCTATCCTTTTTCTCTATCCGGAACTCTCTCTCTCTCTCTCTCTCTCTCTCTCTCTCTCTCTCTCTCTCTTGCTAATTCTGTACATTCGAATATGAGTCAGCTGGTGAATCTCAAAACCTATTTTCCTAAATATTTTCATAATGTTATTTGTGATAGTCGGAGGATTTATCTATGTAGGTGTGATAGCTCATTCGCTTTCATTTTTTTATAAATAATAATTAATAAAATATTTAACAGGATAAAATATTAAAATAGATCGGAAAGAACATGTCTAATAATTATAACACACTTTTACACTATCTTGCCGCTAAGAGATTTAATTAGTTACTCATTTTTAAAAGAAATGTATTAACGTACATAAAATGGTCAAAATAAGTTTACTATATATATATATATATATATATATATATACAACTCTATATTTTTATTGAGCACTCTTTTATAGGCCCGGTTTGATTCACTTTTGATTTCTACCCTTTGGATTTCTACCCTGTGGATGTTTACCCTACCTGGAGTATTATATATATATATATATATATATATATATATATATATGGCTTTAATTCCTTTATGAGTTTCGTATCTCTATTGCGATTTTATCTGCAGTCGTGACATCGTTGTCTGTCATTGCTTATATAGCAACAACTGCTAGTGTTAATGTAAGCCTATTTATCGTACCAACTGTAATAATGTTGCTTACACCCTTTTTTATGTGATCAAGAAAAAGATACGACTATTCAGACTTATCTTTGTTGAATAAATGTTGTGTATTCCGTGCCACTCGATGTTATATGATAACACAAGAAAGACAAATCGCCCTAACTCTTTCCGTGTTAACTATGTTTTTCATACGTCTTTGTCCAGCTTCCGTTGAGACCTGTTCTTCTCATATAGAGAACATCATTCGACAATATTACGCCACTCAATATATATTGTCTTCATTTCCAACCCCACAGTTTACATCAAATATCGCAGTCACTAATAACATTTTCAACCCTGAGATAGTTCTCTGCTCAAGCATCATTGGCTAACACAAGACCCATTATTTTACACAAGGGAGATAACCCTTTTTTTAAGTCGACAAAACAAACTCGACTTCATACCATCAGGCCGATGACTTTTTGCTTGCTCCTTGTATTATACGGCATATAAAACATTTTCGTTGAATTAATGCTTAATATCATGTTTAAGAATTTTGAAAATAGAAGTGATAATTTGTACGTTTTTGGATAATATAAACTGATGTTACATCTTGGCTATTATTCTCACAAAGTGTTGGAATATGTAACCATTGACCATCTTTAATTAAATCTCATCGAACTATGGAATATGTACAAAATTTAGAACAATTTATTAAATCCAGTGGGGATTGATTATTTTTGTTCCATGACAGAGTAGAGCTCGCGTGTAATTGTTGATGTTATAGTTACTATCGCCCGTTTTGATGAATGGGCATTCAATCTTTTGAATATTGTCACATACCACTGCTTTATTATTTGTAATTTTTACGTCGCGCCACGAGCCCATGCACACACTCAACCCCAGTGTTTTCAATAAAGCGTTCCATTTGAAATCAGTACTTATTCACGAGTTGATATTTAGATTCCAGAGTTTGATAAGACCCACCTAGAAAAGGGCAGACGTTACGTCGGCCGAAATGTTGTAAGTATAACATCTAAGTTGAGGACAGTAGTCCAAACAATTTATATAATACAGGTAACATTTTATGTTTCAAATGTCTAGGAAGAATAAATGTAACATTATATCATTAATTTTGGTAGATGGTATATTTTAAATATGCCGAACTATTATCACTATCAAAACTATATCTCGTTAAATAATGGTAAGCGGGTATTAGAGATAAGAAACTTAGAACTGGCCGAAAACATAAGTTTTCCTTTGGCGTTGTAATGGAGCAATACATCTAAGAGTACAATAATAAATTAGGTTTGTGATATATGTATGTAAAATGTCTTCAGACTATTGCCATTGTTAACACCATTACTCTTTACATTATTGTAGGAGGTTAGATAAACTAAGAATTGGCAAGGGGCATTGGTTTTATTCGACGTTGTACGAGAGAAATACATGCCAGATTACATAATTACATTTGATATGCAATATATACAAAAATAATGTCAACCTTTTTTCATTATCAAAATCATTTGTCTTACAATTGTTGTGGGGGAGTTAGACCATTAACTAGTAATTAATTATTATATTTTTTCTTCTCGACGTTGTCTTCAGTGCAATAAATGTTTGATTACAGTATTATATTTTGTAATGTGCTTGTATTAAACTTCTCAATACTTTTGTGGTAATCATCATACTTTATATTTATATTATTGCGAATTGTGGTCAACCGAAATAACCTGGGAGCAAGGATATCATCGTGTTTTGTTTTACTTGACCTTTTCTCAAAGCAATGTGTCGTATGACAGTATTACATTCAGAAAGTAATATTTATAAAATATATAAGACTAATGTTATTATCAACATCATTTCACTTAACATTATTGGTAGAAGGGGGATAGGGACTAAAAACATGGAATATAATGGGATTATATTTTTTACTAGGCGTTGGCCAGGCGCAATAAATATAAGCTTATACTATTACATTTGGTAAGTGGTAAGTCTAAAATTATTTCAGACAACTTAGAGATTATTTTGGTAATGATAATTGGCATTATCAAGGTAATTTATCGTTACATTTGTGTTAAATAGTTGACAAGAAACTAAAAAAATAGCCCAGATCATTTGCTGTATTCCTCGTTGTTGGGGTTAATAAGAGTAAACTTACAGTATTAAATTTGGTAAGTAGTATATACTAAATAACTTCGGACGATTTTCATCATTAAAATACGTGCCCTTACAATTATTGTGAAGGGGACTGGAAATTATAAATTTACTAAGATCAGTTGTGTACTGGACGTTTTCCGGATGCAATGGGTGTCGCATTACACTATTACATTTCGTAACTGGTATATATTGAATCCCTTCAAACTATTGTCATTACACACATCATTGTCTTCATAGTATTGTAAACAGGGGGAAACATAATTAACTCGGAGACTATAGGTCATTGTTTGTTGTCCTACCTGGCGTTGTCCAGTATTAATAAATCTAAAGTTGCAGTCTTACATTCATTTTTTTCTTTCATATATTTTATTAATTTAATTTCTGTTTTTTTTTTCAGGTATTTTTTATTCTTTTTTACTATCTATCGTTCAATTTTGTTATCCTTATTATTTGGTTTTAATTATTTAATTAATACTTTGAAATTATTTTGAAATTCTTATTTTTATTGATGTGTTCTTCTATTTTCAATCAGTGATTATACATTTGTTATTCAGTATATTAGTATATGTTCATTAATAGTGCATAATATCCGAAACACCCCCATTGGTTTAACACAGCGTTTTGCCTTGGGTTATGATTACTCTCTTCTTTTATCATACTATTGTATAGCAAATAGGTATTCGGCGTTGCCCAGGAAAAGTATTATTTATTCTCAATAAACGAGATACAGCAGGTACATGTAAACGCCGCAGTGCCCAGTGAAAAACACTTCACTTTGGTGTGTTAAAGTGTTGCGTACTAGACGATACACTCAATGTTGATCGGGATCAATTAAATAATACAGTATTACCTATGGTAAGTGTTACATGTTTATTTAAAATTCTCAATAACTCATATAGTACATATGTGTTTAAACGCTGCATTTCCCGATATAAATAAATCTTATGTATTTAGTTAGATTTGTGTATACAAGAAAATACACTCGGCGTAACCCGAGATAACTATCATTAATAATACACTATTACATTTGGAAATTGGTAAATATTATACAAAAAAAGGGTTCACTACAAAGATAGTGCAGGAATGTTAACACTGCGCAGTGCCTGGGAGAAAGAAGTTTACTATGTGTCTGTAAACTGTTGAATGGGAAAAAGAATTGCATGGCGTCGGCCGGCGGGTATAATATAAATATTGATTATATTATTACATTTTTAAGTGGTATAAGGTAATACAAAGTGTTTACTATGCTACAGACGGCAGTTGTGTTCAAACGCCGCGTTGCGCGAGATTAATACCCCCACTGTATTTAAAGTGTGTCGTTACATGTTGCATACTATATGAGACACTCGGGAATGATGAAATATAATAGAATATTACATTTAGTAAATTGTATTTGGTAATCCAAACTTATCAATAACATTCCTAGAGCAGGTATCTTTAAAGACTTCGTTTCCCAAGAAAAACACTTAACTTTATTTTGTTATACTGTTGCATACAAGAAATGATACTCTGTGTTGCCCGTCAGCAATAATAGAGTTACAATATTACATTTTGAAAATTTCCTATCATATGTAGAAAGTGTCCGATCCATTAGAAAAGGCATGTGTATTTATCAACAACGCTACCCGAGAGCAGGACATTCGCACTGTTTTGGTATAGTGTTGTATAAAATAAAAGTGATTTAATGTTGTCAAGGAAGAATAAGAAAAAAATATACAGTATTACATTTGGAAAGTGATATATGTTCATGCAAAAGTGTTTAATTTCCATGATAGATCAGGGACGTCCAAATGTCGCGTGTACTATAAACACACTTTTGCTACAGTGTTGTACACAAGGAATCGGCATCGTTGTTTCCCGAGAGCAATACTAGTAATATCCAGTATGACTTTTGGTAAAAGGTATATTCTATCGTAAAACAGCTCAATACATTGGATAGTTAAGGTGTGTGTACATGCCGTGGCCCTGTAGAAAACTTCGTTTTTTTATACTGTTGTATGCAAGAAGATATAGTCTGCGTTGCTTGGGAGTCATAAACATGATATCGCATCATTACATTTGGTAAATGGCAGAAGTTAAGCAAAATCGATCAATATTCTAAATAAAGTAGTTGTTTTAAACGGCAGCTAAAATATAAATATGTGTTTACATAGTTTTGTGTACGAGACAACACAGTTGGCATTGCATAGAAGTCACGTATTTATAATAGAGTAGGACACTTAGTAAGTAGTATATGCTGAATGTAATAGTTCTCAATACACTAGAAAGAGCTGGCTTATGTAATTATACATCAGAATAATTGCGACATGGTGTGTGTAGAATATTAATGTTTTCGAACCTATATATGGAACAATTCTGTGTTATAATAAGTTAGTTATATGGCACATAGTTAGTTGTAAATACTGAATCAAAAAATGCTCAATATCCCTAGACAGAGCAGGTAGCTTTAATAATATTGATAGTACACTTGATAAGAGATATATACTGATTCGTAAAAGTGTATCTACGCTTTAAAGAGAAGAGGTGGTAAGAATAAACTGGACTTGGGCAGTGGTATATGCTTTATCGGAAGCAAACATATATTTTATAGAGTTAGTGTGTATAATAATTCTAAATTCCCACTTACTTAGTGGTGTATGCTAGATCCGGGATTTCTCAATACCCTTAATAGAGCACGCATGCGTAATAATACAGACATAACTTACCTATGTTGTATATATTTGATAGAAAAGCTGAAGACATGACTTCTGATATAGATTGCGTGATGTTACAAAGGGACGTGAATTACAATTTCAGCGTTGCCCGGGAATAAATGAATACACATATCGATTTCATTATGATGTCAAGGATGTGGGGACAGAACTTGGACTTGCCAGAGAGCACTTACTTAAAAAATGAAAGTTTAAGTAAATAATACAATTATTATTTTCAATACATAACAAATATATATATAGAGAGAGATAGGCTGCGTCGATGTAAAAGAAAAGGTGGCAGAAAGGGTCGTTCTCTTGTCTGAATTACGATTTAAGTTTTAGTTGATTAACGTCATCAATCTTCATCAGTTACTCGAAATTGTATCTATCAAAATAGTATTATATTGTTCTCAAGCCGACTCAAATCTAATGAGCGAACATATTATGAACTGCAGTGCAAACTTTAACAAAGAAACATGTATTATGAATGATTTTTGATAAACCTATATTCTATAGAGTATGGATCCATTTGATTTTTCAAATATCTGCTTTTGTTATTCGTTATGTTCCCATTTTGTCAGATATGTA
>OY744535.1:82624640-82637140 GCA_963556195.1 Sepiola atlantica
ATATTCAAGAATATCACGCTAAACTTGTTATATAAAATCAAACCATTGCAATAACAAATGCTCAGTGTATATCACACAATATCATTTCTCGTTAGATGAACGAAGTTCATAAAATAATATCCATTCTTCGTGTATGCTTTATTTGTCTTATGAGCAGGTTTTATCTAATGGGCAACATTACTTGCTTTTGTGTTTGGGCCGATGTAACTACAACGTGTTTTTTTGTTTAGTATTGGCGTTTTATTCGATTTTCTTATCATGCAAAGCACTTCATCCCCTAGAAATGTAATATAAGTTTAAGGATTATATTATGGCAATCTATTTATATGAGTAAGTAATCTGTGCATACATTATTTTACTATTTATTTATTTTACTTCTATATTCTTTCTATACGCACACACAACCGTATATATATATACTAATAAATACACAGCTGTTCTGCACACCACTATGCTTAAGTTGTATACATATGAGAATATATATATATATATATATATATATATATAAATACATATATATATATATATATTTATATATATATATATATATATATATATATATATATATATATATATATATTATTCCATGAAAAATGACAGTATACTTAAATCATATGACCTTAATAGGGTTAAGATGAAAATTCATATACACTAAATGTACAAAAGCAAGGAAATTCCCAAATGTTTACACTTTTATTATCATTAAGGGTATGACTCCATATCAACAAACCTATTTCATTATCACATCACTACAGTATTCATCTCTATGCATGAGTGGATGAAGTGTGTGAGGTGCGCTGAAGAAAATTGCCTACCAAAATTCCTAATGACAATAAAAGTGTAAAAAGTTGGGAATTTCCTTGCTTTTGTACATTTAGTTAATATGAATTTTCATCTGAACCCTATTAAGGGCATATGCTTTCTAGTATACTGGCATTTTTCATGGAATGACATTAATCTTGTAAAGGCTATGCCTCAATACAATGCCTTCTTATATATATATATATATATATATATATATATATATATATATATATATATAGGAAGGCAAGTGTTTTCACACTAACATTAAGAATACGATCGTAGAACACTTAATAATAAACCGTTAACGTTTCTGAAGATTCCTATACCAAAAGTATGTGTTCTAGTTTACAATCACGCTGTCTGTAACCTAGAAATGTCTATTTAGAATTGTAATGATTTACATATATCTGAAACCGTTATTCCAAGAGCGATGAATGAGTAAATGCAGACCATCAGACACACCCACACACCCCACACACACATATATATACGTATATATATATATGTATATATATATATATATATATATATATATATATAGATATATATATAAATATTTGTCTTCATTTATTCTTGTATTATTTTACAAAAAATTATACCTATGTAACAAGCTGGGAGCGTGGAGACAAATTCTAGGTTATCTTGAGTTGTATTTGTCAGACTAAAATATGGCTGACGAAAGCCGGATAGCGGTGTATAAGTAACAACTCGGGAAAATACAGAATTACATGAACTATGTTCCTTCATACCAAGATTTAACAAATAAAAATATACACATCATACAATACAGGTCAAAATGTTTAAGAAGAAACTGCATTTTTACAAAACGCTATTTTGACTGGGGTCGATTATTTTATATTACATTTTCTCTCTATATAATCGATACGTAGCTCTTTATAATACAAACTATTCTGCTGGGAACGATTTTTAAAAAATGTCGTTGCTATTTTATTCGTAAATTATATATCGCCACATAAAACATCACTCATTACATATTTTGATATATTGCTAACTAGTGTGTGTTTGCTATAAAGCTTATCTGTTTCACAAAATGTAGGTAAGTATGGATTTCACAATAAAAGAAGACAAATACTACACTATTTCGAGAGCGTATTTAACAAACTCTGTGATTGTTTCAAATTGTCGGAGTTTAGAACCAACAATGTCTCATCTTCGTACAACTTTTACTATCAAATGCGGATGCAGAAATAAGACGAATAGTTCTTAATAAACTAGAAAATGATCCTCGTTAGATGCTTAAACAATACTACAGAAGACTGCCTACGTTTCCTAGCATTCGCTAATATTCAATAGATATTGAGCCAAGCAGAGTTCTTCATAAGTTATACAAATTTGTAAGTAATAGAAAGTGAATTCAAAAACGAACTTTTACCCACTAACCAAATGATTGACCTCGTAAACCGTGTTTAGGTTGCGGCAAATGCACGAGTACAAATATTGTCCATGGACAATTTAAAAGTGGCTGTGATCACATAAGATACAACTGTGCACACTATGACGAAGGACAGAACACACTCTCCGCTACATTGTTGAAGGAAGGCTGCAAACCGGTACGTACCACTCGAGTTTCCGTCTTCGACAATAGTCTGTCAGACACCTAACTAAGTCGGGCGCGTTTTATCTGTTGTTTTAATGTATTTGTTATGTCATCTTGTGGGGGTGGGGGAAACTTAGTTTATTTCTAACTGCCTGAGACGCCTCGACCAGGGCATCCCGACGGGGCTACGCAGTCAAATATTCACACATCTATGCCCTTTTGATTAAACTGCTGTCTTACTCTCCTACATCTCGGCCTTATGGCATCTCTTTCTCTGCTTCGAAACGGGTTAATACCGAGGCTGGGAGCAGTCTTTCTGTAACATACTATTGGGTACCTCTATAAATACACCCTATTTTAAGTATACCACTGTACTTTCTTATAATTTTCGCCTGTTCAAACTCGTGATACTGGTAATGAAACTCCGGAATCAGTTTGCACACATACCTTCCAATTTTATTTATATAAAATACAACATAAGCATTACTACAACTGGCGATATTAAATTATCGAAAAAGACTGAGGTGGTGTGCTCGAAACATTGTTAAGTACAACAGTAACAGTGAGAAAAAAAGGGTGTCGTTCTTGTAAAAAAGTGAACGTGATTTTCCAATACGAAGTTATGAAATCATAATCGTTCGACTTCTCAACAAATACACGCGAATACCCTCTCGGTAGAAAAGAAAATTATGTATTCTTGCCCTTATGACATTGTTGCGCAAATAAATATATAATATATTTGTTTGCAAATCTCTGACTAATATTTATTACCCAATCTATGTGCAAAAATTATTAAGGGCATTTGTCCACATCAGCTGGTTTACTTTTATAGGAAGTATATATTTTATTTCTGATGGTAGATTGACATATCAATAGGCATTGTAGTGTTTTAGTAATACATGTTGTTTCATCATCCAGCTTTGTCTTATAAACGAATAATAAAGTGTTATGAGTGACGGTCTTACTTAAACGTTATTCGTGTGTCGTGGGGTAAAATGAGTGTCAAACGATTATAAAGTAAATTAAATTTTGAGTTCTGAATGAATATTTACAAATTAGAACATCAATAAATGTGAAAAGCGAATTGGCTCTCGTAGCAATAGTAAACTTAAGGGGTGGATATATATGGTTTGGTAATGAAAGAAATGTGAGGCTTCCGTATAATTGTTGAACAGAAAAATGGTGGTGTCAACATAACGGAATTTAAACAAATTTTCGTGTAGGGCCAAATAAGAGAAAGTATGAATAGAAATCTACACGCTCGAACTTATTAAGATTGAATATGTTTATATATATATATATATATATATATATATATATATATATATATACTGTCGTAAAAATAGAATTTGCCCGACACCGTAGCAATTCTTAGCACTTTCATGGGAATACGTTCAAGAATTAGAAGAGAGTTAAGTTAACTACGATATAAGGTATCCACATAAGGTATGTTAACAGTCTATGAAAATGTGAACACAAGTAAAAGAGACAAATACATCTGGCAGTATGAGAATAAGCTTAAGGCGACTAAAAAAACTGAAATCCAGTGAATCTTTGTTTATTCGCGCATACTGTGTATGAATCAAAGTCAATATATCTGATATATTTTAATTTTTAAATGAGAAGTTGTGCCGATATTATGCCCACAAATCTGTTTAAAGTTTTTTAATAACACTTAAATATTGGGGATATTTATTAATTCCTGTATAATATATATCTAAAGCTTTTCGATAAGCTTTATCACAAGTTAACTGTCATGTGCATAAAATTAAACTCAACAAAATAGAGCCCATATTAACTTCTTACATTTGCTTTTATATATATATATATACATATATATATATATATATATATATATATATATATATATATATATATATATATGTATCAGTAAATTCATACACTCAGAATAAGTAGTATAATTGTAATGTAGGTTTGGACGCAGACACACATTAGTAAGTAAGATCTGCAAAAATTCCAGAAATATTTGTAAAAATAATAGTTCGTAGTTTACTATTGAACACTTCCGGTTGATCGAACTTGACTACGTCGTGGTGTCTACAATTACTTATTTCTTATATTTATCTCTAAAAATATACAGACACAAGTTCGGTTACGTTATATAGGGAGTGAACTTTTAAGTCAGATTACATAACATTTTAATCGATTATCTCTGAGATGAGAAAAAATGGCGGACACTCTCTTGGTTACTGATGTGTTTCAGTTTCTTGTAGTTGGTTATCTTTTAATTAAAATAGTTTCGTTTACATACGTGTAGTGTACCTTTGTCTAGACGTTTCCCATAAATGTATTCATTAGGCGTTATGATATGTTAGAGATTCTGTAAAATGTTGTAGAAAAAATTATGAGATTATAAAACACGTAATTTCAATTATATTCACACATGTACTAATATGTTTACACAGCAGGGTAGCTTAAGCTAGAAATTAACAGTTACTATTTACATTTATAGTCTCACTTAATCTTTAGATTACCGATGTGTATGCGCATAAAAGTATCTGACATCAATCGTATGATATACACAAAGTATAAAACACAAAACTGTTTAGTACAGAAATGGCATAATCAGTTATTTAACTTGTACCTTTTTTAGAGATTTAAAAATAGGTAAAATGTATTCAATTTAGTAAAGTTAAAGGTGTGTTATCATGTTAATACTTTGTCTTTATCACCGTCATTGGTGCCACATTCAGCTTTAACTACTAGATAATCTAATTGAAAATATTTACGCTCGCATGTGGAGTACATTACGTTTTATCAACACACGGCGGTTGAGCTTATATTACGTAATACTCTCTATCATATTTGTAGTGTTACCATTTGCGTCTTTTTCTGCCATTTACGAGCAATACGAGTTGGAACTCTGGCGGAATAACCATGCACAGCAGAGATACTGATTTAATCTATTTCATGATGTGTATATCTTGACAATTGTGAATATATAAAAGAATGTATAGATTTAATAAAATCCGAATGGGTCAAATCAGGCATTGATGCGTATGTCCCTACGCGAGAATTATTCAGCAAACCCTACTGCCCCCAATGGTTAACCTAAGAATGTGCTACTGCTATTGTTGAGAGACAGAAGGCATTCCGAACATTCGGGCACAATAAGTCAACTGCGAATAAACAGAAATGTATAGACGCAAGAAATGATTGCAAAGTAGTGATATATGAAGCAAAGAGAAGGTATACAGAGATAACCAAAAAACGCATTCAGTCACATACACTAGGTACTCGTAATTTATGGAAAATCTACAAAAGTGTGATGAACAATGGCAATCGACAATTCCCCGGCTATCAAATCACAATGTTGTTGTTTGCACGCAATTGTTAAGGCTAAACTACTTGCACAGCGTTTCGCCTTAAACTCCACTTTGGACTCAACCACCCCCTCTCTAAATTCTCATTGCTGACTGAAGCCACACTAGAGAACCTGATCATAAACCCATCTCAGTTCAAATACATCATAAACCACCTTGTAATCTCCAAGGTCTGTGGGCCTGATCTTGTACCAGTAATAGTATTAAATAAATTATCTGCTGAGCTAGCCCCTATCCTCTCAAAACTATACAACAAATGCCTTACTTAATATTGTTTCCCTTATAGTTGGAAAATTGTTTCCGTGGTACCAGTCTTCAAGAATTCTGGAGATAGAACTGATCCTCTAAACTACCGTTCAATCAGTCAACTCTCGATCTTTGCTAACATCTCTGAATCATTAATCAATCTAGCGATACTCTGGCACCTAATTAATGCTAAACTCTCTTCTGATCATCAATACGGATTTAGAAAAGCACGATCTACCGCATATATTATGACGGTCATCTCTGAACTCATGTAGCATACACTGGCCAAAACAGGTGAAGCTAGGGTGAAAGCGCTGGATATATCCAATGGCATTTGACAAGGTCTGACATGAAGGGCTTCTCTTAAAACTGCACCCATTTGGTATATCTGGACAACTATATAATATAATTAAATCCTTCTAAACAAAAAAAAGATCCAGGTTGCTGTCGATGGCCGTTCATCTAAATGCCTTGACATAAATGGTGGTGTACCCCAGGGGTCCATCCTAGGACATCTAATGTTCCTGATCTTCATACTTACCCCCCTGATATTGATATTGAGATAAGAATATTTGCTGACGACACTCCGATCTACTCTCATCATGTGAGCAAAACCGACGCGAACATAACTGAGGCAATTACTGAATACTTAAAAAATGACCTCCAGTCTGTAGTTGATTGGGGTCAAAAGTTGATGGTAACTTTTAATGCCGCAAGGACGAAGCTGCTTTCCTTCAATAACTACAAGCAACCGATTACACCATCGATTGTCATGACAAATAAGACTCTAGCGGAGAGTTCGTCATTCAATCAACTCGGCCTCACCTTCATATATAACATGAATTGGTATAAACACATTGAAGTAATTGTCAGGGCTGCTGCAAAGAAGGGGTCTCCTTCTAGCGTGCTAGTAAACTTCTTACCCCGTGACATGATCCTATATCTTTACAAATCCCTCATCCGCCCATGCATTGAGTATTGTTGCCACACCTGGCTGGGACATCATCCACTTGTCTCTCCGTCTTAGACAAGGTCCAAAACAAGAGTCGCCAACAAAGTATCAACCAGGCTGCAGCCTTTATCCCTCGTCGCAATCTTGCTTCCTTGTGCCTGTCTTGCAAGTACTTCAATGGATTGTGCTCTGATTAACTTGCTGCGCTGGTGCCCCTACGACGCACATGGTAAGACCAACCCGATAATTTTCCAAATCAAATCCACTCACTGTGGAGGTGCCCAGATGCCGAATAACCTTCAGCTGCAATAGCTACTTCACTCGTGCTGCTAAACTGTGGAACCCTCTCCATGCTCTCTGTTTTCCTGAATGTACTGACATGCAGAAATTTAAAACTAATGTAAACAGACATCTCGCTTCGCAGCTCCCAATTTAGGTTGACCTCCCTACCAAACTTCTCTATTTTTTCTCAGTAGCCCCTTACGTCTACAGTTCCAGCCTGCCTTGTTTGGTGTCAACTAGAAAAAAAAATTAAATATCAGAATCCACGCCAGACCACTATGTAAGTATTACACACCAATGTGTAGCAATGGATAACCTCAATATGCACTGACTCGAATATGTATAATCCCTAAGAGCGGCAAAACAAGCAAATAATATGTTAAAATAGCTGAGTAAAGATAATTGCTACATTATGAAAATTACAAAGATTCAGTTATAACTGTTTTGGTTTGACATGTCTTCTACATTTTTAACAACTATATATGTTTACGGAGAATTATCGAGCTAATACAGCAGGTGCAGTGGTACAATTCTTTAAGCCTACTCGAAAAGACACATCGTTGTAAATCAGGGCAGGTGAATATAGTGATTCGAGAAATGTGATTATCTACTTGATGATGAACGGAAATTAGTCTGAAAACGAGAAGATTAAACGACAATAAACTAAATAGAATTAGTAAAAACAACCGCACACACACACGCCCACCCACCCCATATATATATATATATATATATATATATATATATATATATATATAGATTTAGATTTTTCACATATAAAATAGATCATTCAGTGAATACCGGGGTTGTTCCAATAAAAACAAGCTCGATGATACTCGATTACAGAGTACAGAGCATTTATATGTAGTTTTATGAAGGCTTACCAAAGCATTCCTTTCAGGACACCAATGATCACCATTAAAGATATGTTTTCTTACAAATATTATTTATTCAAATTAAATGTTTTTTCCTACACGTGTTTCACTACCAAGCAGTTACTTGCTTGGCAGATCATCAGGGAAATTAAATGTCTGTATATATATATATATATATATATATATATATATATATATATATATATATATATATATATATGTATATTTCAACCAAGCAGCACCATATTACAACAAAGCGCTCCGCGACAGCGGGTTCAGAGAAGAGATATCATACACCCCCACCCTAGACCAACCACGGGGGACCTAATATAGAAAGAGATCGGTGATCTGGTTTTCTCCACCCTATCCATCAATACCAAGACAAAGGTAGGCCACTTTTTCCTCAAATTACTCGATAAACACTTCCCATCCCCAAGTGACCTATACCAACTTTTTAACAGAAATTCTGTTACGGTCAGCTATTCAACTGCCTCTCAATAAGAAAACTTATCTCTGCGGAACCCAAAGCAATTACAAACGCAGGCTGCTCATGCCAAGACAAAAACAACTGCCCCCTAGAAGGAAATTGCAAAATCGATTCAATCATATATGAAGCAACCGTCACAAACCAGAATACCGATAGTGCAGCAAAATACATTGGGATGACGAAGAAAAACTTAAAACAAAGATTATACGCACATAGAAACTCCTTCAGATACAAAAAAACAAGTCAAATACGGCACTCGCGACCCGAATATGGCAACTTAAAGAAGAAAATACACCCTTCACACTTAAATGGAAAGTAATTGAGAGAAAACCACCCTTCTCTCCAGCATTAAACAGATGTCCTCTATGTGACGCTGAAAAATACCACATTTCAAGGGCCATCATTGATCCGAATACAGACTGTTTGAATATCCGCGATGAATTTTTTAAGGGATGTATCCACAAGAGACAAGCCCTCCTCATAAACTGGACTGACCGATTCACATTATGTCTAGCTACTCCCCCTCTACTTCCCATCATTACTAATATACGCAAATTAAATAATACGGACAAACACCTCATCAGCCCAAATACACATACATTTCAAGAGCAACAACTTCGACTTTCACAAAAATATTTTATTTATTTATCAGTAATTAGACTAATCTAACCAACCCATTTAAACAACCTCAAACCTTTATATTTCCAACAAAGTTACCTCCCTTAGATCCAGCAATGTCTTCAGTAAAATTACTCTGGGATGGCTAAAAGAATTTTAACACGATATTAACTAACGGTTTTTCCTTTTAGAACGCACACAAATTCATAAAATTGGCTCACGGGAATTACATAGAAACTTAAATCTTTTTATTTCTTATGTTTTAATTTCAAATTTAATTTTAATTTTAATTTTATTTTTATTTTATTTTTATTCCCTTTAATATTATATTATTATATCTCTCCAAATCTCCTTCGGTTTTAAATCTCAACAGTTTCATTACACTAAACTTAAATTCAAACAAACATACCCAACACACTGAGCAAATAACGCGTCCCAACGAGAGTGTCATGTGACTTCACATTTCCAAAACAGATGACAACAGAAGCTGAAGAGAGCCGGATGGCTAAGACATTCCGTGCTTGAAACCGACGGTACAAATGTTGTACTAATTTTTCTGTACCAAAATAAATAAATATATATATATATATATATATATATATATATATATATATATTTGCACACATTTTAATATATTGAAACATTAACATTTACCAATAGTGTTTAAACGTGCCAAGTACAAAATGTAATTAACACTGGTACAGATGACACCAGTGCATATGTATTTTAATTAGTTTAACTCGTATTTATACTGTGAAAACACCTTACTGACAGTCTGCATTGAAATTGTCACAAAGAAATCAGGAGGGTAATAAAAAAGGGGAATCCAAGTTCGTTAACAACGCGTTCTATGCTATATATATATATATATATATATATATATATATATATATATATATATATGCAGTTTTGTTTTTGCTTCACTGATCAAGGGAAATACACGTCCGTTGAGTAATACATGCGTCATATGATACAATGCGTTTAAGGTGCATCATGTTTGTTTTGAACTAATTTTCATTTTTACGGTTTACACTTTTTTATGAAAATACATTTATATTACAATATTAACTTTTAATAATGTTGTGATAGATTAGCTTTAACTCTATTTTTCTTTGTAGACTTTCCAATGGGTGACTATATACTCAGTTACACTGCACTAGAACTTGCGCTTAGCTTCTGACTTTGGTAATTTCTTAAGTATGGTATGTATCTCCTTTAATCTTCTATTTATAACGCTATACTATACTTATTTCGTTATATATTGGGTTAACTTTTCCATTTTAACGTGAAGTACTACCTTGTAAAATGTATCTCTTTCGAAGGATACACCAGTGTCGACGATAATTCGAACGTTACAACACATATGGATTCGATTTAATAGTAAGTGTGGAAAATGAAATAGCAAGACAGAGACGAAGGTGTTATGCTCATTTCGTTCATTTCTCGGACAACTGTGTTTGTTTTGTGCAGCTAAATAAGATATTTCATTTTCTATATAAAGTAAGTCTAATGTCTACACTTTACTTGATGTGTTATGTTCGTGGCGCCTATAGCAAATAGCAGCTTAATATAGTGCACTTAATCTATAGATATCATCAAGGAAATAGTAACAGGAAAGATATGAAGAAGAAATAACTCCTTTGATAAATAAGAAATCATTTTTCTCCTTGACTAAACATGCAATGTTAAGAATTATGAAGTGGAAACTGATGACGTCACTGTATTCAGACTTATAATGCTCCACTCATTGACGCACAGTCTACTTTCTGATATATCTCCGAATCCCCTCTAGTTGCCACTATTCGTTTTTCAATTTACACTTAGCGCGAATGCAAGCTCTGATAATAGACCCTAATTAGTTAAAAGAGCCGACCCGTGTGTCTACATTATTTGAATTGGTAATTGGATAATTTTAGTCCGACAAAGTCATTAATACATTGACACGGAAGGTGCACTCCCTGGCCGCGCCAATGACTCATCAGCAAAACGCCTGTTCATTGTGGAATCTATGCTGAAATCATTTGATATGTCGGTCTTTCTCGATTTATAATACATACCGAAAGTAATTAAACTAGAAACTTTGCACATAAATGGATGTCGCAGTCAATTATTTGATGTATTAATGTATCTTGATTCGAATAAATTCTCAGCAAGACGAGATCAGTCTTGAAACTATTTTCTATGTAAGCTATGTAAGCATGCGTGTAATGTGTTATCATGTGTTAGATTTATGTTACCATTGCATTAAATATCACATTTACTCTTTAAGGATGTTTAGCTACGAGCACTGATAAACGTGCAGTAAGAACCACAGAATAAATTAAAAAAAAAACAGTATCATGTCTTTCAATACCCCGAATGTTATCGGTTTTAATGTTTACTTCTATTCATCCAATAATAAGGCAACTATCAAGTTGATCATAACGATATAACTGTATAAACACAGTGAATCATCTTTCTTGTAGTAGATTGAAGCGCTACGGAGAAATATATCAAAGTACATGACACTGGTGAAAGGATTACATTGGGAAATAAACAATGCCGTTCATTTTGTTGTATTTGTGTCATTATAGCTTTTATTATAATACAATTTGCAATTTTCCCACAATATTACAGTAATGTAAACTTTAGATCTTCTTCGTATGCATCGTTTTGAAATAATTGGGCATGTATGGAATTTCAAACTAAACCATTTGATTACCATATGGAGGTATACATCTGATACACATGTTGAGCTGGGTTCGATGTGGCCTTAGGTACGACATTGCTTGTGTCGTTTGTTCCTGTTTGTATGTGTGCAATTTTTATTCTTGAGTTACCCATGGCTGGCTCTGGTTTTCAGTAGAAATAGACTACGAAACGTCTTGGTTTTCTCTCTCATCAAGACTTTTTGAAGTTCCTACATAAGATCCATTGCTCTTTCTGTTTCGCGTAAACTCGTTTTTTCCATCACTTTGACTATTTTCTGACACCTAAGATTCTTCTCTATCTCTACAAGCCTACAATCAAACAATGTACCCTTATCCCTATTGCCGTATAGGGGTTTCAGGCTCTTTACAACATTTGAGGTTTCTTTAGAAGGTTTATAAACGTGTATGTAATTTGTATTGTCCCCATCCTTTTCTACTTTTCTGCATCCTTTATCTCATAGACGTGATGTTGCTAGTCGCGGCTATTCATATAAATACTATCATTGAATACGTTTTCAGAATTGTCTGATTTATCACCTTCTTCCTTTTTGCTAGCTTGTTTTACACGTTGGTCTACGGTCTCAATAAGTTCGTGTTTTACACCTCATTGTAATACAGCTTCTTATTCAAATAGCTTATTTCAA
>OY744535.1:82642140-82689640 GCA_963556195.1 Sepiola atlantica
CGCAGGTGCCATTACGCAACCCTGTTTGGTACCATTTGTCACATTGAAAGGTTCTGAAGACTCTCCATTTGTAACAACCGATGCCTACATTCCACTATGGAATTACATTCAGCAGGTTGTCAGGTATTCCCAGCTTGTCCAACACTTTCCATATATATATATATATATATATATATATATATATATATATATATATATCAATACATGTATATATATATATTTATATATAAAAATGTATAATCTTATCTATATATATGAATATATATATATACATATATATAAATTTATATATATATATATATATATATATGTATATATATATATATACATATATATGTATATATATATATATATATATATTTTACAAACTAGAAATTCCAACAGTGCATCCACATGACAAACCATTAACAGCAAGACATTTATGAAAGAACACACGCACCGCATGCCGGCGTATATAATGTCCAATGCAACAACTGGCATCAAATTTACGTGTGTCAAATGCTACGTTAATTGGAAAAAAGATTCAGCGTACAAAAAAGGAACATAAACAACAATAACTCTCTCAGTGCACTTTTTCGATGTATCAGAGCTCGATAATGCTTTCAAAATTGAACAGGCTAAACAATTTCATAACAAAGCCCAACTTAGACTACGGAAACATCACTAATCACAGTCTCTAACACCATCAAACAACGGAATGGCGTATACAACTTATCTCACTTAATAAGCAAAATTATCGTGACCGAACACAAACTAAACCTAGATCATGGCTATCCTTTCTTCTTTTCGTTCTGAATTGTACTTATATACAAGTCTCTGCATACACACTCACGTACTGACACCTCCTTACATACATTTTCAGTCACAACGAATATAACCCACTTAACCACAAATAACATCCTTTGCAATGAACAAAATATAGACAGCCTCACAAATATTTAGATATTTAAACTCCTTTTCCTCTCAATTTAATGTCAAAACATAAACGCAGCCTGCACAAAACTACATTCTGCCTATTTCTCGCAGAAAATTAACATCACTTTTCTCCTTCCCTTGCTGTTCCTTTCGTTTATTGTCATGATTACAGCACATTTCAACACATTCCTTCATATTACCTGATATTCCCACATTCATGACATAGCCAGCTGATCAATACTCCTACGCTCAAAAATTTCACACCTAACCAAAACGAAATCTTCACTTTACCCCTGACCCATTCTCACCCTTTCGACTACTTCTTTTACACTCTTACCCACCCGCTTACTTTTTAATTATCTAAATTTCTTACAAATATTTTTTCTAAAATTAGGATACTACCTACATTCCAAAGACAGAAAGTTCCCCCCGTCCCCTCCTCTTATCTCCAGCCTCTCAACATCCATGCCACACCTCACCACGACAAAAACCTCAGCACCCCTTCCTCTTTCTCCCACCCTCAGACAAACCGACAAACACTCCCACCGCCCTTTTTTACATTCAAATCCATCCACATATATTTCACTCTCTGCCACTGACTAACTTATCTAAGCCCGGACCTTGGTTCAGCGCTCTTAGTAGCCACGGCTACCACTTTTTCTGATCGACCCATTATGTCAATCCAATATTTGGATGTACTTGCATGACATTTTTCTTAAAATAATCATTCTGATGAAGTCTTACAAATAAAGAGGGCACGTTGATGAATATATACAAATATATATCTTGGTTTTTCCTATTCATTCCTTATATATATATATATATATATATATATATATATATATATATATATATATATATATATATATATATATATATATATATACTTAATGTATCCACATAAAATATCATAAGGAGATATACCTTTTTATGTATCAGTTTTAAGTATTTACTTCAACAGTGCTAAGTAGTAAGCAATGAAAATATATATGGCAATCAAGCAACACACTGGCTCCCGTGTTTCATGGCCGGGGGAATCGTCAGGCTAAATGCATGAAGTATTTTTTGTCAGGTGTTTTTATATACATGGCTTGCTAGTTAACCAATCAGATTCTGTGTTGTTCCTTCAGCCAATCGTAGGGCTTCCCGCGAACAAAGGCTTTATTGGCGACGCTGCTATACCTGTCCTATTTTTTGTTAACGATGGAGTTTCCTATATCATGTTTAATTAGTTGTGTCAATACAGTGGGCGAATTTATTTTAACACGTGGTTTCTTGTATTTCTATTTAAGTTTTTTATTTATTTATCAATTAGTTATTTATTTATTAATTTTTTATTTTTTTATTTATTTATTGTTTTATTATATATAATCTGAAAGTAAATGTATTTCTGTGTAAACAGCTGTTTGCTATTTAACTTTAAGAGTTTAATAGGTTTCGTGGATCTTTAGAATTTAGGATTTCATATTTTTAATTCAGGCATAATCTACACGGGTCGTCTAAGTTTCTACATATACTGGCCTGTCTTACTATTTTCCATTCAATGATTGGTGAGTGTCGATATTCTTTGAGCTCCCAATAATGGTTTGCTAGTGCTGTTTTAGTTCGACGTTCTTTTTTTTTTAAAATGTGCTTTTGTGGTCATAGTATCTGGTCTTAAAGTCTAGGGATGTCATACCCACGTAGTAGTTCTTGTTATTTGGTCTTTCGTTGGCAAATATCGTTGCTTGGTATACAACACTTTTTAGTCAGGCATTTATGTTGTAGTCGACAACGTTTACGATTAATGCAGTTACATCTTTTCTCTTCATTGCTAGCTTTTTCGTTTCTATTCGGGTGGATATTATTAGTGTTTTATGTATTTCAAATAGTATTGTTTATATGTTTGTTCTTCGTAGTGTTATTTTTGTTATATATTCCACTTTATTTGTTTTTTCTCTGTTGTTGTCTTTTAGTATTTTGTTGTTGTGTGCTTTAATTATCATTTCTAGGTTTTCACAGCAGCTGTAGGATAGTTTTAGATTATATTTATTGAATATTTTATGTAGAGGGTTGGTTACGGGGAAGTGGTTTTCAATTAGATTTCGGAATTTTTTGTCTAATTTAGTTTTTAGCATCTGGTAATAGGGAGGGGTATAGTAGATTATTATTTTTTTTATAATTGTGTTGTAATTATTAGTGTCCTGTTTTTTATATTTAATTTTGGTATCAAGGTAACCACTATTTTTTAGAGCTGTATTGTAAATGTTGATTGATTGTTTAAAAACGCTTTCGTTGCTAGAATTGTTGATAAGCCTACTTTCGGTCGAATTCGGGAAATGTTTTATGATTGATGGGGGGTGATTAGACTTTGATTGTACGTATATTGTGTTGGCGTTATATTTTAGGTATGGTTCGTAAGTGTTTTACTAAAGTTTAATGTGACGTCTAGAAAGTTCGTTGTTTTTATGTTGGCCATTACTTCTACTTTTAGGCCTAGTTTTTTCATTTCCATATGTACAATTTTCTTGAAGCATTCTCCATTGACTTTGTTGGAGTCTCTTATTATCGCTAATCCATTACTTCTATCAAGGCCGATATCCGTATTATCGAATGTATTTGTGAGTGTATATAAAATGAATAACCCCACAAGATCAGATGCCTCCGCAGAGTCAAGTGATCCCATGGCCAAATCAAAGGAGTTTGTCATATTCGTTTTTAGTATTAGGCCAGTACATCTAGAAACTTAGACAACCCGTGTAGATTATGCCTGAATGAAAAATATGAAATCCTCAATTCTAAAGTTCCTCGAAACCTATTAAACTCTAGAAGTTAAATAGCAAACAGCTGTTTACACAGAAATAACTTTACTTTAGGATGATATATAATTTAAAAAAATAAATAAATAAAATTAAAAAAAAAAAATTAAATAAATTCATCAAAAACTTAAAAGTTAAAATTTAAAACCTAAAATAGAAATACAAGAAACAACGTGTTAAAATATATTCGCCTACTGTATTGAGACAACAAATGAAACAAGAGATAGGAAAATCCATTGTTAACAAAAAATAGGCTAGGTATAGGAGCGTCACCAACAAAGCCTTTGTTCGCGGGACGCCCAACGATTGGTTGAGGGAACAACAAAGAATCTGATTGGTTAACTAGCAAGCCACGTATATAAAAACAGCTGACAAAAAAACTCCATGCATTTAGCCTGACCATTCCCCCCGCGGATGAAACACAGGAGCCTCTGCGTAGCTTGGTTGCCATATATATTTTCATTGCTTACTACCTAGCTCTACTTACGTATCGAGCACTGTTGAAGTAAATACTGCAAACTGATACATAAAAAATTATATCTCCTTATAATATTTTTATGTGGATACATGAAGTACTAATATCTAGCTCCTCAAACAGTTTAGCATTCTCACAAGAATTTATTACACCACTAAAAAATGATATGGAAAAAATTAACTTAGAAACATCACTCAAAAATATACCAACACCTAGCAATATATATATATATATATATATATATATATATATATATATATATATATATATATATATATATATATTTGATTTTATTCCATTAGTTGCGACAACACAAGTTTTGTTTCATTGGTGCGAATAGCGACCAACTAATCGGGCCGGCGAAAGGAATTCAAATGGCATAAAATTTCAACTTCACTCTAACGGGAGATTGAAAATTGAAAATACATTGGAGGGGGAGGGGGATAGAGTTGGGGCTTTGTCTATAACGGCGACATGGGACATGAGAGGGGAGGGGGGAGGACCCCAACAAGTCGTGTTTCAAATTATTACGTGGGAGGTTTTTCACGTGTCAGTGCTGTGACGATCTCAATCTCGGCCGGGGTGGGAGGAGGGAGATGGGGCGACGGTCAGAGTGAGTTAAATTTAAAATGAGAATAAAATTATGATTACAACCGTCATTCTTATTTTATTTTAATTCTAATAAGTAATTATCATGTGGATAAAAATGTTTGATAATTTTAATTTAGTGTATTAATTGCTACTTTTGCATTTTATTTATTTTATTTTAATGTTTTGTTTATTATTTGTAGTGAATTTTGTTGTGATTATATTTTTTAAAATTGTGATTATATTATACCGAGATCAATACTAGTGGAATCATTTTATAAGAGAAGTTTTCTGGTGTTACCAGTCTTATCATTAACCAAACCGATTATGACAATGGTAACGCCTGCCAATCATACCTACGATAGTCGCAGTGATAACAGACTTATATAAAAGCCTTAATAAAAATAAAAAATAAAAATAGAAATAAAGATAAATATAAATAAAATTAGAATAAAAATAGAAATAGAAATAACAAGTTTGTAAGAATATTAATGATAATAACAATAATAATAATAATAATAATAATAGTATTACAAAATAATAATAATAATAATAATAATAATAATAATAATAATAATAATAATAATAATAATAATAATACTAATAATAGTAATAATAGTAATACTGATAAATATCACCATCATTACCATCTTGCTACTTGTGAAGTCATTGGGCGAAATAAGTCGACAAGTGATGGTAGGCTTTTTTCATTCCACTACCAATGACAAGGACTAAGTACCAGTTAATAATTAAGTGTTCAAGGTAGTGATCGAGGGGTTAAGTAATTGAGATTAGATTAGTCTAAGTGATATCAGTGTTGATAGCTGTCCCAGTTATGGGTTTATGTTAGAATTGGTAGTATGGCTGAGAGGTTATTGAGGCTGTGCATTATAGGTAGTACGTAGAGATTTGATATTATTGTTAGTTTAGAGGGGTGGTTATATATTTATAGATTCATCATGACTTGTTGGGGTGGGATTGGGTTGTAAATTTGGGTGGGTGGGTAGGGGGTTATAGTGTGTTTTGGGGTAGTGTATAGTGGGGGTTTAATGTTATCATTCATTTTTGTAAAAAAACAAAAAAACTGTTAATTTTATTTTGAAGTTAAGTAGGGTTGGTGTGGGGTTAAGGTGGGGTATGTGGGTTGCTAATGCGGTAGAGTCTACTATGTTTACAGTTGATAGATGTCTCTTGTTTTCTATTTAAGAGTTTGTTTTTGTCCTTAAAGCGGATAATTTCCAGTGTTTATTTAAGCATAATCTACATGGATAGTTTATTGATTTGCAGGTGCTGGATTTTTTCAAGATTTTCCACTTTATTATGGGAGTTTCTTTTTTGGTTTTTATTTTGTGGTAGTGTAGTGTAAGTCCGTTTTAGAATTTGAGGTTACTGGGGTGTTTAGTGTTTAGTATTTTCATGTTGTGCTTTTTTTATGATTTTTTCTAAGTTGTCACCACAACAATAGCTGAGTTTTAGTGTATTCTTATTGAAAATGTTATGGAGTATGCTGTTATTGGGGAAATGAGTGTTTATTAAGTTCAGGAATTTATTCCCTATTTTGGTTTTAGTTGAGTTGTTAAATGGAGGTGTATACCAGATAATTTTCCTATTTCTATTTTTGTTCCTATTAGGGTTATTTTGTGTAGTTGGAATATACTCTATTTTGGTATTTTTGTAACCACTCTCCTTTAGTGCTTTATTATAAAAGTTCTTATGTTCATTGAAGATATCTATATTGGAGGAGTTGTTGCTAATCCTTCTACTAATTGATTCCGGGATGTGTTTACTTACAGATCTAGGGTGGTTAGATAGTGGGTTGACATAAAGGGGGTAGGAATTATCTTTAGCATAGGGCTCATAAGTATCTCTATTGAGGTTGAAGGTAATATCGAGGAAATTGACCTGTTTAACATTTGATGTTATTTCAGCCTTTAGGCCTATTCGTTTCATTTCTTTGGATATTATTTTTTTGGTTTGTTCACATTTTTGTCCGTTTGTGTTTTTAACGTACATTAGGCCATCATCTCTGTAGAGGCCGATTGAATCGACATCAAGATCTTTTGTTAGGTTGTATAGTAAGTACAGGCCAACCAAGTCTGTTACCTCGGCAGAGTCAAGAGAGCCCATAGATACATCGAATGAAGAGAAATGGTCTTTCTTTGTCCATTGTTCTTTGTTATTTATTAGTACTGTGGTTCGACATTTTTTGATTATGTTTATTTCGTCTTCCGAGATATTAGAGAGGAGAGTGGCGAATTCTATGACATTTTCGAAGAGTGCTCTGGTTATTGAGGGGTAGTAATTAACTATATCGAATTGTATAAAAGAGCATTTATCTTTATTTCTAATTCTATTGAACCAGCTTATGGTTTCTGCGGTATTGATCCACTGGTTTAAGTTGTAGGTGTTTTTAATTTGCTTATTTATTTTTTCTAAGATGTTTTTACTGATTTTGCCTATCTCTTGTCGGGTAGGATTAATAAGCCTGGTTTGAGGTTTAGTGTGGAAATTAGTTTTGTGATCTTTTAATAGTATATATGCTTCTTTTGTTTTTAGTTTACCTACTCTATCGTTAATCTTGAGTTTATCAGTTATAGTTTTACTATCTGAGTTGATTTTATCGATTAGGTTAAGATCAGATTTTTTATAATTTTTTGTGATATTTTGTGTAATTAAATTCTGGTATTTCGTTTTAGTAAGTTTGTAAAAGTTATGAGTTTTGTCTGTTAATTATATATATATATATATATATATATATATATATATATATATATATATATATATATATATTAAGAAAGTTTAAGAAAAAATTATCTTAAGAGGAAAGTCAAGGCATATGGGATTCATGTATTGATAAATGTTTCGTCTTTATAGTAAGACTATCGCATGATGAAGAAAGGAACATAGAAAAACATCCGTAATATAAATTTTCATATGTCAGAAAGTGTCCAGACTTCGGCATAGTCGTTAGAGTGAACAAAAAGATAACGAAACACATGATTTTGGAAGTTCGGTAATTAGCCATGAACAGTGTCTTTCAAAAGACGCGTTATTAAAGGGAATGACGGCTTAGATGTGTCAGTTTATTACTATTTTAGCGAGGAAAGAAACTGGGATAATGTATTTTATAATCAAGCATGGCTACGGTAGTAAGGTACGGGGTGTGTGTAAGTATGAGTCTTCCTATTCTAAACGTACAGAGTGATTAAGTGCCAACGAGAAAAAAGAGAATAGGGGGGGGGGGAGAAAAATGAATAATAAACGAATAGAGAATTGTTGGTATTTTGTATATATATATATATATATATATATATATATATTTTTATATATATATATATATTTATACAAATGTATGTATATATATATATCTGTATATATATGCATATATATATAAGTCCATATATATATACATATATGTATATATAAATATAAATGCATATACGTACATATATATATATATATATATATATATATAAATGTATATATGTGTATATATGTATATACGTATATATGTATACGTATACATATATACATATATTTATATATATATACCTAAATACATACATATATATATATATGTATATATGTATATATATACATATATATATATATATGTATATACATATGTATATATATATATGTGTATATATACATATATATATGTATATATAAATATGTATGCACATAAATGTATATATTTATACATATGTATATATATACATATACACATATATATGCATATATTTATGTATACATATGCATATATATGAATATTTATACGTATACATATATATGTGTACATATACATACATATATATATATACATAGATATATATATATATATATATATATATTTATACATATGTAGGGGTAAATAATTTTATTCTACGTAAAGTTTTATATATATATATATATATATATATATATATATATATATATATATTTATATATGTATATATATAGACTGAAACGTATGAATTAGAAAGTTTGTATACATTACATAAGTTCAAAATATAAAACGTGTTCTTCCATAGTTCAAGACCAGTAAGTGGCTCAAGTCGGGATCGAATTTCATCTTTCAAGATAGGGGTGTGCGATGTTTATCATTTAACTATCATCTTTTAGCGCCTGACAGAAAGTGGTATCTCAAGAATAGACATTGTCAATCGATTTAGAACGTTATGCTTTACTCAAATGGGGATGCATTATACACTAGGGGCAGTTGACATTTTCACTCGCTAGAGAATTCAACTCAGGAAAGGATTCTGGGGCAGATGTGTTATGCATCATTCATCTCTCTCTCTCTCTCTCTCTCTTTCTCTCCTCCCTGTCTCGCTCCCTCTCTCTTTCTCTTTCCATTATTTTCTCGGTATATATATATATATATATATATATATATATATATATATATATATATATATATATGTATTATATTACCTGTATATACAAATATGATGTTATAAGGTTATATGATTTAGTGCGTATATATTATAAGTATTTGCAAAAACAGTGCATAATACGTTAGTATATATAAATAGTAGTCGCGTGAAAATATATTTAGGGAGGGTATTCACGTATAAAAAACTATGATCAAGTATGTGTGTGTTTGGCGGTGTGTATATATATACATATATATATATATATATTCTATTCTGACAGAACCGTTATAAGGAGCATGTTGTCGTATATGGTCATATTAACATATTATTATATATATTGAATTTCACAAAGTTTTGCTAGTTTTGTAAAGACCGGATCTATTCTAAATACAACATTAAACAGATAATTGCAGTGCAATTCTAAATGGCTCAACTGAAATTTTTTTTAACAAAACCATTTATAAAGTGTTTTTCTTTGTAATTTGTTTTATTTATGCAAATCATTTGTGTTCTATTCAATTGATCAACGATTTTCTGATTAGCAGGTTTTTTTAGAGCAACTTTATTTCCGCTGATTACAATACGGATAGATTATTTCCCCTTGGAATTCGAGTTTCCCATAGTAAAAAAAAACGAATTTCCTTTTTCATCGTATTGGGTCGTGACTCGCTCAGGGTCAGATTCAACTAATTGTATTTAACGCATTTATTCAGCACGACAGATAATGGAAGAGAGATCATGCTACAGATTTCATTTTGTTGAACTAGCAAATCTACACGTCATCGTAAAAAAAGAAAGATTGATAGAAATATAATGTACTAAAATTATTTGAGGTTTTCTATTCAAGGGTATGAGGGTTTCGTTTTTGTGGCAGACTTGGTAGCATTTTCGTTAACCAACTCTATATACTGTAACGGGTTTCGTATTTCTAAAATTGCTCAGCGTGGATTTATCTAACGAACACAGTGACCTCGAAACTTACACCGCGAATCCTCAGTCACTGATTACTAAACAAATCCAATTTCTCAGATGTATCGGCCGGCTTTCTATTCATAATATTGTGGAAGAGAAACTTAGGGACGGATGACCTGTTCTTATATCTTATCTATTTCCTCTAAGAGAAGAAAAATATATTATATTATAAAAATGTTAACATCAATAGACAATAGATTCGTATTTCGTAGACACATCCCTGAAACTGCAGTTAACCAACGGATCGCACCCAAGCTCTAAGTTGTATTATATTACTGAGTAAGTATGTTCAACGGTTTACCTGCCCGAACCGTGATTTTCGTTATGATATAGTATACATAACTTCTATTTAAATACGCTATCCGAGTTCTGTTGGTGATTACATTTTTTTAAGGAAGAACACATGCAAAAGATTCGGTACACTCGGTTCTTACTTACATCAGAAGACACTCTCATTAAGAGAACTAATATACACATATATATATATATAATATATAAAATATTAACGCCCACAGAGAGGTGTGTTGTATTTCATAGAGGCATCTCTATGGATATTTCCAACAAGCACATTATACTTAACTTTTCGGTCATTACCTACTGTGAAACTACAACATTTTTACTGCCTCAGTCGCAAAGGTGTGTTTACTAATTAAGAATGAGTTTATCATTACGTTGATCAGAAAGAACACGATTAAATTGTTTTCCAAAACGCAACACGTGCATACATTGAGAGAAGCCATGTATACATATAGCTTATGTAAAACAATATATATATATATATATATATATATATATATATATATATATATGAATATATATATATATATATATATATATATATGTATATATATATATATATATATATATGTATATATATATGTACATACACACTGTCGGACACACACGCTGTTACATTTATGTATTAATATCTATGTGTATATATATATATATGGGTATTAATGCATATATATATATGTATATATACATGTATACACATATATTTATTAATATATATATATATATATATATTCACACACACACACATATAAATATATCATATATATATATTAACACATACATATGTATATTAATGTATATACGTATATACAAATATATATATATACATAGAAATATATATTAATATATGTTAATATATATATATAAATATATATATATATATATTTATATATGTAAATATATATGTATATATATATATTTATATATATATATATATAAATATATATATATATATTAATATATATTAATATATATATATTGACATGTAAATATACATATATATTAATATATATAATTATATATATATATATATATATATATAATTCATACATATATTTAATATATATGTATATATTGTTACACCGGCCGTTCTAACAGAAGCTTAACTACACTGGTTCCTACTATAAATAGTGCGGGTAGATAATCATTAGGGAGAAAAGGACAGAATTGTAACTGTCTAGCCGAGTGCCAGTCAGTTTCCTTACCTTTGTACCTTTTATGTTCATACAGTTGTTATCTTAACCCAACCTCGACTTGACTTCGTCTTTTTGCTGGTAGACCACTTCACAACATATATATATATATATATATATATATATATATATATATATATATATATATATATTAAAATATACATATATATATTTATATAAATATACATATATATATACATATATATGGATACATATATATATACATATATATATTTATATATACATATACATATATATATATATATATGTATATATATACATATATATATATACATATATAGAAGAAATAAGAGTGATAAACATGTAACGAATGCCCAAATTTATTTCAAATTTCGATGGTTCAATGCAAGGTGTGTTCTGTACTAAACTAGTGTTAATTATTCTTACCCTAAGCCAATGCTTTTCAAAGATCGAGACTTGATCATCATAGGTAATATACAGATAGATAAGTTGGCCGTAGAAAAAGCCAAACTCTAAATATTTGAAAAATATTATTCAAATGTAGTGAAAGAAAAGTACAGTAAAAAATATATGGAGTTCGCCCAGGTAGTAATCGTCCGTTGAAAAGGTGTCCAATGAAGAGGAGATTTTGGAGAAGACGAACAAAATGTTATTCGTAGGGGCAGTATGGAGAAAGTGCAAAAGGACTCAAAATGAAGTAAATCCAAGCGCACTTTAATGGAATTGATGTGAGAAAAGCTGGTCATAATTGATAACTTCCTGCGCCATAGAAAAAGCGAATGGTGTTATTGGTGAGATATTCGAGCGAGCGAATCTAGGGAAAAACTTAAGTGAAACAGTAATGCTAAATTAGGGGTTGGGATTGGGGGGAGGGGAAAGTTAAATATGAGGGAATACAGTGGTCGGATTTGTTGAGACAGCCGCTGTTACAGCTGGGAGGGAAAAAGGGTAGATGGGGGAAGAGTGGTTAAAGTGATAAGGGATTGGTAGGTAGGAAGTGGGCTATGGTTAGTCAAAGGTTAAGAAGTATGTCATTGAGTGTAAATATTATTTAAAGAGCAAAGGACAGGTAATAAAAAGGATCGTAGATAAAAAAAACTGAATTTAGGGTAGATACCGAGTAATTTCGAGGGTTTAAAGGGGTTTCCGATGCTAAAAATAGAATTCCAATGAAGTGAATTCTACAGTTTGAATGTAATAAGCAAAAAATTGGGCGAAGACTAGCGTTACTAGCTAAAATTTCTAGGGAAATAGAATCTCAAGGCTTTCTGCTCATAAACCCATCTTCGAACAAAATTGCAGCTTCTATAATAACGCACTCCTTAATTCGGGATACACTGCTAAAATTAAATATGAACATGGTCCCCCTTTCCAGAAGAATACACCTTTAAATTTAATTTCCTACAAAATGGCTTCACAAAATAGACAACGAATGAACACCACGCAGCCTAAGAAACTCTAGACATATGTAAATAGACCCACTAAAACAATCAATACTGATAAACTTGCTAACGCAGTAAAAAAATAAAAAGAAAGAATAGTACTTGGTTTAACCGACCCTACAATTGCAATGTAAACACTAATATTGCTAAGGAATTTTTCACAATTTTAGATATCTCTTCCAAGCACCCATATATATACAGAACTATTTTAAATAAGAATTGTATAGACATTTCCTACTCCACAATGCCCAATAAAGCATAAACCATCATCACATCTAACAACAAAAAAATTAAATCTACCAAATAACCACCACCAACCACGCGCCCCACTAATAACTGCACCCCTCACACTAACCAACAATTACCGCTAACTAATAATGGATTTGATCGCACCCCTAAAAGTAACTCATCTTCCCCAACTAATAACCCCGACTTTAACTCTGCCCAGAACCCGAGCATACAAACCCGAAGCATTCCCAATACAATAAATAACACAAATACTATAACAGCAACCCCGCACAAAATACACACCTATATTGGAGCAAGTGCCTTCCCCATTAAGACTCGAATCTCAAACCATAACTACTTCTTTAAACACAATAATAATGAGTCACTCGCATCTCCATATCCAATCTAATAAAAAAGCTTTAACATTAAAAAGACTCACCACTCCCTAAGTTGGTCTATATTAAAAAAAGTCTAACTCCTACACCCCTGGTTCTGCATTCTGCCAATTATGTACTCTGGAAACTTTTATGATAGCTAATGAACCCAAGAACATAAATGTTATTAACTCTTAAAATGAGCTCATTTCTAATTGCAGTCACAAGCGAAAATTTAAATACATTAATTTCATTACTCCCTTTGACACTCTTCCTCGCAGCCAATAAATCCATCTATAGCATAAGACAAATCTCTAAACTCACCAAAAAAACATGCCAATAAATTATCCTCCCCATTGCACCTTATAACTTTATCAACACGAGGCACTTATTGTAAATTAAGAACTAACATCATTCCTCCTACAACCCACCGATCATTAACCAATCTAATGTGTAGACCATTATCCATTATCAGCATTATAGCTCCTATTCTTCTTACTTCATCTTTACTCTAAACTACTTTCTCTCTTCTATCTGCCAACCTTCCCATTATCACGTCCATTGCCATCTTAATCTCACTTACTTCTTATTTCCATGTATCCACTATATCGACATTGTATGAGCCTCTCTCTAATGGCAATACCTTTCCTCATAGCTTCCATTTATCGAACTTTTAACTACGATCCTCGGTTTCTCCTCCAAATTGGACCATCTGTTTCCCCCTATGAAACCACTTACATTCCCAACACACTGACATTATATTTAAGTATACTTGATTCAACCAAACCCCGCCCCATAATACTTATATTGAAATCAGTTGTTACAAACGGTTTTACTTCATTCCCCTTAGTAGCCTCCAACCCCAGTTTTTTGTTAATAAATGGAGTGGTACAGGCTAGTTGTATAACAACACATCTGGACTGCCTTAATTATTTTAATTTAATTTTAAATTCTTTGACCACTTTTGGGCCTCTTTCAATTACTCAATTACCCATCTAATTTTATTTTGATTTATGTTTACCCTCATTCTTTTTTAATCATACTTTTAAACTACTTGGACGCCTTTTGTAAGCTTCCCAGTAAATTACACTTTGCCCATTTACTGCTTACTCACCATTAATACTATAGATTCCTATTCTTTGGATTCCTAATATCCGTTATGGTAATCCTTTAAACTCTCGAAATTTATTTTATTTTCCTCTCAAATTCCACTTTAACTACGACTCCCCCTCCTCTACTGGTCAAATTACGCACATTTTTCACTTAAATCTTTACCTATAGCTAAACCTTACCCACATACTTCTTTTTCCTCCCTCTGCTTCTTATACTTTCTAATCTCACTTACTCCTTGTTTTCCTTTTTTGCATCTTCTTAACCGACCCTGTACATGGATCTTTCTACCGAAATTATCACATTCGTAGATTCTCTCATCTCGCATTTTACTACGCTCCTTGGTTACTTCTTACATCGGTCCTTTTTCCTCCCCTAATGAAGCGTTTCATTACTTTAAAACACTGACACTACACTTGAGTTTCAATTGAACCAACCCAACCCCACCCCGTATTACTTATAATGGAAACAAATTGTTACAAACTGTCTAACCTTATGCCTTGAACTGTTCACCTATGCTAAATGTTAATATAACTGAATAGGACAGGCTGGATGTATAACTATACATCGAGTCTATCTTACTTTGTATTCTTTAATTATTCTATTTCTTAATTATTTAATTATTCTTCTAATCATTCATCTGGTCCTTATTTATTTTTTACAAAACTATTTTAATTAATTATTTATTCATTCATATACTTTTAGTTATTTTACCAGGATTTTACACAATCTAGTAGCCCTTTTAAATCCTTGAAACTTTAGCTAGTAACGCTAGTCTTCGCCCAATGTTTTGCTTATTACATTCAAACTGTAGAATTCCATTCATTGGAATTCTATTTTTAGCATCGGCAACCATATTTAAACCCTCGAAATTCAGTTTTTTTTTTATCTACGATCCTTTTTATTCCCTCTCCTTTTCAAATAATATTTTCACTAAATGACATACTTCTTAACCTTTGACTAACCCTAACCCGCTTCCTACCTACCAATCCCCTATCACTTAAACCCCTCTTCCCAGATCTACCCTTTTTTCCCCCTCAACTGTAACAGCGGCTTTCTCAACCAATCCCAACCCCTAATTAAGCATTACTTTTTCACTTAAGTTTTTCCCTAGATTCGCTCGCTCGAATATCTCACCAATAATACCATTCGCTTTTTCTATGGCCCAGGAAGTTATCAATACTGGCCAGCTTTTCTAACATCAATTCCATTGAAGTGCGCTTGGATTTACTTCATTTTGAGACCTTACAGCACTTTCTCCATACTGCCCCTATGAACAAATTTTGTTCGTCTTCTCCAAAATCCCCTCTTCATTGGACACCTTTTCAACGGACAATTACCCCCCTGGACAAAACACATATCTTTTTTACTGACCTTTTCTTTCACTATATTTAAATAATATTTTTCAAATATGTAGATGTTGGCTTTTTCTACGGCCAACTTATCTATCTGTATTTCCCCTCTGATGATAAGATCTTGATCTTTGAAAAGCCTTGGCTTAAAGAAAACAATTATGCACACTACTTTATTACAGACATACCTTGCATTAAACAATCGAAATTTGAAATAAATTTGGACATTCGTTACATGTTTATCACTCTTATTTCTTCTATCTCTACAATTGCTCTATCTCGTATATTGAGCTTAAACATTTCACTATAGGTTCCATCTACAAAAAGTTTACTTTTGGTTTATATTTGATCCTGCTATATATATATATATATATATATATATATATATATATATATATATATATATATATATATATATATATATATATATGAACATATATATGCATATATTTATGAATACATATATATATATATATATATATATATATATATATATATGTATACATACATATATATGTATACATATATATATAAATATATATAGATGTGTACTGATTTTACAATCATACAATGACACAGCCCACCCACACCATGAAATCCGCGACACTTCCACAGGTCTTTGACTCTCAATGCGACGTTTTCTGATTGTGGAATTAATTATAGATACTATCTCACATTAAACATGTAATATATATATATATATATATATATATATATATATATATATATATATATATATATATATATATATGGGTGTGTGCGTGTGTATGGGTGTGTGTGTGTGTGTGGTTATTTTGGCAGCAAGTCATTTATTATACATTCGTCGTTGAACATCTCAGAGTGTTCTTTCTTTCGCTAGACTTCTGGTTAATTTCTCGACGCAGCGAGCGATTCGTCGAGGTTCTGCTGTTAATTGGTGAAGCATGGCACCTAACGTTGTATCGTGGACCGTTTCGTCGATCGCTTTCGGTCTGACAACCTTCTTCAGGAGGCTATGTCTAATTATTAGTAATAACGTCGCATTTATATTTGTAATATATATATATATATATATATATATATATATATATATATATATATATACATATATATATATACATATATATATATATTTATATATATACATGTTATATACACGCATATATTTATATATATATATATATATATATATATATATATATATATATATATATATATACTAGCAAATATATGATCCCTCCGGTCGCATATTTCTGCTACGCTGCCGCGTCAGAAATGAACGCCTACGCGTAAACCGATGGATCCCCAGTCATATTTCGTGGGTGGTTAGACATTGATTTTCTTTGTTAATGACCAAGAATATTTTTAGTTTAAGATAAAGAAAGAAAAAAGTATACCTTATCCTAGATACCATAAATAGAAATATTTTTAGGTTATAAGAAAGAAAACAATTTTTGGACCTCCCCCTCAATTTTTTTAATTTTACCTTCCCCATACATAGAAATATTTTTAGTTGAGAAAAGAAAACAATACATTTTACCGCCCCTCTAAATTTGAATATCCTCCCTCATACATATAAATATTTTTAATTAAAAATGGAAAAAAAAGGAAAATCTAACCATAACTCTAAGCCCTTATCTTAACTCCCACTTTTACCATGACCCTAACCCTAACGACGGGGTCAAAGTTAGCGCGGGTTCTAAAGTAAAAAAAAACACCAAAAAATCAAATACAGTGAATACGATTAGTTATGTGAATACTCTGGGAAAGAAAGTATACCTAAATTAAATTTATTAGAATGTGTGTGTTTGTTTAATTACCTTTTTTTAATCAAACAATTCGTTTCTAAAATAAGTTGTATAGTTTTCCAGTACAATGTGTAATTGTTTTGTCGACAGAAAATAAAATAAATCACATAACGGAGGGAAGGAATCAATTCAATGGCTGTTTAATGAGTTTCGTTATAGTTATATTAACTACGTAACTTATTTAATGTATGTATATATTTATAAATAATAAAAGAAATAATTATAATTTATAAATAAGATTATTAGCAAGCAAACTAGCGTAAACACATGTGGAAATATGAAGGAAACAATCATGAGTGTATATTTGCAAATACTAGGTCATTAGAAGTTCAAAAGCAATTGATTGTGTGAATTGAGAAATGCGCATAGTGTTTACAGCGGTTTTTAGTGGTATATAATGAAGCTGGCTAACTTAGTAAATAGTCATCGAGTTTCGGCTTCGGACAGACATACAGACAGACAGACCGATACATAAAATCTATTATTAATAGATATATATTTATATATTTATATATATATATATATTTGTATATAAATAAATATATATATATATATATATATATATATATATATATATATATTCATATATATATATTAATATATATATATATATGTGTATATATTCATATATATATACATATATAAGTATATGTATTTATGTAATATATATATATATATATTTATGTATATATATATATATAGTATATATATATATATATATATACATATTCATGTATATATAATACATATATATATATTTATGTGTAAATAGTATATATATATATATATTTATATCTCTATACTTATATGTATATATATATATATATATATATATACTAAAAAAAGGCCATGCAAGTACAGCTAAATATGGGAACACTTTTGCACCAGATGTGTGTCTGCTTATAAAGAAAACATTCAATATTAATTGTTATAATCTTATGCCTTTATTCATTTATTTAAACGTTGATCAAAATCAATTCCATCATGTGGATTCTTCAAAAGGTCTTATACGGTTACGTTAATGTCATGGGGTCTCAGGAAAAAATTGAAACTCAGTGGATCTTGCTTTATTAGTGGTTACTTACTATGGATCCAATTAAACGCACATTTGAAATATTAAATGATTAAATATGACGCCTCCCTGAAACTACTTTGAAATAGTCCAAAGAAATACAAAAGTATTATATGATGTATAATATTTATTATTACAATTTTTTTGAGTCGTAGTTATTACCATTTTTTACTCTCTTAGCATAACAAAATCAATTAAATATAGCCCACTTAAGCTTCCTTACTCCTAGCAGATGTATTTCAAACTCGAGTATAATAAGTTAATTTGTTTGACAGTGAATCTTGTACATATAACTATATAAATATATACACATAATTTATCATATATATATATATATATATATATATATATATACCTATGTTTGTGGGTATGCCTGCTTATGTATCTATGTATTATGTATAAACATACATGCATATATATATATATATATATATATATATATATATATATATATATATATATACATATGTATATATGTTTGTGTGTATATGTATATTTTTGTCGATGTGCATTATGTATTCATTACTTGTAAACTCCATCTGAGAATTGTTATCAGAAAACTTATTTCATTCTGCGATGCATTATGAATCCTCATTCCTAATCGAGTCATGCATCGAGGCAAGACTATTTTATTGTCCGATAATACAGTGGTTCGCATTTTCCCGCTGAAACATAACGTTCACAAATCATTGCACGCGCTGGGAAAGTATCTTTCTTTGTGTCCAGTCATCTTTAGCGCCAAACAGAAACGCTCTTGGAGGCATCGCCACGACCTAACAGGTTATCGCTGGTCTCGTTGAACTCCATATATTGAATTTAATACACTGGATTGTATGCCTATCGAAAGTAATTATTTGATGTCAATGGCTTTGTTAGTTTAAGGACAGTTGGGTCTGCATCGTCACGAGCGGAACTGCATGGAATTCGGAGCGATGGTCTCATATTCTCCCTTTCAGTTAATGGGCTTTTGTTCCGATGTTTTGAAAATAGTGACTGTTGTACAGTGACCATCTTATCGTCTCTCGAGACTCGTTTATGCTCAATGTAATTCAGGAAGACTGAGATTGAACTCTGAAAAAGAGTCACGTTATCGTAATTGTTTATTGAATAGAGAGCTGTTCACGAGTTCGACTTATTTCCCACGATACGAGCGTTGAGAAAGTCACCGACTTAAACTAAAATAATGTATTGTTTGTTAGCAATTGAATCTGTCAGTGGTAATCAAAAGCTGGCTTAGATTATAGGCGAACACAATTGCAAGTAATAAATGATTAAATGAGAATACGGAAACCCACATGGACGGAGATAATAATGTAAAATACAATCGTGAGAAATTTAAGCTGAACTGGCGTAAGATACTATGTTTCAGAGTTCTTTCATGGGGATTAATTATTTGTATTAATTTAATTAGTCAGAATACTGTGCCAATCTTCGATATCATTTTTATAACGTTTCGGTGAATGTAACATCAGATGTTTTTCACGTAGGTCTTTTCAGACTCGGGAATTCGTACGGAATTTCAAATAAAACTTTATGTCGCTTATTCTCGTAACTCAAAATAAGTAATAATTAATTTTAAGTGATAATCTTCTGAAGATAAGAATAAGGATATAATGATACTAAGCATCATGTATAGAATCCTTATTCTAGGTGTGAACAGAATCAGTAACATAATTTTTATTTTAGACAAATGTTTAACTTGAAGGTCAAACTTTAGAAATCTTAAAAAATGAAAGGAAATCTAGCGAAAATTGCTCAGGGTGTGTCTAATCACTAAGGAAAATGTCTATACCAATTTGAAATATTTTAATTTTTAAATGGGAGTTTTCCCTGCCTACTATGCTCTTGAAAGATTTTTAAATTATTTTTTAAAAAACCCTGAAATGTGGAGGATATATATTAAATAATGTATATTGCGAATTTCTAAATTTCAAATCAAAATATCAGGTGAAACCTTTTCTTTACTGCTTTTCTTAAAACTAAACTAAACAAAATATAGCCCACCCACCCCGCTATTACGCCAAGCAGCATTGCTCCAAAATTCATAGTGAACGGTTAATTACTTTAAGAGAGAATCCTTTCTGTAAATCATTCACAACTAAAAGTCGTCTCTCTACAACAAAAGTCAATAATTTGCCTTTCTATTTCTGTGTGCTTAACACACAACGGAGAAGTACTTACTATTCTTCATTACGAAACGTCTTCAGTTCCAAATTATGTATAGAATTGCAAAATGAACATACGTATCATGATGTCCGACATGATGCTCGCAACGTCATTATAAGGTGGCGTCAATCGAAACGAAGTGAAAATAATATTCAAGATCAGAATAGTTTTATAAATAATACTATACATAATATGCTTCCCATTAGAAATAAAATATTGTGTTCAACTTTTTATCAAACAAATCTGTTTTTCTGTCGAAGTTCCCTTAAGAACTATTTTTCGTGTATTATGTTCTTACTCTTAAATCTAAAAAAAAGGATTAGTGTAAATGATCGCTCACTGACTCTACTAGTTGATATCATTACAATCGGACATATTGCAACTAATGTTCGCTCAATTCGATAAGTCTTACAGGTTATAGTTCGTTTTTTTAAGAACTGTTGAAGTATCCAAATACCTGCTAAAGATCCCTTTTCAAACTTCATTGATTTAATAGTAATATGGATGGTGCTGTTCCATTACTCGTTTTTTTCACAAACGCAGACTCTCTATGAATATGTTATATCGCGCCAAGGGGTTATTTCTACATGATGGCTGATTCGGCCTTCTTTTTCTTCTGTGTATTTCTCTTCATAGTATTAGTATCAGATGTAGTAAACGAAAAAAAAACTGTGATGTTTTTATCATTCATGTGTTATTAAAACTTTGCAACTATTGCATTTGGCACGTAAACAGGTTGATAGTTCTTAGTCGTTGCCGATAGAGTTAATCTGGGGAAAGTTCATCTGGTTATAGCGATTTCGCAGATCAACCATCTCCCGATGACCAGTAGTCTGATATCAAAGATAATGTGAGATATCGCTAACAGATGTTTCCATTGTAATTCAACCCTATAAATTGATTCGCGCAAATCAAATTCTACCCTACATAAAGCTTACATAGATTTTAGAGTTAGTAATAAACGGGCTAAAACGTCTGAGAAACATGCCTACGTTAGGCGTGTTTATTCATCGTGGCGTCTGTAAGACTCCAAATGTCGAGCATTTTATTTGAAATGCTATTGAAATAATTGAATAACTCCGTCCTATCATTATTGGCCAAACTTGGAAAGCAGTTGTGTATCGGTAAATCGCATCGCTCTTTTGAACGGGGCAAGTTATAATGTCAAAGGCAGACGAACAGTTGATAAGTTCAAGGTTCGCTTTGGATTATTTACGGTATTTGCTATAACCCCTCTAAGTTTAGAAATATGTGTTTTTATGATGAATTCAGAATTACTATTTAGTTATATATTAAGTGTATATCAGATCCAATAGTGCTCAATACTGAAAGAGTTCATAAATGAGCCAATACATTTATATGCTGTTTTAATCCACATGTCATATTAATTTCCGAGGAACCATTTCTATATGGGAAAGGCTGGGCTCTAAGAAAGACGTAATGTTCTACCATTGTCATCCCGATAATCTACACAACACACATAAACCACACACACGCATATCCACACCCCACACCCCACACACATATATATATATATATATAAATAAAAATATATATATATATGTACATGTATAATGTATATACATATATACAACTAAATTAATACACACACCACCCCCACACACACACACACACACACACACACATATATATATATATATATATATATATATATATATATATATATATATATCAATATATATATTGTATTAGCATATACTTTACTTATAAATATGGATATGTGTTTATGTTTATATATTTACTTGCTTATTTATACTTGAAACAGCATTAACTCAGTATCGGTTCAGTCGGTTCCATCTATCATTGCCACTAGCTCTTTCAGGAAAGACGAGTAATCGTGAGCATTTAAAGTAAACGATTCGGTAATCTCCAACGACTCCGTATTCCAACGGTGGACTCCTGTCGGGGAGCTGAAGCGATCGTTTCATTAATAATCTCTCAGAATTGACTGCGAAATCCATGACCAAAGTAGTGCCGACGTTGCATGAAATGACTTATCGACGAAAGTAAATTTGGAAGCGGAGATATATGGTGTTGTTTGATGAATTGAACAACTATCAGACACGTATGATGCGACGAAGTCAGCATTCATTAAACCTTTCCTACGTCTTCCACTGTACTTGACCAGGACTCACTGCCATGAGAAAAAACTTCAGAATAAACGCTTGGTAGATCCTTGGATTGGAGCTGCGTCTTAATTGAACACTTTACCGTGGCCGTGATTGAGTTAAATGAAACCTTTATGTGTAAAGTCAGTTTGCGCTTGGATGTCAGTTTTACCTTGACTCGTAGCTGTGGCGTTTATATATTTATATGTAAATAATTTGTTCCTAAACTTTTTAACTAATCATCATATTTGTTGTAAGACGTACTACATCTAAAGGACTATATTTAGTTTCATTTAGGTTTATGCGAAAGGGGTAACCACGTAGAGGAACGCTTCGTGAAAGTTTTGATTTTCCGAATTGTGTATAAAAAAAAGCATAATACATCAATTAATAAATATTCGCCTAAGTTTACACGGAACACATCATTTACTAGAGAATTATTATATAGATGTGCATCACATTGATAGTCATTAAGCAGCAACTTGAAAACACAGTTTCCTTGAAGTTCAGTCTCATATGGTTTTGATTATTACGCTTTAAATGTTTGACATTTTCTAAAATCTTAATCAGTGAATTTGAAAACATAAGCCGTAGTATTTTAATATATATACATATACATCTCCATAAGGTGCTAAAATAGGTGTGCAAAAGCCCTTTGTCACGGGTATTTTTTAACGTCATTCACCATGAACTCATCAAGTATATATATATATATATATATATATATATATGGACATATATATATATATATATACATATATTCATATATATATGTGTATACATATATATATATGTATATATGTGTTTATATATGTATATATATATATGCATATGTTTATATATATACGTGTATATGTATATATATATATATATATGTATATATATATGTATGTGTATATATATATAACTATATATATATACACATAGGTATATGTATGTATTTGTATATATATATATATATATATATATATATATATATATATATATATATATATATATATATATATATATATGTATATATATGTATATATATATATAAATATATATATATATATATATATATATATAAGTATGTAGTTAAGGATAAAAAGGAATTAGAAAAGCGACGAAGGTAGATCTTTTTTCAATTCAGTTGCTCAATGCAAGATGTATTCCGCAAAAAGCAATGTATTTACATTTTTCTTTAAGCCAAGCTTTTCAAATACCAACATCTTATCATCAGAGGAAATTGCAGGGGTAGATAAGTTCAAAATCTGAAAAAGTAAAACAAAATTGTGGGGAAACAACAAGGCAAAGGCTGTCCGAATGCCAGTTTGAGTCCGATTGTTAGAAAAGCCGGTGTCAAAATGTCCAGCGGAGAAAGTGTTTTTTGGGTAGACCGTTACAAGGCACGAGAACTAAATTGAGAGGTTCCAAAGTTAAACTCAAGAAACCACTGTCTTATGGTGCGGCCAAAATAGATATAATCCTGATGGTAAATAGTCCAATAGATGAGTCGTTCGTGGATGCAACAGGGCTCAGTGGGTCGTGATATGGGAAATATAAGCCATATTAAACAGTCTCTCTAGTGAATATCACTCTCATTCGATACTCAACGTCAAATCCCCATTTCCTTATTCGAATATTTACTTCCCGATTCTAATGTTATCGACCATTACTTAATTATGCACGTCTTTATCTGTTAATCCCTAATTTTTGTTGCGGCCTAACATTTATTTTTATATCTATCCTTCAAATCAATTGTACTTCATTATAAATAATTTCATCTGCACATATTCCCTTGACACACCCTGGTAATCGTAATCCCCCTCGCCCTTATCTACTTGCCTCTCCCTCTAATACCCAATCTCTACTTGAACCCTAATTACCACTAGCGTCTACTGTCATCCGACTCACAATCTAGGTTTGAATCAAATTTATCATTACACCTGCACCCTCCTATTTCCTCGCAGACTCTTGCACACATTACCGGCTTGCCAGCTGATTTGATATGATAATTGGTAATTTTTCCGACGGTTGTGTTTATCAACAGGCTTTTGGAAACTTGGCTTAACTTTTAAATATTAATTTGCTGTCTCTTCGTAAATTTCAACATATTTTAGGAATCCTTTTTATATGGCTAATATTTCCCACCTCACTAATACTGACCCCTGTTGCATCCACGAACAAACTCTCTATTAGACTATTTTCCCTCTGGATTATATTTATTTTGATTGCACCTGAAGACGGTAGTTTCTGGAGTTTTACTTTGAAACCTCTCAATTTATTTCTCGTGCCTTCTAACGGACTACCTACACACCACTTTCTCCGTTGGACTTTTTGACACCGGCTTTTCTTACAATCGGACACTTGCTTGCATTCGGACAGCTTTCCTTGTTTTTTCCCCACAATCTTTGTTTTGCTTTTTAAGATTGTAAATCTCGGCTTTTCGGCAACTTATTTATCCGTGCAATTTCCTCTGATCATAATATGTTGATCTTTGAAAAGCATGGCTTAAAGAAATCATTTTTAATCAAATGAATTGCTTTTTTGCGGAATCGACCTTGCAGTGAGCAACTGAATAGAAAAAAAAGATCTGCTTTCGTCGCTTTTCGAATCTCTTTTCATCTTTATCTATCTATCTGCTCTATCCAGTACACTGAGTTGTATATTTTTCACAATAGGTTCTACTTTTCCTAAACGTTCGCTTTAGTAATGTACTTTTAGTATGTATATATGTGTGTATTGTTGTATGTATATATATATATATATATATATATATATATATATATTCATGTATACACATGTATACACATGTATGTATATATATGTATACATATGTATACATATGTATATATATATAGGTGTATATGTATGTATGTATATATATATATATGTGTATATGTATGTATATATATTTATATGTATATATATGTATATATGTATATATGGGTGTATGTATGTATATCTATATGTATATATGTATATATGTATATATATATTAATATGTATGTATATGTATGTATATATATATGTATGTATATATATGTATGTATATATATATATATATGTATATATGTGTGTATATGTATGTATATATATATGTATATATATATGTATGTATATATATATATCTTTGTATATATATATGTATATATATACATATATCTCTCTCTCTCTATATATATATATATATATATATACATATATAAACGTAGAAATGAATGAAGAAAAGTAAATATGTACGAATGACAGATGTATTTCAACTTCGATCGTTGAATGCATGGTGCACTCGGTAAACCCATGTTTTTTTCTTTCCTTAATCAGAAGCTTTTCAAATATAAAATCTTATAATCTTTGAACCACAGTATCTTAAGGAAAGAAAAATAAACATGGTTTTACCGAGTACCACCTTGCAATGGACAATCGAAGTTGAAATACATTTCCATTGGTACATATTCATCTTTCTTCTTTCCTTTCTCTTTATAATTGCTCTATCTTGTATATTGAGCTGAAACTATTCTAGTATACTTTCAGTTTCATTTATATATATATATATATATATATATATATATATATATATATATATATATATATATATATATATATGAGCTGGATTTCCGATAATAAAATTGGTCACAAGATATAAACGGTAGTATGTACTAATATTCTAAAGCGAACCTAATGAATGTTTCTGCAAAGCCTTGCTATGACTCATCACTTAATTTTGTATATTGACCTATTTAATAGTCCAGGAACTAATTTTCCGTCATCGTCTCGCTATTTTACCTCTTTTCCTGCACATTTTTCAACAACTAACTTCCCATTTAATTAGATTCGTAAACTTGTTCTCAGTTCTATCGTCTTTGATCTGTTGGAGAATCTGTTTGTAGAATTCCGTAAGAAAAGAATTACATTTCATTAACTAATAGCTTACTAGATATTTCCAAATGTTCGAAATAAATAGTAGTAATCAGTTGTGTTTTACCCATTGTGAATTGTTGTTATTTCAAATGTAAAGAAAACGTTTCTATTGCCAGATTAATCCCGGCGTTTTAATTTTAAATCGTGTGTTAAATAATTTATTTTTATGTTCGAATTTATTGCGCAATCAGTTTGATATATACGCATTTTACAGTTTTATAGAATGCCCTATACTCTTTTACATTCACGTTTTCATTCATCATTCGTTATACAAATTCATATTTCCTGATTTAACTTGTTCTTTTACAACGTGTCCTAAAGATGAGCTGACTTCTGTAACAACCAATAATGGGCAGCAAATGTATTCCTAGATGACTATTACTCTTAAACAACAAATATAATTAGCCAAATCAAAATATATGATAATTTAGACAACTTTCTCATGTATTGTTGTGGATGCATCAAATAGTTAAACATAACACACTTCCATTTGAACGTGTTTTATTTCTGTATCTAATTAATGTTGAGTTTATGCAATGTCCAGTAACATCATCTCATATTATAAGTATTTACATATCATCTACCAGTTTACCTCTAGAGTTGCATATATTTCGTATTCATCGTAAACTATATAAGTTGCCTCCGAACCATTTTTCAGAACAAATATTATCTAAATAGATGAATACGAAAACATTACATTTTATACACTTTTTAAATAAAAAATTAATTCAAGTGTTTAGATCATAATTAAGATTAGTTTTAAAGACGTAATATTTAGTGTCATATGTGATGTGTAATCTGTGTAAAAGAACAGAAAATGTTGCACAACTGTGGTGTTCAGGGAATTCATTTAAACGGTACTAATTTTACTCGTGTATTTATTTTAATATGATTTTTTTAATCCAAAAAATTGCATATCAATTTGAATAGCATGTCTTAAAAAAAAGTAGGATGTTTAATGTCCGATGATATAAACCATAAGGTTTGCGTGTAGCAAAGGCATATACCTCCGGAAAGGTTTAAGTGTTTCCCTTTCTCGACTGAAATGTATCTGAGAAATATAAAAAAACATTGCTGAACAAATACAATAATAACGACAAAATTATTTAAAACATTGATAATTAAAACACTATTTATCTGCTCAGGTTTGGATTATGTATGTGGTTTCTATAATAATACATAGTTCAAATTTGGAAAAAAACGGAAGTTTGAATTCCGTCAAACTTTCGAGCTTGGCAACACTTTTAATAGTCTGAAGCAGATGAGATGAGAACGTGATTGGCTACAACAGAGGCTAAACAAGTATTTACAAGGAACAGAACTAAAATTATCGCCAAAAGTGTAACCTTTATGTTTCATGATTTTGCCCTTGCCCTTTTTGATAGATATCTCAAAATTAAATTATTTCTAAGTCTGATTATGGCCGATAATTTCAATAAGTTGTGTGACTGTTTGTCAAGCGATTTTTGTGTTAGCCTTTTCACAAACAATTGGGTCATACCATAACAAAGCCTTTAATCGTTACCGTTGAACATATAAAACTATCCATGTCCTGATAATATGGTATTTATATATCACCTCGGCTTGTTCGACAAATTAGGATTACACGTTTACACTATTATATACTTAATAGCTGAACGAAAGGGTAAATAGGGAACTACTTTTCTAAAGTGTATTAATAAAAGTTATAAAACCCAAATACGGCACGGCGAGCAAACAGTGCTATAACCACGCCACTTCATAAATAGACAAATAGCTTGTCAAATACCAGACGTATTCATTTTCGTATCCTATATAATTGCTTTAGAACATAATCAAATATTTACTCAAATGAAGATCGCACCTTGAATATCTGATATTGAGAAATATATAGCTTCATTAATCAAACACGTCAAAAAATCTCAGACTCACATCGTCTATTTGCTTTTTGGACATAAATATTTGAATTACAAAATAATCAAATATGTGTTCAAATCTCAGACACCGAAGAACTATTTTTAGGGAATACATATTTGCTTCGTTCATCAGATATATCTTTCAAATAACGCTGTATACTTGAAATGTATTATTTTTTGACATATTTTCTGGATTAAATAATCTAATATAGAATACAATACCTATTAATCACTATTTATATTAAGTTTTATATGTGTATATATTTAGATATGTGTATCTACAGAAGTCACTAAAAAACTAATTTACTGACCATCATTAATGTTAAAATACAGCTTCCAGCTTGTGGAGGTTGGTGTGGGGTTAAAGTGGAGTGTGTGGGTTGCTAAAGAGGAAGATGCTACTATGTTTACAGTTGAAAGACGTCTATTGTTTTCTATTTAGTAGTTTATTTCTGTCTTTAAAACGGATAATTTCCAGTTTTTCATTTAAACATAATCTACATGGTGAGTTCATTGATTTGCAAGTGCTAGATTTTTTTGAAGATTTTCCACTTTATTATGAGAGTTTCTTTTGTTGTTTTTATTTTGTTGTAGTGTAGTGATAGTCCAGTTTGGGCAGGATGGTCAGGGTTGTTGAAGGAGAGTTTATGGTTGTAGAATCTTTCCTTGAAGTTGTTACCTGCCAGACCAATATAATAGTTAGTCTGGGATGGGTTTTCGGTTGAGGAGATAGATGCCTCATAGACCACTTGGGTTGATAGGCACTTTTGGTTTAGGAGCAGTTTGATTTGTTAGTACAGTTACATGTTCTTCTAGGATTTGAGGTTACTGAGGTGTTTAGTATTTTACTGTTGTGCTTTGTTATGGTTTGTGTTTGTTCTTTTACATATATATATATATATATATATATATATATATATATATATATATATATACATATAATAAATACATATATGCATACATATAATTATACGGAGAGAGAGAAAATAGAGATATAAATATATTAAGCAAATCAATCTTAAACTGTTTTTTCTGGAGATAATTTATAGCACACATGAACAAGATATAAACTACTATACTATTTATTGAGGTTTAATTTGATTTTTAAATTGATTATCATCAAAATGTATCTGAACTATAAGACTATATAAAAGGGAAGTGGTTATATAAGTTATATATATATATATATATATATATATATATATATCACTTGGTCTATCGTTGTATAACTGGATATTTTGTAAGCCTTTATAAGAATTAAAGAGATACCTTATAATGGAATCGAAACATGCACTGTGGATTGGCTATGTAGTAATGTAAGTCTGAAGTACCACATACTTACATACGCGTGTTATTGGCTCTCAGTTTAGCTTGTTCCAGATGATTTTTTTAACTTGATTTTATTTCGAGAACTTTTATTAATAGGTTAGGGCAGTAAAATGCAACATACGTATATTTCTGTGTTTTATTGGCGTTTGACAATCTCAACACCGAAAAATATCGTAACCTTGGTAGATAATGACCTGTATCTTCATGATTCACAATTTTAAAAATATGTATATATTGAATCATTTTAGTTTCTGAACTGAAATAGGTATTAACCCACATACAAACACACAATTTGTAAAATGTATTTAAGGCATATTCGTCTAACCTTCTGCAGAAGAAACAAGCTAGAAATTATAACAATAAAATATGATGATAGAAGTTACTATTTGTATTTTTCAAATGTGAAATATGGGAGGGATAAGAGTAGAAGTATTCAGTAATATATTAATTTAAGTCGTGAGAAGTATCTGACTATGGTTTCAACTTGTATTTGTCTACAGACAGATATGTTAATTATAATCTGAGGAATGTTAATATAAGTTTTCGAGAACCACTGATCGGAGAAATGTTGGAGCAGATATTCGTACTAAGCAAATGTAAATTAACTCTTACCTCTTAGATCTTATATCAATATAGAAAGTTCGAAACATATTTTTCGTTTTCATATGTTTATTTTCATCCTGTCTTACATTTCTGCGTTAAAGACAACCACGCAATTTGATTATTTCCATCATAATTATTTACCCGATTTTAAAATTCTAAAATTAATTCTATTTTCCTGCTGTTCCAAAATAACTATCTAATATATATATATATATATATATATATATATATATATATATATATATATATATATATATATATAAATATATATATATATATATATTGAGTTATTACACATTTTGTGTTCTGATAATTAATACTGTTAACTCATTCATATCACGTGTCAGATTGACCCATTCCACGTATATAATGTGAATTTCTGTAGTAAATGCACTATAAGCTGAATGAGCATTGAGCTTTAAAAGCAGCGCCTGCATATGGCCCGTGGTTGCATCATGCGAAAAGTCAGATTTTCCGGCTCTCCACTTAATACAACATATAAGAGTAGTTGCCGCATTATTTACTTGCCTAGAAATAGATTCACGGAATATATCTAAAATAATTATGCAAAAGCCTGGCGTAAAAGTCGAAAAGAACCGCTAAACAGAATGATAGAGTTATAATAGTTCATTGAACAAACTAGTGTTATGCAATTTTTACCCATCATTGAATTGATGGTATGCTGACTTGGATATCGTAGGGATATATACATGTTTATAACTATGTTAGTAAGTACGTTTTACTTGTGTATTTGTGTTGTCTTATACGAATAAATCAAATAAGATACAACATGGTAGTTTACTAGTTTATACATAGTACAGAAGCAATGTTTTTCCAAAGACTGACTCATTATTTGTGATAGCTAGTCTCTATGTTACTACTATTAACAGTATCCATAGTGGCTGTAATAGATCGTGCAGTGGCGCAATAAGTTCGATCACCATAAAAAGTACATCTAGGTCCCATTTTGACACATACACCGACAAATCATAAATCGACAGAAAAATGAATATGTGAAAAAGTTGTTATGAAAGCAATTTCGAAAAACTATACGAATAGACTAACATGTAACCTTATCATCGTGCACATTAGAAAAAGCAAATGGGTTGCATCGTCACAAATTGCTGTCTGTGAATTTTCAGGTTTATCTTAACATATCTTGTTTATTCTTGTGAACCAGTCAGCGTACGATAGAACATCATTTGCTAATTTGAATGGTAATACACTTAGAACAATCTCCTAAATATTTTTAGTATGAACCTGTTTGCAGTTCAAATTTTCAGAGTTTTGCTTATATCAGTTGAATTAAAACTTACTTTTATATTTTCAAATGTCAAACTATACTATGTGTGGAGTGTTGCTAAAAGGGTATCTTGCGGTCGGATGTGTACAATGTGTGTTTGTTTGTGTACGGACTAGCGTCCACATCGCTTAATCAGTAATTACTAAAATTGGTAAAAATATATGTCATAGTCCAACTTAGAAGTCATTTAAATTTGAGATGTTAAATTCGAAAGTTATTGTCAAGGTTTTGGAAATTGTAAAATACACACTTTTGGGGACAGCTTTGGAAAAGGTAAAATGCCCACTTTCGGGGAGAAATCCGGCTCCGTTTATATAAGACTTTAAGTATCTTACCGATATTGTAGCCAATGAAAACACATTATAACTGAGATAAACATCAATGGTTATGTCCTTTCTTTAAATTCGGTCAAAGTTAACATTTTCACGGAATTTTAACATATGTGTAAGGCGGAGTTATGAACACGCGTGACTTAAATATGTGACGAAGTGCAAGGGGTATTCTCGAACAGAGTCACCTGTAATATCTTCGTTCACAAATGAAATTATGGTTAGATTTTAAATAGGCCTTAATATAGATTATTGCCGCCACATCACGAGAGGGCTCTTCTCAGAGCAACTTTCCTGCTGTTATAGAGTGGCAAAAGCGACTTCGTACTCTAGTGAAGGGTGCCCTTGTTTTTCCCTACATCCTCTTTAGGACAAAATAGAGAGTGCAAGTTTTCCTCTAGTCTATCATTATGTTAATAGCGTGTGCGTAAATGAGTTCACATTCCTTCCTGCAAAACACACCAAAAAATATCTTCCAGCTACAACTATTTTAAATAACTTCTGTGCACGTCAAACTAAAGGGAAATTCCATGAGCAATGTTTCTTTCCAAATACTCTCCGTTGTTTGAACAAAATTCCACAAGACCGCTTCCCAGCTGGCTGAAACATTGTTGTTCTCAAACCCAAGGTTAACAAATTGCTGGTAAATCGTCCTCTTGAATAACAAAATTACAATTTTCACGGTAAACTACTTGACATCTATTGTCGAGTGGCATTTGAGCCTTGTTAGCGGTGACTCGTGGTTACATAAAATGCCCACTTCTGTTGAATTGTATGCTACAACGATTAACGATGAAATGCTACAAATTCAACAATCTATATTTTCCAAAACAGTAAACACTATTAGCAGAGTTGATAGACTACACTTTTTCCGTTAACTCATCTTTGTTGTATATTCATTGCTGTACATTTCAAGGTTAAAAAAAACTACTTCGTTCAATTTGTATGATTAAACACACTCATAAATGATCACTATATTATAAGATAGTATGTCTCAACGCAACCGACTGTATAAATATGTCGAGCGTATCGTTGAAAGCGAACTGCGAAAGTCGTGGATCGTTTTTTGTTAGAAATAGGAGTCCTATACAGAAATGATCACCACTTGATTGTATTTATTCTTAATCTCAACTTCCACATATGGAACTTTATTTACAATGCACTAATATCCTTTTCTTATGTAGAAGCTTGGATTTACATCGGCCGACACGTTGTGAAAATAACAAAGAATGAAATAGTTGTGCATATCTTTAAAATAGTATCAATTAAGTAATGCGTTACTTTTAGTTATTTCCGACAAAAAATATATATTAACTCGTAAGGTTTGCCCTTTTATGTTGATATTACTTGTTTTATTGGTACTGTGATTATAACAAAAAGAAGTGGTGGTAGTACTAATCACCGCAGTCGTTATAATAGTAAGCGTTACATTTCGACATAATTATAATATATCTGATGCTTAGATCAACATTGTAGAAAATATTGACCAATAAATTGTCAGGAGATAATCTTTTACGACTCGTTACTGAATCGGCTCCTGTAAAAAAATACATTTAACTAACATGCATTTTGTCCAGAAAATAAAACAATACAGCGAAAAAAAATAATTCGTTATAGTATAACTAAAAAAATATGTGAACAAAAGAAAACACAAATTGCAGGCTATTAATACAAGGTTATTTCGAAAATCAATATAGAACTGTTAAAATTTTGCAACTGATACATTATATACATACACGCTATACAGTAAACACAGGACATATTTTGAATTTCAATGACTATGTTTCGTTCTAGCATACATTCTTTACACGTCATAGTCGCAACACGTATGTTATGATAGTAAATTCAATGTAATCAGTTATCTTGATAAAATCTTGAAATAAAGACGGAATATTGATGAATATATACACAATTTCCGGTTATTCGTTTTCTTATATTCATTTTAAAAAGTTGTGTGTTTTTTTATTAAATTTCACTTAACTTGAAAACAGCATTTTATCCTTGCCGTTCGTTCCAGAAATAAGTCCAACGTACACATTTATTCATTTAAATTTAATATGTACGATGACTGTTAATGGGGATAGCATGTTTACTTACCAGTGCATGTCTAGGCATCTCAACAACGTTTTTCAAATGTGATGTACAGGTCGACACATTTTTATATCATCTGATGGGTTCTTTCATTTACGGGCATTTCAGATGATGCAACTGTCGTGAAGAGCAAATGATATCCAATCTCTGCATATAATTGATATGCTGGACAGCGGGATAACATCAACTACATAAAACCACAATAATATTGGGAGAGGGTGGACAGCATCATATTATCGCGTCGAATTAAACTCGACAGCATTAACTATGCGCTGGAGAATGTCGACGGAGATAAGAACGCAGTTGACAGCATAATGAATCATGGCATTTTTTACATAAATACATTTGCCAAGCAGCTGCATAAAAATTACAGCATTATTCAGACAAAACAATGTGCATGTTGGCGAGAGATGTGGCAATCAGATGATGACTATAGACGAAACTTTGAATGAAGATCTTAATTTATCCTCATACAAGTGACGCAAATGCAAACTATTCACCCTCAATTTTAAAGAGTACCTGCTTACAAATATCAACAAACTCGTCAGTAAAGTGAACACCATGTCGAGCCGAAGATGCTCTATTTATTTGCAAAACGTACAGACAAAAATGGGGCTTTCCTGTATTCCACAAAATGGTGTGGTGGGGCCCCAGTTTAGAAAGACGCCAACATTACCGGCTGAAACATTACTAACGAGCAGATTTCCAAGAGAAAATGTCGGTTGAGGCGTTTTCAAAAGAAACCGTGAATACCGCTTGCCCAAGATCTTGGTTCCGCTGGTGGTCGATGTTTGAGATTCAATAAATGGACTATTCCGGAGAAGTTCTTAAAGAGATGCAATTTCAATTCTCATAATACACCAGTTATTGGCTAAAATATCATGATTTTGCTACTTTCGAAATATTGCCCAATTTTTACCTAACATCATGTAACATGTAAATTCATTTTAAAGCCTATACAAATAAAACCTACAAATATCAACACCAGTGTTTATTATTATCATTTTGAGTTTACTATATAGCATATGTTTTTAAAAATTACATTCGTGAAAACCGATGACTTCACTTTAATCGTTTTGATATATTGCTAATTACGTTAATTAATCATATTCCAAAAAAAATCAAGATACTAATATTAAATGCATTGCATTAATTAAAACCTAGATCGCATATATCATAATACAACCGAATTATTAAACAACACCCGAAATAAATTAATCTTCAGATTTACTTGATGGCTTGAATCGATTATTCATCACATCGTTGTGATTAATTACTTGATATGTTTAATATGTGTATGTTGTCAAAAACTACACATTTTGAATAATTGGCACGACACAATCATGTCAATGCGATAGGGAACATAACCACCGAATTGGAGACTTACCTATGCGCATAGCAGCGGCCTTATAATATAGCATCCACATCTTTTGAAAAACTATAGAAATAAAAACTTATTTTTTGTAAGGAAACACCAATAAGTATAATGTTACTCGTTGAATATGTCAAAAGTTTAATAATGAATAAAAAAATAATAAAAAATAAAATGGACGCATTGTTTACATTGTACGCTTGATTGTGTCTAGTGTCAGTTTATTGTTAATTTCTGATTGTAGCATATGGCAAACTCAAAAAAAAGAAAGATAATAAATGGCTCTCTGATGGTTACAAATAACGAAATCTAAATTGGTGTGGTATTACAGCAAGCCAGAGTAAAAAATACATCCTCAGAATGAGAATAAGCAGTTTTGAACGGTTTCACTACTGTCGATAGCATTGATAATAGAGAAAGAATATCACACACAGGTGTTGACAGGAAGGGACATGTGGTAAGGCGTATTCATTGTAGATAATCAATCGTACTATCCACTTTATATTTTGTCGAGGGAGTCTTTTCCAACCAACGTGCCTGTAAGATGATGAACTGCAATAGTACGCTTACTTTTAGTATGTTATCACAACACATACATACACATGTATATCTACAATAAAGATTTGTACTATGCTACTATATAGCAGATAATTTATTCGGTATAACGAACAATAGTACTGGGAAATATCTGCAAATTCAAACAGGTAAATATCATGTTTAAAAGATGTTCGATGAGGATGGATAAGTTGTGCTAGTGCGATTATTTAGGCTAGTGTTCTTATCTGCACAGCATATCTATGTGATGTAATAATCAGTCCTAAGTGACAGTTTTCTGGAGGTAAAAGGCCCAAATCTCCAGTACGGACGATATTACTAATACTATTACGTATTACTTAAGACGTAAACTCTGCCATTGCTGGCTGAACGAAAGCCAGCTACCACCGTGGATTAAATAAACAGTTCCGTTAAGAATTCCGCACGGATTAATAAGTTCGACATAAATATTTCAAAGTCCGAAATGATGCACCGAAAAAGAGTTGAGATTACATCGTATATAACGTTGTGTATGACATACAAGATGAGAAATGTTGGCCGGATAATGAAAATAATGCTGAAAACTAGTGTATCAATGAACACGATATAGATATTGCTTAAAAGAAAATGGGCATAACAAATCTTATCTGACCTCAGTATACTGGGTTAAACTTGGCTAGCAATAACGATGTTGGCAATAGACACTAATGCAAAAGAAATGATAATAACGATGGTAATTATAATTATAATAGCATGTATAGTAATAATAATTGTAATAAAACTAGCAGTAATTATAACATTGATCATAATAATGATAAAAATATTGATAATAATACTACTAATAAAATAATTATAATAACGCTTGAACAATGTAACATACCCGAAGGATTACACTAATCCTCTCTACTTGAACAGCGGAGAAGAGAGAAGTGGGTTCGTAAGTATAGAAGGCTTTGTAAAGAACTCAGAATGGCTGACAACAGCAGTAAAATATAGCGGCAAAATAAACAATACATAAAGAAGTGAAACTGGGGAATGAACAATATATAGAAAAGTTAAACTGGAAAATATGAAGCTAAAAAATAACAAGAAAATCAGATACATGAACCTTTAATGAGAGACTAGAAAATAACGGTCATCGTCTCCCTCGTTTTTGGCAACGTCGTCGTTTTTAACATCATCATATTGATTTATAAGAGTATGTGAGCTTTGTTATGTCAGACCAATGTGTACCTGTAGCTTCAGTCTAGTTTACCCGTGCTTGTATTTGCCATTAAACCAATCAGTGAAATTATATTTCGATTACGCTAACTACCTTCAATACACGTAGAATAATTACATTTACGTTTACGTGTTATCGGTACTAAAACTTGTTTCGAATTAAATTACACTTGTCCTTGAGAGAAACACTATTTTTGACGAATTTAATTTTCGAAGTAATTGTGAACTAGCCATTTCTTAGAAAATAACTTATAGACTATTGTTGTAGTAATAACGAAGGTCGCAAATCACTGTTAACCTCCAAAGCAGCTCTCACTGCTCGACACGTGCACTCGCTTCGCACACTCCGTTTCTCTGAGACGGTACGAGACTCGCTTTTTATAATATCCAGCCACACCTAATTTCCATACGTGCAACGAGACTTTGCAAGATTTTGCGTGAACTGTATGTAATAAACATTCAGGGACGCCATGTTGGATTTCTTTCCTTCTTTCTTTCTTTCACTCGCAGCGCACAGGACAAGCCAACCCGAGGACGTTTTGCAAGTAAGCCCTCTTCATGTTCATGTTCTCTACACTCCCCCCTGATCTCATGATCACAGAGATGGCAGGGAGGCCTCGATCGCCTTCGCCGGTTGCTTCTTCGGAGGGGGACAACGCAAGCCTCATCTTCGCTTGTGCTCTCGTCCGCGGTCTGAGGGTCGAGAAACATCGCGTCCGCCGGAATACTGCTGATATCCGAGTCACTGTCCGATGGGGCTGCTGCAAGCCAGAGCGATGTCTCACTGCTCTCTGACTCTGACTCGCTCTTGTCGTCCAGTGATGGTAGCGTTGCTAACCGTAGGTCTCTAATGTGACGGGGAATACCGTCGACTCGCACTGCCTGTGGGCTGATTACCTCGGTGACGCGTCCAACTCCGTATTTGGTCGTACACGTGCCGCGCGGGTTCTTTATCCAGACGACATCCCCTTTTTTCAGTTTCTCTTTGGTTACTTCCAGTTCGGGCAGCGGGTTAGTCTCTATGCCTTTCACCCTGACGTGATACCTGTGCAAGGTGTCAGCCGGCGCTGTAGAGGATGAAACATTATCCTTTGGGGTTACGTTATACAGGTAGACTGCCTCAAATACCGTGCAGCCTGTCCTGGCTGCAATGGTTTTGACGGTTCTGTGATTCCGCTCGATGACCCCATTTCCACTCGGTACGTGGGCGCATCGAAACCTCAGGTGTACTCCCCAGCAATCAGCAAACTTTCTGAACTGCTCACTAGTGAATGCAGCGCCATTGTCGGTTAATATCTCCGTTGGGGGGGGGTGCGTTCAAGAAAAATATTGTTTAACTGACGGATGATGCTGGCTGTATCCTGCCAGCGCAGCATGCGCCATATCGCAAACCTGGATGGACCGCAATCAATGAGAGTCCGGAAATCCTCACCGTTGTGGTGAGTAATATCCATCGCCAGCCGGTTCCAATGGCTTTCCACTCCCAGCTTTCCTTTCTCCCAGCGAACGGGTGCTGGATCAATGGATTGGCATGCTACACAATCTTTGACCACTTTCCTGACGTCTGCCTTTTGTACTCCTGGTTCAACCAACTTAGCGAAATATAGGGTCCGCTTGACCCCAGGGTGCCCGGTTTGTTGGTGGACTTCTTTGATGTGATTAGATCGAACGGGGCTCATGGAAGCGGCGCAGGCGGGCTGCATGGGTTCAATAGTCTTTCTTATGGCATCAAGCCATCTTTGAGGTACTCTCGTCAAACAATCTGCTTTGTTCAGGCTGGATTTGACCAGGGACACCTCTATTGACAGCGCATATTCGTTCACCAGCTTCATGATCGCGTCGAGCCGCCGTCGGATGAGCATCTCACTCGTGGCTTTGGTTCGTATTCTGGCCCTCCCGGTGAGAGTATCTGAAATCCACTTATGGACGCAAGCAGAATCCGTGAATAGACGCAGGGTGGTCGTCTTCCAAAGGATTGCCAAGTTTATCCCCTTGATAACTGCATCAAGTTCTGCCAGGTTTATGTGCTGGGAGTCCTTTTCTGGGCGTAACCAGCAAGCGTCTTCCACCACCATTCCATCATGGACCACCGATACGCCAATGGCGAGAGAGCTTGCATCAACCCACACACTAAGGTTCTAGCTGTCGACGCACCATCTGCCTCGCGTTGGGTCTTCCTTGTGCACCCTGGTGAGGACTTCTTTGAGCATTGTATTGAGAGGGATGTCATGAGTTTCGTCATCCCATCCAGTGGTGACGTCGGAGGCTCTTCGCTTAATAAATGCCACCGCAACACGAAGCCAGCCGCCCACAGGAAGGTGTCCAACTAACTTTCCGCACAAGGAAATACGTTTCGTCGTGTAACAATACAAGGCATGTCCGGGGTTTCATTTCCTCGTTTCCAATACAGAACGTCATCTTCCTCCCAGACCTGCAAACCAAGTACCCATGCGCCATCCCGTAGCCTTTCCGGTTCCTTGCTGAGAAGGCCAAAGTTGTAGAGATGCTCCCTCACGCGCGCCGCAGATACAATTTCCTCGTCCACGTACACGTCATCAATATATGCAGACGTTGCCCGCTGAATGCGCTCATCCTTAGTCAGAATGGCGTCAACAATCATTTGCATAATTGATGGCGCCACATTAAGTCCAAATCCCATGCGGGTTAGGCAATACCTTTTCCCCTTGATGAGCACCGTTTGATAGGACCATAGTGATTTGTGTACACGCACTTGAAGGTATGCTTTTTTAAGATCCAGTACAGATACATTAGATCCCGCTTGCCGCCATTCCCTCAACTTTTTAGTGCATACGTCCGCGCGAGCTGTAAAAGGGTCCACATGCTCATTCAATTCTCGATAGTCGAGCACCGGCCTCACCTTCGGCTTATTCTGTTGGATAACCGCTATTAACGGGATCAGACACTTTGGAGGACCCAATTCCTTCTCTGAATACGGAACTAGCCATCCATTACTAATCCAAGTTTGTAGTTCCTTGTCGTATTCTGCACGAGCTCCGAGGGGAATTTTGTATTCTGGCACCTTATTGCATAATTTCTCGGGTGGCTGCTCCTCCGACCACTTCCAGGAGGCTGTCCAGGACTTTGTGCGCTGGTCGAATTCCGCACAAAAATCAGGCTGTTCCAGCTTCATAGCTGCACTCAGAGCAAGGCCCGCTTTTGCAAAATGTGCCCTACCCTCACCATCAATGCGTACACCTCCCAATTCCTTGATGACGTCCATTCCCAGGAGCATGTCGTAACCGAGCAGGTCGCCGTTTATAACCAAGGCTCGTGCGGTTACTGTGGGCCCATCGCCGACACCTGCACGAATGATGCTAACGCCACAAGAGGCAATCGAGCCACCGCCAACCGTCAATACCGGGATCCTTTCTTTATCCCATGCGTCACAGCATGCTTTGCGCACGAGGGTATGCGTGCACCCGGTGTCTACGAGCGCGAAGCGCTCACGCCCGTTTACGCGCACGCTCACTGTGGGTAGCGCCTTATTTGGTGACGATCTGGGGAGAAGACTGGCGCTATAGCTTACTCCCCTTGCCCGTTTCCCTGACAACCTCTTGCCACGTGACCCAGCTTGTTGCACCGGTAACAACGCACGCGTTTTAACGTTCCTCGATCGGGCGCGTCCTTTGCACTGCTTCGCCTTCGGCAGTCTTTTGAAAAATGATTCGGCCCGCCACATTTGTAGCATCTCACGTCTTCTGTTGGTGGTGAAGACGCTTCCGCAACTGCCGAAACCGGCTCTGTGTCCTCTTTCAAAATGTTTCGGGCTCTTGCCCACAACTCGTCAAGCCCAATCTCACTGAGTCTGGACGATGCTCGCAGCAGTCTGCTGGCGCCGTCTGGGAGTCCAGTCAAAAACGCGCATCCCAGTATTCGCTCGCTTGTTCCACCAAACGGCGCGGCTAGCCTCCTCAAATCGTCCAGGTAGACGTCCACAGTCTCATCTAGCCGAAGCCGCCGTTCGGTGAACTGCCTCCAGGCGACGAAAGGGTCCACAGCAAAGGCTGCGTATAGCGCCTGCCTAATTTCCTCCAGGCCTGGTTCGTCTCCGAGCTGCTGATACACCGAATATGCACCTTTGGTTAGCCTCAGCGGGATGACTAGTGCAGAATCCTTTATATTGCAAAGTCTGCAGACGCGCTCGGCTTTTTCCCACCACTCGACTGCAGAGTGGTCCGGAGAGGGAGCCGTCGAACTCGGGTATTAATCTCAAGTCGAATTTGTCCATCGCCGAAATAGCTTGTAGTAATAACAAAGGTCGCAAATCACTGTTAACCTCCAAAGCAGCTCTCACTGCTCGACACGTGCACTCGCTTCGCACACTCCGTTTCTCTGAGACGGTACGAGACTCGCTTTTTATAATATCCAGCCACACCTAATTTCTATACGTGCAACGAGACTTTGCGAGATTTTGCGTGAACTGTATGTAATAAACATTCAGGGACGCCATGTTGGATTTCTTTCCTTCTTTCTTTCTTTCACTCGCAGCACACAGGACAAGCAAACCCGAGGACGTTTTGCAAGTAAGCTTTCTTCATGTTCATGTTCCCTTCAGTTGTAGTAATATATAGTTTCAATTAATTATTATAGAAACGTTTACTCTATGCTTTATGAGAATATCTTAATGAAAACACATGTAATATTATTTCCTGTTATATGGCTTGAGAATTATACGCATAGAAGAGAGTCTACACTTATAGAACGCGCGATTAAGGAAATTCATATCAATAATTTAGAAGAAGAACTTATTATTGATGTTATAAGCCATACACACACACTTGATTGAGTGGTTGAAATTATCTTGAGTAAACTTTTCGTTTTCATTATCTAACTTGTATCACCTCGATTTGAGAAAGAACAAGTACATGCTGGAAAAATATTCATACGTTTTGACCATGTATTGTCGACGTTCTTTAACATTCGTAAAACATTGGCTTAAACAAATTTGACAACATTATTTTTAAACTTGAGCGATAAAGGTTAGTATTGAAAACGGTTCTGTTCAAAAAATGCACACCATTTTATAAAGCTCTAGTGGAAATTACGTTGTTACATCGAATACGGTTTTGTCAGAACAAGTCTACTACGTGATAAGAAGTGACTGGTAAAAAGGTTCTTCCATGGACTATAGTGTCACCGGAAATACGTGTTCTTACGTAATAAACTTATAGTGACCAGCACGTTGTTTCGATTAAAAAGGCATATCTTCCACTATTAACGAAAAACGATGGGGCCGGCATCACAATGCCGAAATATAACATGACGCACGAAATGCTAAAGGAATTTAAAAAATCTGGAATAATAAATCATATGTTGTACACCGAAAATACATAACATCGGAAAAAAATATTGATGAAAAATTCATCATAAGATTAGTGGTGAGAAAGCCGTACTCTCTAGTACGGTTATAATTATAGTCCCATCGATATACCGACTCTCAATGAATAAGGACACCAAGACATAAATACGTAAATGTAGCATAGATTTAGATAGAATTACCTGATCGAAACATATAAGATAAGCTTCGACCCTTATAATATTCTGAGTAAAAACAATGGGAATATTAACATTGATATTATGTTACGGAATGTTTGAGATGAGGATTTATAATTTCGGTTATTTTGCAAATTTGATGTTCTGTTTTTGTCTCGGATGTTATTCTCACAACAGTCTGATTGATGTAATCTGCGGCTTTTTCAGGAGCGTATTGTGTACTCTTTATTCTGAGGGTATTTGGAGTAGCCCCTTTAGTTAGATTCCAAGTCTACTGTGATTAAAATATCATAATAAGTCTCACTTAAACATAAACAAGTATAGTTAATAGCAAAGTTCAGCAAATAATGTAATGCTAGTTCACAAGACAGGAAAACCCCCTTTAATGCTGTTAAATCATTCACCCCAATACGATGTTTTTTTTTCGTGTACGTGTTTTTATGTTGTCCTTAACTGCAATTGTTTTTTTCTTGGAAGCATAAGCGAATTTATGTTAAGTGAAGCAAATAAAAACCTGCGTAGATATTACAAACAGCGTGGCTGATTTTCCAGTCATCGGCTTTCATAAAATAACAGAATCGGAGCTTATAAAAACATTAAAAAAACACACCGAAGTCTCGAGGAGTAATTTGAAAACTGTGTTTTCCAAGAAAACCAGCTGGATGAACAAGTATTCAGGAAAAAAAGCAGATGGACAAATTTGATTACATGGAAACAACAAAACCATCACCATTAAAAAGCAACTTATTTGCATTAAAGAATATATATAAAACGTATGTTAAAAAAGTATCAATTCAGATAATTATGTTTACGCTTACATACATCATACTGGTATTAATAAGTGTTAAATCGTATTATTGTAAATATATGTTGATGCAATGCTTAAAAAAAACACATGTCAACGCAAAACCAAAATGTGTGTGTGTGTGTGTGTGTGTTTAGGTTTATAAAAACAATATATATGTTGATGATATATATTCCATAATACCAAATCCGAAAGTATTCAACTAAAAAACTTGATGAAAATTAAGCGACACATCTCAGAGCTTATATAATGAATATTTAAATTCGAAGGACAAACACGCAGGCTTTACTCATATCATTTATTGTTTATAATTCCATGATTGACGATGGTTTTATAATTATTTCATAAGGTACACTATGTTACAATTTAAAGCAAATGCACGCAACTCTCTCTCCCCCTCTCACTCTCTTAATCTATCTGGCTCATTTTCTTATACACACATATATATATATATATATATATATATATATATATATATATATATATATATATATATATATATATATATATATATATTAAATAAAGTGTTACAACAACAAGGTTTCAGATCCCAGAAAATCGGACCTTTATCAGCGGAGTCGTATAGCTTAATGAGTGAGAACCACCGCCAGGAATTTCAAAATATTGTCCGTTGGAAAAATGGAACACTTTCAGATTTAAAATTGTCACGTGCGTGGAATATACGTAGTCAGTTATGGAAAGTTTTCGGATCAAAATAACAGCGACGCTGTATATAGAAAAAGCAAGAAATTAAATGGGAATAACGTTAACAGTTGGACGGATGGGAACCTAGCAGGTTTACATTGTCACGTGCGTGGAATTACGTAGCCCGTTATAGAAAGTATTCAAATTTAACTAATAGAGACGCTATATATGTTATCGAAAGTAACTGGAGATAACGTTAAAAATAAAAATTAATTTATATTAAGTAAAAAATTATATTGAAATAATATGCTAACGTAATAATATATTACTAAAAATATTAAATAATAAATCATTAAAAATAAAACATATAATTAAATAAATTGTAGTCACACAATTTATAAATATATAAAGTCCTAAGGATACTTATCATAAAAAATGTAGGTACTAATAATAAAAGGGGGGGGGGAATAAAGAAAATTGAAAAGGAATATAGAAGAAAAATAAAGAAAAATGAAGAAAAATAAAGATGAAATAAATACACTGTTAGATAAAATAAAGGATAACAAAATTGTGTGAAAATAAAAATAAAAGATAAAAGGCAAGAGAAGGAAAAATGGGGATATGGGGTACTGCACATTAGAAATTTTAAATTAGAATTAAAAATTTAAAAACAGTTATATACATAAATATAAAAAAAACAATCCATAATTAAAACATGCAATAATAGAAATCAAGTTTAGGGCCACAGTCGGGATACCATACAGTCCAATCCGAAATTCGGAAGCCGAATCCATCATCGTGAAATCCAAAATCCTAAAAGTCCGTATTCTGGGTAGTCTGCGGTTATTACCTATATATTATATATATATGCATATATATACAAACATCTATATATATATATATATATATATATATATATATATATATATATATATATATATATATATATATATATATATATATATATGTGTGCATATATGTGTATATATATATATATATATATATACTTTTATATACATATATACATATATATACATATATATATATATTTATATATACACATACATATATATACACACATATACATATGTGTGTGTATATATGTATACATATATATATAACTATATATATACACACACACATATGTATATATATGTATATACATATATGTGTGTGTGTATATATATATAGTTATATATATGTGTATACAGATATACACCCACATATATATGTGTGTATATATAAATATATATATATATAAGTATATATATATATATATATATGCATATCTGTATATAAAAGTATATATAGATGCATATATATACACATATTTACATATGTGTGTATATATATGCATATATATACGTATATATATAAATATATATGTATATAAATATATATATATATATGTATATATATATATATATATATAAGTTTATCCAACAAAAGATATGAGACAACTAATATATTTAACTAGTGAACATCCGGATGAAAATGAAGCTCAAAATACTGGATAGAGCATTAATAGCATGATATGAAATGAAATAATAAAATAAGATTCGAATCAAATTTTATTAGCATTTTCTTTGAAAACGTATGAGTTAAGCACGTTAAGGTACTTTCCCTGAACATTGAATTCTAAGAAAATTGGATTCGCACCTTATATATGTATATATATATATATAGTTATATGTGTACATATGTATATATATATATATATATATATATATATATATATATATATATATATATATATATATACATATGTGTGTGTGTATGTGTGGGTATATATATGGGAGTATATATATATGTATATGTGTGTATATATGTGTATATATGCAGATACATATGTATATATATATATATATGTGTGTACATATGAGTATATATATGTATATATGTATATATATGTATATATATGTATATACATGTATATATATAGTTGTATATATATCTATATATCAATATCTATATATATATATATATATCTATATATATATATATGTATATATATTTGTGTGTATTTATGTCTATGTATATACGTATCTTATCTACTTGCCTGGCTTATACCAAATGTATTGAAGTGTTTTCATGATTTTTTTAATGCAACCTGTATTCTTATACATTTGTATTGCTAGCTACCATATCGCAGAATGGTGTTTGCGTGTAGTGTTTGGATAGTATTCATATTATTAGTGTTATAGTTAAGGTTATTCGCTAATTACCATATACCACTGTAGTCCTAAACGTAATACATTATTATTATTATTATTATTATTATTATTATTATTATTATTATTATTATCATGATTATTATTTATTTATTCATATATTAGTGAAATTAAAGCTGCATTATTACTACATTTCATTATTGGGGAAGTGATCGTTTGATCAGCACCATTGAAGAGCTATTCATATTATAACTGTCCTATTTTTAACTCACCAAAACAGTAACCTGTAAACAACCGATGATCCCCGTTTGAATATTTCACGCTCAAGTTAATGTCCGCTGTTTTTGTTTCACTATTAGATACTTAAGTCGTATTTTTTATTAATCAATTTTCCAATAGGAGATCGGCTTATGCAAGTGCAACGTCTGCGATATATATATATATATATATATATATATATATATATATATATATATATATATATATATATATATATATATATATATAGATACTTATATTTATATTT
>OY744535.1:82694640-82802140 GCA_963556195.1 Sepiola atlantica
AAAATATTTATTTCTCTTTTGATTTCCTTTACTGTCTCTAATTTGTGTTAGAAGCATTGGTCTACGCGTTCAAAGTGCAGTTGTTTGCATTGTTCCCGGTGCACTGCTCCAACCACCAAGTTGTGTATTGTATTGTTTAGGGGATAGTTAGCTGCAATCATTATTATTTGAGTTTCTTTTTTTGTTTGTTCTACATTTAATGTTTATATGAGTTTAATGTATTTAGCATTAATGTAGTTAAGTGTAATCAAATAGGTGTATGCAGCTATCATGAGGTATACCGTTTCTCTGTTCAAGGGTCGTTTTGTTTGGCATTCCCAGGTGTTTGGAGGGTCTTTCTTATGCCATTCTAAACTGTTCTGTTTACACTTTTCTGTTCTCGTCTTTTTTCTCCATTCGCTGCTTAATAAAATTACTAATTTTGGCGGTAATCAGCTTTTCTGTGTTTTGGTTACGTATTTCGCGAATAGTTTTTTTTTAATTTCTTCCAAACAGTTGGCTATACTTAACAGTCTTAATTTCGCGTTGGATCACTTTGTCCTTGAATCTGTCAGTATACATTTTCGGTTGTAGTGTCATGTGTATGGGCATTAGTTTCTTCGTCTCCTGGTTAAGGTGCCTACGTTCTTCCTTCGTCTAGCATTTCAACGGTCAAGAGTATCTTGTTAGTGGTACTGCACAGGTGTTTCGTTAATTCCCTTTGTTACTACAGTATAATGTTGTTTGTACAGGGGGTTTTATTTGTATTGGGTACCTGTTTCTTATATTCTCTTTCATTTCTGTAGATTTAATGGTGTCTGCTTTTAGAACTCTAAAAAGGTATTGCTATCATGTTTGTCATGCCCCCTTATCCGATCTTGGGGGGTTTCCTCTCATCATCACCAGTGCACGTTTTGCCATTCCAAATTCTATTTGATTGTCCTTGCTAAATATTCTCGTCGTGTTTATCATCTTTTCGAGTTCCATTTTTTTACATTTTTAGCAAAGAAGTTCAAGTTGTTCATATATATGAAACGGTTATTTCTGTATCATCTGTAACTTTGTATTCAGCATCACATATTTTGGGTATGTATAAGAGTGGTGTCAGTGCTATGAATAACTATAGTGACAAGAGAGTATTCTCTCTGTATGTTTATCTCAATCAGCTGTTTTTCTTTGGCTGTAAATTCAAGTCTTCATGCTCTTATTTATTCCTAAATAAGTTCAAATATTATATAGGATATATGATACTTTCTTAATAATTCAATTGTATATACTTGTCGGATAGTGTGGTAACTTTTTTTGAAGTCAAACTTTGACATAAGAATGTTCTTTTTCTTCTCCTCAGGATCTGTCGATATATATATATCAGGTCACGCGCCCCTCTTTTCCGTATTCCGGCCTTCTGTTTTGTTCCTCAGGATTTTAATATGGTAGGTACACAGCTTCTTGTAGACTAGTTGATTAGTATCGACCCAATTTCGGTGGCTTTTTGTATTAATTAGTTTTTTTAGTCATCAATTCTGCTACGTCACATTTTAATACCGCTATGTGAGATTTTATCCGGGTCTTGCGCTTTCTATTTTCCTATTATCCTACGGTAATTTTAATCGTTTCTTCAATAATTATTGTTCTAGTTCAACCTCCCAATTATTGAAGTTATTTTTCATATGTGCCATCATTAAGCATTTCTTTGTGATCTGGTGTCTTTCCACCTATCTTGCTTCAGAAGTGGTTTGTTTGTATCGAGTGCGGTAGTAGTATTGTTTTTTCGTCCGTGTACGTGTTTATAACACTGAGTTTTATTCTTTTAAAGGTCCTGTTTTTATTATACTATTCCAATTGTTACCTGTATCGTTGTAATCTTCCAACTTGTTTTTTGCGATTGTTTTCGTCATTCATCTTTGTTAATCAGTATAACTTTGTGAGTATTAGATCGTTTCTTTTTTTTCTTTCATCCTATTTTTGGAGTTCGCTTCTTTTCAATGTTTTGTGATCTGTGTTTCCAGTTTGATTTTCCATCCAGGATTTGTCGGTCTGGTTTTGTGGTCAGTTGATTTCTTCTATTTTTACTATGATAATAACCGATATAGCCCTGCATATATGAAGTTCTAAAGAGGTGTGATAATATCTGCTGAGATGTATGGGAGGAGTCTGTTAACGTTTTCTGTTTCAAATTCTAATTTCTTCCGATTATCATTTCTGAGAGATGTAAGTTTCGTTTTATTGGTTTTCCTGAATCTTTTGATGTTTTCAAAATATATTGCTTCTTCCTTTGTCAGTTCTGTGATTTCGTAGATTTAGATCTCCACAGTTTAAGTGCTTATTAGATGTTAGTCTTCTACATTTGTGCAAGTGTTGTATCCATTAGTCTTTTACATCGTTTATCTCTGGTTGGATTTCCATGAGGTCCATCTCTACGAAACAACCTCTTTAGATGATACGTTTTAGTTGCTCTGCAAGTATGTGTTTTGTTGTCTGATAGTAACTATCCATGTCCTATATATTGTTTCGATAGCCCCTGTCGTTGCGGTTGTTTTAGTAGCCCCCACTGTCACTCTATTAGTTGTGTGTTACATTTCTCATTCTGATTGTTAGTTTGTAATTCTGTTCATTACCACTTTATTATATTTCGTCCACATTATTGTCGTACGAGAAATATAAGCTTATGCTTACCTGTTCTTGCTACGCGATATTTTTGTTCCTTATATAAGATGAGTAAACATATATATATGGTGCTTACATATTCAATAACCTGTGCCAATAATTATGTTTATTCTAGCTACAGTTACCATTGCTTTTTCGTGTGAAAAATCATTGTACTCTTGTGGTATTTCAGTCGCAATAATCATCTTAGATGGCTAGTCATCTACGAAGCATTCAAGTAGATATCTGGTAAGTTGTCTACCTCCTAAACCTTTCCACCCACTTGGTCTTTGCACAATACTTTTTCGCGGAACCAACATATTTCATGCCCCCATTTTTGTTTAGGGGGATATAATAAGATTGTTAACAGTAGTTCTTCGCTTGGAATAAAGTCATCATTATTATTTTTATTACTATTATTATTATTATTATTATTATATTTTATTATTAATATTACTAACTATAATATACTGTCTTGAGTCGCATATTTTGCTAGTATCTATGATGAACGAACGTATACAACACACGTTCATAAACGGAGGATATAATATATTAGAGGAGGGTACATTAAAGAACGAACATACACTACATTACTAACGATGGATGTGGAACGTTTTAGGAAGGTCAGCTCATGACTACAGAACAGATCCAAAACTATCCCCCTAAAAAAGCGGAGATAATACTTGAAGCGATAATATCACGACGAACGAACATATACTACACTATTCTCGCTAAGGAAAAGAACATATCAAAGAACATTTCTTCATGATAACATAACAGATTCTACACTACTTTCCTCTACATTTAGTAGTGAAAGAGAGTAATTCTATATTTTCAGCTACAGACACAGTGATCAAGTATCGATAAGTAAAATATTATTCTTTATCATTATTATTATTATCATAATTATTATGTATTTTATTTTATTTTATTTTTTACGTAAGGATTGATAATTTGTATTTTTTAAATTATTCTGAATATTTTTCTAATCTCGGATGATATCGTCACGACGTTTCTACCGATTTGACATCCGTCCTTCTTCAGATTCATCTGGTCGAACTCGGTAATCTTTATTGCCGGGTAAAATTGTCAAGTACATTGTCACTGGATTTTTAGAAACAACCGCACTGAGGACTGAATCTTAAACCTCTAAAAGGCTGTTACCTGTTAACTTATTATTAGTTAGCACGTATATCGGAAGGAAAGCTATCTCCGTGAAATCAATAAAGCATCCTGTTTGAAATTCCGTACATATTTCCGAGTTTGACATTAAGTTTCCCGAGTTAAAATAAATAACTATGAAGAAGATTAGATGTAACATCTGCCGAAATGTTGTAACAATCACATCGAAGATGAGAACTGTAACCCAAATTATACACATTATTATTATTTCTGCTCACAATTGGGTATAACACAAGATATCCTGAGTGGTTGATCAGCGACAACAACCTGTAGTGTTCCTTGGAGTCTGGGTGATAACAATCCGCTCTAGACTTGCAATATTCCATCTCTTTTTTCGATCACTACCCCAAAGATTTTCCGGTATCGCAACACCTGCCTACTATTGATTTCACACTGGCAACGACCATTGATCTAACCTGAGACTTGAGTGACAATAAGCCAGCCAAGTTCACATCACTCACTGCACTCTTCGAATGGAAGTCTGGTTAGTGCTGTCTCACCGTGGTCTTCTCATGAGCTACCCTTCTAAGACTATTTTGTGTGGTGTCAGCCGAGGGCGTTTCTCATTTTCGGGACGAGGGACGGCCATATAATATTTCTTGCAGCTAATCTATCTTGGTTCGTGCGGTAGTGTTCTCTCCATTGTGTTGTGTTAGGGTTAGTGTAACTTCCATGTGACTGGTAACCTTTCGTAGCTTATACGCGTTGATTTCCGCCTTGATGGATGTTCCTTTAGATTACAGCTGTTTTGATCATTCCAGTCCTTTCTATGGCTTCACTAATGCCTTTGATTCCTATTTCTTCCAGTCGTTTTTCTAGTGCTCCTACCATTATTAGTGTTATATTGACTTTCTTCTTTGCTCATATTTATTTCAGTGTTCTGGCATTTCCGTGCATTTTCTGCGTTTTTCCGTCCTTTTGATCTTCACACGGTGGTCTACTGAAATGGCAAATCTACCATTTGGCAGGATTCCCTCTCTTGTTTGTTATTATGACATCCGGTCCCCTTGATTGTATGAGTGTATATGTTTCTACATTCATATCCCAGAGCATTTTGTATTTTACAGTACTTTCTCTGGGTAATGTTTCTACCATTTGTCTGCGTATTCGAAATGCAATCGTTTGCACAGTTCTTAGTCTACTGCTCTCGCCGCACAGTCATGTCTGTTCTTGTATTAGTTTTGGGTTTGTTTGCTGCAGTCACTTATTATATGATTTACTGTTTGGATAATTAGTAGTTGTGTGGCACAATGCGTAATATTCGTGAGCCTTGTGCTAGGCTTGCGCTGAAGTTTCGGGAAGGCTTGACACTTTAACAAAAATGGAATTGTTTATATTTCATTTATCAAAGTCAGAATGGGAATAAAATCATATTTGATCCTGACGAAGGTAATATGAAGGTCAAAACAATTCGATGACAAGTTTTGAGTGTGATAAGGTCACGGATCAAGCTAGACAACATCAGTTATGAACTCAAAACAAAACATATTACTCGGGACGAAGGGAAGCAGGTGTGCCTGGACTGGTTCTGTCTCCCCCTTTCTTCCTCTCTTTCTCTCTCCCTCTGTCTCTCTCCTTCTCTCTCACTTTCTTTCCTTCTCTATCGCTCGTTAAGAGATTTTGAAAATGCAGACGGGGCTTTGAATTCGAACCTAGGAGACGCGTTTTTGTTGCGCTCTCAAAAAGGTTTTTAAAATGTCTTCAAATAAATTTAAAAATTTTTTATTAGAAAACAGATGAATGTTTTTCTTTCTTTATTAGAAATAAGGTTCTTTTGCAGCATAATGGTCCCAGAAGTAAACGACAGAGACGATGATAACTCACTGGTAACAACGGCGAGTAATTACGTGCACATCTTGTAACAGATCGCCCTAACGTTCGAAAAAAGTTCCCCCGTCAAACGGTTCACACTGGTGCCGGTCCCAAGAGTAACCTGTTTGGCCAAACAACTGTACCACAATTGGTTCCACGACCAAAATCAACCCCTTTAAACAAACGATCGGTTCACAGTTGTAGATGTAGTAGTAGTTGTAGGATTTACTCTTTATCACGACTTGCTATCTTTCTTGTCTGATGGCCATGCAACTCTTGATAAAAAATCATAGAAACAGAATGAAACATAAATATGTATTTAAAACGACTTCAAACGAATGCAAGACTTGTTGATAGAACATTTCGTTGTCTGAAATAAATAAATTCAATAATTAAAACCAATAAAAACTATCGATAAAAATAAAACAAAACGATTGTTCAAGAAATATCGGCGATGCGATTAAAATAACAACATATTTCAAACTACTTCTTAAATGTATTTCTACACTCAGCATTTTCAATTTTTCTGTTATTCAAAGCGATTCGTCGGAAGATAGCTGGCATGAAATATTTGCATTCTTTTAGTTATTGTTCTTATGGTTGTCTTAGTGATTTCATCTTAAATGTTCTCATGTTTAGTAGTAATAAGTTGCTATTTGGTTTTACGTTGAAGGTTTTTCTAACCGCATATCTAGTAAACAACAATTTTGAATACACAATTAGCGATGAAGGGTTCGAATTCAAACACCGAAAAACTCATTATTAAAACTGTTTAATTACAAAAAGTTTCGCATTTAACTACAAAAAGTGTTTCATTTAACCATATTTAACAATTCTGTTAAAATAATTTGGTATTGACCTTATATGGTTGCTTTTATATTGACCTTGCTGGACCAAGCGCAAGGCGTTGCACACGGTAAAATATGAATTAAAATGGATCAACATTCAAGAAAACGCAAATACGTAACATCGGACCATATTTGCAAACGTTTGAATTGAACAAAAATAGAAAGTGCCACAGTGTAGAAATATTCTACTTTCAATGACTGATTATATAAACAATTATTTGTTTTTTTGCAGGGCTATTAGCTATTATCTCGTCTGTCATTGAAAGCAAATCCTTGTAAAATACGTAAATGTTTATTTATGTTTGTGAATTGTCGACACAGTAAGAACTTAAGTTGTGTCAAACTTTTCTAACATAGGTAGTAACATGTGACTTAAAGTGGACTATGCGTAAATAATGTACATTTAAGTTTAGGCACTTAATTAGATATATATTGTGTGATAAAAACAATTTAAAAAATGAAATAATTTTGGTAGAAATTGAGAAAATTAAAGTATTGGTTAATTATGATTTCATTCACGTAAATACCGAAATAAATTTGAGGTGTCGGTCAGTAAATACCGTGTTCCTTTTAACTGTAGTGAGATAAGAAAAAGAACATTATTAGTCATTATAAAAATATAATTTACAAAAATCGACGAATAATGAGTTAAATTGCATGTGAGCAGAAGAAAAATGTACGTATTATTGTAATGTTTATTGGCTGCGAAAACGTAAACAGTTTTTTTTCATAGAAAGTGTTACGAACCGAAACATTTATATATATATATATATATATATATATATATACATATATATATATATATATATATATATATATATACATATATATATATATATATATATATATATATATATATATATATATATATATATATATATACATATATATATATATATATGAGAGAGAGAAAGTTGGGTGTAGGTGCAGTTAAAGAGAGAGAAAGAGAAAGAGGGAATATAACATGTTTTCATGTGAAAATTTACAGAAGAAAAAAAAACGTAATACGTAAAATACGCCCGCTCCCTCAAAAACAGGAACACCTAATGTGAAAAGAAAATAGAAATGTTAGATTAATGTTAGGTATGTTATGTCTAGAATGAAATTGTTTTGCCTGTTACATAAGTGAAACTGATATTACGTGTTTCCATGGAATGGGTATCAACAATTGAAAGTTGTCGAAATGAACACTGATATTTGTTTTACTCGGTAAGTAGTTGGAAAAAATAGATGTTTAATAATCAACGTGTTATGTTTAAAATTGCTTAAGTGTTTATGTAAAAAAATGAAATTATAGCTGAATCAAAATTGTCTAAAGTATAATAGCTGAAGAGATTGTTGATGCCATTCTGAATCACAGATAACTATAAGTTATTATGCTCGTTTAAAATATTCTCCAAAAACCCGAATGAGTATAACTGTATACAGAGTTGGTTGACATCACGTAACCCGATATTCTCGGAAATCAGAAGAATTAGAGGGAACGGAACTGAATGTATGTGTAATGTAGTGCATCATGTAGTAAATTAATGACAGACGAATACTAAATAGTAAAGGGTAGGTTTTTTTTTAAATAGACGTTGCTCATTAGTTCCCGGATTTGATGGAGAGCGTGTCAGTACTAAAGTTATAGAAGGACAACCTTTTGCTACCATCTATATGAAGTATGTTTTTGGAAGGTTCGAAAATGGTAAGGAAAAAGTAATATTTACTGTTGGCTAGAGAAGATAATCCCACATTTACTATAACACACTCGAGTGAATAAGCGTAATATAGTTTAGTCGCCTATAATGTATGTAGTAATTGTCCTAATTTTGACAAAGTTGCAGGGAAACTTTACATAGAAGATAATGGTTGATAGTCGAATTTTAGATTTGATTTATATTAAGTCTTATGTATCAATTTAAAGACAGTAGATGGATCACGTTTTACATTTAACCTCTTTAATTAGAACAGGTAAAGTCTTAAAGGTTTAAACCTATATTATTATTAACAAAAATGCTAAAATCTTCTGGGTAGTCCACCCATATTTGGTAAACTGAACCTCTGATACAGTGTTTTAGAATTTCTTGGCATGGCGATTGACAATTTGTATAATTGTGATAATTCGGATTACTGTGCTTGCCTTAGATGTTATTAGCTAAGATGTATGCCAATATAATCACCGAAATTATTCATGTGCGTCTTGTCGAACTTGGGACTGTTCAAGTCAAACCCAGGGGGATGTGGTGCAAAGGATATACGTGCTCATTATTATAAGTTGTCATTCACAGTTTTCTAAAACTTAAATAATCAGTACGGTCGATACTATGAACACATTTTAAGAGGTGCTGATTACTGCTACCTGCCTATTAGTAACATAACGAGGTCATGGAACTCTCTTGGATTAAATAAAGCGTCAAAAATTTGGTACAGATTCCCGAGTTCGACATAATAATGCGCGAGATTTAGAAGGCACACACCGAAAAACGTTTGAATGTTTCATTATATTATACGTTAAAATAAAACATTGAAAATAAAAACATAATACTGAAAAATAAAAATAATGAAAACTTAACGTCTGTCTGTGCATGACTCTTTCACAAAACTACAGTCGTGAATGCCCAATAGTCTTTATTTTACGCCGTCCCATGCTAGTGATCGTTTATCAATAGCACGTGCCATCCTGAATGGTTTAAACACTTGCCTTGCTTTAACACGCCTCTAAATTATTATACGTGTGGTTATGACAAACATAAACGATATCAACATACTTATATTATTTTCGTGAACTCAAAAAGTACGCAACAGTAAAATACCAGAGTAGTTCGAGCAGAAGAGTTTACAAAGGTTTTACAATATAGTACGTCTTATTGAAGTGTGATCATTTAATGACGATAAAAACACCGAATAGCTGACATTTATTTACTCAAACAAGGTAGACGTGTCAGGAATATAATGACGTGTATATGCCCTAAATATAATTCGATTTAGAAAGTATTCTAAATTCAATTGAGAGTTTCAAGTGTGTTGATGTTTGGATAACTTTATATAAAATCGCGGAGAAATAGTCAATTATTACAACTATCAAAAGTAAAACTGAATTGATATAGCACCGCTCGCTTTATCATGAATACAGTGTTTTTTTTTACATATCAGGAACTGTTCTTGTTAGGAAGGCACAGGCAGATTTTTGCCAGACAGACAACAACTGAAAGATTATACAGTTGCTAACGTACAAATTGAGAATATTACGCAGACGCAGACGTTCACGCATCATATAATTGGGAAATACAAAGATGCACCCTATAATATCTTGAATAAAATTCGAAATCATTTCTTTAATTAAAATCCTTTTAGTCTAAATAATCTTTAGTCAATGTCTGACTTGCCCAACAACTTCTAATCATAAATATAAAACAGTCTTTGTTGTATCATAAATACAACTAGATAAAACATGAACAATTCTCAAGAGATTCTTATGTACTTATATCTTAACACTGGCTTTATTTTTCCTGGAAAGGGCTCTGTTCATTTTGCACAAAAATGCAGTACTGCTTTTAGGGACAACTCCAGAGATGAAAGGTCTGGAACGTTAAGGACCATTGAATGTGAATCACACATGCCATTAGACCGCATAAGGATTATATGATCACCAACGTTGTAAGATTGTTTTACATTTATAACTGAAGACCACGGGTAAGTTAGGAATCGCCTGAAATTAATTTACAGTTGGATCGTAAAAATGGGTGTGCCTTTTGTTAACGACCGCATACTTAGAATTATTACGCGCGCACACGCACACACACACACACACACAGTAAGGTGTATGGGTATTCATCATAGAAGTCGCTCTAGACAAGGCATGAGGCTTCTTGATTTAATGAACTCAAAAGGAACTAAAGATCATTCCTTTGCAAAAGGTGAGATGAAGATAAGTTAAATTACAAACAATGTAGTAATTTAATAGTAAAATCAGAGGAAAATTAATCGAAGTATTTGCATGGCAGTTACAACTATAGTCATCTACGTCGGAAATACCACAAAGACACAACATGGCATTTGAAAATACCCCAACATTCATCGAATTCGGATAGAGAAGTCCTCTGAAGTAGCTATTGTAAGTTCTGTCGCCTGTACTATCACTTGAGAAAATGCCGACCAGACAATAATTATGAGTTCGCCCTCTACAAAAGATACTGGGCTATTTTTTTATTATTTCCTAGTCATCAGACAACCTGAGTATGAGATTATAAGAGTATAATGTGCTGAACCAAATAACCAGGCACAATCAAATGAAAGCACTTCATGAGCTTAATCGGAAAAGAAAATTGTAAAATGCCTTGCTGACAAAAAAGTCAACAACGATTCAAACATACTCGAAAGCCAACACATATTTTAGACATTTTAAGCACATTACTAATTGTGGCACAAAGCAACACACATGCTAATTACACCTGTTTACTTTCTATAACTCACTAATACTAACACTACTGCACACGCATATACATACACTCGTCTATTGTCGGGACTAAACTTAGAATATAATTTGTTTCTAACTGTTTAGTAATATTGACTTACTGGTTTCGCAAGTCTGCATAACATAAACATAGACTTTTATTAACCAGATGTGTACTTCAGTGGGCTTAACCGGCATCTAGAGAGTGCAGCACATCTCTGGTCGCCGTACTCGATTTACCCGGTCCGCGGAAGCATCGGTTATAATTTGAGCCAGTCTTTTGTTTTACGTCAGATACCATGTTGTGACGGCCAGCTATAGTTTCTTTGTCGTATTTTAAGACAACTGTTTGCATCGACTGTCGCATGAGACAACTTTACAGAATCCCCAATGCAGAAGTCAAACGTCGTTGGCAAGTAATATTCAACTAGACGTTAGGTTGGTCAAGCTCTCAGATGATCATAAAGTGATATCTATATCAGAGATGTGCTTCTCGTACCTATATCCGATATCTGAAGCGTAACTGCGGCCAGCGTAAAATCTGATTAACGACCCTTAATCAAAACACGTCTTTAAAATAACGATACGACTAAGTTTAATTGTTTAATTTCACAATAATCCATTTATATTTTTATTGTGATTTTCTAATAGAAGAAAATGATTCAGGAATTAGAAAAGTAATAATATATAACTTTAATAATTACTAGTTTATTTGTGTCTCAGCGTTGCCCGGCAAATGAGATTAACTGCAAACTTAAAAGCATCTGTAAAATCATAAACTTACGGACAGATTCAAAATGCCTTCAAACCAATGTGTTAGATGCCGATATTTTGTTATTAAAGTCAAAATAGTTTTTTTTTCATCTGGAATTTAGTTCTGATAATTTCGCTCGATATCGAGAGCCTCGTAAAAGTTTGAAAATAAATAAAATGTATTAACCATTTCTTCGTAAGAGTCCTTCATTTTGCTCCTACTTCCATGTCTTATATATATATACGCGTGTGTGTGTATGTAGGAAAATAATTTCAAATACTTAAAGCTGTAGAAGCCATACAATCCTAATATTTTTGATAGATTTTAAAAGTTTTTTGTAACTATTTTTAACAGTGTTAATCATTTTTTTAAGTGTGTGCTGCCGTCCGTATTTTCGTCTTAAATTTATTATTATTATTTAATCAGTACCATAAGCCACATTTATTTTCTTAGTAATCTATTATTGCCATTTTTAGGTGATTTAATATATATGCATATCTCTTCAGTAGTTTTCTATTAATTTTATTCGTGAAGACACACGAATAAAAATATTTAAAACAACTTAAACTCATTCTTATCATACATATTGTTTACTTAAGAAAACAAAGTAAAATAACTGAATATTACTTTTTGACATACTAAACACAATACTATAATCTGACCTTTTACAGTATATCGCAAAACTACACACACCATTGATACATACATTTTTACTCACACTATCATTACAGAATAAAAACATGTCTGATTATCAGTTTCTTCATTTAGAAGGTGTAGCTAACAATATCTGAAGAAGATTTTAATACATCACTGTTTAAGTCAACAGATTTCAATGCCTATCATATTTTATATCAAATTGAAAGAAAAACGAATCATTAATTCTTTAGGAGGATGTAATAACACATCTCATGAACATATTTTACAAAGCAACATCAAGTATACACTTAGAGGCAACACTTTGAATAAAATATGAATTCCAACAATACAAAATACGATACAAACTGTAACACACCCATTCAAAACAACACATCTGAGAAACTTATGTATACTGTCCCATGTTATAATTGGCATCAGATATACGTGTGTTAAAATCAACAGTAACTAAAGAAAATGATTCGTGAACACATATGATATGAACACATAGGTTATATAAAAAGTATCAATTTATTTAATGTACAATTGTACCATGCTTTATCACATTTCATTCTTTTAATTTAGAGCATACTTGATTAATAAAATTCAGTTAATCATATATCGACCAATACTTCTTAAAGCAGAATTCATTCAAAATGTTTACACAATTAAATAATGTAACGGCTTCTACAATTAATATCTTAAAATTCACAGCTCAAATTTAGACCAAAGCTTGCAATTTGACACCTATCCTCAACTAAAATGTTTACATACCATAGATATCAAATATTAAACATTCAATCCACATAGTTAACGCACAACGCATTTTGAATTTTAAATGATTCGGTTCGTTTTAAAACAATAGCATTATTTACTCATAATAATCATAACAAATCTATTTAGTTCTAACGAATATAGTGCGTGTGTTACTTCGAACCACACCATCCCTGTGAACAACTATTTAACTATTACAAAGTAAAATAAATATTTATCTGTAAGTATATATATATATATATATATATATATATATATATATATATGTATATATAAAATAGGTATAGATCTAAGTCAATGCCGATCTGATACATTTCTAGATATAGAGTTATAATTGTATTTCTATATTGAGTTAAACAAACACATATAAAAAGTACTGCCTGGGTATTCTATCTATCTATCTATCTATCTATCTATCTCTCTCTCTATATATATATATATATATATATATATATATATATATATATATATATAAATATATATATATATATATATATATATATATATATATATATATATATATATATATATGACAGAATACCCAGACAGTTATCTGGCGCCCATACCAAAAAATGCCGATGGTGCTGCCAAAGGATGGTTTGTAGGCAAGTTGGATCTTCCTCTAGGGCGCTGCCTTTTCAATCCCACTTTCTCGACCTTGCGTCACATCTTACCTCGGTGGGAGGTTGATCAAGATAAAGTAAGTATTTAAGGTTAAAACTTCAAACATCAGGCTAAGATCAGAGTGATATATACGTTCTGTATGATTCTACTCTGTGTAGACTGACACCGTCTTGGCCTTCGGTCTTTGACTCCACCAGTCTCACGTATTAGCTGTGCAGTTCTAGGATGCCCACTCTCCCAGACTTTGCCTTCCCACCCTGTGAGATGATAGGCGTTTATTGCCAATCTCGCGAAGCGCCAGTTCCAAGGAATGACACCGGGGGTGCTTTGTCATTTTTTATAGGCTAGAGTGCGCTTCTCCTTGAGCGCTAGATTTTCAATCCCAATTTCCCGACCTTGCCACATCTTACCGCTCTGGGAGGTAGATAACAAGCAAGTACACTTTCAAGGCTTCAAAATATCTCTTTAGCGTTTTAGCAAACATAAAAATGTGGTATCTGTTCAGATGGATGTTACACACTGTTGGCCGGTACCGTCTTGGCATCGAGCTTTGCTTCCGCCTGCTTGAGGTAGTGTGTTGTTCAGTTCTAGGAAGTCCATCGTCCCAGGTGTGCCTTCTCACACTGGTACGGGGCTATTTTATTGCAAACAGCTTAGAGTGCTTCTACCGGATGATGTCTAAGGGGTTGCCCAGTCATTTTTGTAGGCCAGAGTGCTCTTCTTTTTGAGCGCTTACTTTTGGTGTAAATTTTCCGGTATTGTGTCAAATCTTACCGCTGTTAGAGGTAGATACATACAAAGTACGCCTTCAAGGTTTCACTTTATTGTCCTGTGCAGTTCTAGGAGACCCACCCTCAAAAGCTTGCCCTTCCTACCTTTAAGAAGGGGTTAGTTTATTACCAGTCGCGTGAGGCGCCCCTACCGCCGAATGCCGACGCAGACATTTTTTTGTAGGATTGAGAACTCTTCTATTTTTGCGGTACGTTTCAATCTAACTTTCTCGGTATTGTGCAACATCTTTAAAAGGCAGATATGTACAAAGTAAACTTACAACATCTCTCCTTTGCCTTTTCGGCTTAGATCAGAGTGTAGTGTCTGTTCAGATGGATGCTACACTCTGAAGACTGGTACCGTGTTGACATGAGTCCTGATTCTGTCGGTCTGAGGTATTGCCCTGTGCAGTTCAAGCAGGAAACGCTTTTAGTCTGCCTTCTTAGAGAATGGGGTTAGTTTATTTGTAATAGCGTGAAGGGACAATACCGGGGAACGCCTATAGGGGTTCCCAGGTATTCTTTTTTTGTAAGTCAAAGTTTTCTTCTTGAGCGCTAGCTTTCTAAACTCAGTTGTGTCACATCTTTCTGTTGTGCGAGGTATGTACACATACATAAGCCATTGAGGGTTTTACTAGAATTCATGGTTGGCAGTTTGGATAACATCAGAGTGTTGTTTTTGTTTCGATGGGTGCTACACTCTGTAGACAGGTGCTATTTTTGCCTTCGGTCCTTGATCCCGCCGATCTTAGGCAGAGCCCTGTGCAGTTCGTTGTGGTCACCCATCTCCGACGTTTCTTTCTTACCCTTTGACAAGGGTAAGTTTATTGGTAATCACCTAATGCGCTCTTACGAGTAATGCTGACGGAGCTCCCCAATCATGTTTTGTAAGTCAGAGTGTCAGAGTGCTCTACCTCTAGGGCACTTACTTTTCAATCCTACTTTGCTGACCTTGTGTCACATCTTACCGCTGTGGGAGGTTGAGTAATACTAAATAAGGCTTTAAGGTTATACTTTGTATTTTTTACTTAGATAAGAGTGTAGTGTCCGTACACCACTACCGTTATTTGCCTTCGGGCGTTGAGTCTGAGCTACTGACCTCTGCAGTTGATGGATCACCACACTCTCGGGCTTAGTTTCTCTTTGAGGAGAGTTTTGTTTATTACTAATCGCCTGAGGTCGCAACTACCGGAAAATGCCGATAGAGCTGATACCTCCTGTGTTGTAGTCTAGAACACATCTAAGTGCGCTTGGTAACCACACTTGACTTTGTGGCAATCATTCCCGAGAGAACGTAAATTAAAATAATATACTTTGTGTCTAACGTCTTGGGCACAAATAAATTGGCCTTTTGACAAAGCTACATGTAGTATCTGTTTTGATAGATGCAACACGTTATACAAATATACTGTCGTCGCCTCCGGTCCTTGATTATGCCAGTCTGAGGTATTGCCATGTGCAGTTCTAGGGGGTGCACCTTTTCAGATTTTTCATTCTCACCCTGTGAGAAGGGCCTGCATTTTTGCTAATCGCATGAGGTGCACTTTCTGGAGAGTGTCGACGGGGCTGCCCAAACAGTTATTGGTGGTCAAAGTGCTATTTTTCTAGGGCACTAGGCTCTCAGTCACACTTTGCTGACCATATGTCACATTGTACCGTTGTAAGGTGTATAGTAATGCCCTGTAAGACTTACAGAGGTTTATGTTAATATACTTAGGTATTCATATTTTGATTAGAGTTGTTTGAATTAGATTAGATTGGAATATTAGATTAGCTGAATGCAGTATCTTGCATTATAGCAAATTGTATTTATTACGTTTAAATATGTGATTAACAGTGAGACAGACGGACAGGAAACACCCCTATTTATATAAGAAGTTTTGACAGCTGATAATTATATCTTTGTTCGGCAAGAAAAAATACGATATTTATTGTTAAAAATAAATATTAGTTGTAACAATTTTCATTAAATAAAGAAGATATATATTGATTTGATTTAATTACAGAATATTAAACTGACCACATAAATTATTCTAATAGTAGAACAATACAATATGTGCTTAAAATTATTAAATCTTACATCATAGTATTATTTAATAAGTACTATTACAACATAAATTATGCAGAAAGATGAACACAGTAAACGTGCATTACTACGAGTTTCTGCAAATAATTATAGTGATCACTTTTTAAGTAATAATTAAAACCGTATAATTACATGTTTTCGATATTTATTTAATGTAACCATAAATGCACAACTATATTTAAGAATACATCAAATTATATATAAATAATTTTGTTTAGTTTAACCTAATTGGCATCTTTGTAAATTATCTAAATTATGCATAACATTTTTTATTTGTTCAACTTGGAGCGATATGTTCAGGAAAAAACGAGTTACTCAACAGATATTACGCAAGTAGAAGGTGTTTACCATTTTGATACACAAAAAACGAAATAACATGCGACATCGCAAAAGCCATGGGAATATGAGAAATATAGAAACGACAAATATTTTTTTATATATGCTCGAATGAATAACGAAATACGAAATAATGATTGCGTGAAAATAAGGAAAATAAAACAAGTAATTGTGAATAAACCGCGGGGAGACAGCAAAGAGAAACCAAGACATAAAAACAGAGGTGCATTGCAAGTCCAGGCACGTTTCAGATGAGGACACCTACATGTGAATGAATACATTTTACCCGCGGGGAAATATATTATTTTTCAATATTACTAGATACACTATTAACAATCGCATTGACAAGACACTTACCGACTGGGAAAGGAACATCATTTTCAAAATAAAAACATGATATTGGCATGTTTTATATGAGTCTGAGTGACGTACGTATATTTGTACTAATTATTCACTATCATTAAGGTCAAAATAGAAAAAAAGTATTAATTAGTTCATCAGGTAGCAGATGAGTCACAACCTTCAGAGGATTGGATACATGGGTGAACCTTGACAAAATGTTGTTATTGTAGAATACGCGCCGAAAATTAAACATTGTACTCCAAAACGAGTATGATGTAGTCAGCACGAAGGACGAAACGTGTCATTGTGTTCGACAGACATTCAATTATCAGAAAAAGTGTTCATGGATTGTCCGTTTAGTTTTAGATGAATCGTTACTAATGCTGTGTAACTTCTAACTTGAAAACAAATTGAAATATTGGTTCTCATCGACTTATCCTCACAATGAAACCCCATCAACTGGTCGTAAAGTGATGTACGAAAGTCTGCCAATTTTGAATATCCGTAAGTAATATACTGCATAATGATATTGTAATTACCTTAAAGTAATAATTGATAAACAAGTGATTAGTTTATTATTTGAACAAATAAGATGTTAGTCATATATTTTACTATTTTCTTTTAATTACGTTTTAAAATGTCGTATTTTAGTGCTTTATATGAGGTAATGATGTTTTAGGATACTAGCAACATATTTTACAAGAATATAATAGCATAAAGTCTATAAACAAACAAAGATGAATATTCACGTATGTCAATCCGATGATTTTATAGGATAACACTGTATCGAATTAAATGTAACCTTCCCGCTTAACGAAACAATGACATCTGAATATCTAATCTATGGATACTCCATTTTACTTGCGAGTAAAATGCCCCTAAAATCTGGCCAGGCGTTAAGTACCCTGTACCTTGTCCGCTAAAAAAAATATTCGCCCTCGCAGGTCAGGCATGGTTGTAAGTCAATCGGTTGTAAGCGTGAGCCACCTACGATTTGAAATTAATTATTCAAATATTCCAATAAGAATACACACAGATATATCATATTTAACATAGCATTTGATAAAAAATTAATTTTAATTAGTGATATTGCTAAAAAATATGTACTGTTTAGTTACAAACATAGTATAATCATGATCTACAATAGTCATATGTAGATGTAAATGCTCTGAAAATGTCACTTAGAAAACATTTGTTTCATACTAAATATAGTTTACTCATAAAATTATATAAATAAGGATGCATTACGGTTAATTATTAAATGAGACAGCCGTGAAAGTCGCCATGTGTGTTTCTGTATTAATGTCAGTTATGGAAATGTTGTTACTACGTTGCCGTTATTGCTAACCTCCACTTCCGAAAGAGTAAGTAATGCACAAGAGAATGGTCTCATGACGGCAGAAAAATATAACATTACCATTTTAAAGGAGGAGGTGATGTCAGGTAGGTTGGTTCTATGATGAACAGACATGACTAAAACAAAGTGTATTATGTTTACTAAATCGGTAAGAGTAGAAGAAATCTTACTAAACGGGACATTTTTAAGTTGATTTCGTTTAATGCCAAACACTAATATAAATGTTGTTCAAAAATGTTCAAAAACACAGGGAGAGAGATAGAAATAGAGAAGGGGGAGATAGGCAGGGCGACCCAGAAGTGAGAGTAATAGACACCCTATAAATAAGAACGGGCAGTAAACAACTTACATGGAGTGCGACAGATATTAATTAGGAAAGAAATGAGTCACTCTGATATTAAAATATGTTCTTAATCTGCTACTTTTAGTTTAGTTCTATCGTTTGCTAGATGATTGTTCACACATATTATTTGATCTGATGATTCATAAAAAGCAGTAATATTGTCTAGGTTTTTATGAAAAGGATTTTTATTCCATTATTTCACTTTACATTTTTAGATCTCTTTGTTTATATTCTACCTCGATATACATCGATACCCCTCGATACCCCTGTTTTCACTGCAGAGTTATACTTATAATAAGACTGATCGACTATCTAATAGAAATCGGGAACATTCTAGTTTATTTAGAAACATTTGTAAACATAAACTACATTGACGTTTTTTTTTTTTTTTTGGTTTGTAAAACTTAATTATGTTCTACAAAACCAAAAACAAAAACAACAGCCCCTCTCCCTTTCTCCCTCCCCTTTTTTATTTTTATTTTTCCTACCCTACTCCCGGTCCTGGATATGACCTTAAACTACATCCGATGGTGAGATCCGGCTTACGGACTTTGGGGAATGTGGAGCCTCCTCTTAATTACCATTGCTCCCAGGTCCACTCTGACCCGGAGTGGTAGTACCTGTTAGGGTCCCAACTATGGGTTAAATATAAACAGATATTAAAAGGGGAAGGAAACAAAAAAGAGAAGAAAACAAGACCAGATTCGGCATTAAATAATCCAAAAACAGTTGATATGCCGTAAAACAAAACTACCAAACCAAAAACCCTGATTAAACATTTGAAGATATAAAGAACTTGAAGCATAAAAACTTTAACTATAATGACCAGATTCGGCATTAAATAACCCAAAAAGGGTTGATAAACAAAACAAAACTACCAAACCAAACCATCTGTAAAAATATAAGACTGGTTCGCATGCATACCGTCTTCATGAAACCATCTAGTTGGCCTCTGGCATTATATTTTACAATTATTATATGTGAAGAGAGGTATATAGTGCTTACGGAAGAGGGCGCACGGCTATCATGCACATTTTTATACACTATTGCCAACAATTAAGCCACCAGATCAAATCGTGTCATATATTTTATGCGAATTGTATGAGTGTGCTGTCTTTACATAGTTGGGTAATTTAACAAGTCAGGCTATAAATGCAGATGCATTTTCAAACCAGTCATTTTTAGTGACTTTTATATAATCATATGGTGTGTGTTTACGTACAGTACGGACCCCCCACTGTTATTTATGATGATAGCCTGAATAGGTGGTTATAACCCATAAACAAATGATTAATACGAAAACACATTCTAACCTGAAGGCAGTCTTTCGATTCTCTAAGAGTTGTGTATCTCTTTCTTTGGAACTGTTGAACCGTTTTCAAAATAACAAGCAGAGTTCTTTAATAGTAGGCCGCTGCTAATTAGCACAAAAAAACGAACATATTTCTAAAGACAAATATATAGAAAAATGTTAGCATGAAAGAGAGAACGCGGGAAGTAATTTCAAAGAAAATTAAAAAAAAACACAGGAAATAACGAGGGAAAGAAACAAAAGTGTTAAATAACAAATAAAATAATAGTTTCGAGTATGTTATTCTTATTTTATATTTTCTTGTGTTTTTATTTGCATTTGAAGGTGTTTTGCTTTCATAGAATGCGTATAAAAGGAGGCTGATGACGCATAACTTTGTAACAAAAGAAAAGAAATGTTAATCGAATGAAAGGGAAACACATAAACCTTATCACGATCCCTTTAAGGCGTTTCAAGAAAGACAGGTGGAAATAGTTTTATATAAATGGTGAGCTTGAATTAAATACGCTGATGAAGAAAATATTTAAAACGTATTAACATTCAAGTAAACGAATGCATAGTAAAGGTGACCAAATGCACGCATGTATATATGTGTTATTATCGCGAGTTATAACTGCTTTAAATAATGGTATTTTGTTATTTAGTTTCACAGACTATCAACAGCAATTGAGTCAATATATTTTCAAATGGTTTACGTTTTGTATTCGTCTCGTTTGTAGATTTATTTTTTCTGCAATCTAATATTTTGAAAATATATACATTGTAAGAATCATTTATAGAATCGTGTTCATTACAATTACTCTGGACTAGAGGGGACTCTCGAGTAGTTGTGACTAGAACAGGTCCCACGACCAGATCTACCGAGCAACTTATTTTAGCATTCATCAGGAGGATGACGTATTTTTCATGATGTGGTTAATTTTGACAATTGAATCTACGAACTTAACTGAGCATATAAGGTTTTCCTTTTACACACTTTGGAATACAATAGAAACATATATAAACATATACACGGACTTACTTATGAATACATACATATATATATATATATATATATATATATAAATACACATATATATATGTATATATGTATGTATATATATGTATATATATATGTATTTGTATATATATATATATGTATATATATATATATATATATATATATAAATACACATATATATGTATATATATATGAAGTTAAATGGACGAAGAGGGATAAACATGCACGAATGTTCAAATGAAACTTCAAATGTTCAAAACAGGGTATATTCTGTAATGAAATTATGTTTATTGTTCTTTCCTTAAGCCAATGCTTTTCAAAGATCAAGATCTTATCATCAGAGGAATTATACAGATAGATAAGTTGGCAATAGAAAAGCCAAAGTTCAACATTTGAAAAAATATGAAAAAATATTCAGAAAAAAGATGGGTGAGAAAAACAAGTTCGAGTAAAAAGATATTGGGTTTGTCCAGATGGTAAATTGTCCGCCGATAAGGTGTCCAATGGAAGAGGGTTTCAATGGGTTTCATATGTGTGTGTGTGTGTGTGTGTGTGATACACCACTGTATACGGTGGGCAACCACAAAGGTGTGATATCATGGTCGCGGTGCAGGATTGTTAACACCCCCGCCGTGCAGATCGTTTGACAATACAAAAATAGATACAAGTTCCTCTAGGCCGGGATGGCGACGATGATGATAGCGAGCGATCACTGGGCGAACAGCAACCTATTTGCTCTGTGGGGGCGAACGATCATTTAAAGTAGAAACAAAAGGAAAAGAACAATGTTCAACAATTCGCTCTGCGTTTGTGTCTGTATAAAAAACTAATTATATATACAAATAACAAAATTGATTTTTCATTGGTCAATAGTAGGATTAATTTTTACCGGCTCGTAAATGTCTTTAGCAAGGGTGATTTTTTTTTCGCTAAGTTATTTCGCAAGTTCTCTGTGTGTGCGAATTCTTTACACAAGTTGTTGTCACAAGCTTAACGAGCGAAGGTGGTGGCTAAAATTTCATCCGATCTGGTTCTTCGGCGCACGCCACTTCAGTCTTTTCGGGGCGTTAGTTCAACTCTGGTTCATACGTGAAAAAACACATAATTTTTTTGAACAGGCGTTTTGTTTTTGTTTTCTCTCTTTCTCGTGCGTCTGGAGTCGTACTCACCCCTTCTCCGCCATCCTACTTTCTGCCTATCTTCCTGTCTCAATGAGTACATGGGATTTCCCCGTAACCGACCGTCATTGGAAACAAATGATGACAGGCTCACATAAATCTCTGTCAAGAATGCTTTGTATGTTCCTGGTTGTGACATCTCCAAAACAACCGTAAATACTTGTAGTTGTAAAAAACGCGCTACTCACCCACACCCTACTATTGCGTTTTAATATTTCAGAATTACAATTGATGTATGGAATTCTCTAATCTCCACCTTCCAGCTGGCAACTGTCCCCTCGAATCTGGTGGTAATTGATTTTGAATACATTACACGATTCCGCAGGACTAGCTGGCCTCTCGTTCTGTCATTCGAATAAGTCCATTTCTACGTCAAATGTATACTAGTTTAATATCTCCACTTCGTCTCGTCGCAGGGCGCTGTGTCGGTGTAGTATCACCACCAATATGTATACTAGCGCGTCATCAGGGTACTCGAAACCTCATGTGGTTCCGGATACGTTGTCACCCACACCCACACACATGCCTTTATATAATCATTGACATTGAGAGTGCTCTATTTATTGAATTACAAAGAAAGAGCTTTGCATTACGCAAACTAAGCAAAAGTCTATTTAATTTAACGACAGTGCTTTACCCAGGAAGTGGGGAGGCTCATATAGTCATCACCAGATAGGGTGTATCTAGAAATAAAATTCTAATACATTTTTTTAAACTTAGAATTCGAACTTGAATCACGGCCGTCGTTATATAAATTCCAATGCCTTAATCTTTAGATGTCATGTTAGACTTGTTTTTAATTCATTAATGCCATCGATAAAAATTACGTTTGAAAATTATTTCGAAGTTAATGAATACTTCTTAGGAGTGTAGCTGCATTCTTGGAAGGATAATAAATACACAATACGAGGAAAAAGGTATAGTTTCCAGATGAATTAATAATCCTATGGAAGTTAGTCACTGATTACAGATGGACGCATGTGCGTTATGTTATTGCTTAAAACGGTCCTGATTGATGGTGGGTAAGAACCACTATCAATAACATCACGAGTAAATCTCGACTTATTGCATCGGCCTTTGTTATAGACTGTTGGCCCAGACCCCAAATTCCATCTAGATTTGTGATTTTGTCGGCTTGGTAAGAGCACTGAAATATAAAGGTTGTAAATGGAAGCCTATACACCCAAGAATACCATGCTATTTTTCACAAGCTTAAATATTTTCAGTAATGATAACGGCGGCCATCGTTAAAGATTACCGCCAATTTTTAAATAAAATATGACAGCTTACTTAAACCTTCCTGGTACATATACCAATAAGAATAGAAACTTGTAACTTTACTCATTTTATTCCTAGTTAAATTCTGCATCCCACTGTATAGGTTATATTACACTATTTATGTAACTTCTGCTTAATGATTGAGAAAGTGTGGTGGAAAAAGCACATTTTACGACCTTGTGTTTAAATATATATAAAATAGTTTCTTACCAAAATAAATACACAGAATTGTTTAGAATTTCTTACTATTTATCATGTAGATACACGTATATCCTTACAATAAAATGAATTACATCAGTTTATTACTGCATTTTTGTCACCAGGCAAGTAATTCTCCACCGCGGTATCTGTGCGATTTTATATTCTTTAAAAGTTTAGTTCATCACAGCAAACGTGTAAAATGTGTTAAAAAAAGAACACATAACTTAACATGGTTGGTTACCCTTTGAAAGAAGATATAAGGTTGCTAACAGGATAACTCATACCTTTATATATGTCAGACATGACAACTTAAACCCCAAAACATGGTGATAGATACTCAAGTATTTTGCAAAGAAAATGTAATTCAGTCAATTTTCTCTCAGTAATTTTATGCCACAATTGAGTGTTAAAATAAAATGTCCTATAATAAATAAATAAATAAAACATTCATGCACAAAAATATCAGTTTAGTAAGAAAAATAAATTAGTGCACGGGTATAAAATATATACATATGTGTGTAGAGTTAACCTTCACAATCAGTGTCATTATGACTATCATATACAAGTCTATATGCACCGATTTCACAACAGTTGCGCTTGGCACAATTGCATATACCTGCTCATGGTACGTTGGTTTGCAAACATGTACATATGTTTACATCATGACACTGGCTTTTTTTGCATTTACTAGAGCAGTTTGATAATTCCAGGAGACTAACTTGAGCTGGAGGAAGATTCATCCAGCTAACAACTAGCTCCCCATCTTCTATCTTCCAGTCATGCCTATCAGGAGCTGGTATATCTGGATATGGTTGGAGACTGCTTTTATATATACCTGAAAATATATAAATGAAAAAATAAATTTAAATAAACCCTTAAGGAACGCTGAATGTCCTCTACTAAATGCAGTTATTGCGAATGTAGAATTTACTTTATTTTTTTTTTACATTGTCATATATTTTTTTAAGGTTTCATCATTTATGTTTAAATGAGATTTACATTTATCATGAAAGAAAGATTTTAACTTTCCTTATTAACAATTAAACATTAGAAATTATTTATCATTTACTTGGAAATCTCAAAAAGACATTTAACATTATTTACAACCTACCTGCTTGGTAGTTAGCTCGCTTAATGTGTTCTTTCAGTGCATCTGCGTTTGGAGGCATTGTAATTTCTAATTTTGTTCGCAGTCTGAAACAGTTGTACCGCACTTCATTAATACTCATGATAGGTTGTCCATACAACCTACAAACAAACGCTTCACAAGCTGCTGCTGTATCTGGTTGTACATCAAATTGCTCCCCAAGACTTCTGAAAGCATTGCAAAACTCTTTCTCTTTCAAAAGGAAATTAAGATCTTTATTTCCCTTTTCCATAGAAGGCGCTGACACTATCACATCCAGTGAAGCAATGTAGACCGATCAACGCTTGGCTGATATCATATCCAATGCAAACTTCTATTGCTTTTACTCTATCGTCCTGAAATTTGTAGTTTTTCCTGTATGGAAATATAACCGTGAAGGAATAAGGGATTGCAGAGCGATTCCATTGATAAAGACGTCAGTATCTGGACTTACGATGATGATGTTAGCACTGTTACTAGCTGCAAAAGTAGCATGTAAAAATATCCGTGTATCGGCTTTTTCTTGTGAGGAGCAAAGTCTAGTCTCTTCTATTATGTTCACCTTATAATTAGCAAGCTTTCCAGGCGAGAATGAATGGGATTTGCTTTTGTGTCTAAGAAGACCTTGACTCCTGTTAATGCTGATGTTAAAACATTGGACCAGGTTTCAAAAAGGTATTCTACCAGTGACTCCTTGTTCGCTCCAACCGGGAGAAAGTTATTCCACTGCTGGGGAAGGGATTGGCAATGAATTCGCATCACCTGAGAACCACCAGCTGTTCTTTTGGCCCGTTAAGGATTCTTGATGGAGACTTGCTGGTACGTGTCAGCCACAAAATGTATTTCTTGTGAACTATTATGTGTTGCCCAGTTTATAAGTCGCTTCAAGATTACAAGAGAGGTTGAAAAATGTTCTCTCTTCAGGTAGTTTGTTAACATTAAGTGTATGTAACAATGCCATGCCGTCCACTACATATATGCCACCTATAATTGTAGTCTTGGATAGGTTGTGTTCAAGTAGACTTTCAAGTGCATGAAGTAAGTTCACCTTGTTGGTCTTAACTAAGAATCCGTGAGAATCTGCGAGCGACAGTGGAAACGAACCCAATGAATAGGAAAGTGGCTCTTGTAAATTGATGTTCCTATATTTGCCTATCACAACCAATCTTGCGAGGAGGTTTCTGCCAGCTTTCAAAGTGATTTATTTTCCATGTACATTATGTCTGGATTTCTAAGCGGTAATAGTGAATGTCTTGTAATCCATTTTTTTATGTTGGAAAACAAGTCCACTGTTTTGGTTTGTAGATGCTCTCTTCAAAATTTTGTGAACTCAGATTCACCTCTTGCATTTGCAGACTGAAGATCAGTTTGACAGATTGAGTTGCAACAACCCCTGGTTCAATATGGATCAGCTCATCTTGTTCATAGTCGAATGGATTTACCATACTATTTACTGTGTCAACAATCTTGTCAACATCAGCTTTGTCACGTTTCATACAACTTGGTTAGAGATCCGATCGAGTTTCACTATGATCTTTTTTGCCAGCCATGGCTTTACATTCACGGGTGATTGATCCTCTAGCATGATGGGACCATATCCATCTGTTAACTGCACCCTTGTTAGGGCTGAAACCTGTAATACCCCCTTTTGATTTTGAGTCTCGGTTAGCAGTTTGTTCGATCGTTTGGTCACAAGAAATTGTGGCAAAGGCATTTGGCTCCTTTGAACAGCGAAGGCACCTTTCAGGCATTGCTTATATATCTCTGGATGAATGAAGGGAAGATTACACATCTCTAGCCAGTATACAGAAAGGTATCGGCTGTAGTTTACATGAGTATAAGCAAACATCCAGGGTAAATGTTTTCTTACACTTGCTAAGTTGAGTTCCCAGTTTGCCTAACGAGTGCCTCTAAGGAAGAGTAGGAGAACTTTAACCATATCGATGTATGAACTCCAGAATGCAAAATTCTGTTTTTTGTTGTTGGCCTGAATGAAGTCTTGATAAGAAGACATGGGCAAGTGAAATATTTCTCCCTTGAGTATTTCTTGATACTGTGGTCCTGTTATTAATGATTTCACCTTTTCAGTTTCAACTTCAGGAATGTTATTCAGGTAAGTAGTCAATCGCATCTGCTGCATTGCCTCAGCCACCAGTTTATGTACTCTGATTGATCGGTTGTAAAGCTTTCCTGAAAATACTCCATTCACTGAACCTGCAGCGAAAATTTCAGATTATATCATGATATCTTGAAGTCCAGCATCTCTAAAGCGCTTCCTCAAACAGCCAAGAAAGGACATTACTATGTGATAAGCACAAAGTCTTATCACCAACCTTTCCAGGAATTGTGGATTATTCCATATGATTTGCTGAGCTTTTGCATAGAAAGCTTGGTCCATCACGATAAACATTTTTCTCTAACTGTAGTATGTCAGCAATTTTAACACTTTGTTGTAGAATGGTTAAAACAGTATCAATTTCAGTTGGGCTGCTATCACTTACAGGCAAGTATCCTATAACAGACTTTGGTGGAACTTGGATTTGGGATAGAAGCTGGTTAAATCCAGTCCAAGATGGTAAGATGATGTTAATGCTAAATCTCATCATGTAGTAGGCTAAGTCAAGCTGCATAAGATATTGCAGCATAGGTGCATTATCAGACTGAAGGAGTGAAACATGTTTAGCATATGGAACTGGACCTTCCTTCTTTCTCTCGGAGTATATTGCCAAATTTACTTATGATGGTTGCAGTGACCTTCTCTTACTTTTCTTCACAACTGTAATGTTAGAGGAAAAGGGTTTATAATTAAGAGGATTTGCACTGCTCTGGATAATGATGCCATTTGTGTTATGGGCTGTTCCAAAGTCGTTGTTATCCCACACCAAAGTTGTCGGAATGCCTAACTGGATGTTAGATGGAAGAGAATTTTCTCCACGAGAGATTTCTAATTCAGCCAATGTTGTATCATTATTCAGGACAACATAATTAGACGTGCAGTGTATACCACCATTTAACAATTCAATTAACTGGGCAGATCCAGACAAGTGTCGAATAACCATCGCAAGTGATAAATGCTTAGGCATTAATGTTCGTCCTCTAGATGCCAAGGATATCAACTCTTGAGAAATGGAAAGAAACTTTCTGTTTTGGTGTAGATACACCCACCTTCTTATCTGTTTATGGCTCGTCAGAGGAACCCACTATCCACGCGAGGAAGTTGTATAAAATATGTGGAACAATTGTTTCTGCCTCTTTTAATATCAATACTTCTGAAGTTGGTGGCCATGGCAGAGAAGTGTTTACTTCACTTATTGTATTCTTTAGTTCTATAAATGTTACAAACATGTTCTGCAGATGCATTGGATCCGTATATTGATAGTTTGGTTGTATGCTAATGCCTTTTTTGATGGTACATCAGTGTCATTTTCAGTTGTTGAGGTGTCGGTTTCACTTGTTGTTAGCATTGTCTCTTGAATTATTTGTTCATCCTCAACAAGAGAAGATGTTTCAATATCATTTACATAAACAATATACCCTTATGTCATGTTTTAGGTCTATGGAAACATAGCTGAGGGAATTTCTTAATAAACCTCTGTTTGAGATAAGTTGTCTCATAAGACATTGCATATACTCCATGAGTTTCCATAATTTTTTTTTATGAAAAGTTCATTCAACTTCTTTAGTCTCATGATCGTTTTATTGTCAATGATTTTGGTGTTTACTGTCATGGGAAATATCTTAAATGCTTCATTGTACGAGATTTCCTCTGGAGTGTTCATTTTAGTTGGTTTGGACAAGTAGCGAGTCAAAGTGCGATAACTTGTTCTTGATATTTCACCTCAATTGCTACACAATCTTGATCTTTTATCTGCATGAGCAGCGATTCATTTCCACTTTCTGCTGCAGCCTGTTTTAACTTGACTGCATCTATGGTTGAGCAGGTAACAAGTAATTCTTTTTTTCTCTTACCAGTGAATCTGCATACAATTTTTTTTCTTTTTAGCAGAGAATACATATCTTCGGTGAAATATATGTTGACGTTGCTGGTACTGAAGTTAGCTCAAAACTAGAGCGAAAACTCCTGTTCTTTTTACTTGGTAATTCATCATTTTCAGCACCTGCTTTACTGTTATCAGCTTGAGTTGTGGACACTGAAAAGATGACAATTTGATACTTATGGATAATTTTCAGAACCGGTGTTAAGCAGCTAATTTATATGAAATCTATGATCGTGGTTAGTTTTATATATGCTGAGAGAAAAAATTATATATGCAGACCAAAACTGGAACCATAGAGAAAAGTGTTTCCAATAAAATCTTCTGCACGAATTAAATTTGTGCAAAATAGAATTACGTCGAACTTATCATGAAAATTATAGAGTCTCTATTTACTGCCCTCTCCACGAGGGCAGAGTTAGACACAAAGTCGGTGTTTAATGTGTGGAAAATGCGCCCTAAGGAATACTCTTGAGTGGAACTAAAATAAAATTTACCTCAGTCTAGAAGGATTTCTCCTGCACTGACCAAGGACAGAAAAGATGAAGTGTCAGAACAGATACTACACATTGCTCCTTGCGAAAATCTCCACCAAAATATTAGATTTTTTAACACTGTACATGTTTTTAATTAATGATGAACCTTTCATTTCACCTAAGAAATGTAAATTACCTATTTATTTTAATAGATTGCAAAAGAAAGTTTTTTGTTTAATATTTACTTTAATCAAAATTATTAAACTAGAGAGTAGCTACTAAAAATAAATATATTATTATTATTATTCGTTTTCAAAGTTCCAAAATAATCTTATCTATCGGCGGAGACAGTGCTTTTGTAAACAAGAGTACTGCCCCCCCCCTATGGGTATGTCTTCGAAATTGTTATTATTAAGAATAAGAACTACTAACGATGTAATCTTACCTTTAGAAGTAACATCATCTAATTTGTTTTCTATACTTTTGGTAGAAGTTGTTAGAAGCGCTGACTAATTTTTCGCGATAATTGTTTGTGGACCTTCCAAATTCTTCCATTTATCCACATATTCTAAGAAGCGAGTCCCTGTTTTTACTGAAAATGATTAATTTTGTGCTTTTTCGAAGGAAAAATACAAATAAAGCAATGTTTTGGGTCAATGTTTACATACATCGTTTCTTCTTCGCTGGAGGTCGCCATCTTGTTTGTTTATTTTGTAAACGCGATTCTGAGGAGTTCAGTGGCTAATCTCATTTCGGAGGTCGGCTTTTTTTTGCGTAAATTAGTGAATTAAAATATAAATAATTAATTAATGTTACAGAACTACGCCTGTGAAAATTGACTGAACGCGTTTTATGATTTTATTTCAATCACCATGAATTTATAATTGAGTGGTCTTTTATAACCGACGAAAGTAAACGTTTTCGGGGTGGACAAGCTTTTTCTTTATCTCTCCATTTCAATCTATCCAAATATGATCTGAGGTTAAGATCGGATTGTAACTCTACCTGATGAGATCTCAGTTTATAGTAACTGTTGATCGATAGCATCGACATGCCAGTGTCGCAGATTTCGTACATGTCTGTGTAAATAAAAAAAAATTATCATATATATATATATATATATATATATATATATATATTAAATGTATATATATATATCATTTTATAAAATATCAATAGGCAGTGCAGCACAATGCTTTCAGACTTCTATTTGTAGTTATAATTAAATGAAAACAAATGATACATTTTCTTTTTAACGTATGGCACCATGTAAGTGAGGGCATTACCTAAAACACATATAGGTCTGCTTCATCTTATTTTCAACCACTCTTTTCTCTAAATCACTTCATATTTCTATATATACACACATTATATATATATATATATATATATATATATATATATATATATATATATATATATATATATATGGGAAAATGAAAAAGGAAAACCAAAAAATGGATGTTTTTTATGTGTGCATCAACGTTTCGTCTTTATTCATAAGACTTCATCAGGATGGTAATATAGAGAAAAATGTCATGCAAGTACAGACACATGTAGGGTTGACATATTGGGAAAAAGGAAGAAAATAATGACCACTACTGGGTGGACGTCCGTACTAGGCTAACTTATATACATATATATATATATATATATATATATATAAATAAATATATATATATACATATATATATATACATATGACGATAACTATTAGTACATTCTAGTCTACAGCCAAATGTGTGTTTCATTCTTCATATGTATATATATATATATATATATATATATATATATATATATATATATATATATATATATATATAAACATATACACACATATTTTTAGTTGGCGGAGGGAGGGGAAATGTAGTATATGCCTTATGCGCTGGAAGCTTGATGAGTATGATGTTCTATTTCGAACGCACAGAGACGCCTTTTTTTAAGAAAGATACGGAAAGAGAAAGACACAAGACTGGGGCGAGTTATTGAATTAATAACATTCTCTTAAATGTATCGTACGATACGCTCGAAAATTGTATATTTACTTTAATGTTTTTTTTAAATACGTTCTGGGTTTGTTTTAATTTTTCTATATTATTAGAATCTGTTTTAAAAAACGATTTCATTGAATAAACTTGTTTAATTTATATAATAATTGCACAAACATTACTAGTTTTTTAGTAAGAAAGATAAACACATTTCACAGAGCAACTTAATGACTGTATTTTATTTTTTTAATTGTGGATTTTATTTTACGTACACCTTTTGGTATTTGATTAAAAAAAACTTGAAATAGTATTATATTTTTACGCACTTCAGTGAGTAAAGAAAAATTGTATTACATTTTACGCAGTAACAGTTAAATTTTGTTTCAAAACTCTTGTTATTATTCTGTATTATATTTATTAAAATTAAAAATAGGAGTGATTGTAGGATTCATTTTTTTTGTAAAAAAAAACAAACATATGTTCCTGAGTAATAAAATAAAACAACTTGCAAAAATGTTTATATATATATATATATATATATATATATATATATATATATATATATATATATATATATATATATATATATATATATATATATATATATAATATATATACATATATATAAATATATATAAGTATATGAGTATATTAATATATTAGTATATATTAATATATATATATATATATTAATATAAATAAATAAATATATTCATATATAACAGCACAGGTAAATACAATTTTTTTTTTTTGCAAAACATTTATATGGAAAAAAACGTAGATTTAGTATAAGGAACGTTTATCTTTTTGTATTTAAATTCCCGAAACAGTTTTTCATGGTAAACAACTGATGATCCCTTAAAATAGTATTAGAAACAAACTAATATAATAACTGTAAAAAATAAATTGACTTACATGAGTGATTTTCGACTGGAAGACTTGGGACTATAAGTTTTTTTTTAAAAATAGTTTTAATGGTTGAGAAACTTCCGAGACTATATATATACATACATAAATACACATAAATATATCAATATATTAATATATATATATATATATATATATATATATATATATATATATATATATATATATATATATATATATATATATACATCATAGTATAAATATATATATGTATATACTAGATCTGAAAGATGAGACACACATAAAGATACAATATATATTAAAACACCTAAAGTTCATAGAAAGGAACTTCAAATCCCTATGCTCTAATAAATATTGTACTTTTACAAATTTATTGTCATCTCCCATCTCTAGAATGTATTGCTCTATTCAAGATATTGAGCTTTATATTATCACGATAGATTATAATTAAACGATAAGTCAATTATCGTTAATTTAATTAAACATTTCAATGTAATATTGTAATATATATATATACATATGTTAATTTATTAACACATACATACTAATAAATTTATATATATATATATTGATATATAATTTCATGAACATACATATCTATAAATTTATATATATATATATATAATTTTATATATATATTTATATATATATATTAATATATATATACATGAATAGAAATAAACTAATATATATACATATATATATATATATATACATAAATAGAAATATATATATATGTACATACATATATATATATATATATATATATATATATATATATATATATATACTTACTTTCTCTAATCCTAGGTCTAGTATAGTATTATATTTGGCATGTTATTACAAAGTTTCAGCAATTTTAATTTTCATCTTCGTGTGTCTTATTTGCTCTAATCATATATCTATATCCCTCTGTGGCTTATATTCTCTCTCTCTTTCGCTCTCTCTCTCTCTCTCTGTTTCTTATTCTCTCTCTATCTCTTACTATAAATCTCTGTCTCTGTTTTAGTATTTTCCTCTTTCTCTTATTGTCTCATATATATATATATACATATATATATATATATATATATATATATATGTATATATATATAGATATGTATATATATATATAGAGAGATATATATATATGTATGCATATAAATATATACATATACATATACATATAAATATACATACACATATACATATATATACATACATATATATATATATATATATATATATATATATATATATATATATATATAATCTATTGCATCTGTGGTTGTGTGCAGTGTTTGAGCAGTTCACTCTTACATATCATTTTAATCAGACTTTACACATTGACACGCTCGATATTTTTCACATAGAGATTAAATTCTTGAAAAAAGAATTCATTCACAGATAAAATCATGAATTACATTAAAGTTTAAAATAAAATATCTGAACTTCTTAGCTGATAACATATTTTTTTCGTTTTGAGCTGGAAGTTTTCTGAAATAGAGAAAGATTAACATCAGAATAATGGAGAGCATTTAGCAATTCTGTTTCGCTCACCTGAGAATAGTTCAATAACGCTTTGAATAAAAAGCACATTTTCAAAATAAATAAAATATTACCCTCAGAACATTTCGCTCGCAGCTTTCTCAATATGCCCTTTTTAAAGGTTTCAGCGAAGCGCATTTTAAATATAAGGACTAAGTTTGCTTCATGAATACAGTTTAGATTATGCGCGTCCAATGCTTTTTTTTCATTTTTTTATAAATATCTTTTAGCCACTACCATACATACTTTTTAACCAAAACACATACACTGTGTGTCAGAAAAAAGTAACACATTGAAATGTTTATTCTACTGCAGTCGACTAGTCGTTTTATCAATTTTGTGTATGTACAGAAGAATACCAGCCGATGTTGGTATCAAAATAATGATGACAATAATCGATCATAAGAATGGTTTGCCTTATATGGTTATTAGGGCCAAGGGAGTTGGGATTTGATTGACCTTACCGATGGAAACGTAAAAAAATCCAAGCTTGTGTCCTAATACATGTAGCAATACACATATTTGGCGACTACACTATTAGTCGGTTGGCGATTACAGAAAATAGAGTTCAGTCGGGGTTAGCTAGTGCATTCGAAAATCAAATTAACTTCTTGCGTAATAGAAGCGTACGTTATCTAATATCGCTGAAAGAGGGGGTGGACATAAACAAGGAAATCAGTTGTAATCTCGGAGAGAACCGAACCTATAGATATGACTTCAGATTTGTGATAAAATGAGAAAGCTAATATCCGAATTTCGGTGTGTCTCCCGGTAAATAAGATAATTCTTGATACTGCATTGATTTATTGGTAACTTATGAAGACTGTTATTGAATAACTATTGGTTTGGTCAAGAAGTGTGTTCATTGTGTTAAGGAAGGAGACACCGAAACATCAAGGTTAGAAACATAACAGAGTTCATGCAATTCATTTTTTAGACTTGATTTTGAAATCTTGAGAATGTCTACAATTTTTCTGGTTGTCTTACGACAACCTTTTCAAACTACTGCTTTCACTTGGTCACTGTCGATTATTTTTAACCGGCCATAGTGAGGAGTATCTCTCACTGAAAATTTACGTTTTCGGAATCGAGCAAACAATTTCTGGTACACCTGCCCTGTAACACTTCTCATCATACACAAGGTCTATCTATATACAGTTTACTGTAGTTTTTGTTTTTACTTTTCTGTAGTAAAAAAAACATCAGATGTCAATAGTGATCTGATTGATCTTCAATTTTATGGCCAAAACACAAACAAACGAACAGAAGAAAACGCGAACATATCAGTAAAAGGTATTTCCGAAAATTTTATGATTTCTTAGTGATGTGGTGAAACTGTTATTGTAACTATCCGGTCACAAACGTGTGTAATGCAGTAGGTGGTTTAGTGAAGGGCATGACGTTGGAAATAATGGTGCTGTTAGTATTTGAGATTGTACTGATACTGTTACACCGGATGTTCTCACACAGGAGAAACTACACCGGTTGTCACTATAAATAGTGCGAGTCACCATAGACAAAGAGAAGACAAAGCACAGTCTTGTAACTGTCTAGCCAAGTGCTAGTCACTTTCTTACTTTGTTAATACACTTGTTAAACCAACCCTCGACTTGACTTACTTTATTTATTATTTACTGTTAGACAACTTCACAACATATTGCCGACGAGGAATCGAAACGATTTCACTGCAAAAAAATACCCAAACTGATTCGCAAGATCTTCACGGAAAAAAAACTCATCTTCGTCAGATATTTGGATTCGCAAGGATTAACAGCAAATTAACTACTGAGTAGTTAAGCGAAAAAAAAACAGAAACTCAAAACTTGCTACCAAACATCGAAAACTAGAAAACGCGAAAGACATTTTATATTATTGAAATAATTGAATACACTGATACTTTTATTTTTGTTCTCTTCAAGTTTCACTCACTCGTTAAGATAAATGTTATCCGCGTCAACTATTACAGATATTGTGTAAGTTTGTCGTTATTATTATGACAACATCTGATATTTGAGCAAGACCCGGATTAACTATTTATTAAAACGGTCTACCACAGAATTGTCGATAAACAAAGGACGGACATTGAAAAAATATATTCGCGTAATTCATTTGTGCTTCTAACAAAGAATTGTTATATAAGCAAGTCGCATTTTTGACAAATGAAAAGGGGTTAAAAACATTCCCCATAAAACTAGTCTTATCAGGCTTATAGCGACGCACATGGTTTTGTAAAACTACGTACACATATATATATATAAAAAAAATGTTTTTCTTAGTTTTGTTTTTTCAACAAAAGAACTGGGATTGAATTTTTTTTTTAAAGAAAAATATATTTCTTGTTTTGTGTATTAGTTGAGCAAACTAATTATATTAAGCACGTTGTGGGGAAAACTGATTCATTTTTACAAGTGTAAATGGTGTAGTGCATAACTTGAATTCGTGAATGATGGACACTGAATTCAAAGATTCTCTTTTTCAATTACTTAAATTCCAAACGGAACAAAATGTTGCGTTACAAAGACAGCAAGTTGAACAACAAATGGAACTTCAAAGAAAACAAGTTGCAATTGAGGAGAAATTTAAAAGAGAGTCGTTGGAACAGCAAAAAGCCCACAGAAAAATGCATGCTGAATGAGAAGAAAGATTCCAAGAAAAACTGCTACAACAGCAGAAACACTTCGAAGAACTATTGATAAAAACACAGGAGGAACAGAGAACATTTCTGGAGGCAACACAGTTAACGAAAGCAAACGAGAATCATACTGCATTCTCCCAGACGGCTGTGTGGAGCGCTATCGAAATTTTCAATTATAATCCAGAAGACGATGTCACTTTTGCTCACTTCTATTGAAGATATGAGGATATTTTTGTATCGGACTGCAGTACATGGACAGACTCTAAAACAGTTTGATTTTTGCTAAGAAAAGTAGGAGCTGCCGAGCATACAAAGTTCGTGAATTTTATCCTTCCAAAAAAGACCAGTGAGTTGAACTTTCAGGAGGCAGTTACTTTACTAACAGAACAGTTTTCTACAAAAACTTTTCTTTACCACAGGAGATACAAGTGCATGAATGTCACTAGAAGAGAGGAAGACGACTACATTACGTATGCAAGTATAGTAAATAAACTTTGCGACGATTTTAAATTAGAGGAATTATCATCGGATAATTTTAAATGTCTAATATTCTTGCAAGGTCTGGTTTTAAATAAAGACTCTGAAATCAGGCGTCGTGTTTTTAATAAACTCGAAAATGAGCCATGTCTAACAATACAAAACTTAGCGGAAGACTGTGAACGTTTTGTTGGGTTGAAACAGGACAGTCGTGACATAGAGGAAAACGGACTGTCTCACATTAAAAAAATCCATCAGAAGAAAAAATTGACTTCAATGAATAACCAGAGAAAAAAACATGGAAAAGATCAACCTGGACCGTGTTGGAGGTGTGGAGATAACCATTGGTACAATGGGTGTCCCTACATATTCAAACAATGTGACAACTGCCACCAGAAAGGACATAAGGCATCACGTTGTAGGAAAGAATCTGGTAGAAAGACAGCTATTAAACTTACAAAAATTGAACCTGAAGAACAAAATATCCGGAAATATGTACAGGTCAAAATGCTTAAAAAAAGTAAGACTACAGCTTGATAGTGGGTCTGACATTTCCATCATTAATGTACAGCCATGGAAGAAGCTTAGGAGACACACTATGATCAAATCACAAACAACGCCGAGAAGCGTCAGTGGTGAAAAAATAATCTTCGAACGGGAATTATTGACGAATATTTCTTTCTCAGAATAAGACCGTAAAAGCCAACATTTTTTGTTATGCGAAAATCGAATAACCTTTTTGGAACTGATCTGATTGAAAAGTTTAGCCTATGGGATCTACCTTTAAGCTCCTTTGGCCAAAAGGTTGAGGATTCGAATGTGGAGTCAGAAAAACTCAAGAGGGAATTAATAGAAAATTTTCCAGGCGTATTTTCAGGCGGTCTTGGAAGGTGTACAAAAGCGGTAGAAAAGTTCGAAGTTAAAACAAATGAACTACCTGTGTTCAGAAAGAAAAGAAATGTTCCATACGCCGATATATAGCAAATAGACGGTGAATTAGAAAGACTCGAGAACATGGCTCTCATTTCAAAAATTGATCACAGTGAGTGGGCTTCACCTGCAGTTTATGTTAAGAAAAAGAACAATTAGATTCGTGTTAGTACCGACTTTTTCTACAGGCTTGAACAAGGCATTAAAAGATCACCATTACCCTCTTTCAAGCCCTGAAGAAATATTTGCGGAACTGAGTGGAGGAAAATATTTTTCTAAAATCGACCTCAGCGACGCTTAGTTTCAAATCCTAGTCGATGAGGAGTGTTCAAAACTGCTATGCATCAATACCCATAACGGATTATACTAATTTAACCGACTTCCTTTTGGGGTAAAGGTCGCCCCTGCGATTTTTCAAAAAATTATGGACATGATGTTAAATGGGATGGATTTTGCTGGGTACCTGGACGATGTGTTAATAAACAGCGTTAGCAAAGAAAAACACAAGACTCATGTAAGCCAAGTATTCAAAAAAATCCAGGATTATGGGTTTAAAATCAAAGATAAGAAATGTACTTTTTTCATGGAAAAAATAAAATACTTAGGGCAAATCATCGATGAGCAAGGAAGAAGGCCAGACCAAAGTAGGGCAATGGCGATAAGGAACATGCCTGCTCCAAAAAATACTGCATCCCTACAAAACTTCTTAGGGTTGGCGAATTACTACAATGTGTTCGTACCAATCATGCATAAACTAAGATCACCCTTAAATGAACTGTTAAAGAAGGACCGAAAATGGGTCTGGATGCAAGAGTGCGAAGAAGCGTTTCAGAAAATTAAAGATATCTTAACGTCTGACTTGTTTCTGGCACATTATAATCCCAAGCGTGATATTGTAGTTGCAAGCGATGCCAGCAACTATTGTATAGGAACATGCATATTGCACAAAATGGATGATGGAAAATTAAAACCCATAGCCCATGCATCCCGAACACTTCTATCAGCCGAAAAAACTACTCTCAAATGTAAAAAGAGGCTCTAAGCATTATATTCGCGGTAAGAAATTTCATCGTTTCCTGCACGGTAGACACTTTCTGTTACCAACAGACCACAAACTCTTATTAACGATTTTCGGATCGAAAAAGGGACTACCACAACACACTGCAAATAGACTCAAAAGATGGGGTACCATTCTTCTTAACAACAATTTTCAAATGGAGTATGTACCATCTAAGAAATTTGGTCATGCAGACGGGTTATCAAGGTTGATACCTAAGCAGCCAGACCCATTGGAGGATAAGGTGATAGCAGCTATTCAAGCGGAAGCTGAAGTAAAAAAAAAACGTTATTAATCCCCAGAGGGGATATTTTCAAAGAGGGGTGTTACACCGGCCGTTCTTACACAGGGGAAACTACACCGGTTGTCACTATAAATAGGGCGAGTCACCAGAGACACAGAGAAGACAAAGCACAGTCTTGTAACTGTCTAGCAAGTGCTAGTCACTTTCTTACTTTGTTAATACACTTGTTAAACCAACCCTCGACTTGACTTCCTTTATTTATTATTTACTGTTGGACAACTTCACAACAGATACCAACCCATTTATTTCATCAAAATATAATTTTGAAAGTGAAGTCAAATTACAACAGTATTTGCTGGTTAATAAAATCAGTAATTGAACACAATCCTTAAAAAAACTATATTTACTTTTATCACGATGATATTGTTTTTTTACTACATTGTGTTACTTAAGTGGTATATATATTTTCCAAAAAGTGTAATCATTTAATACTCCAAGGGCTGCTTACAATTAAAAATGCGTTGACACGTACCAGATTAAATGAGTAACACGACTTTGAATTGTTAAAAACAGCATTACAGTTTAGAACTCATAGCAAACTTGAACCATAGCTGATAAATTTAAGAAAATACATAAAAAACAGAAAGCAATTAAATACATATCTATCTATCTATCTCTCTCTCTCTCTCTCTCTCTCTCTCTCTATATATATATATATATATATATATATATATATATATATATATTGGTACTTTATGCTGCTGCTGTCTATGGCAGTAAGTAATGTGTGTCGTTTCAAATAGATCATCCGATGGGGATGCATTATATTTTTTACAAATTTTATTAAAAGTACATTTTTGTTGGCAATAACCTGCACCAAACTTCTAAAAATAATAATTGACGAACCACAATGAGACATTTGTTCTGTTAGAAGAAATCTATTAACTACAAATAGTGAAGAAACAGCCTCACCCGGCTTGTATATATATATATATATATATATATATATATATATATATATATATATATATATATATATATATATATAGTCTCGGAAGTATCTCAACCATTAAAACTATATAAGGAAAAAAGCCCCAAAAAAAACCCGTAAGTCCGAAGTCGTTAAGTGGAAAATCACTCATGTAAGTCAATTTAATTTTTACAGTTATTATATTAGTTTGTTCTTAACATTATTTAAGGGATCATCAGTTGTTTACCATGAAAAATTGTTTCAGGAATTTAAAAACAAGACAGTATTTAATTTCATGGATTCCAGCAGAGTTGATCAAACCCCACTTCCCTTAAAAGACAAACACTAAAAAATTCCGTATACTAAATCCAAGGTGTGTTCTGTATAAATGGTTTGCTAACTTATATTAGTTATTAAAGAAAAGAAAAAAGTCCTCCTTACTGGTGGTCGTCTATCTAATAAAATTTATCCGTTACCTACAAAAATGTTGCGACATTTATATATACATTGCGCGGGTTAATTTTACTTTAAATATATTATCTATTATTCTCTTCATCCATTTCTACTTACATGTCTATCCATACAATGTGATGTATTTATCTGTGTTATATGAAGAGTGATTAACTGCAGGACCCGTAGTACGGTGCTAATTTGAATCTTTGTACATGTATAAATGCAAGTACTTAAATGAAAGGTGATGACAACCTGTGAAGACAGAGAGTTTAAATATATATTTATAACATGCGCAATCATATTAATGAGTTTGATACAGATAAACAGCAGAGAAGAAATAGTAATCGATAGCAACGGCAAATAACTAACAGAAGTCAATAGCCGCAAATTTATCAGAAAATTACTAACACAAACACAGGAATTTGTTAATCACAAAACACATTTGTTTTTTGTTGTTACTTGTCAAAAACAGTTTAACTACAATGACAGCAACACCATATAAAAAAGACAACAATTGAACCAGAACATGAAACAAAAGTAAGGATGTATTGCAAGTCTTGTGAGTAAACAACAGTTTTCGCCTTGCCAACGAATGCTCGTAGTACAAGGTTAATTTGTATCTTTGTAGATGTATACATTCTACTGCTAAAATCCAAAGTGTAAAAAATTTTGATAACAGAGAGGGGAAATATATTTGTAACATGTGCAAGTATGTTTAATGAGTTGCATACAGATAAATAACATGGAGGAACTAGTTATCGATATCAATCGCAAAGCACTAACAGAAGTAGTAAACTTTATGAACACAAATACGGGAAGTTGTTCATCACAAAACACATTTTTTTATTAAGTTGTCAAAAGCAGATTGACTGACAGTTACGGCAAAAAGAATATAAAAAGGAACAACAAATAAACTAAGAAAATGAAACTAGGCAAGTTTTTATTGCAAGACTTGTGGGTAAACAACATTGTTTGTCTTGTCTTGTGGTGCATACATAAATATATAAGCAAAAGTCCCCACTCACAAAAAGGCAACACACAACTGGCTATAAGAAAAGCAAGAAGCTAAAAGTTTATGCAACTCACCGTCAGAGATTGACCATGTGCGTTGTTGATTGGCATGGCGAAGTAAATCTTGCCTGGAAATCAAATTCGCTTGAATTTAAAAGACAATGATGGGGGTTTCAATAACATGAATAAACATCAGCTTGACAATAAGTCTGGTTCCATTGCACACTTTAGGGAGATCAATGTTACGCTGCAGCATGATGGGGGATCCAATCCTCAGCTCCAAATTATGTGGAAGGAAATCCTGGAAGCTCTAGCGAATTAAAGAACTCTACCGTATATTCAACAACATCGCTTACGCTAAGTGCTACATAACATTACTTGCAGGTTTTCATGACACCAGGCATTACCCAGCATCATCATTTCTAGGGAAAAGGATAGCGCGTATTTACAACTAACCAATGTCTTTAAATGTATTCTCCAGATACGAGTAAACATTTTTATTAAGAACTGAGAGATAGTGTACGATCGTAGCATAGCCATCAATGTCTGACAGTCTATCACCAGGATTGACTGGCAAACAACCTTCCCCAATATCCAGTTGACTTTTTAGCAAACTCGGTCGCCGTTTCATCTCCAAGCCCAGTTGCACGCATATTTCTTTGTAGTTGCAGCTTCTCGACTAATCACCAAAAAAAGATTCTTTGAAACATGCATGTATTTAGTTTGCTGGGGTACAATTCTGAATAACAGAACACTGGTGTAGAACTCCTCTTGTTCACATATTTACATATATCTTTGTATAGATTTAACAGAATTACAGAACTCTACATTGATGTGAGCATAAAATACTTTTGACAACAGAAGTGAGTATGGTACAATCTATCTGTTATTTTGAGTAACCTATGAAGCCTCTCCGGTTGCATGCAGCATAAGTGATCAAATATATCCCGCATGTGACCTTCTGCGATAGGGTGAGTATCCATCCACTCCAGTGACTGTCAAGCGGAGCAGGTATTTGGGATAAAGCTTTATAGCATGGAAATCACACACACACGCACACACATATACAGTTGTAACGTTTTGCTAGAGGGTGGTTACAATACAATGCGACACTACTGAGTTTGTAATTATAACCACTGGAACATCTGTAAAAAGATTGAATACATATTGACATCATGTCCTATGAACATATACAAGACGAAACAGTTGGAAATAAATCCTACAACACCAACTGTGGCAATGCAATTCCGACAGCTACATACTTAGACAACGGAGTTGTAAAATCTGGCAGTAATATGAGACAGGAAAGCTAGAGCAGCAACCCTAGTCGAAGTCAGTAATGATGCTGGCTTAACCCTTTCATAGATTGTTATACAGAAATTCTACGAACCTGATCGCACTCATTTTTGAACCACGCGCCTTAACATTTAAGTGACTCTCGAAAATGCTCGTGAGTTCTAATATCGGAAGATAAACCTATTCCTTGATGTCCCTGAGTCTCACATAAACAAAAATAATTGCTAAAATCAGAATTAATGAGAACGTATGAGTACTTTCTTATTTGTTGTTGGGGAACAGCAATATAAACGAATGTTTAAACAAAGCCGAGAAAGAAGAATATAAGTAAATAATTAAAGTCTTATGTACGATATGAAAATAAATTGGAAACTTCAAAAGATCTCTATCATTCCCGTAATCAACGATCATGAAAAAGAATTTTACACATTTTTTGGCGAGTATACCCGGTGAACGAATCCGAGAAATATAAGAAACTAGCTTAATGAGGCGGGAGAATCTTAAAAATGTATCTGTTGAAGTCTGTTAAATAGCGGGTGAATGTATGGCATCCTGTTGGATGCCCCATCGCATACAAAAATAACATAGTTAGAAAATTAAAAATAAATACTTATCTATATTCCAAAGTATACATATATCTGTCACGCTCGATTATGTCTCTCTCTTTATATGCATATTTTCTTCATTTAACTGTAGCCTCTCTATTTCTTTGTTCACTTGCCTCTATGTTTTATTTCATTATGGTTAATTTATTTACTCTTATTCCGAAAAGCTTTTGAATTATTTCTGTCATTTGTCTCATCTCACTATCTCCTTGAGCATTAGTCTTTTTATGTACGTTATTTGTATTGTCATGCACTATCTAAAACATTCATATGAAGCGGACGAACGCACAGTGGCAAGCAATCAACGACCAAGTTGTTTGAGTTGTATATACATATAATAAGAACGTGGGCATTAATGAGCAAACACATTTGTTTTCAGTCTGTAATATTTGCCTAGCTTATAAGCTGTTTTATAGTGACACATTAGTTGTGTCTTTGAGACAAACTGAATTAGGGTCACCATTTTTATCACTGTCTATATGATTTATAACACAGTTTTCGAGCCAAATGTCAGTGAACTACATTTGTGAAATGAGCTGGCTGCGGTGCGATTATAAAGTTAATCAAATGTATATATACGTAACGGCCGAACATTCAATATACACACTGTGTATTAGCCATATGTAGATGAACGGCTGCTATTTCTGCGTCATAAAGTTCTACTTGTGTAACCGGTCTTATTTTCAGTCGGTTTACTCCCCGTTTTCTTGCTTTTCTTTTATACGAATGTTTTATATATTTTTTTGCATCATATATTTTCGCATTTCCTTATTTTGTAACTGCATTTCGATTCATCGATTTTGAACGTAATAATACGTAGTTTGCCTTATAAGCACGAACCGTTTTTCACTGCACTTAATGCGTTTAGTGGTAGTAATAATTAGACACATTTTAGACGAGACGTGACAATTCGGACGATATTCAGCAAAAACAATATGATTTATAATACAGCTATAATTTAGGTTGTTGACAACATTTCACTTACACATTACTAGTAAGGCCGCGAGCCTAAATAATTATAAAAAGTACGTTACTATATAACCAAATTCCTTAGATTCCTCATAATGATCCCCACTAAGTCAAACACTAAGCTCCATTTCTCTACTATCCGAATTACAAAATCATGCCATTGTACTACACGGCAATGGCATTTTACTATTAACGACACATTATACAAACAAACAATTAGCTTACTAAGGGACTCGTTTCTCAGTATAGTTTTTGTCTGTCTGTATTTTAGAATTTTAGAGAACACCCCCTTAAAATCAATCTTGTTCCCAAAACTATTTTAGATAAATAAATGATGCACTTCTGATTTAGCCACATTATATTCATCTCTATGATGGATTCGACAAACTCAATAAAATTTAACACACAATCATTTCCACCTCACAATTAGAAACTAGTCTCATCTGTAACTTCCTTGATATTAATCTGCACACCACCAAAATCAGCATTAGAAGACACACGAATAAACATAAGCTGATATACTTGTAGTCCGACCACAACCGCAGACTACAATACGGAATAATCATAGGTTCGTTCCTCACATATTTTAGTATTTCAAGTTTCGCTTACATCAGCAATGAAGAAACGTATATCCATACAATGAGCAAGCTTTAAAATATTATCATTTATTAACCAAAAACGCTAAACGTAAAGTATTTTGATATCAACAACAAAATACAGACCTAACCCTACAAAAATGCCCCCCCCCCCCATAATATAACCAGAATACATGCCACCAACATGAATGATAAAAATAACACTTACATAGTTCTCCAACATAATCCTATATCTATTTCGTTACAAAAAATAAAATCTGACATTAAAATACTAACATTAAGCTTAAAAACAATTCAGGATAAAATCAACAATAAACCACGTACCCAATTATTCCCTAAAGTTACTTCTTCCCGTTTACAACATAAAATGTGCCGCATGTCCGATGTTTTATGTTGGTGAAACGGACACAAATATAACATCCTGCATTTACGGACAAGAACAAGACCCCAAACACAATTATTCCACTAAGGTACTTGTCATACACAGAAAACACTTTTATCCATCATTTTAAATTTACATACCGCACAATTTTGAATAGAGAATACTCTTTCCCACGTAACAAGTCTATCGAAAGCGCTGTAAAATACTTATCTAATCACCATCTAACGTAAAACTCAAACTTAAATCTTATTGCTTAAACAAACATCTGGCGAAAAAAACGCACTGAAACAATGCAATATTTCACATAACTGTTTAAATAACTGCGATCCCAGTTAAAGTAACTATTATTTTTTACTACATTTCGTCCATATTTCAATTTTATTTTCTTTTTTTTGTTGCCCCCCCCCGTATTTTTCGATGTGAACGTATTTCCCGCACGCGTCTAATTATTCTTTCTTCTCTTAATTAATTAAACACGTTCCAATAACATCTCGTGTTTACCCTTATCTAATGAATGGAAATTATTCACTTTTGTATGAAGACGTTCCTTGATCCGAACGAAACCGGTAACAACTCTCGTTTGTTGATGTTGTTTTCCTGTATTTAATATTTCTGGTTGCCTTTTGTACACATCTTATCTCTCACTACATTTCGTGTTATACTATATTGTGATTTCTATCATCACACACACACACACAAACACACAGACACACATATATATGTATACATATATATATATATATACACACGCAATGAAAGACAGACACATAGAAAGAGAATTTCATTATATATCATTTGATTTAATTTATTGTTATCTATTTATCAAATTCTGGTTTACCCTATATTAGAAGTAACATACTAATGCGGATAGTCATGTAACCCCACATACTAGTAATTGCTTGTGGTCACTTACAACATAATGAATACACTTCACATCTGAATAAATTATTATTTTTTTGTAAAAATAAATTAAAGACTACCTGTGATTTCCGAATCGATATTAACTTAATATGTAATTCCTGGGGATTTGATTAAATGCATAAAAAGTGAACACGACCAAGAAAAAACAAAACGCTGCGATGTTATCTCGACAGGTAATTACGTAATCTTCTGATGAATTAGGAAAATAATGGATCGTTGCTCACACTTCTTCCAATTGCCCATTTATTTTTCATGTTTTAATAGTTCATTTGTTCAGAAAAGCAATTGAAAACGTGAACGGACCGAACAGAAATTGCGAAAAAGTATTTTCTTAAACAATTATTAATGGGGCAATCTATTTAATTTGAGTAATTTATAGCTGCTTGATGTCCTGCAAATGTCGATTGGAAAAAATCCGTTTGTTTAATGTATTTGGATTGCGGAAAATCGAGATATTTGCATATGTTCTGTTCAGGAATCACCTACAAATGATTACACCGAAAATCTGGAAAATTATACTTGGTATGAACAAGGGAATATGATGTCTAGTAATAACTTTCCAACCAAATTAAAGTACATTAAAACATCGAAAAAGAGTGTTACATTTTATCAAGTACATGTCGACATGAATAACGCCTCTATTCCTGGATTGCTACTCGTCTCGTGGGTCAAACATGAAGCAATGTTATCAATGCAGGGTTTACAATTAAGCCGATCTAAAAATAAGCGACATTTACAACCATCTGTGGACTTCTTATTTATCTGTACTTGAGGCGGCATTCTTCCTTTTCGAATTGAGCCGGCTTCATCTCTCATCCCAACAGCATCCCGAACCACGCACGACGGTCCCGTGAAAGTTAACTGGAAATAGCAAGGCATTGATAGTTCAATCAGCGTAGACCAACCACCTGCAGACCCGAGAGCTCAGAGAGGTATTTCTTGATAGTCATGGATACCGTCCACAGCTTCCTACTAGTGTGTCTCTACCAGCTGGGAAGTAGAGGCGGAAGGAAGACATCATTACTCGAATCGGAGGGAGTTTTTACAAACAGCTGAATGTGGTGTCTACGTGTTTTGGACTTATTTAAGTGGGCTATTGTGGAAGCGGGGCAGCCATTAGTTTGGAGCATTTTATGGGCGTTTTTAGTATGTGTTATTTTTTCAGCAGCAGAAGAGCATTTGTTTTCTATGCAGGTGATGTCATTATGAGCACAACTTAATTGGGCTGTCATGGGCAGGACAAACTTTAAGTGTATAAAAAGGTTTTGGCAGGCAGGTTTCCTATAGAAGTTGGTATATATATATATATATATATATATATATATATATATATATATATATTAATATATATATATATATTAATATATATATATACATATATATATATTAATATATATGTATATATGTATATTTATATATATATACATATATATTAATATATATATATGAATATATATTAATATATATATATATTAATATATATATATATATGTTAATATATATATATATATATATATATATATATATATATATACATATATATATATATATATATATATATATATATATATATATATGAGAAAGATAGGATGATGGTAATTCGACGTAATGGGAAATGAAAAGGAAACACCAAAAATGATGTTTTTCTTAATATATTAATCAACGTTTCGTCTTTATTTGTAAGACTTCCGTAGGATGATAATTTTAAGAAAAATGGCATACAAGTACGTGAACATATTGGGGTGACATGATGGGTTGATAAGAAAAAGTAATAGCCAGTATTTTGTGCACAGGACCGAGGTGCAGGTTTAGTGAAGTCAGTAGCATGGAATGAGATTACTGAGGATGTTCTGAGTGAAATAGTTGAGGGGTGGGCGGAGAACGGAAATAATGTGAATGGCTATTAGTGAAGAAGTGTAGGGGTGGGGACAGCGGATGGGAGAGGGAAGTTCTGTTATTTTTGTGGGTGGGTAATGTCATTGTTTTAGAAAAGATTTGAAATATGAAAAAATGATGAAATCATGAAGGTAGGGGGTAAGAGTACATATATATATATATATATATTGATATATATATATATATATATATATATATATATGTATATATATATATATATTAATATGTGTATATGTATTAATATATATATATATATATATATACATATATATATATATGTATATATACATATATATATATATATATGTAAAATATATATATATACATATACATATATATTTATTTTCCAAATATTTCAAATATTTCACACCCTATCACGACAAATCCTCCCTCTTCCCCTCTCATCTATTTTCTCCCATACCTCTTCTTAAATTCCCTCATTTTCTCCAAACGCTCTCTAAGACCATAACTTTCGCCCATCCACCAAAATAACAGCCCCCCCTCCCTCTCTACCCATCCCCATTTTCCCTGCATACACCCCCACCCACAAACATTCCAACTCACTCTTCCCCTTCAATTTCGACCACAACCATCTGGTCAAACACCCCCTCCCCCTCTTCCTCCAATCTCTCTGTGCCATCCATTTTACCCCTGCTCATCCCCCGCCTCTTTCTTTCATCGCCAGCCACAGTAGTCCTTGCTCCCTCCACCCTTCCCCTTTTTTCTCCCACTCATTTTCATTCTCTTACAAGTACGGACGTCCAGCAAGACGCTGCCATTATTTTTCATTTTATTTTATTTTTCTTCCCAACATGTCTACCCTACATGTATCTGTGCTTGCATGATATCTTTTCCCTATATCATCATCCTGATGAAGTCTTATAAATAAAGACGAAACGTTGATGTACACATTAAAAACATCCAGTTTTTGGTTTTCCTTTTTCATTTTACCATATATATTTATATATATATATGTGTATGTATTAATATATATATATATATATATATATATATATATATATATATATATATATATATATATATTTATATATATACACACATATACATATGTATTGTTTTCATAAAATGTCAGAGATGGTCGCCCGTTGTGTAAGAGAAACATAAACCCTTTAAATTATGCCAATTTTTACCATCAACTTTCATCTTATTTTGACAACAATAGTCGAACACTAGTATACATTTACCTTTATCTATACAATTCCGAATAGCATGGGAAAGTACTCATGTCGTACAAAAAATGTCTACTTTACTAATTTGTGACTGAACTCTTTAATTATTAATTCCTATATTCTGAGAATAAACGCAAAAAAGTACTCCGGAAACGTATTCTTTGTTTTGTCGAAGATATTTATGAATCTACGAAATAACAGAATTCGAAGTCTTATCTACAGAACGTACTTTTTTTATCTGAAGCATTTATTAATTCTTGATTTCAGAATAACTTTCTTGTGCAATCATTCATATGCAAACAGCTACGTACAGATGGTAAGTCACAAAGCCAGTGATTTACTGATATGCAGGCAACAATCGTAGTTTCTCATCGACAAAGTTCGCGATTCAGTACAAATTATTAAATCATACAAAGCTGTGTTCACGAACGGTTCACATGCCCTTACGAGTTATTTTATTTAAGGTGGAAAAATTAAAACTCCAATTGATTAATCGAAAAGTGTCCAACCATTTTTCGCAGCCTCAAATGTAGTCTATACATTGTTTTTACTTTAACGTACAAAATAAAGAAACTCAAAAGGTAACATGAAGATTTCCACAGAGAAATTTACGATTCCGAAATAAACTCCTATAGATTTCTGGTGTTCATTATTTACTTATAACTTTGAGTATGTCTTTATGTATTTTAAAAATTTACAAAGACGTTCACCGTGGAGTAAATTTTCTTCATAAAATGAGATGTTGCACAAGACTAACATTGGGGTTGGTGTTATTCATGTCGCCTGTGGTCTCCTCGGTCTATACTCTAAACAAGGATCAGTCACCAAAATACTACATTCACTCTATGGGTAAAACCTACTTAACATCATGCCTAATTATTTGACGCTTTTTCTATTAACTTAAATATGTGTACATATTCATTGATTGACGCTTGTGCGTGTGAAAAACAAAAGAGATTGCTGAAAAATAAAATGCTGAATTTAGTAGTTATGATTACCCTCTAACATTTATCTAGCTAACTCTTATCATGAGTGTTTCTAGAGCAGAAAAAAGAGTCATATATACTTACTATTACTCACAGGATTAAATAACAACTTTTGTTTATAATTGTATTGGGAGTGAATACAGGAACTTCATAACATTACAGATAAAAGACCGACAATATTGTGTAAGAAAAACGGAAAATTACATTACCTCTGATTCGACCAATCGATTTCCGTAACTTTACTACGTATGTGAAATGAAGTATTTCATGATAACACAAATATAGTCCAGCCGATTTAATTTCATATTATATTAAACGAGGTGAAAATAAAACTATAACATGAAGAAAGAGAAAAAAAGTATAAATGTACACAGTTAACATTAAGGAAAATTAGTATGCGAAACAATCCTAAAATTCAGCTTTACGAGAAAATAAGCATGTTGACGTTAAAAAATTAATGTTATTCTAAAAATAAAAGAAAATTGAGATATAAAAATACACATATTAAGAAGCTGCAATTGTTTTTAAACGCAATATACAACAGAAACAAATACGTGATTATTTATTTATCATTGTTTTCTTAATTATTACTTAATTATTACTAATTATTACTTACAGGGCAACGTCGTAAGAGACAACGCATTGTGGCGAGTGAATGCTAGGTGTGTGCGCTGATACATCAAGACGATATATCAGGCCTCATCCCTGCAAATAGCTACTAGCCATCCAATATATAGTGTTAATATAGAAAGCAAACAATTATGAAGCTTAATTTTTATGTCTAAATAAAGATAATTTTAATAAGAAATAGATTTTGATAGATTTTTAGTAAAAAATTGTGTTTTTTTAATGTTAAGCCAAGTTTAATGTGTCACAATTTATTTATATACATATCATAGCTCTATCAAAAAGTAAATATTTAGATATTTACAAACTAAAAATGTGTCGATCTTTATATTTGTGAATGTGTCTCTAGTGTGAGAAAGATCAGAAAGGTGAATTAATTTTCGTTGTTTTTAGAATGGACAAACAAATAAGTGAATCTAAAAGGATTTTACGTGTTTATCATATTTTGTTGGTATGTCTATACGTGACATATATGTAAATCGATCTGATATCAGTTTGATTCTCCCCTTTCTACTACTAGCTTGGGGAGCCGCGGTTTATAGACTGGTGCTTCTTCTATTTGACCGCCTTCTGGCTACGACAGTTTGATTGAGAATCCGTATATAAATATAAAGAGCATCGATACATGCTTGCTTATGGCCGTAAACATATCTGCGGATTTAATTATAGACTGTCAAGTTACTTATGTTTTTTACATTTATTTGTATTTCTTACGTTATTTTTACATTTTACTGGTGCTTTTCTTTGTTTGCGTTAATTCTTCGTGTTGGTGAATATACGCCTACAACGGGTGTCAAGCCTATAATAGGAATTATTAATGTTGTATAATATGTTAGACTTCACTGGAATGCTTGGGAATTTGAATATATTTCTTCAGGTGTATGATTCTTTTGATTAAGTATGTTGTATATTCTACTGTTATAAGGAAATATCAGCAAGCATTACCGATGTTTGAGGCGTGGATTTTATTACATTGATCCTATGAACAATTCCTTCGATTCTATTTTCCTCACATATTTATACACCTTCTGTTATTTACTACTAAGAAGCCAATCCAATCACGTGTATTACCCAGCATCTAGTTCACATGTATCCACGCATAGTTGCATCCATTTGCTTTGTTACATGGAGCCTGCTCCCATACACGTTCTGCACATAGACTTCCCCGACGTATACACGTGGCATCACCCCGATTATAAGTAACATTCACCTTCTGCACTGTTGCAATCCTTTAATGCTAGACTAATGTCTTTCTTCGGACCGCTTGCTTTTCCGACTTCCACATGTATTTGACATTTCGGCGACCCTACAAACATGTAGAAATATGTAGTAATGTGTGCAATCACCTCGCAACTCACTTCCCAACACAATCTTATTCCTAGCACAGCAAGCCCTTACGTGTGAGTGACAATGTGCCATGTTTAGAGTTAATGAAGGTTTGATTAAAAATCTACATTAACACCGAACAGTTTATGTTAATTGTAATTGATTTGTATAGTTGTACAACAATTTTAGGTTAAAGAAAATAAGGATAGATGTAGCAGTTTCGGTTATCTTTGGTATTTAAAACCTAGCAGACACCGGTTGTCGTCCGAACCGAAGTGTGTTATCGTCTGATCATACAATCACTTAGACGCCTGGTTAAGTTTTTATAAGAGTTGTATTAATGCATACAATTTGGAACAATTACAATATGAATGAGTCATCTCTGGAACTTAACAAATGTGTGCTGTCCTTCGAAGAACAAAGGAGAGATAGACAGACATGTGAATAGACAAAGTGATAGCTAGTATTTTTACGCCTCGCAACACCGTGTAATGTCCTTACCCTGACTAGGGCTGTTCGGTGAGTAGTCCCCTTCTTATCGCCCTGCATGTGTTTACAGCCGAATGAGAATAACTATCTCTCTATTTTCGGAATTTACGTTGTTTAACAAACTTCAGTTTAAAAAAAGTTTAATTCTGACCTCCCCCCCGTCAATAACTCTTCCATTAAAAATAACGACCTCGTGTTTACACATAGACACTCAAGTAGTTTACCATCATGTAGGTCACAATGTAGAAAATATTGCATGTATAACAAATATAACACTACCAACAATAGAAATAAAAAGTAAACAATAGCGAAAAGTAACTACTAAGTTATAGGCATATTTTATCAAACAATATATACACACTAGACCACGAATAATTAGAAAAGTATATACTGGAAAATGACTACTAATTAAATAATGTAAACATCGCAAGTTTATTATAATCTCAAAATAACTTTCAATAACAAGAATTAATGATTGTGTACATGATTATTGAAACATATACTAAATAAGCAGCACTTAATGTTTACTTTATACGCAATTAAGTTTCTTTTTTATAGGTTGTTCAGTTTGTTATGGATGAACACACATCAAGGAACTTCCTATTTCATATCCGTGGCTGCTTTTGAAAATTTCTCCTACTTATGTCTTACTCAGAAGATCACTGAATAAGTATTATACCGACGCCGATACTTCATATCTAGTACAATATATCAAATTATAAAAGAGAGATCGACGGTTGCCTAATCAAACTGTACAGGAAGCCTGGCATGACCTCTTCGAAATTCGAATCGAAAACATTCATCTTTTCTCGCCTGACACGTTTCGCGGTCATCTAATATTGGCCGTTAATCTACTCAGTGTCTATGATAGTCTCGAACGGGACTCACTATTTACTCCTGCACCACAGAAAGATATGTGCAGCCATTACCAGAAATATTTTCTATCGATTTCAATTGAAACGGAGAAAACCCGCTTTCTCAATATACTCTCTTAGTTTCATAATATTCTTCCAGGAGATGTAGTTAATGCACTAACGACGCATGAATACAAAGCGAAATAAACATGTAGTTGGACACTGTATCCTATTCTATTTCTAGCCTAACCTATATAGATACTAAACAATGTATTTTGCAAAATTTATTTAATTGAAATTAATTTGAAAAATATTTAACATACAGGGTGTTTCAAAAGTCTTGGGAACATAACGATTTTTAATAACTCAAAAACTATTAGGAGTTGAAAAATGAAATTGGTACCGTTGGAAAGGTTAAAGTTTCAAGTTTTGTGCGGAATCTTCAAAGTTGCTCAATATGAGCAACTTTCGTCACACGGCAGACATCTAGTCGATAGTCAATTTCCTGCCAAACGCGTTCCAGCATCTTGACGTCAATGGTTCCCACAACTGCCGTTACTCGAGCCTTTAGTTCGTCAATATCTCTTGGAAGGGGCGGCACATAGACTTGTTGCTTGACAAAGCCCCAAAGGAAAAAGTCACACGGGGTAAGATCTGGAGACTTAGGAGGCCAGGGCATGAGAACGTCATCACCTCGCCCAGATCTCCCAATCCATCTACCAGGCAGCCTTGTGTTAAGAAACTGCCTTACTCTAAGACTTCAGTGTGGTGGTGCACCATCTTGTTGAAAAATGAAGTCATCAGATTCTGCTTGTTCCAACTGAGCCATTAACCAGTCTTCCAGCATGTTGAGATAGGATTCACCAGTGATAGTTGCCTCTTCAAAGAAGAACGGTCCATAGACACCTTTCTTGGAAATTGCACAAAACACGTTCACTTTTGGTGAATCTCGCTCGTGCTCAAGAAGTTCATGAAAATTCTCAGTACCCCATATGCGAGTGTTATGCTTGTTAACTTTGCCATTCAGATGGAAGGTCGCCTCATCGCTAAAAACAAGCCGGTCATCAAAGCCGTTATCTTCCAACTTCTCTTGCATTGCAATGCAAAAGTCACGGCGAAGTGGCTTATCAGTGTCCTTCAACTTTTGGACTAACTTGAGCTTGTAAGGTACCATTTGCAGTCGTTTCCTTAAGACACGCCAGACAGTTGCTGGAGCAAGCTGAAGTTCCCTGCTAGCTCTTCTCACTGGTTTACGGGGGCTCCGCTGAAAGGCTGTCCGAACTTGCTCAACTGCATCTTCTGAAGTTGAAGGGCGACCTGTTCGCTTACTTGGGCACAAACACCCATCTTTCACAAATTTAGCATGCTATCTGACAATGGATTTCCTTTCAGGGGCTTCTTTTTTAAATTTCCTGCGAAATGCACGCTGAACACATGTCCACGATTCAGTCTTTGCAAATTGGAGGACGCAAAATGCCTTGTCTTGTTTAGAGAACGCCATTACTGCACCTGGAAAGATAACACGAAAATCATTAGTATGACCAAACACTTGATTAAGCAAGCTTTAAAATGGCACCAGTTTCATTTTTCTACCTGGAATAGTTCATAAGATATACGCATTTGTAATGTTTCCAAGACTTTTGAAACACCCTGTATAATAAGTGGGCTTCATCTGAGGTCCAAAGGAGGTTAAGGAAACCTGGTGTCTCCTCGATCTTATCGAGCATATTGACTGCTATAGAGCTTTTCTGCTTCTTGTCTGAGGCTGTAAGGGTCTGCAGCGTCTGTATTATGTATGGGTAAGCCCTGATATCGTTCACCAGCATTCTCCTGCAAGTCTCACGGGAGATACCGATGGACTGATTTAGCTTACGCACAGAGCGTTTCGGACTCTCCTGGAGAGACTCTCTCACACTTTCGACCAGCTCAGCTGTCCGCTTCTTGAGACGTCCCGAGTGGCTTGGACAGTTCTCACTGGCAGCGTTGAGGTTTTCCACTGTCCCATACTTCTCAAAATGGACCTTTTTCACATTCGAACTGATGCATGCCACTGTCCTGGGTTTTCTTAAACGAGCCTGTCTTGTAGTAAAATTTAACACAGTGTATTCTTTGCAACAGCTCCAACTGAGGTATTAGTGTACTCACGGTCGTGGATTCTGCCATGCCCTGTAAAATAAGGGCAATCGGTGAATAAACAAAGGAGATATAACATAAAGTGTACATGGGGCCCGGAACTTTAGTCAGAGTAAAAATAAAAACACGTGTTCAATATTTTTTTTCTTTCGGCAGAAGTAACTATCTACTTTGGAGAGAGAAACATAATATATTCACTTATTGTCAAATATTACTCCAGTGTTGAAATATCAATTTAAACAAAAAATCACTGAACTGTATTCACTTAAGAGAGTGATAAGTCGATGTTACGTTTCGTTTCTTTTTGTGTTTTATTCAACCGGTGAGCTTTTTTAATAGGGACGGTGTCTGCTGACTTATCCAACTTTTTGTTATCTTTAACGTTTTCCATAATTAATTTAGTCGCACGTTGTGGTGTCCATTTTAAATTGTTCTCCGATTATTTTACTGCAACCAAGCGGTAAGTAGCATTTAGTTTTGTAAGTTTGAAATTTGAAATCGTACGTTGCCTGTCTTTGTGGGGTTCTATTTTGAAGGTTCTCAAGAAAACAACTTATTTTTTAGTTTCGTGTAAATTAAAATATTTCGTAACCAGTTTTTTTTGTAAGCCGTTGTTTAAGGGTTTTCGAATTGTTGTAGTCTTCGTGTAGATTCGAATATCTGGTCGACAGTTGTTGTTGCTGTGGTGGTAGTAGTGTGGTGGTGGTGGTGGTTGTGTGGGTGTGCGATGGTGGTGGTGGTGTCATGTGTACCCTCGAATATCTTGTCGCTAATTTGTCATGGTCCTGATTAGGTGCCGGAATGAGAACAGCAACACGGGGTTTAGGTAAACCAAATATATTGGAGAAAAATATATACAACAGAAGTAGTAGCTCAGTATACTACGCTCGAACTCAAAAGCTGAGAAGCCTATGCTTCCCGCACCTATTTATGATGTTCGTAATAGGTACGGCATCATAACAGTGTTAAAACAAAATGTGATGATATTGTATGTCATATCTTCGCTTAAAATAATTTAATAATGACCTGATTGTGTTATAATATGAAATGTCGCAATAAATTAATATTTTTCCGAAGATGTTTTCAAAATATGGCAATATACGTCGAACAGGTAATCTTGGAGGAAATCTTTTCCTTCTTTGATGTCCTTTATTTTATGTACTTACATTTTCCATTCTATCTGTATATGCATTTATAAGATATTTAAACTAAACCATGACTTATCTATCTATATAACATTCGGTATTTGTACATTTTTTGTATTTGTATGTACGATATTAACTTCTGAACACATTAACCGATCATAATTAATTCTGGAACTCAGCTGCTAATCGTAATCACGTAATGTTAACTGAATTTAGTTTAATTTAGTTTCATACAGATGGAGTAAAAAGGGGGCGAAGCCATTCGTAAACCCTAAAACATCTTCGGAATTCGTGAAATTTGTACAACTTATATAAGATATCAATTAATAATTACTACTTAAATTTCAGTTTATTTGCAGTATTTCAACGCGTTTTAAAGGTGTAGATTTTACAAATCAAATTTAACAGGATTGGGTCGGTAACAGGATATACGAAGTAACACTAATTACACATTTGTTCGTGGAGATCCCAACGATTGCCATAGAGAACAACAAAGAATCTGATTAGTTAACTAGCAAGCCGTGTATATAAAAGCATCTGGCAAAAATAACTCCATGCATTTTAGCCTAAAGATTCCCTCCGGGGATGAAACGCGGGAGCCTCTGTGTAGCTTAATTGTCATAAACATATTTTCATAGCTTTTAAACAATCCCGTACCTCATAACCCCTCCCCCTAACCCAAAATCTTTAATCAGTTTGCCTTTTTGTTTCATTTGGATTTAAACCTGGAACGAGATATCATCTGCCTTATTTGGTCCTGGAAGTATATAAAAATGGCCAATTTCTCCCTTTTCAATCCCCTTTAAGTGCGTCTGGACTCACCTATATTTTGAGCACTTTCTCCACACTGCTCCCACGCAAAGAGTTTTCTTCACATTCTACAATTCATTTGACTTCTTTTCAACGAAAATTTACCACCCGGACAATCTGCATATATTTTTCACGGAATTTTTCTTTTGATTCACTGCGTTTTTTTAACAAAAATTCCTTTAAAAATAATTTTCATATTTTTCAAATATTTGAACTTTGGATTTTTCGAAAGCCAACTTATCCATCTGTATTTCTCCTCTGATGATAAGATTTCGATCTTTGAAAAGCCTTGGCTTAAGGAAAGAATAATACACACTAGTTTATTACTAAATAACCTTGCATTGAACAATTGAAATTTGAAATAAATTTGGACAATCGTCGCATATTTATCACTCTATTTTCTTCTATCACGCTTACTATATATAAATATATATATATATATATATATATATATATATATATATATATATATATATATATATATAACATCTATTGTGCTTGTATTTATTGTCTATTAATAATTTTTCACTATTTCTTCGCTAGGTTATATTTCTACGTAAACGCTTCACGGTTAACCTAAATTTCAGAAAACATGCAGCATTTTTTAAATTCCATTGTTACGGAAATGTTTGCCAATCATTGTTGAAAAACCAATAATACGATAATAAAATACAAGACGACCCTCTTTTTCATCCCCGAAAAGAAATTTATAAATGTCGGTCTAGACACAATGTTGTGTTTCCTGGAAATATTTAGAAAATATTATTACTTTACTATTTTACGTACTTTGATTTTTGTATCATATTTTAATTCACGCAAACAGTTGAGTTGGTTCATGCAACATATACAGAATTGTCCTAAACGAGTTTGTTTCACTAGATGGAATAATATTTAAAGGTCTCTGTAAATCTTTACGTATAAATTATAACAAAATACTTTATGTTCAGTTTTGATTAATATTCTACAGAAAATGCCTTTCCTTTACAATAAGAAAACAATACAACACTGGAAATGGTGTGCTTCATAGATCGCTAACTGAAAAAAAACGAACCGCTAGTAACACCCGCCGAATATTCTATCCTTGGGATTTACGATCATTAATGCTGTTTATTTAATAGTTTTATATCATTCTTTAAATATATTTATTCATTCCAGAAACAATTTCAGATAATCATACCTTTTATATATTAATATACAAACGAGGAGAACATATATTTGCTAGTATATATGACATTTATTGCAGCTGAATTCGTTGCCAATAAATAGATTGTTCTGTATTTGTGCTACGGGTGAGATTCCAGATGAAGACGCTTCCCAATGTCCCTGAAGTGGGAAATAAGAGCGTAGCTCCGGTTGTTTTCCAGAACAACGATTCGTGCCATCGATGGACACAATTAAGACAACTACGTATGGAAATATCCATGAAAATATAAGAGAGAAAACGAAATAGAGAAACAGAATAAGGGTAGAATAACAAAAAAATATATAAAATAGGGTTATTGATTATTATTCCTGCAAACATGGCTTTGAACAGCCTATTTCGTAAGTGCCAGGAGGTGAAAAACGGGAATTATGTACAGAGAAGAAAGCAAACGCGTTGTGTTCTCCTAATGTTGCACGGAGAAGAGTGGAATTGAAAAGGCCAATTTATTCAGTGTGTGCATTTGTAGATTGCAGTACACTAAGGACGCGTCTTTTGGAGCGTTGGAAATCCGGTTAGCCAAGTGTTGTCAAGCATTCATCATTTGTATTACAGCTTCCGTTGCAAAATATGTTCCGGTTGCAACGTGGCCAAAGAAGCAACACATACTTTGACTAGTAAACAGGCAAAACATCCCTATGACTTATAATGTAACGACCCCCCCCTTGCAAGTGAATGTACAGGCATTCATATAAGGAGCTATACAATATTTACAGTGTGTAGTCATTGGATGCTACGGTTAAAAAAGTATAAAGATTAAAAATAATGTGGCCTGAGCTAATATATATGAACACAATAATGTATTAATCAAGTATGAGCGAGTTTTCTTTAATATCGACGGGTTGTAAAATTATGATTGTATTATATCGTATTAAATACTTTTATCCTTATATGTACATACATATAAAGTATGTTTATACGTGCATATGTGTTTATGAGCAGAATTTACACCCGAGTAATTAAACTTATCATTATGAATTTTGGAACAACGTTGTAAAGATTAAGGGGTCTAACTCTGGCTTAAATTAAGTTTATTCATGTTCAACAAAAAGGGGTCAACTGAGAAAGTTTTTAAATGATGATGCTTATATTGTTGCAGAGACAAAATCCACCTGTTATCGCTAGTTTTCTAAAAAAAACAATTAGTTGTTCGCTAGCGATGTTATCTGTTATGAATATGTATTTCTAAATATAGTCCTTTTTTAATACATGGAAAGAATAGAACAAAAAGAGGGTCGGGGAAAAGGGTTGCTCGTGGCTAAAAATGCGAACTTAGCTTGTCTGATTGATGACTATTATTCACCAAACTACCTCAGTTATAGTTAATATCCAAACCCTATTAACCAAATCCATACAGTAAACACTATCTGTCTCTGTCTCTGTCTGTCTGTCTGTCTGTCTGTCTGTCTGTATGTCTGTCTGTCTGTCTCTCTCTCTCTCTCTCTCTCTCTCTCTCTCTCTCTCTCTCTCTCTCTATATATATATATATATATATATATATATATATATATATATATATATATATATATATATACAATAAGGTGTGGTTTTAACTGTAACAATTGCATATAACAAATATATACACTCAACCGATATTTTGTTAGTAAAAAGTCTCCAAATTTGGAGATAGGAAAATTAAATAAGTTGATGGGTGTCTTAAAATCTCATCGTTTTTTACCTCCGAAAAATTTTGTCAGAGTAATCTGATCAAACCATTGGTCAGCTGATAAGGGACCGGGCGGGGTCAACATTGGGAACAAAATTGAAAGCTTTCTACAAAAATTAAGCGATGGCGGATTTATTAACAAAAATAAAGTAAAACATGTTTAATTACATTTCAAACGTCTATATTATTAAGTGTTTCTGACAAGTTATTGATGTAATATCTCCGTATTTTATCATAAATTCACACACATTTTCGTCGTTTACATGAAACGGAACATGAAATACGAAGACTGGTGTGCTACTTTTTTTCAAGTACGCTATACGAAACACGTAATGATGAGTAAGTAGTTCTGTTTGTCGTCTCCCGCATTACATGCATGCTACTAGTTGCCTTTTGTAGTCTATATCCTGCAGTAGCAATTCATTTAATAACAATGTGCGTCAGCGCTCAGATGACGTTTGGTGTTGTTTTATCAGCCAAAAAATGCTTTAATATTTCTTTATTTAAAAAGTATGGTTGTTGAATATCAACACAGATTTTCAAAACTGGAACTAGATGCATGCATTTTTTCGATCTTTCACTGGACTCTATAATTACATTATGGGTTTTGGAGACTTGCCCTTTTCCTGGAAATTCGGGTTTAGATGGCTGAAAACTCGACTGACCGCTTTTTTAACAATGCATAGCAATGTGGCTAGTGACTGAAACGGTGGGAAATAATTATTCATCGTGTATCTTTCTTTCACACTGCGCCAATTTATGTCTTGAGATTCACTTTAAGAAAAGCTTCATACAAAGTCAATCCTATACGAGCTTTTGAAGAATCCAAGGATGGTATTAATTTCAGATTCGTTTGTATTATTTGGATTATTCAGACTACGTTTCATATTATGAATGTTATTTTAAGAACGTGTCAGTTTATGTAGCTTCTAATGTGTATAATTGTCAATCCCCTTTGTAGTATGTTGGTTTTAAGTATACATAATATTTCCTTATAGCTTAGTAGAGAAAGCCAACTTTGCTGGTTCATATGTGTATAGAAACATTTTATCATTTTAAGACTATGCAAGATTAATCTGATTGAATATCTTTCTAATATAAATTTTCTCTCTTACTTTATTCTGTGTTAAACAAAATGTATTCAGTATTTATCGAGTATGCAACGCCATTGAAAATATTAACTAAACTATTAAGTTCAAAATTGGTCAGTTCTTACAACGGAAGCATCTGACCCTAGTCAATTGCTTGGTATATTTCTTATCGATCTTGGATACTTGGTACCATCAGTGACGAATTAACGAGGCAATATGTTATGGCGTGCATCGCTCTAATAACTCTGCTAATATAGGTATTATGCAAGGTGCTCGGCCGACCACTAGATTTATCCTAAAAGATAATATGCTCCCGTAATTGTGGTTCTTATATATAGATATATTAATGTTCATATCAGTGTGAGGCTGACTATATAAGCAGTAAACAACAGCGATTACATAACCTTATCATACAACATGTACTATTTAAAAAAAACGTAGGCAACAATATGTGCATAAGGCATTAGCTACATCCGGATATGCAATAGAACACCTATTAAATAGACTGTTTTAAACAGGTCGCAATCGAATTATAACTTAAATGTATTGAAGATGATACATATAAAGATCTACACAACTCTCCCACGCAGACAAAAATACTATATTTTGCGCATTAGAGTAATCTCCTATTATATATATATATATATATATATATATATATATATATATATATATATATATATATATATATATATATTAAAATACCCATAGTTTGAGTGTCCGACAATTGTTTCAGAACCTCCCTGGCTCCTCCTCAGGGATATACTGAAGATTAGATATGCCAATACCCACTTATAAAAAAAAACAAAGACAAAAGACAAAAACCAAACAGACAAATTACATTTCCAAATTTTCTGACGAGAAACAGTTTTACATTAGATGAGACTTTGACACTAACCTATCGACGCATAAGAAAGTCGGTCAGCTCAAAGTATAGGAAGTACTGGCTAGACTCGGCCGTTTACCCTTCCTTAACTACATGCACACCCACCAATACACATTAACACATACACCCACCTACGCTTATACGCACACACTTGTACGCTCACAGACACACATACACATCTATATATAGATGTATAAATAAAAACATATATATATATATATATATATATATATATATATATATATATTTATTTATTTTTCGTAATGTATTAAGGGATTTATTTTATTTTTTTTATTTTATCTTCGTATTTAACATTTTCCTTATAAACTGCCAAATAAAGTGTTATAAACAGTAAGACAATCGCTATTTATTAAAATTCTTAATAAATATCAATTCTATTTACCAACGAACTAAGTTGATCCAAAAACAATATAACTCCCCTAATACCATGAGAATTAGACACCAGGTTTTTAATATCGACTAGTTATTATTTGTATCTACTGATTTATGATAATCTACTTACAACTTTATTATTTGTAATAAGTTTGCGTTATTTTATAAATGAAATTGAATCGGTTATTGTATTTTATTTTAGATTAATTATATTTTCTCTTTGAACTGATCTTATATTCTGTGTCAATCTATATTGATTTAGTCTAACGGAACGTTTAATTGGTATTGATTTAAGTTCCCTAATTTCCTAATTATGTTCACGCTTCAACAAAATTATTCTTTCAATATAAAGTCTAACACATGTAACTTATTAATGCATTGATCTCCTGGTTACTAATAGTTATTCCATCATCCGGGGGTATACCAATACGATCAGTTACATAACCTATTATGTATAATAATAACCCACCAAAATAATCTGAAAACTATATCTATAGTACAGACATTAATATATAGTTATCCCTCATATATGGTTTGTATACACCTTGGTTAAGATAAAGGGTAATATATAAAAATTGTGTAATGTTTATACCTGCAGTTATTTTAACCTTGAGTACTAACTGTTTCATAGTTCGGAAGATATTGTTTTTAGTCATTTCCACTTTAGAGACATTACTATGTTCAATAACTGCCAAACCATCCTCTCTATATAAGCCTATATTCCTAACACTAAACATACCTGTCTCAATAAGCTTGTATACTATTAATAATCCAACCAGATCAGACATTTCAGCCGACCCTAAATACTCATTGCAACATCAAAGGAATCAGTAGAGTGTTCGTTCTCCATTCTTAACCAATACAGTGTTCCGGCATTGGTATAGTATGTCCCTTTCCTTACTAGTAATATCCACGTGAGTACTCGCAAAGTCTAATACCTTATGGAATAACTCCTTTGTGATTGAAGGGTAATGGTCCACAATGTCGAACTGGATAAAAGTACATTTATCCTTATTGCTAATTCCATCAAACCAATTAATGATACTCGTTGTATTAATCCATTTATTTAGCCGCAATTTACCCTTAATTTTCTTGTTGATATTCTCGAGGATGGTTTTACTTATGCTACCAACTTCAGGCATCGCTGGGTTAATCAGTCTAGTAGCGTGTTTGTTAATAAAATCCGGTTTGTGGTCCTTTATTAATATGTATGCATGTTTAGGTCTACGCTGAGACACTCTATCACTGATCTGGGCTTTATCGGTTATATATTTGCTTTACATATTGATGTCATTTATAATATTTATATTCCTAGCTTTTTTTGTAGTTTTTCGTGAGGTTGTCGTTAATTAACTTGTTATAGTCATTCTTGTTCATCTCATAGAAATGTCTGGTTTTGTCTGCCTTAATGAATAATTGGTCCGACTGTTTGATTTCTCTGATCGTTTTCCAAGCCTTTTCCGAAAGTCTGTGGTGTCCCTGTAGAATCTTAGGTTGTTGACAATGTTGAACAAATCATTCTCGAAACGTTTCATCAGTTCAACTAGAGGGACTGCAGTTAAGCTTTTAAATCCATAAGTTTCCTTTGAGCTAGAGTCTTCTGAACCACGAAGGAAGTGTTTAACCTTCCATCGCATTCTCCTTATCAACTCGTCGGTCTTCTGGATTACTTTGATGTTATACTCATCCTTGCTTGGTACAGGGATGTTCTTTAGCGAGATACAAAAATTCACCTTTTCCATGTTTATGTTAGAAAAAAAGCTGGTAGAACATCAACTTTTTAGGAGTAATATTACTTAATTAATTTCAAATATTAACAAAAAAAACAAAACCATTACTTTTCAAAAGTGCTAACTTTATATTAGAGCTTTTATAGTGCCGGGAGTTCGAATTAGGTTTACCCAATGAGCAATCTTTTCAAGCAGTGAGGGATATCCTTACAAATACGCTCTACCCAAGAAAGGTAGCTTTCAATTTAAATGTCGTTAGTATATATGACCGATCAACACATTCGACATCGCTCTTATAGATAGAGGTAATACCTAAAAGGATCGTATTAGTACGAACTTACATATAGTACCTACTTCCTACAAGAAGGTCTAAAGCATGTGAGAATCGCTTCATGACACCAGAAAATATGCTACACTATCCAATCGAAGAAGGAGATGATGCTTGGGAGTATAGTCATATGACAGAAGAAATGACGCGATATGACCCCCCCCCCTAAAAAAAAGAAAATGCAGAAAGTTAACCCCGTAATAATGATTTAATTATAATAGCACAAATACTACACTGTTCCTATCCTCAAAAATAGAGGAGGTAATTCCTGTGTGGATACATTTTTGACAACAGAAGATATAATGTACACACTTTCTGAATTGAGCATCGGAAGATAGTAATCCCTAAAAATAAAGCGCTATTTAACCTTAGTGAAAACAATTCGTCAAGAAAATAAATCAGTACTGCAAAACAGAAGATTTGTTATGATTGAAATCAAAACAGTTATTTAATTTAACACAATAATAAAGAAGTGTAAATGAATATAATTTTATACAAAAAAAAAAATTCAAACTAGAATAAACTTCAATAATGGTGCGACTGATATCGCTTATATATAACACGTAAATAAAACGATGGTGCGTTTATTGTGTGAATTGGAAATAACATCAAAGAAGGCGTTTCGAATTCACATTAAGTGCGGAAAACCAGCCTTTCGCATGTATTCATTAAAATAAAAGAATAAGAAAGAGTGAGAAAGACAGAGGGTGTGGGTGATAAAGAGAGAAAGAGAAAAGGATAAACTTTTGAAATGATGTTTATGATGCGAACTTATGGAGAATAAAAATAATGCCTAAAATATATAAACAACAAGAGTCTAATTGCAGTAAATCTGTCTTAAATGATAGAATGATGTACTTACAAAATACAACAAAAAAACAATGCGATAATAATTCAAAAGCGTTTCAAACATATTTGGAACGGAATATGCATGTTAATGTGTTTCGAAGAAATATTTTGCACAAATGTTATTTAAACATCTGTTGGTTGCTGTTTTGTCGAAACATAAAACTATAAATACATGTTGTCAAACTTTTCATGACATTTGAATATCCACCTGATATTATTGTATAGTAGCACACTTTTTATTACTCAGACGTTGAAGGATTTAACAAGTATTTTCGTTTAACTCGTACGCACTGCGCTATTTAATTTAAACACACAAACAAACGTAAACACATACCCCTATGTACCTTTCTCAGTCTCATTCTCAAAACCACACAATCTTCCTACGTACACATCTACAAACCCAACTATCATGTCCCTCTCCCACACACGTATATATAATCGCTTCATGTCTCCTGTGTCATATACACTCGCACTCAAGAGCAAACATGCACACACATACACGCTTTCCCATCTCATCTATCTTTGTCTCTCTCATATTTGTGTATAGGTGTGGCAAAAAGACATTTTACTAATTTAATGGTTTGCTATTAATTTTTCATTCTATGATTGTAGTATAACGATTCTTTTTTCTAGTTAGCAGATAAATCCACACGTTCCCTCTCGCTATATATATGTCTATATTTTTCTCAATCTAACATACACACGCTCAGCTTTCCATCTCATTCATATATACACACATACTATTTTCAGTGAATGTTGTTCATATGAGCTGGGTAAACAATTAGGCGACACCTTATAAAGGTTACAGTATGGTGCTCACGTACACGTAGAGATGTGTAGTTTAGCATAATTGTGCATGTATTTATTGACTTATTAACTTACGTAGACGTATTTCCATGCATACCATTTCAAAATAGATAGGTCAATGTGCAACCTATTTACCATGATTATAGTAAAATCTAAGGAATTCCGCCTTCTCCTTGCACTGACACAAGATATATACAATTTCTTAAAGTAAATAGCTATCGTTTCAATTATATTTCTAACTATCAGTATTCACCCGTTATTCTATATGTTTTCATATATTTCTGGTCGGAAAATGTTAGACATAATTATGTATCAAATGTTTATCTTGAAAGAACATTTTAAAATAGCCATCTGTCAAACGAAAAATGCCTATAACGATTCGGAGCGAATTATGTATTTTTTTTTTACTCATAGCAAATCCAATAAAAAGTTGAATGTTTACGCTCTTTCAAATATTTTTTAACTGAGATATTACTTTTTTAATGTAATTTCAATGTGTGTTTTATGAAAGAAAGGAAATCCTTCAAGAATATGTGTTACGTTCTTATATATATATATATATATATATATATATATATATATATATATATATATATATATATATATACATATATATATATATATATATATACATATATATATATATACATCTATATTTATATATATATACATATATATATATATATATACATATATATATATATATATATATATATATATATATATATATATATATATATATAATAAGTCAGTATATAGACATAATCATCAATTAAGTTTACTGATCCAGGATAGTATCGAAGGAATTTTTCCATGCCTTCACCACGTTTCTTTGAAAACTACAACTGCTAATTAAAGATTATAAGTGTGATCATATCGAGTTCAATAACACACAAACACATATTGACTGGCAGGACTATACGGAATTTCCCGTAGTCATAACAAAATAGAAACAGTTAAAAAGTATGTGTAACATCTTAATATTAACACTTCTATCTCTCTCCATCTTTTTCTCACTCTAGCCGTCTATTTATCTTAATTTGTTTCATTTGTAATACTGTTATTTTACAAATTGGATACGTGGCAATGTCGAGTAAAATCGATGGTTCCGGGAGATGACCAATTCCTTGTTCACTATCCCATCTAGCAGTACTATGAAGATAAAGGATATTAAGCCCTTTGGGGTATGTCTTGCTCGTGTATACAATATTCTAAAAAAAGGCAGAGAAGGTCGATATGCCGAACAGCACTTCGTTTAAACACATCCGCTCTATCGAGGATGTTGAGCAGTTTTATGAGTAATTTTAGTTCACCACCTGCTCTATTTATGATACCCATATAACTGAGAACAAATAAATAAACAAAAGTAAATCAGAAAAAATGAATTAAATATGAATAAAAAATAATGAATTAAAATATAAATAAAAATAATGAAATAAAATATGAATCAAAAATGAATGTGCAAAAATGAATGCAAATGTGAATGTACAAATATAAATGAACGAATTAATCTAAAATAAATGAAACAAAAATGAATACAAAACTAAATTAATGAAAAAAGCTAAGCAAAATATGTATGAAAAATGAATTAAAAAAATAAAACAAAAACATACAGCCTAAAATATAATGTACGATTCTTCTTTTAATAAACATCAGTGTGCATTTTCTGATGTCAGATACGACATCCCTTACCCAGAGATATTATCTATTTTACCATTAAACAAATTAGTTGAAATAAAGTATTATTTGCGGAACAAACTATCCGACCTAAAATACTAGGTAGTATTTTTTTTATTAAATCCAGTTTGCAATTTCTAATGCCAGATAGGGCGGCCATTCGCAAGTCGATATCTTCTATTTTACCATTAAACAAATTAGAAAAAAACATGATTTGTTAAAAATTAAACATCTGCTCTAGAATATAATGTAATATGTTGCTTCTGATTAACACCAGTTTTCAATTTCTGAGGTCAGATAGGGCGGACCCGCCCAAGTGTGTATCTTCTATTTTACCATTAAAATATGTCATCGAATAACATACACTTAATGCATAGTTTTTATGGACTGAAAGAGTTTGAAATATTTTAAAAAATGCATACTAATTTTCGGTTTCATTTATGTAGCGTTCTTTTCATATAAAATAACGCATATTATGATTGGTTCGTGATCCTAAAACAAAAACATGATTTTTTAATGCGAACTTTCGTATCAAAGAACCTATATGGTTCATTCCTTCTCCTGCACCAAACGCATGTTAATTTATGTTAGCCATATGAAAGAACTCATGAAGCATCTTCATTTATGAAGCGCCGCTATTATATGAAAATAACTCATTAATACGTCACTATCGTATCAAAAACACATATAGTTAAGTTGTCCAAATTAACAAAAATCATGTTCATTTATGTAGCACCCCTGTCATAATAAACAACTTATAAAACAGGTGGATATATTTTGAGCCGCTATTGTATAAAAAAACTCAATTTAATGTGTTCCTGTCGTTTCATAGGACGCATATTGGCTCCTTTGTGCTCCTAAACCAAACATGTAAATCTATGTTGCGTCTATGTCATCTGAAAGAGCCAAAGAATCATGTTAATTTATCTAGCGGCCCTATTACATAAAATAACTTCTATAAACAGTGGCGGCCATTGGCAGAAAGTAAAGGGTGGTAGCGGATATTAGCATGTACTGGCGGTGATCGTCTACTAAAATGTATTTTTTTTAATGCTGACGCGTGTCCTGTTTTGTATTATGAATTAACGATTTGATTACATGATGGGCACTGACAAACATTAGCGCAAGCTAGTAGAAAGTGGTGGATATCAGCATGTAGTTGGAGGTATCGTCTAATAAATGTAAAGTAAAAAAAATGCTGACTCATTTCCTTTTTTTAATTATCAGTTCGAGATTTTTTTAACTGGCGACACTAGCGTAGATTTGCGGAAAATGGCGTATATATGTTATGACGAGCATCATCTACTAAAATGTAAATTTTAAAAATGCTGGCTCATTTTATGTTTTGAATTATTAGTTGGCGATTTCTTTAAATGACAGACAATGGCGGACATAAACGGAACATGACGGATATTTGCGTGTAGTGGCGAGCATCATCTACTAAAATGTAACATTTTGAAAAATGCTTACTCATTTCATGTTTTGAATTATGAGTTAGCGATTTCTTTAAAATGCTGCCAATGGCGGGCATTAACGGAAAATGGCTGGTGTAAAATTTAAAAAAATGCTGACTCATTTCGTTTTTAGTAATACGAGTTCTTTAAATTGCGGACAATAGCGTACATTTGCGGACACCGACGTATATAATTATGTAGTCGCGAACATCATCTACTAAAATGTAAAATAAAAATCCTGACTGATTTCATGTTTTGAATTATGCGTTGGCGATTTGTTTACATGATGGGCATTGGCGGATGTCGGCGGAAAGTGTCGAATATTAGCATGTAGTGGCGAGTATTATCTACTAAAATGTAACATTTTAAAAATGCTGACTTCTATTCTCTTTTGAATTATGAGTTGGCGATTTCCTTACATGGCGGGCATGGCACATATTGGCGGGAAATGGTGGACATTTGCATGTAGTGGCGACCATTATCTACTGAAATGTAAAATGTTCAAAAATGCTGATTCATTTCGTGTGTTGAATTATGAGGATACGATGTCTTTAAATAGCGGGTAATAGCGTACATTTACAGAAAGTAGCGTATATAATTATGTAGTCGCGAACACAATCTACTAAAATGTAAACATTAAAAATTGAAACTTATTTAAATATAAAATTAAACAACCCTCAATAGGTCGATTGCTATCACTTTCTCTGATGCACCCTGATGTTGATGAGAACAATAGTCCGAAGAGAAACGTAATAAAAAGAATAATAATGAGACAATGGCGCCAAAAATATCACCCACACTGATCGCAATATCGTCATGCAACTCTCAATATGACGTCATGTAAGCAAGATAATGTCAACATGTGTAGTCCCATTAAACGAAAATATGGTAATTTTACCTTCAAACAATGATTTTTTTTTGTAATTTCTCAATATAAGTGCACGGGGTTATGCCGGTTAAAATATAACCTACTTCGAAGGTGTTTGTGGATTTTTCAAATTTTAGCGAGCCATACATTCACACAGATTTTTGCTTTATATATATTGAAATCAACTAGCAGGAAGAATAGGCGTTGCATTTGATATATGGGGAACATATACCGTCTTGCCTACATCCTATATTGTTTAATTACTGTTTTATTCTCAATGTTTAAATTGTGTACAATTTTAAACGCACCCAGTTACGGATTTTGTCTAAATATGTACTCAGCATTCATATAGTTTTATAAGTGTAATTTAGTAACATGTATTGTTATAATATTCGATAAAGTGATAGTTTTTAACATCCCCGAATAACACTAGATATTAACCAAAATCCATTATGAGAACTGTTTATTCGTGCGTGTAACACTGCAATATGTGTATTCTAATTTTAAAATCTATTTTTCTACAAGTCATACAACAAAGTGTTACGTCGTATCTGTATTAATATATATCGAGATGAAACGAAGATACACAATAAAATATATGATTAGCTAGGATGTAATTTATCGGACAACAGAATGTAAGTCACGTCGAGGTATTTTTAAATATTCTATCAAACTGTTAAAATAGTGCATATAACGATCGTGCTATACCATGTGAGAAGCTATGGACAGACAAACGGTCCGTGGATACGTTTCAAAGACCGATTAAGAACAAATCCATTCCAAGTTTTTTTTCCAGGTATATAGGCGGATCCCCAATAAAAAATTTCCATCTACTATGACGTCAGTAGTAGCACTGTTTAAAATGAAGATTTAAACAATGTTTGATAGACCAGAAGAAAACAGGACGTGCCAAATATATCACGCTTTAAAGTGTGAGTAAAACTTTTTTTGGGATGTACAAACAAATCTTTCTGAATAAACAAAGTATTTGTTAAAAAAATCCACACTCTGATGAACATGGTAAAGGGGGCCCACGTGTATTTACTAAGTACACAAGAAGCAGATGAACAAACTATATTAATATGATGTCGAGAATAATACTTCAGAAGAGAAACTACCAAATGCCATGTTCGATACATTGTAGGTACAAATCAAGCGAAGGTAAAAAAACACACGTAAGATGACGAACTTCATTTTCATAAACTTACAGGAACTTACAGGAAAAATTATTGACTTAATACAAAGCCAGACTAAAAAGGGGTTGGTATGGTGTGATGGTTATCTACATTATTTTGTGACTACACGGACTATTCAGGACACTATGTATAAAGAAGCTAACGTCGAAGTATCGGGGAAGTTTTACTGTAACATACTATTCTGTACTGTTGAAATATACACTTTTGATAATATACAATTGTGATGTCTTATTTATTATCGGTCATTCAAGGTCACCACCCTTATTATTTTGTCAAAGTCAATCAGCTCAACAGTTTCAGGTTCAATTGATAAGAGCGACACCTTCGGATGGCTACTTGCGACATGATCCCTTTTAAGTATGTTTTAATAAGCTTGAGTTTTTAGAGGTTTTTCCATGTGGTGACAAGAGAAACTCAAAAAGTTTTAAGCAGCTGCAGGATAATAGCAATGTGTAACACTCTGTCGTTACCTCACCACCGTTTGATTTATTTCATCCAATCAATAACCGATGATTTGGTCATTACTGTTAGGTATATATCACTTTCCACTCGGAATCTCCGTCGATAACTTCCGAAAAGAAAGAACTTCCGGAGCAACATTACATCATCTAAGTTCGCAGCGTATTCTTTGCCGAGACTATGGAATGTTGGTTTCAACTACTCCCCAATTTCTTCGTTGGTTAACTGGCGACGATAATCCAGATCAGACACTCGGTAGATGAAACATAGAATCGAACCATGCTTCTAATTCAGTAACAATCTGATCATGACAATCTCTTTAAACTATTGCTCAAGCGTTTAATCAATGCCATCTCCAGTTGCTCCATGAATATTTCTCTTTCTTTTAATCCGCTTTTCTACTATCCTTTATATTTGTTTACTTTTGGTTTAACTTTGATTAATTGATTCAGAAACCAAACCGTCACTGCTGCGACTATATACAGTATTGGTTGCTTCAATGTTTGTTACGGAGACATTCCAACAGATCGCAGGTTCTTGGACATGTTTTAGGTGAGATTTATTTCTCGTAGTATTCTTTCCAATAAATAAAAATGCAATACGAAGGATGAATGAGGCATTTGTTAAATAAATGTCTAAAATAATTGAATCTAATTATAAAAAAATTTCCAAGATACACATTAAAAATGATTTTAATCTAGAGATTATTTTCGTGATCTCAAAATGCTATATTCAGTCCGAGATCTTGAGTCTGAAGAACTGGAAATCATTAGTCGATTAATAGACCTACTTGCTTTAAGAGCTGATGCAGTCAACTCATGTTATAAATATATTTGCGATAGTATTCACTACATGTGCATTTGTGTTATTTATTTCATAACTAACACAACCTGTAGTTCGTTGATGCTCGGGAAGGTATCTTTAACCAATAATTTTACTTTCCCAATGTCAACCACGTTAGTGAAGCGAGGAACATGTATTTTTATTTTATATATATATATATATATATATATTTATATATATATATATATGTGTGTGTGTGTGTGTGTATGTCTGTGGCTTTGAATTCTCGAATACTTGTTAAGTAAGTTGATAGAAAACATAAAAAATGTTGCGTGAAATAAAATAACAAAAGAAATTCCACAATCTAAATAAAGAACAATAGTTCGTTTGTTATTTTTGGTACATTTACAGAATTTAAACCGACCGTTTTTTAAAGTGTTTTGATCCGACAGGGTATCTGTATTGTTTTAACGGTTATGTAGAATAGTCATCGATTTGTACTTTTCTTTAATAAAAAAAAATCTGGAAGACAACATTCAACTACGGGAGTTCGTCTATAGTTAAAGACAAAAACAATTAAAAAAAAACGAAGAATACGATTAGGAAGCAAAGTAATGTATGTATGTAATTATTCGCGAAAACGTCCTAAGTTAACAAAACATGTTACATCAACGTACTATGTAAAAAAAAAAACCATTGTAAATTCTAAAGTTATTTTGTCTGTGTTTTTTTTCTTGGCTGGTTTGATCGAAATCTAAAATAAGTGTGCATGTAATAAATAAAAAAAATACATGCTATATTTAAGTTTTTCCTCCACTGCGAGTAGATCTGTTTTTGTTTCGTTTCTGATGTAGACTAGTCGCCATTTATTTTGTTTCTCTAATTCAGTAATTCCGGGCCCTTACACTTAATTACAAGATTCATTCTATAATCATTTAAAGAAAGAGGTTGCAAGAACACGAATATATTTTATAGGAAGCAAAGTACGTGCATTCTTTTTCTATATAATAAAATAAATTCGATTTTCAACTGGTGAGTCACAATCAATCAGTAATTGCGGTTAAGATTTAAAACGGCGGCGTTATTTCCTCGTTTAATCATCGAAATTAATATTAGTTTTACATTTCGTACTTTTTGTGTGCTTCTTTTTCTAATTAGTAATTAATATACTTATGTATTCTGGAATATACAAGTACGACATAAACGAGCTACAAATTAATGATGTGTGTGCGCTGTCGAAGAGTAAGTCAATTAAAATATGGGTTATAAACGGAGTGTTTTACATCCTCCGGTAGGAAAAATAGAATTTAGTTTTTAATTGTAAACATTTTATAAAATGTTAATTTGTGAAATGTCATTTCAACGAGTGTAGCGTTAGTCAATATTTTTTTAAAACTATTCGTACGCTTTTAATGCTTGACCGGATAGCATTCTGCTGCCCTTATCCATGGCGCCGGAGCAAAGGGCCCGCTATTGAGGTTTTCTCATGCTGAATAACACGAAAAAAGTTCAATGAGTAAAACTCCACTAAAATTAATGAAACCCATTATGACATTTTTTAAATGTGTAACTGTTTTCATGATTTGATTATAAATGAAGTTTGTCAATGTTATATAACATTAAAACGTGTTTTATATTTATATATTTTAGGGTAACATTATCAATGATGTTTGTCTGTATTTTCTTTACGAAATATTTTACGGAACCATGTAAATGTCATTACATTACATTACGAATTTATGTAAGATTGTATATATTTTAGGGTAAAACACATTTATATAATATGTTTATGTTAATTGCACAGTTAAAACTAGCGCAAACGAAAAAATAGAAAAAAATGAAATTGAGATTCCCAAGTTCTGCAAGCCCAACCTGACGAAGGTCAGAGGTTGCATTAGGCGAGACTTGGTAAGAATTACATGCAAGTTGAGTAAAGTATTCTGAATAATACAAATAATACAAGTGCATTTGCTGTTGTTGTAAAGCAAATAAAATACTTTTATCTATGTTTAGTGAAGTGACACTTCTTCTCCTGTTTTTTTTTAATATAGGGTAAATTCCTCATTAATATCTGAGAATGAATATATCTTTTGAATATATCATGTTCTCTGACACCAAACAAAATCGATTTTGCTATTTTTTTGGAAGCGGAAGGCTATTTTAAAATGATTGTGTTGTTTTATAACGAATAAGATCGATATTCTAAGTTTTTTTTTCTGAATGGTATTCCCATATTTTAAAATGGATATTCACAAACAAAAGTATTTAGTCTGTTGTTTTAAGGAAAATTACAAATTTGTCTAGTTAGGTGGTAGCTAGCCTCCTATGTATGTTTGAATAGGGGAAAAGCTCTCTCTACACACACTATTGAAGCCAACACATTAAATGGTGTATTTTCTTAGATGAAACTAGGTGTTTTTTTGTGCTTGGGTGAGATAATGATTGTTTTACCATCCGGAGAAAGGGTGTGTTGTAGGGTTAAGAAAGGTTATTATTAGAAGAGAGGATTGCTGGCTTCCGGACTTATGGTAAAAGTATAGGTTAGGTGCGTACACACATGCTTAGGATCAGCAACATGTTTAGTTGTTATTTATTGGGGGGGGGGGTCTCCCAAAGGATTAGCGGTTAGTTTTAGAGGTAAGAGAGACTTGTCGGTTTCATCTTCTAAAACATACAATAGTACATTTCTTTAATAAAAATTATACTGATGGTATGCCCAAATATTGTTATTTAGTGTTACACTGGTCCAGAAATGGGTCATCGTCACACATTTAATTTACAGCGTAGATGATTGCCCTTCTAAATTCTTAAATAATAAAAAAATCGCAATTCTCTAATTTCTCATGAGATTTACAAGCACTTCTTAACAAATTATAAAAGTTTACATTCACACCCCTTTCGATGGGTAAGATACTAATTATCTCAATTCCAGATTTCCTACCGGAATTCATAAAAGTGTCTCAATGTTAACTTTACTGTGTGTTATTGTTGTTTTTTTAGGGTATGCCTTTCATTTATATATTGTTACTATATCTATTAATGGCTACGCACTTTCAAAATACACAATCTAGATTACCATAAAATACCCGATCCCAGATATACTAACTACAATCATTTAAGTTGGGCAATTTCGATACAAAAAATAAATATACTGTAATCTTTAGATTAAAACATAAACAAACGTCTAAAAGTAAAAAAATAGATATATGGGCGTTTTAATGATATCAATAAAACTTGAATATGCATTAAATAACACACAACAACCGACTGCACGAAATACAAAAAAAAACTGTAGCCGATCTTATATATAATATATACAGCACAATCACGTTGACACACCGATACTTGTTAATCAATGGTAAGCCTGGTCAATACTAAATGGCTTACTATTTAAGAACACCAGGCGCTGCATGAGGTCTGGATAGGATATAGGCACAACCAGATTATATCAGACCCACAGAAACGTTAGGATAGATTAAGTATCTGCTTGACTCCGGACCTCATGAGAAAAACACCAACTAAAGTATCTATCTATCTATCTATCTATCTATCTATCTATCTATCTATCTATCTATCTATATATATATATATATATATATATCTATATATATATATATTTGTTATATATATATATATATATATTATATATATATATATATATTTTATATATATATATATATTTTATATATATATATATATTTTATATATATATATATATATTATATATATATATATATATATATACATATATATATATATATATATATATATATATATACATATATATATATATATATATATATATATATTGAAAAGTCACACATTGCAAACGTTGGCGGAATGGCAATAATAAAGAGAATTTTTTTTTAATAAAATATTTAGAAAACCTTCACAACGCAAATTATTTGTTTTCAAAATAAATTATTAGTTTGCCATAAAAACATTTATTTGTTTAACTTGAGTACTTTCGGTAATATATATCATCTTCAGAAGAATATTTTATAAAAACCTATACTCTTTATTATACATATATATATATATATATATATATATATATATATATATATATATATATATATATATATTACAATATTATGCTACATTCCAATAATTAAGATGTTATCCACCTTACCGATCATGTTGTCCAAACAGACACCGAGTATTTCCTTTATAGCGGGATTTCCTTATTTGTATGCAACTCTTGGAATTTAAGAAACTAAAACTGTACCCGTCAGAAATAAATAGGAAAAACAAAACAATTACATTGATTACATTTTAATTCAAACGAGACTCTGAAATTGCTATCAAGAAAGAGAAGTCACCTTATTATATGAAGTTAAACCATGAAAAATTCGCCCTCATTTTACAATAAAAAAAACTGTCAGAAGATTTAATAATAAACTTGGTTCACAGTTAAAAAACACATTTTTATAAAAAAACTGTAATATATGTAAAAATAATTATAATTGTATATAAATTAAGGGTAAAAATGGAAAGATAATTATTTCAGAATATTAAAGTACGGGCTATTTAAGCTAAGATGTGTATAAGATTAAAATTTAAGCTAAATTTGTATAGACTATCAGACCACAATTTTGACATCCCAAAATTACTGCCTTATGGTTTTTTTAACTAAAATATGATGCAATAAGCAAATAGGTAACTAAATATACAATCTTCCATCCATTATCGATCTATAAGTTACATAAACCACGTGTGTCGGTACTTAGGTGTTAAAGTATTTCAAATAATTTTACACTTCAACCTTTCTCAAATTATTAATATACGTACTATTATTTATAATTTAAATATCAGTGTGAATTTGGTAAGAGAAGATAATTCTATCTTGCAAAAAATTATATAAAAAGAATTCACATAAATATATCCTCTTTTTGTTATGACAATATGAAAATAAATATTGGTAATATATATATATATATATATATATATATATATATATATATATATGTATATATATGTATATATATATATATATATATATATTTCGCTTACACAAAACACATATGAAAACTAAAAAAAACATACCGTAATACAAATAAAATTATGAAAAAAATCTCCCAAAGCACCAACGTAATTTATCTAGTCAGACACTTATCAACACATAATTCTTTCCATTAAAGATTCTTAACGAAAAGATGCCGTACATATGTACACGATGAATGGTAATTCCACTCTGTTTTTTTTAATTCTTTCAATTTCGTAGCCGCTTATAATGTTGCACGAATACAAGACATATTCTCTTCTGGAGACCGGCTGTTTGTAACGTTTAAATGTATTTATATATTAGTCTATGTATAACATATATATATATATATATATATATATATATATATATATATATATATATACGTATATATATGTGGGTGCATGTATATAAGAATATATATGCATATCTGTATATGATTATATATATATATGTATATGTATATATATATATATATATATATGTATATATGTATATGTATATATATATATGAATATGTATATATATATATATATGTATATGTATATATATATATATATATATATATATATATATATATATATATATATATATACATATACATATATAAATATGGGCACATGAAAGAAGAGAAATAGAAAATGTCAGAATGAGAAATCTATTACTTCTTCAGTTATTTAAAACAAAAAATATTCAATGAAGTTTTTTTTTATGCCCATCTATTACAAAGAATGGTTACTTATTATCAGGGGATTATACATCGATCGATTAGTCAGCGAGGGTTTAATCAGTGATCCACATTTTAAAAATCATAATGGTAAATGTGTGTAAGAAGGTCAATCATGCAAAAAAGTTGATAATCGAAAGACAAACGATTAACTGTTGGACGGTTCGTAACGAATGCATCAATGTGTTATAATACTGCAGATACAGGAGGAATTGATCCATCAAATTCATGAGTTGGTCTGCCTTTAAATAAGATTGATTATGATATAAGCTGAGATAGTACGGTTATCTAAAATAATTTCATAGCCATTCGTATATAAACGTCTATGTGTTTTAGTCTAAAATTAACGTATATATATATATATATATATACACATATATATATATATATATACATATATATATATGTATATATATATATATATATATATATATATATATATATATATATATATAGATATATATCATTATTATTTTATTTCCGAACAAGTTACATGGTAAACAGATGATAGTCCTGGTTTTAATAGTTCACGCTTATTTTAAATTCCCCTGTTTTTGTTTCACTGTTAGATAATTGACTCTTCTTTTTTATTAATGAATTTTCCAACGGATGCTAAGTCTGCGATATCGTGGATTTAGTTATATTCTGTGGGAATTTAAACTGCATTTAGCTTCTTTTTTTTAATTTACTTAAAGGCACTGTTAGTATATGCTGATACATATCTCGTCATTAATTGTATATATATATATATATATATATATATATATATATATATATATATATATATTAATATATATGCATATATATATGGATGTGTGTAAGTGTATATATGCATATATATGTATATATATGTATGTATATATATACATATATATGCATGTATATATATATATATATATGTGTATATATATACATGTGTATATATACATATATATATATGTATATATATATGTATACATATGTATGTTTTCTCTATCCTCTGATGAAATAAGTTTATTGCTGAAAATCCATGGATTAAGGATGTAATGATTCTTGCTTTGAACTTTTTTTGTTCTGATACATATTGTATCTTCACAATTTTACTATTCTTATATTTCACCCCTAAAATTGATTGCTCTAGTTAATATATTTAGCCGTATATGATCACGATAGATCATTATTATAGAATATTATTAAAAGATAACTCAATTATCTTTGATTGCATTCACTATTTAAATATATATATATATATATATATATATATATATAAATATATATATATGTGTGTGTGTATAGTTATGGATATAACAATTCAACGTGATAGGAAATATAACAAAGAAGCCGACAATTGTGTATTTATACTAGCTAAAATAGCCTCCCTACGGTCGTCTATATTTGCTAGGCTTCCGCGTCAGAAATGAACGCTCACTTCTAAACCGATGGAGCCCCAGTCATATTTCTTGGGCATTGATTTTCTTTGTTTCGGATAAAGAATAGTTTTAGTTAAAAGAAAATAAAAACAAATTCGGACCCCACTCCAATTTTTTTTAACTTTACATAGAAATATTTTTAGTTAAGAAAAGAAAAAAAAACATGTTTTTTTAACCCCACCCTCAATTGTTTAACCATCCCCATACATAATATTTTCAGTGTCAATAAGAAAAAAAATGTTTTAAAGTTTAAAAGAGAAAAGAAAATTAGGAGGCACCTCGGTCATATCAAAGAACAAATGTTTAAATATGCTATTGAAGGCGCCTTCGTCATATCAAAGAACCAGTTTTGTTATTCTTCCAAAATGGTTACCCATTTAGTAATGGGTGATATATGTGTTGCTTAACTTCAATTTACAATAAAACACCTTGTCTTAAAAACGTAATGAAAATAAAGAATGATATTGTGAAAACATCTTCTCACACTGACGTCACTTCCGGACAGACCGGAAGGATGAGTCAGCAATTTTTTTTCCAAAATGGTCGCTAATTTACGAATGGCTGGGATATGCTTTGCTAACCTTTAATTCAGAGCAAAACACATTGTCTAAACAACGTGATGAAAATAAAGTATCACAATGTGAAAAACAATCCTCTCAAAATGACGTCACTTTCGAAAAGAAGGCTTTGCAATTTTAACAGTACTCGCCATTGAAAGTATGGTTCAGAAAACACGCTGGTTTATGAAAAAACAATCTTTAATTAATTGTATGAATAATTTTTATTAATATCACCTTATCAGAAAATGTTGTAAATTCTTATGTTATTTTGATAATAGCAGTTATAAGTGTATATTTGTAAATATGAATTCAATTGAAGTTTAAAAGGAATGAATTCTGTAAATGACAGAACCCGTCTAGTGTCTGAGCGCCTTTTTGTAATCGTATATAAGGTAGTTGAAAAAGTATTAGTTTAGTAAGAGTTTCTTACTTTTACTCGGCTTCTATTTTGGCATTTTGTTCTTATTTCGTTCAACTTTTTTACTGTCTATGCTTTACTCTAATTCTTCGCCCGTTGGGGAGGCAGCTCCCCGTTAGTAGAGCTTTGTCTCTTCGGCCCCCTTTTGGGGCCATCTTTCTTGTCGCCTCCCTTGGCTATTAATTAACTTTAAAGGTTTTCTATTTTTTGCAGGAAGGTTCTGTTCTCCTTTTCGGCTTAAGCAGCTGGCAGACTTCTACTGAACAGTTAGAGTCACATCTAACAGACGTTCAGTAGATTTTAAATCGGCGGGCATGAATTGGTTTTCTAGAACGAGAGGGGAGGAGCAGACCGAGTTCTGTTGAAACAGCCTAACTCGGGGTTCAATCTTCATACTTGTATGGAGGCTAGTCTGGGCCAAATATGCCCAAGTCCAGGTTCTTCTGCTTCGCTCAACCTGGGCTCCATTACTCGGGCGCCTGTTAAGATCCCGACGGCTGGAGTGAGCAAAATGTCCTAGCACAGTGCTGCTGCCTTAGGTGGCACTCCGACTAGTTCTGTTGCAGTCCCCCGCAGCAAGGTTAGCTCAGCTTCTTGGGGTGATCCAGGAGGGTGGGATGCCATCGCCACCGGCCAACCCGTAATGCACCCCAGAAGACGGGATTCAACTGTCAGCCCCCCTTCGGGAGGGAGGAACGCACTCCCTCCCAAGGGATAAGGAATGCTAGGTCGTTGGATCTGACCAGAAGAGCAGGACACACACCTGCATCAGATGCCACCGGCGGTAAGCTTCTTCGACAGGGAGGCTGTTAAACGCGAACCTTTACAAGATTTGCGACTCAGCTGTAGCAGTAGCAACGACAGTCTCGCTGGCAGTGGCAATCATCTGTACAGCAGCAGCAACGAATCTTTCCCGACGCTTGGCAGCAGACCTTCTCGGCCAGAGTAAAAAAAGGGTGTGCTATTACGTTGATAAGGAGAAAGGAGCAGTTGGTGTCGCCAGCACTCAGGGGAGAGTGACGAATCCAAATTCACCGCCGGTGTCGTCTAAATCCGACTGGCCGCCCCTCCCTCTTTCTCAGAAGACACCGGCAGCGTCGATAGACAAACCTAACACGGCCAGTCAGAGAATGCCTCAACCAGGGACTCCCGTTTCAACGTCTCCACCGAAGACGGGAGCATCATGGGGGCCCCAGTCACAATTGTCACCTAAAGACAACAGAGACTTGTTTGATTCCACTTACAAGGACCTGACGGACGGAAACATAATCAAACCCGACCCAGGTTCTGTGGAAGAGCTAAAAAATGCGCATACTAACGTTCGTCACGTCAGACGCAATAACCAAAAGAACTGACTAGGGTCCCCAAAGAGAAAATGGCCAAACCCCTTAGGGATTTGAAGATCCCCGCAACATACATCTGCCAAAAGGGGTTTGCTTCATGGGATTTGCTTCTCCCAAAAGCGGAGATCGCCACAAAAATCGCGAAATCAAACTTTGTACACGCCGGCATCAAAATAAAACCAGAGTACCTGAGCCGCAGGAGAACTACAGTCTCCGTTCTCGGCGTCCCCTGCTATATGATCTCCAAACATTTGGGTGCTGTCATAAGCCAGTATGGGGACGTCGAAGCCATCATCCCGGTCCGAGGCCCCCATAACCTAATGGTAGGGACTACCAGATCGAAATGTGGCCGGACCGGGCCGGCTTCAAAGCCATTCCACCGCGTCTCGGGTACGAATCTTGGACAATGTCCATCATTGTCGAAGGTAGACGACCCATTTGTTGGCACTGTCAGCAGTCGGGGCATATGGCTAAAGACTGCTCAATCAGAGCCCCCAACAAGCCGCCGGCTGCTCAGGCTGGGATAACCAAAGTAGCACCAGCAGCTCTTTCAACGCAGACTCCAGGAGCTTCATCGACAAAAGAGGGGTGGAACACTGTTGTCAGCAAAACACTACACAAACCAGTTCCGTTCCCTCCGATAAATCGATGCGTCACCTTGATGACCGAAGAGTGCAGCCTCACACTAAGTCGTCAGGTACCAAGCTACCCACCGAGAAGCTTCAGTCTGCCCCAGCCGTGTCGTCTACTTCCTCCGAAGCGGGAGAAAACTTTAAACGGAAGATTCCGGTCACCACTACTTCGTCTGACTCCGAAGGGAAGGCGAACAAAACTTTGATGGCGACCGACTGCTATGGCAAAGTAGACGAAATACAACCCAGAAAACTGAGAAAATTCAAAAAGAATTGGCCCAACCCCCCTACCCATGTAGAAACAGAGATGACTATCTCTGCTGTTCAGTCCCCAACGCCCTAATCCCGACCTCCTTAAACTGAACAGAACACCCCCGCCCTTTTTGAGTCCCCTCCCCCGGTCAACAAAGAAGAGCCAGAGCCAGAGCAGGAAGTCTTCATCGACGTCAGATCTGCTTCCCCCTCTCCTTCTCCGTTGTCTTGAACTGAGAGAACTCGAAAACTCCCTTTTCTTTCAGGTGACCGGATTTGTGAGGTGGAGCCTCAAACATCAGCAGTCAACTTATCGGCACGGCTAGTAAAAACCATCCGACCGCTGGAGCTTCTTACTCGGGCCCGGGGTCTTGATATAGATAAGCCACAACGCTTTCCCGACGTCCCCTTCGTAACTACCTTTGCCTGTGATACCAGAGTGGGCCGGACAAAGGCGCTTTGGCATATGATTGAAACTGAGGAGGGGGCAATCCCGGGTCTGAAGTTGGTGGAGGAGAAGCACAATTGCCTTAAGGAGCTGAGAACTATGTGTACTGGGCGCGTCTCTATTTACGTACACCCTTTGTTTTATAGGGCCCTAAAATTAACCTTTCCTTTGGATGTCGTAGGTATTGCCCGAGACGGACGAATTACGTCCGAAATGCTTACCGGCAGTATCAGCCATGCCTGCGGCATCCTAGTCCCTGGTGAATTCAAGCCGTTGATCGACACTTAATAGAACAATGGGCGCGAACTTGTTTCTAGCTATCCTGAATACCAGGGGCATGAGATCCCAAAGCCATGCTGCTAGCATTCTGAGGGATCTTATGGTCCGTAACATAGATGTGGCTGCGGTACAGGCGACTCACTACGTTCCGTACGGGGATTGCAGTGTGCTGACTGGACATTACGATGTCTTCTCAGCATACAGCAATTCTAGTAGCAGATGGGCCTCCTTGCTTGTGCGTCGTAACCTTTTCGCAAATGTAAGCGTTGTACACGCAGATGCAGAAGGCAGGTTGGTCGTGGCCGATGTTGCCTTTAGCAATAGTACATTCCGAGTCGTCGCGGTTTATGCGCCCAACATCATTCGGGAGAGGGTTTCCTTTTTTCGGCGGTTGAAGGTGTTCCTTGGTGGTTCGGAGCGGTTAGTACTAATGGGTGATTGGAATGCCATCCTTGATCCCCAAATAGACAGGGTGGGCGGGACTAGTGGGTTGGTGCGGTGTGAGAGCAGTCTGTCTGACCTGATGGCCTCGTGCGATCTTGTCGATAGATTGCGTCTCGATCATTCGGGGCGGGAGATGTGGACGTGGAACTCTAGTGACACATCCTTTGCAAGTACCTACTTGGATAGGATGCTAGTTAGAAGAGGCGACGTAGATTTTTTATCTTGTCCCACGTTCAAATGGTTAGGTCATTCGGACCACAAACTAGTCATGGCCCGTCTGAAGTTAGCCTAGCCGGGTACTGGAAGTTAAATACCTCTTTACTGGAGGTGCGTGACTTCCAGGAAAAGCTAGAAAATTTTCTACAGCGGGGCTTAGTGGGGGCGGTTACAGGGAGTAGGTGGTGGGTTAACACTAAGTCTAAGGTTATAGATGTTTGTGTCTGATATGGCCAGCGCCTCGCATTAGATAAGGCCAGGATAGAAAAGTCTTTAGAAATTAAGTTGGTCCAGGCGGTGGCTGGGAGGGGGGGGAGGGACTTCCTAACCGTAGAACTAGTAAAAGGGGACCTGAAACGCGCGGCTAACGAGCGGTATGAAGGTCAAATAATTAGGGCTAGTTTAGATAAAGTGTCCAACGAAGCCGTGAATTATGACGTTCGAGAACGTAGCGCTGTAGTCCGTCGTAGATCGGAGAAATAAATTCGGGAAGTAAAAGACCTGGAATGCCGATCCACGTGAGATTTGTGAGGGGTTCAGTCGCATTTTTCCGAACGTTTTACGCAGCTGTCCAGACCGGGTCGAGGAGTTTGACAGCTATTTGACCGGTTCGCCCCGCCTGGAGGCGGCTCGAGCGGTTAACTGTGATGGTCCGGTTTCAGAGCGTGAGGTCTTTGACGCGCTGGAGCAGGCTGGCTACAACAAATCACCGGGAATCGATGGTCTTCCTTAGGAATTCTATTTGAGAATGTCGCACATGTTCATCCCTCTTCTGACGAATGTATTCAACCACTGGTTTACACAGGGTTCCATCCCCGGTCAAATCACTAGGGGCGTGATTACATTACTGAAGAAGAAGGATAGGCATGGTGGGGGGCTTGATGATTACAGGCCCATACGTCTGCTTAACACAGACTTAAATATTTTGGCCAAAGTTCTTGCGAATCGTTTGCAGATTGTTATCGCTGATTTGATCCAACCTGAGCAGACATACGCTGTGAAGGGGAGATCGATTCAAAACAATTTGCACTTGATGCGCACGATTATAGAGGGATTAGAAGACGACACTGAAGCCGCCCTGATCAATTTAGATCAGTCCAAAGCGTTTGATAGGGTTGATCATCGTTTTCTGGGGGGCCGTTCTAGAAGCCACCGGTTTTAGACCGGACTTCTGCAAATGGACTTCCATTTTGTATCGCGAGCCGACGGCAGTAGTGCAATTAAACGGGATACGATCGGAGTCGTTCGTTGTCTCGCGGTCGGTGCGTCAGGGTTGCATTTGCTCTACGTCCTTGCGTTGGAACCTTTTCTCCGCAAACTCAGGGACGAAATTGATCTGCCTGGTGATGCGCGAGCCAGGGTTTCCGCGTTTGCCGATGATGGCACTGTGTGTGTCGACCTTACGAGACATATGCAATGTGATTAAGGCACTCAAACAGTACGAACATGTGACAGGGGCCGTAGTCAATTTCAGCAAATCCAATGGATTGAAGTTGGCTGCCTGGAACAACGCGCCTGCGTTGCCGGGCCGTTTCAACTGGACAAATGGCCCGGTCCGGATCCTCGGCGTGTGGTTCAGTCCGGGTCTCCAGCTTGATGAGAACTGGTCGGAAGTACAGTCTAAGGTCGAAGCGTCTGTTAGGATTTGGCTTCGAAGGGGGTTTTCCCTTAGGTGTAGAGCTGAGGCGTGCGCCACTTACGTCTTTCCGCTCATCCTCTACTGCTTGGCTGTACTACCCTCTGCCTGACGACCGCTTGGCGGCTTTTACGTGTCTGCTCTTTTTACTTTTGTGGCAAGAGAGAAAGCCGCTTGTCCGAAGGTAGGTCTGCACTCAACGTCTGTGTGAGGGTGGCTTGGGAATTCCTTACTGTGCAAGTCATCGACATGCCGAGAGATTGTCATTCCTGATTTGTACTCTGTTGGAAGAAACTGCGTGTGGCCCTGCGGTTGAGAAGGCTTTTCCCAACCTCATCTCCGACCACTTGGTCGAAGGCCGACATAGACCAAGAGGACAGACGCGTTTCTTCGCCGAATGCTGAGCTGCGCTCAGATTGCTGCCGGGGTCCAGTGACCTTGCACGGCCTAGGAGGACCCTTTATAGGGAGTTTGTGAAAGGGACCGCTTCTGATCCGCTGGGTGAGCGGCTGTGATGGTCGGAAGAGGAGATCCGCTCTCAGTGGTGTTGGGCGCCAGGCCGGGGGTATCTCAATAATTCTGAGTTCTCGCTGACCTGGCGATTGGTTAGGACTGCTCTACCCCTCAATGGCAGGCTTCACAAAGCCAAAGTAGTGCTTAGTCCATATTGTGTTCGCTGCGAGGACGACGAAGAAGAATCGGCTGAGCACGCCTTCGTCACTTGCAGCAGGCTTTGTGAGTTTTGGAAATATGTCAACGAGGTGACGGCTCGCATCGTACCCGATCAGCTGATTCGCCTGGATGTAACATCCGTAATCTACAAGGTGGTTCCTTTGTGGGCCAGGGAGAAACAAATGATGTTTCGCACGATCCTAGCCGTAGCCAGACAAGTAGTGTGGGTTTCACGCTTAGAGATAGGTCACGGGGGTGCGTAGCCTTCTAGTCACGATTTGATTTTGCATTTTAAACATCAGCTTAGAATCAAAATTAAGTCTGATAGGAGGAGAGTGCATGCCTCGCAGTTTAGAAGAAGGTGGATACACACCGCTAGCTTATGTGTATTTGGTCGAACTAGATTTGAGTTCGTGTTCCCTGTCTAGGCATGGCGCGCCGTCTTTAAGTCAAAAAAGTGTTTAAAAAGACAAGAAGCTTGACTTCAAACTCCCTTAGCTAGAGGAATAAATGAGTCCTGTCTCTATATTTATTTTTTGGTATAAGTAATCTTTACGGATGCACGTTCCCAAGATTTATTTTTATTACTGGCCCGACCCAATTGGTACCTATCCTGAAAGATACCAATTGTCCTCAAAATCCTTCCCCCCCCCATTTTTCTTTTATCCATTAGGTAATAGTCAATCCCACTTAGGAACTGTCTTCCTTGTTTTCAGTTTACACTGGAAAACAGAGAGCAGTTCACAATTAGACAGGTAAGGGGGTTCTCTACTAACCCACTCCAATTTTTAGCATTTTATATAGTATTTTTATTTTTAATTATTGTTATTTTTCTTTATGTTGGCTGTTTTTAGGCTTCCTCCCCCCCCCCATCATTCATTGTATTCTATTGTGATCTACGGTATCACACAGAAAAAATCACAAACAAAAAAAAAGGCAAAAACAAATTGTAAATATCATTCACCTTTTCAGAGACTATTTGTATATAGTCAAAAGACTTACGTTTAAAACGCATTGTAACTAATTATTTGGGGAATTTTAAATAGATTAAGCCCATGGAGTGAATGCGGTATTGTGATGACATATACTAGCATAGGGAATAGACCAAGTGGACGACCCTCGACCCCGTTTCCACCCCCCTTTTTGGACTTGTGCCACATCTTTTAAATTGTAATTTTTAGATAAATAAATAGTTTAAGTAAGATTCTGTATACGTTTTCTTTCTAATCGCAGCCTCGTCTTGAAATGTCTTTCTTCTTTGTTCATATGTTATCTGATGTTATGTAATGTTATTTAATTTAAATTAATTGATTAATAGTTTCCTAATTCTAAAAGTATACACATATTATGAACGCTCGATGACTTAGTAAATAGTCATACTACTTTGATGGAGTTTAAGCTTCAGACAGACAGACAGACAGACAGAAGACAGAACGACAGACAGAAAGAAGACAGAACGACAGACGGATACATTAACGCCATTATTAATAGATATCAACATTTTTAAATTTTACAATGTCTCAAGATTACTGATATTTTGAAAAACATATACTTTAATATTATAAAATACGTGTTGCATTTCTATAGGGACCTCCCATTGGTTGTGAACTATTTATCCCCCCATATGTAACACGATGTAACTTTAATTTAGATTAAGATTATCAACAAAACTTTTTTACCATTCAAAAGAGGATGCATAAAATAAACTGCTGATGATTTTTTAGAATTTTTGCCAGCATAGGAAACTCATGAAAATGTGAAGTTAAAATGTTGTTTACTTTTTTTACGTGATAAAATAACGTTCTTATGTATAAGCATTTCTCCGCGCTCTGATAGGCATATTTTTAATAAATCTCGCATAAATCAAGTTATGGCCAGATCTTCACGAAATTTTCAATACTTATTCACTATAGGACTAATTTATCTTTAAAATGCTGTTTTCTTAAAATATATTAGGGAAAATATTTTTTCTACGTGACCCCCGTCCCCCTATTTCATTTTATGAAATATTGAACGAAATATATTCAGGTCCGGCGGTTTTTTTTCTTATATAAAACTAAGGTTTTTTAAAAAACACATTGGATTAATTTTATTAAATTTTACGTCCACATATTTTAGTAAACTAGTCCGTGAATGCACAAATAAAAAGTGGAAATAAAAGCAATATTATTATGTTTTGAACTTTTTTTTACCTTTTCTCAATAAAATATACTGTGATTTATTGAAATGCCAAAAAAAAAGAAGTTTTACGAAATAATTTTTATTTTCAGAGACATTTATTTATTTGATCGAGTTTATCGGTTAGTCAAAATGTTTAAAAACATTTTTGAAAATATGTGTTCTAAATTTTTCAAAATATTTTAATATAATATAGCCCGAAGTATTAGGAATCGTAAAAGACCAAAGTTGTATACGACCTGAGGTCGTATACAACTTTGTATACGTCGACCTCATATGTACTTGGAAAAAAGTCCTTCATTTGCTAGAAGTAAGAAAGCCTTTTTTGCCGTAGCTAGTTTTGCCGCAACTATGGAACGCAATACTAGCCGTAATTTACGCGGTTCAATTTTAGAGTGAATTTGACGCACGCTAATGAATTTGTAGAGCTAAGCTCATTCTAAAAAAAAACGTTGACAAAAGTAAGTATTAATTATATTTATTATTATTATATATTTATAATACTTTTTATCATTTTTCTTTTTTCAAATTAAAATGTTTATCTATTCAGAATTTTCTTTCGAAATTTCGAAATAAAAACTTATTTTTACTTTGAATATTTATCATTCAATGGACGAATATTTTTAATCATTAACAAACCACAATACTTTCTCCATTTTCATTTAGAGTTTAATTTTTATTATATAAAATTTAACCCAAATTTAAGTCAAATGCTAACAAAACAAAATAGATCAAATCGTTACTTGCAGTAGTATTTTAAAATTAAACGTGACTGGGGAATCTTATACTATTGTCAACAGAACGAGAGCGGGCTTAACAAATAAATGTCGTCCGATACCATTCGGCTCGTCAACACTCGGGCGTGTGCGTACGACAGCCGAACACTTCCGAGTCGAACCTCACGAAAACTGGTTCAGGATCGATATCAGTACCTTAATAAATATAGTATTTGTAAAAATAAAATCCTAAAATTATCCATTTTAATATTCTTTCCTTAAACAAAAGTAAATATTAGTTTAAGCAGGTAAGTTATTTACGCAATTGCAATAAAAAAGAAGTAATAAATCTGTCTAAAAAATGTGCAACTCAAGGAAAATGTAACAAAAAAACCGTTAATGTTGTCTACAACATAATGAACGTAATTAATTCTATCACTTTTGGACATCCATAGGTACATAACATCTCGCAATGTCGCACATGATAATGATAATTTTTTGTATAAACAAGACATCCAGCCGTAGAAAAAGAAAATTTCGTACTTGTATCGCAAGATGAAGAATGGTTTCTTTCCCAAATAGATAATTTAATCTTTAAATAAACTATTTTACTTTAAAACTACTTCCTATAAGTATGACTTTATTTTAGGGAGATTTTTAAAAAACACTACATGGAACGCGAATGTATGAATTTCTTAAAGAAAGCAGAAACCGGTGACGTCAGCGATTCTGTGGCTGCGACTGGAGGTCCCTACATCTCTAAGATAGGATAACTGTTAGCCCTGTTAAGAAAAAAAACTAATGCATATGTTTCGTTCGAAAATAAAGAAAACATATTTTTCCCCGCCATAGACGCATCACGAATTTTTAAACATTGACTTATATTTTTTTCTTAAAATAAGTCTCCTTTAGTAAGTTGGAAATAAAGATAAAACATTGAATAATATATAAACATTTTCAATATATATGTATATAGTATATATATATTACATAAATTGTTACATATATATATATATGTATATATATATATATATGGAATAAAAAGGGCTTTTATTCAGGGATACAACAATAACGTTTGAATCAATATTCAACCAAAAGAACACGTGTTTATTGAGTTTACTTTAAGAATAGAAATAGAAACTCCAATCATAGCTCATGGGTAAAAAGAAGAAAAAGTACATGCAAAAAATATATAAATATATAAGTTTTCTTTGAAAAAAAGAGTTAATGATAAATAAAATATTCATGAATATTCTATATTGTATTATTACCTCGTAAATTGTAATATAATTTTAAAAATACAAATTGAATACTTATAAATGATGAGTTTACTTTGATCACGCACAAACGTACACATTTTACATAATTACTGATAACAAGAAGGAAATGTCTGTGTTCTTAATTGACTAAGAACTTTTGTCTTTCAGGTCTGTACGATTTTAGTGTAAAAAATTGAAAACACATGTTCATTTTTATATACGTAAAAAGAAACACACATCATGCCACTAATAACCATACCGAACTAGTGTTGGATAGTTTTTGGGTATATATATATATATATATATATATATATATATATATATATATATATATATAAATATACATATATATATATATATATATATATATATATATATATATATATATAAATATACATAAATATATATATATATAAATATATATATATAAACATATATATATATAAATATATATATATGTTTATATAAATATATATGTATATATATACATATGTATATATATATACATACATATACATATATATACATATATATATATATATATATATATATATATATATATATATATATATATATATATATGAGAAAGGAAGGGTTAAAGTAATCCGACGTAATGGGAAATGAAAAAGGAAAAACTAAAAAGGATGTTTTTTTTATATATTCATCAACGTTTCGTCTTTAATTGTAAGACTACCTCAGGATGATGATTTTAAGAAAAATGTCATGCAAGTACGTGAAAATATTGGGTTGACATGATGGTTTGATGAGAAAACGTAGTAGCCACTACTGGGTGCGCAGGCGCGAGATCCGGGCTTAGTGAAGTCAGTAGCATGGAATGCAATTAATGAGGATGGTTCTGAGTGAAAAGGTGGTGGGGTGGGGGTGAACGGAAATAATGTAGATGGATGTTAGTGGCTACTACTTTTTTTCATCAACCCATCATGTCAACCCAATATGTTCACGTACTTGCAGGACATTTTTTATTAAATGATCATCCTGAGGAAGTCTTACAAATAAAGACGAAACGTTGATTAATATATAAAAAAACATTATTTTTGTTTTTTCTTTTTTCATTTCCCATATATATATATATACATATATATATATATATATATATATACATATATATATATTTATATATATATACATATATATATATATATATATATATATATATATATATATATATATATGTAACATCTATCTATCTCACTCACTCTCTTTCTCTCTCATTTCTATATGCAAAGCAATATATATATATATATATATATATATATATATATATATATGTATATATATATATATATATATATAACTTTAAAGTATACATTGCCCACAATTTTATTTTCTATAAATATAGTTTGGCTTATGTCCAAGTCAGCGTTTGATAAAACCATAAATCAAATAGAAATTAGTGTCAACCTGTTTTTCATAATACATAAGTATGTGAAACTCGTAATGATGGCTAATACCAACCAATGATCCCACTTTCATCTAGCAAAAGGATGACTTAGCACGATTAACGATATAGTACTATGTGACAACATATAGATCATACGTACTTGAATATTCCTTTTGGTGTGTGTATCTTTTGGTTACGCTGATGTCTTTATTTAAAAAAAAATGTATATTTATAAACGAAAGCTAACCAAAGTCATGAATATTTTCTTCGATTTAGACAATAGTACATACATTTACGTGGGAATTAGCCGAGTAGAGTTGAAGTTATTTAAAACTACGATGCACGTTTCTCTATAACACAAACTTATTTCACAGCTGTTGATTTTCTTTTTTATTAATGAGTGCACACTTATAAATGTCATAACACATAGAAGCTACATCTTAAGATGTATTAATAATCATTTGAGTGGTAAAGAATATAATGAGATGATTGAGAATAATAAGTTAAATTAACAATGTTTGATTATCTACACGGACGTTTATTGACAAGTAGTATCATAGTAATCCGTTCTATAAACGGTATGTTCCTGGAAATAGATACTGTGTTATGGAAGCAATCTGCATATTGAGAAAAACGGGAAAGTTGACTTCAATCGGAGTAAGTAAACACGTGCTTGTTGTAGAAGACTTATATGCATGAACTAGAGATTGGCGGTCAGTCGAACACCTTCAATAGAAACACCGATAAAGCCGGGTCTAGCCATGTCGTTTCTCTTTGAAAGTGACTGTAGATTACACAGGTATTGTTACCCACTAGACTGTGAAGCCGAGTTCATACTTTATTTAAGCAATGGATTATTCTCTGGGTAACATAATAATTCTTCTGTTAGGTTAGGAGTGTAGACATCATGAAAATCACGGACTAGATTTCAAAGTGCTGTACGTATGATGTAAAGGAAAGCAGTCCTAACTAAAACTAGGCGAAAAAGCGAGAAAGTTATTTCTCTTTTGCCAGCGCAATGAGAGAGTTCGGTGGTATTGTTTTCGATGGTCTATGTTCATCTCCGCTCTAGGGGTAAATTACGTAATCTCTGGTAACTTACATAATCTCTGGTTATCTAAAATTATAAAACAACAAAAACATGAGATATTAAAAGATAGTAAGTGGTTTACTTCTTTAATTTATCTTATTATTACAGAAGAAATGTAAGAAAAATGTAGTTGGTATGTCTTCAATTAAACTATTACTACGACTACAACCCAGTCATGCAAAGCGATACGGAGTATCCACTGGCAAACTCCTTGCTACGTGTCATATAATCAACAAGTGTGTAGCTGCTTGGGATCGAAGTATTTGTCTATTGTAACGCGAGATTAAAATAAATTATTTATTTACTTGAAAAACTTTTTTTAAAAGTGTTTAAAGTAAAATAATAATTTATTTTAAAAAACATAAATAATTTGCGTCGTCCAGGTTTTCAAAAGAGTGTAAAACATATTCTCCTTATTATTGGCATTTCAGCAACGTTTTCAATGTGTGACTTTTCAAACTATATATATACATATACATACACACACACATATATATATATATATATATATATATATATATATATATATATGTGTGTGTGTGTGGGTCTTGGCAGCATCTTTTCTTTTATACAAGTATCATACAAAATAACGGACATCTTGTGTCTGGTTATTTTTTCTAAGAGACAAATTCTTCCAAAAAGCATTTATACTTGTATACAAGGCCGGTCCTATCAAGAACTCTAATCCGGGGTGAAGAATTATTTTTAACAACCAGATTAATAGTTTTAGTTTTATTATAATAGATAATTAGTTTTACTTTTTTGTTTGGGTTGGTGGGGAGTACGTTTTTATCTATAATGTTTTTGAGAACCTGTTCGTTAATTTTATAGTTATGATGAAATTGGTTGCAGTAAAATAGTTTTATAATGTGTTTAACAAGAATTGGGTTTAAATGCCCTTTGGGAGAATTTTTAGATTGGGTTTAAATGCCCTTTGGGAGAATGTGTCGTCGACAATCATGAAAATGTATACATAGGGTCGACTGTTACGACGCTATCCAGAAGATTAACTATGCATTTATCTAACGACTCCGCCATGGCCCAGCACCTCTATAAAAAACATTCCTGCCCCCGTTCGCATATCCATAATCTTCTAGTAGATAGCACACAAATCATCGCACAAAATACTAATACACTTATACTGCACATACTCGAAGCCCTATACATAAAAACAGAAAAACCAGCTATTAACAAGATTAACTATACTATTAGTACTAATATACTCAAATGCCTATAAATATAAATTCACATAAAACACAGTCCTTTATTTTCCCGCCTTAATAGAATATATATTCACTACTAGGTCTATGCCTGGTTAACATTGCTCCACTGACGATGGACCTGGAAGGGTTCGAAAGCGCTTTGGGAAGCTATGGTAATTTTATCAGCCAGTTTCCGTCTGAAACTAAGAACCGAATCAGAAAAACGGAAAGGATCTTAGAAAAAATAACCAGACACAAGATGTCCGTTATTTTTAATGATACTTATATACATATATATATATATATATATATATATATATATATATATATATATATATATATATGAGAGAGGGAGAGAAGGATATCTTTTGAGTTGCGGTCTTGTACATAAACCGTTGTAAATGATACTGTATCTGTCATTTTTTCAATCTCTCTTTTTGGTAAAGCGTATTTTTTCGTGACGTACTCTATTCTTCAAATTTATACCCACTTCTGTTTTAATGGATGACGTCTAAACTGAGTTGTGGAAGGTTTAGGGAAAACTCAATATACCTGATAATTGTAGGAAACATCCAATTCTGAAGCAATACCTGAAAGATACCATTACAGCAGTTAGGGGTGGGTTGCAAAAAGGAATTGCTTCCTTAGCAACCCAACCAATCGGTGAGAGGTAGAACCTTAATTGATATGCTAGTAACAACATCGTACCCCCATTCTGAACATTCATAAATATCACCTCTTTATCTCTGCTCATGTTGGTCTTATTTCCATCCCACCTGAAGGCCGACACTCGCAATCACTATGTATCACTTCTTTTTCTTTTTATTTACCACAGAATATGCTGCAAGTGATAGTTTAATTCAACGATAGAATGAAAACAAATGGTGTCTCTAATGGAGAAATCTCGGATTCATTCGGGGCCCCAGTAGTTTTTGCCCTCTTTTTTCCAGCAATGCTAGAAGACACATTTGCTGAAAATGAAGCTTTTGTCAAGATTCAATTCAAAACAAGTGACTGCTTGTTCAACCATCAGAGGTTAAAAGCTAACAACACTCTAAGTCACACTGGTATACTTCCTGACTTACCCTTAGCTGACGATGCTGCGCTTGTAGCTACATCTTTCGAAAAAGCAAACCAACTGATAAACAGATTATTTGAAGCGTGTAAACCATTTTGATTAACAATTAGTATCGCAAAAACTGAAGTGGTTCACCAGCCTTCCCCTGAACCAAAGCAAATAAGAAGAGTGAAACAGAATCCACCTGTTCACGTGTTTACTGAAACACCAATCAAAGTTGTCGGCCAAGTGTGTGTATAGCTTCAAGTATCTTGGTAACAAAGTTAATGCAAGTGGAACTTTGGATGATCAAATAATTAACAGAGTATTGATTTACTCCTCTCCAGGAGTTAGGCACAAGGCCAGTTTTTATCTTACTCCCACAAGTAAGATGTGACCCAAGGTCGGGTCAGGAAAGTGGGGTTTAACAATTGCCTGGGCAGCTCCGTCGGCATCCCCCGTAGAGGCGCCTCAGACAGTACGCAATAAACCTACTCCTCCCAAAAGAGGGGAGGCAAAGCCTGGGAAGGTGAACTTTCCAGACACATACTACACTTAGATCTTAGCCAAAAGGCAAATAAAAGAGTAGCTAAAGCCTCTAGTGCATTAATGAAGCTTAGTTATCGGCGTTGGAAAAACGAGAGGAAGGGCTTGAAACAAAAGTAAAAGTCCACGCGGCTGTAGTTCTTGTAACTGTTTGGTATTGCTCAGAGTCGTTCACATTGTATAATAAGCCAATTCAAGGGTTATATGTTTTCCACAAAAGCAGTCTTTGAGAAGTGGGTATGATAACCCTTAGTGAGAGGATCCACTAATGCTGATATTTTCACTATGTATAGTATTGATGGTGTTGAATATTTTCTCACGAGATCACAATTACGCTTGGCCGGTGACGTAATATCTACGGTTGATAACAGATTTTCTCAAAATGCTCCCGTATCGTTAACTAGACGATGGTGATCGAAACGTTATTCTACCTTTGCTTCGATAAAAAAAACAAGCTAAAAAATAACTTCATAGCCACGAATAGTAACATGTGTCATTTGAGAATACATCAATTGATCGTGATGAATGAAAGATGGCATGCTAGAATGGCATCAAGGAATAATGCAGTATCGAAAATTGTCAAACTACGTAAAACTAGGGAATACACAAAATATCTGTTGATGTTCTCATATACTCAAACAATTTACCCTCTTGCACAATCTGGGAATTCTCTGCAAATCACTCGCAGAACTGACGAATAATTTGAGACTCAAACACAGGGTTCAATAAACAGAATTGACGAAACCTCATACGTCGAAACCAACGGAGCGCCCATTATATATATATATATATATATATATATATATATATATATATATATATATATGCATATATATATATGTATATGTATATGTATATATGTGTATATGTGTATATATATATGTGTATATATATATATATGTATATATATGTGTATATATATGTATATATATGTATGAATGTATATATATATATATATATATATATATATATATATGAATGAATATATATATATATAGCAATAGATGAGGTGAAAGAATAAAATAAGATGCGAATAAAATTTTATTACAATTCAATGTTCAGGCAAAGTTCTTTAAAGTCCTTAACTCATGAGTGTTCAAAGAAAATATTCACTTCAGAAGACCATTACCGCAATGATATTACTGCAGGTAATAAAAATTAAACTATATATATATATATATATATATATATATATATATATATATATATATATATATATATATATATATATATATATATATATATTCGTGTGGATGTGGGGGCGTGTGATGATCGTCACTTCTTTTTAGAAGAAGGCAATCCGCACAAGATTGCAATGCCCGGTGTAAGCATATATATGACTTAGCAGGCCTAACATATTTTAACATGTCTAGCTGCAAATGTTACATGCAAAGCCACTGGTTTCTGTTTGTGTGTGGATAAATTAATCTACTGTTTGACACTTGTTTCTTAGGTTGGTACCATGGTATCTCATGTGATTCAGTAGACCATGTTTAGCCTCAAATCTACTAGAGCCATCACCGATCGCCCCAGAGACATCTTCTCCAATTCTCCACGATCATATCAAGGGTGTCCAGGTTGTTGTTTATTTTATTAAATAGGACGTTTCCCTTGCAGCAGTTCCGCATATAATAGTTTTTTAGTTAGCCGGTAATCTCTCATCGTAACTAAGTCTATTGATCAGGGCATCTCACTATGTATGATATGCACTTCTATGTTCGGCACTCCAGTTTGGTCTAAACCATTCGTGTCTGGTGTATATGCTTGCCACTATGTATTTAGGATCCACTTAGGACACATTTGATGGAACCTGTCCATGACCTTGCAATGTCTCAGTAATACAGTGGCACAGAGTAGACGAATGACTCGTGCACACAATGTTGTATTTTGAATGTAATGACCGTCTGACCACACGCGCTTTTCAAGTCTATTAAAAGCTTTGGAAGCGTTTTTAATATTTGAAAGTATCACAGAGTTTAAGGACCCAACCAAGGAAAACGCACATTTATAAGATATTCATGGTTTCGCAATGATCATGCTCTGAAAAAATGCACCACCAACTATATTTGTTGTTGCGTTAAAATGCTTCCGGAATTGTTATTTTATTATCATCAAGAGCAGCGAAGACATTTCGCAACCATGTAAAGTACACCATCAGCGTAATTTTTTTGGGTCAGTATGACAAAGACAATAGTTAATTGAATTTGTAGATTCTTATGAACACAAAAAACAATGAGAGCTACGTACCTTCTTTTTCAACTATGGCAGGTCAAACAATTGGGGCAGTATGTTTTTTCTTAGGTTCAAAGTTATATATTTGATTCTCAAGTATGGATTTATTATCGTTAAGGTTTAAACGGTTAAATGTTACTCTAATAAGAAAAAATGAACTTATTTTTTTTCAAAACATATGAACCGTGTCTTATATTTTCATGATTAAAACACTTATGAATACAGATAGTAGATGATATTCCAAGTCATTACTAATTTTAAAAAGTCATACAAATATGACGGTTCTTAAATGCTGATAACAAGATAAACTCATAAAAAAATCTCTAGATCAAGGAATATAAACACTTAACTTCCATTGTTAGCATTAGTAAATCGAGCAGCAGGCCTACTACATGTAGAGTGAAGAATCAAGAAGGCAAAGTGGAGATAAATCCGACAGTTCTATACTTATTAAACAACGCACAAACTCTCATTAAATTTACCGAACAAGCATGTAGGAAGCTACCATCTAAACGTTCAATTTCTTAACAGGAAAAGTAATTTCATAAATACTAGGCTAAGAGAACAGAGGAAGACAGATTGGCCACGTTAATTTCGTTATTGTTTAAGGTAGGTCTTTTTTTTAATCAACACTTTTATTATTTTAGGTTATTATCTTCATACGGCATACTCGAGTAAACTTAATTGTTTATTAATATAAAACACATAGTATATACAGCACAGTTAGACTTAAATAAAATAACTAAGCCATGTTATACATGTCAGTCGAATTTTATTCAAATTAATAACGCCAATACCTCAACTTTACAATCTGAATTAGTTGCACTCAAAATGGTAATGATTTGTCTTAATTCTTGTTACATAGAGGCTCATTATCCATCTATTATGCCAGTGAATTATCTACCACAATTATATATCATATATCATGAGAAAAACCTTTATACATCTATATATATATATACATATATATATACATATATATACATGTATATATACATATATATATATACATATATATATATATATATATATATATATACATATATATATACATATATATATATATATATATATATATATATATATATATATATATATATGTAACACAAATTTAATTGACTTATTTGACATTTTCCTTGAAATTGTTTTAAACATTATGATTTGGATAAACTGTACAAAGGTTAACACAACAGTGTGGGTTTTTGGCCAATATATTTGATGTTTAAATATTTTTTAATTTTTTCAAAGCTACAACAAATACCAAAATAAAACACACCAAAAGTAAATAATTAAAACATGAATAAATAAAAAAATATGTATATTATCAAAACTAACAGTTACTCGATCACCATACACTATCCAATATTACACACACATTTTTGAACACCACATTTATATACATAACATAGTTTACAACTTATTAAGTTCTATTATCTGCGGGGCTGGGTTGCTGCTACGCTGTCTCTGTCTTCTGGCATCCATTTTGGAAGATTCTCTGCACGGACGGAATTTTCCTCTGGTGTTTATTAGTTTTGACTAAGGGAAGTTTCTGTTCCCGAAATAGTAAATAATTGATTTTTATAATCATCCGGACATCACACAAACAGCTAACCCCACACTTGTTATTATGTAAGATTTTAAGAACAAATAAATAGTAAGTCACATTTCGCATTCGATTTGTTATTTTTGTTCTTTCTAGCTTACATCTTACCCAGAATTTGCATTTCTTTCAGCGATTTAAAAACATCATATATATATATATATATATATATATATATATATATATATATATATATATATAACTTACTTGTAATATAACAGGAGAAATTCCAGCAGAGTGCTTGATTAATGAACAATTGGAAAAAAAAATAGAAAATGAAAAGCGTGATATTTATTTATTTTGGTACACGAAAAAGAGTACAACCTTTGTACTATCGGTTTCAAGCACATTAAGACTCATCCATTCTTCTGTGCTCGAAACCGACGATACGAATGTTGTACTAATTTGTCTGTATCAATATATATATATATATATATATATATATATATATATATATATATATATATATATATATATATATATATATACCTAATACTATATTATTTGCAATTATATATATTTTATGAATTATTTCTGATGTAGTGTCATTAGCGTGTGTACAAAATTTGTATCCATTAATATTAATGCCGGCACTGTTTATTTCTATTCTACCAGTTTAACGTTTAACAAGATAAAATAGCACTTCCTATTTGTTTGGTATAATTACATCGTAGATTTTATTTATTATCTTCTTTGTAAAGTATATTGCTAGATATAGTAGATAGGAAATGAAGATGCAAACTCATAGATGTGTATAAGTTATATATTAGTCATTCACTATGAATACAGACAGTGAGTATTGCATTATTCTTGGTAAATAGGTAACTAGTTCGTTTTGTTGGAGATAAGTATCACTCGAAGCATATCTTACATTCATATGCACAGATTTATAGGCTATTGATTTTTTTAATAGTTAACAATCACGTGCTATATAAATAGATGGCTAGACAATGACGAATAATTCGAGAGCTGTATTGTACTACATATTGGCTTATGTTTTGGAATATTTGCCTTACCTGTGCCTGTTAAATCGATGCTATATATATATATATATATATATATATATATATATATATATATATATATATAAATTAAATTCCCGAAACAGTTTTTCATGGTAAACAACTGATGATCCCTTAAAATAGTGTTAGAAACAAACTAATATAATAACTGTAAAAAATAAATGGCTTACATGAGCGATTTCCCACTGGAAGACTTGAGACTATAAGTTTTTTTGTTTTGTTATATAGTTTTAATGGTTGAGAAACTTCCGAGACTATATATATATATATATATATATATATATATATATATATATAAATGAAGGAGAATGGAAAGGAATTAGAGAAAGTAAAAGCCAAATCAAAATTCAATTCAAAAGTTCAAAGCAAGGTATATTCCGCAAAAAGGCAATTTATTCAAGTTAAATTTTCCTTAAGCCAGGCTTTTCAAAGATCAAAATCTTATCATCAGAGGAAGTCGCTGGGATAGATAAGTTGGCAATGGCCAAGATTTAAAATTTGAAAAAATAAAATAAAAGTTGTAGGGAAAGAAACGCAGGGCAAAACTGTGCCAAGGTGCAAGCAAATGTCCAATTGCCAAAAAGTCCGGTGTCGAAGAGTCCAGCGGAGAGAATAAGATGTAGATAGGTAGGTCGTTAGAGGCACGAGAAGTAATGAGAGAGGTTTCAAAGTTAAATTCCAAGAAGCCACAACTTCAGGTACGGCGAAAATAGACAATCCAAAAAGGGTAAAAAGTCCAATAAGAGGTACATTCGATGATGCAGGCAGGCGTCAGAGGAGATTAAGATGGAAAATATTCGCCATTAAAGATACTTCCCGGGCAGAGATGACAAAGGAAAGTGTTTAAAAGTGGGAAAAAGGGGCAGCGAGAATATTTAAAGTCTGCCCAGTTGAGAAAGCCGGCTATAAATGAAGAAAAGCAAAGACAGTGAAAACAAGAATATAATATGCGACCAGTAGGCAAGGGAGGAACGGGTAAGGGGTGTGTAGGAGGAGAGAGGGACGGGTACGAGGAAAGAGAGGGGGGAGGAGAAAGGGAGCGATGCGGTGAAGGAATGCGGATAAAACTAAGAGTGTGAAAGTGGGGGGGGTGAAACATAAAGTTGAAATTGGAAGTTGCGCGAATTAGGATTCATCTAGAAAAGGGGAAGAAAGGAGTGGGGGTAAGTTAACGAATGTTAGGATAAGGGGTTAAAATATCAGAATATGTATAAGAACAGAGTTCGGGGTTTAAATGTTTAATCAAATGACCTTAGATATAAACAATGAGGCAAAATATATATGAAGGGTAGGACTAGAAAAGTGAGTTAAAAATTAAAAGAGTAAAGATAAAAAATAAAGATAAAAATAGTATAAAAAGTAGAAATAAGAAAATAAAAGAATAAAGAATGAAAAATAGATAATAAGATTAGTCTTAAGCTCACAGGGAAAATTAAGGATTGACCGAAAGAATAAAAAATAAAAAATAAAAAATAAAAAATAAAATAAAAAAATAAAAAAATAATAAAAATAAGATACTAATCCTGGATATTGAGCTGTATACTCTTCACAATAGGGTTTTACCTTTCCTAAAAGTTCGCTTTTAGTACACCTCTTTATATATATATATATATATATATATATATATATATATATATATATATATATATTACTGTTTTATGTGTGCAAAAACGCTCTGCCCTATTTTACATTTCTATAAAACATTACTCTGTATGCAGTTATTATTTAACGGACTATTATTTCTAACTTAGCAATTACATATAGTGCTAAGGGAGGTTATAATGGGTATTTTAGAGTTTTTATTAATTTATTTTTTATTGGATCCTATTATACCACGTTTAAGTTTAGGTACAACATCTAATTGTGTGTTTGTTTAAGATGTTGTTATATTTATGAGGAGCATTACAGTTTATAATCTTAAAGAAGAATCTAAGAAGGTCAATGTGGAAATTTTTTAAGAACGATAGATCACCCGATACAGCGTGACAGCTCATGTTATTACTTTCCAAATTAATATATTTTTTTTACAATCTACTTTCGTTTACTGGAGAAGTATATTTTGTGCGTATTTATTACTTATTATGTTATTAAAAGTGTGATTCGCGGCTACGGTAGTGAAATAACACCACGTAGCTGTAATCAGTCTTCCATGCTAGTACCTGGCCATCTCGCCTTGTAATGCGCAAGTTGTCGTAGACAATGAAGTTGTTTCGCTGGACGCAGTTGCCTTAGTGCCGCCTGCTTGAGGGCAGCACGTAGTGACCCTAGCAGATTTGTGCAGTGCCGTTTTAGTCGCGGTTGGTATGCTTGCGAGCCAGGAACGGCAAAGTCTAGTGCCCTCTGTGCGGCAGTGTCAGGGTCCATTCGTAGGACATGGCCTAACATAGAGCATCTTTGTTCAGCGACCTTTGTGGAGACGGTGTTTTCGTTGCACAGCTCGTATAGTGCCTCGTTGCTGATAAGTTTTTTTCGGTCAGCAGTGACCTCTGATTGAACGGAGGTGTCTGTGGTGGCACGCATCAAGCTTGTCAAGCATGGATTTTGTTATTGCCCAGCTGTTGCTATTGTAGAGCATGATGGGCACGCAGTAAGTCTTATAGAGATGGAGTCTAGTCTTCAACGGGATCTTGGTTCGTCGGCTCCAGAGTGTATGTAATGAATGAAACGCTACATTGCCATGCATACAGCGGGCTGTCACGTCTATAGTGCTGCACAACAGGAAGACCATGATCTTGTTCTTGCGCCAGCTCTCATTTGCGCGAGGGGCTAGCCTTATGGTATGCTGTGCTAAACTCTGGAGACTGGTAGGTCGGGCCTGTTAGAGCTGTCTCGGACGGATGAGAGTACTGCACCGAGGTAGCAGGTGAAGAGCACCGGTGAGAGGCTCCCTATGGTGGTATCAAATGAGTCAGACAGCTCGTTTTTCACTCGGACTCTTAGCGGTGTCCCTGCTAACAGAGATCTTACAAGTCTTAGTTCGTAATCATTGCAACCTGCTTGCAGTAGGACATCTAGGATGCGTTGTCGCTTGATGGTATCGAAGGCTCGCGACATATCAATGCCCATCTTGTGGAAGTCCCATTTCTTTGTCATCATTACTGATGCCAACATACGTTGTGCCCATACAATGTATGCTTAGCTTCTGCCTCTATTGAAACCACTTTGGTAGGGTCCCGTAAAGCAGTCGATTTTATAACTGATGCGGCACAGGGTAATGATAGACAGGATCTTTCGTATGCTGTTCAGCATGGCTATTTGCCAGAGGTTGGATGGTGGCTCAGGGGGCTTCTTTGGCTTGGGTAAGGTGATAAGTGGACATTCTTCTAGTGTCTCTATGGGTGTGTGGTGTTCGAAAGATGAGTTTTACCCAATAGGCGAGAAACAATGTTCTTTGAGTTCTTAAACAGCTAGCTGTTCACACCATCTGGACCGGTAGCACGGCTATTTTGAAGTGCAGTGATGGAGGTTTTTACTTCCTCTTCTGTTATGGGGGTCTGGAGTGGCCTTGGGTGCCCTTCAAATGCTGCAGTGGTTCGTCCTGTTGGTCGGTGAACTTCTGCTGGAACAAGTCTTTGATGCTTCTTGATTTGCCTTCATCAGTTGCCATCGACAATAATCGGTGGGGTGGGTTTCATTGAACGAAGCTGCTTTGCTGCATGGAACATCTTTTGACAGGCATCGGTTGAGGTGATTTCTATCTGCTATGGCGTCTGCCTCTTCCACTGCGACTTTCTTCAACATTTTGGTTATGAGGCACAGGATGTTGTTGCGGAGTGAGTTGAGGTTTTCGCTTTTGCCATGTTTGTAGATCTTGAACCTCAGTGCTTGTTGATGTTCTTACAGCTTGGTGACTATGAGATCAGTTGTGTGGTGTGCTCTTCCAATTTTTAGATCTCGTCGACTGTCTTTGCTACTGAGGAATTCATGCAGTCCAGCAGGGCATTCAGTGCTTCATTGAGATCCTGGCATTGGCGGGGTTTAGTCAGTGAGTTTTGCAGTTGCTCCTGGCAGGACTGTTGCACTGCAGGGTCTTTGTACAGCTTGTCAATGTCAATACATGCATGACATGCGCCTTCGGAGTGATGTTTATGCACTAGATGTACTCTGTCCATCCTGAGTCGTGTGATGACAGGTTTGTTGTCAGAGTTCAAGTCAGTGCCTCCAGAGGAGCGCGAATCTTGTAGTATTGCGGTGACATTTTCTGTCATAGTACAAAGTCGATATGGTTGAATACTGCATTGGTGACCTTGGAGCCTGTCGCTTGGTTACTGTCAGCGATATTACCCGTCCATGTTGTTCGGTGTCTACATAGATGTTTGAAGGTTGTGTTGCTTGCAAATAGGCCGTTTGTCAATAGGAAGTCAGAAGGGCTTCCCCGTTTGAGTTCATTGTGTCCATACCGTAGGAGCCCATGTTTAGGTGAACGCCAGCTTCAGTGTGTTTTACTTCTATTATCTATTCCATTCATGCTATTATTTTTTAAAGCTAAGGGTTATTTTCACTACTATATCTTAATATATTCATTTTAATCCAGATCATATTACTGTTTCTATCATAAGGATACTCATTTTATTTTGGAAACAAATTATTTCATTGTATCTTTAATTTTACAGTGAAGTATTATAAAATTGAGAATTCTCATTTCAAATGTGTCTTTTAAATGATATCCTAGATATTCCGTTAAAATGTAAATTAAAATGAAGTTTATAATTGATCTTTGTTTATTTTAGTTATTATCCATGTAATATATGACTTGGATAAGTTCGGTTCATGAACAGGTCCAAAAGTTTAGCTAGAGAGATTAACGGTTTATCTAAGATGTAAACTTTCTTTTGTTGTATAACTACTGTTATTTTAATGGATATTATTTGACAAGTTCTTGTAATTTGTTATTAGCTTTTCATATATACTTTTAAAAGCTCCGACAGTGCATCCTATCTGTATGAGCCTCACACACACGCCGGGCATTGTTTATATATTTCACTAAGTAAGAATAGTCCAACTAAATTTATGAAACCAACCCAAGTCAATCGAACCCATTTAAGAATACATGGTTCAGTGTATTATTTTATATTTATTTAATCGTACAATGGACATCCTTTCTACCTATACAAACTCTATCTCAGTTATTGTTACATGTGATGTTTGTCATACAGCAAGAAATGATTCATACAATAGGATAGGTTAAGTTGATTGGTAATATGAATCAATATTAACACCATGAGATTTGCTTGATTGCTTTTTTATTAGTAAATATTGTGTGATCTGATATAAAAAATCCGGAGTTTCTATTGGATATTTCTTCAAAACTTGGAATTATCTTACATACTATATTAAACTTACATAACCTATGTTAAATGTAGATGGGAAAATACATCTAATCAAAGAGTTATTGTCGATTTGTTTACTTTCTTTTGTATTCGATCTTAGAGTTCTGTGTTTATTTGGAATTTTTGTTGCGATAATATTGTGTTCGCCTAAGAATGAATTCTGTTGATGATGTGTGCTTGTGTTGTTATACAATTTTAATTCAGCTTCTCATAGAAAACTATTTTATAAGTATTGTAGTTAATTCTATACCACATTTTAGTTTTGTCAGCTGGTACTATTATGTCATTAATATATACACTTTTATAGAAGTAATTTATACGTTAAAGTGTTTTTGATCTGTATATTGTGTTTCTTTTGTTACATATTTTGTCAAAAAGACAATGCATTTCTCGACATTATTGATGACTAGCAAATATATGCTCCTTCCTGTCGCATATTCTGCTAGTTAAAAGCAGAACATATACTACATTACCACCACACCTCATAAAAGGATGAAGTAATGCCTGGGAAAATGGTATCATTACAACAGAACAGATAGTACACTAACTCCACAACTCTCCAA
>OY744535.1:82809640-82822140 GCA_963556195.1 Sepiola atlantica
TATATATACACATTTGTATACATATATAAATATATATATACACATACATATACACATATATGTATACACACATATATGTATATACATATGCATATACACATATAAATATATATATACGCACATATATATATGCACACATACATATATAAATACACACCCACACCCACATGTATATATATACATATACATACGCACACATATATATACACATATATATATATATACATATATATACACTCACATATATATGCACATATATACATATATATACATACACAGAGACATATATATATATATATATAAATATATACATATTTGTTGGTCGATGACATAGTTTTGGAAGCCATTCTTTACTAGAGTGTTTTCATATTGTGATGTTCATGTTGGAATATAGTAGGGGAGGAGGCAATAAGTCTTTCTCAAGTTAGCAAGTCTTTAATAATGTATATTTTATATCTGAAAGGGCATTAACTATTAGTGTCTGTTAACACCTTTAAAATGGGATTTTGTTAATCAATGGTTGATTCGTAGATAAAATCAAGAACGGAGTTATTATGGAACGTGGTGTTTAGGATATTAATTTCATTACTAGTATTTTCAAGAATCAAGATGGCATCTACGTATCGCAAATATGTTGTTGGTGTATTGATAAGACGTTGATGTCTGAGTTGGCCATGTAGTAATTACTGAAGGGTGGATCAAGCACGGAGCCCATAGCGACGCCATCTTTTTGGATATACATGTTGCCGCGATGAGTGTAAAATGGAATATCAGTCGTGGAAGCCAACAGGATTTTACGTAAGGTGTTATGGTTTATTTTTAGGGGCGGTTATTAGGGTTATTATAAATATCATTATTGATTATATTAATAGTTTCTTCAACAGGAACATTAGTAAAGAGGTGTTCTACATCTAGGGAGGCAATAACGCCATGTTCAGGTGTTTTACTTCTGAGAGTTTGTATTAGTTGATTTGTTGAGTTAATACTCTATTTGTTGGGAATACATGGGATATTAAATTGTTAATTGTGTTTAATAATTTGTAAGTGGGTGTAGTTATTTGAGAGATAATTGGACGCAGGGGGAAGTTCAACTCATGCGTTTTTACTGTTCCAATAAACATATCCGGGTTTGAAATCACCTATAATTTTTGGTAGTTTTTCATTCTCACTAACCGCGTTGTTAGCAGTAACTAATTTATTAATTTTCGTTTGAAGGAGCGGATTATTGTTTCTTTCGTGGAATGTGTTGCGGTCTTCAATAATGATTTGTAGTTTTAAGTATTCGTCAGATTTATTAAGTATGACATATATATTACTTTCATCTGCTTTTTTATAATTATGTCAGGATAATTTCGCTGATTATCCTCGTTCCCATCAAGATAGACACGGATGAGCATCACAGTTCTTGGGGAAAAAATCAAAACAATAACAGATTAATCAGCCGATTCTCCTCCGAAACTAAGATTCTGATTTGGACTATTGAAAGGCTATATTAAAACATATCTAGACATAAGTTGTGTGTCATATTCAACAATACTTATATATATATATATATATATATATATATATATATATATATATATATATATATATATATATATATATATATATATATATATATATATATATAAGAGGATTCAATTAATTAGAACATTACAATTGTTCCAGGAATCATAACATCAAGTCTAGTATGGCGTACGGTCGTTTCCAAAACATTCTGGAAATACTTTATTTTATTTTTTAAATAACAAAGCTACTCCAAAACGTCTTCAACAGTGCCTTTAGCCCCACGTTTTACATAAATTCAAAGAAAAAATAACAAGCTCATCGTAGAGGAGCACATATGGGAGAAGAGCAACAGAGAAAATATTAGAAAAATAATAAGATTAGGGGTGGGACGTAATGGGTGAACATTTTAGATGTATGCGAGTAGTACTGTTTTGTGTTCATTTATACATAACTAACACTAGACAATCAAACATTTTGAACATTTTGCAAAAATCAGAAGACGCAGGCAAAATATAGCCGTTAGGGACTCACAATCTATCATTTTGCGGCGAAAAAGTGGTTTCATGCGACATTGCAGGTCCTAAAACATCATCAAAGCTATGGATGGATATATATGGTTAAATGCGATATAGTACTGTAATTAAAGACCATGTTCAGTGAAATGGTTTTCATGAATGTAGAATAGTCAAAAACTAGTGAAAAATAGCAAAAATTTCCAACATCAAAAGCTTCACATGTGTGGGATACACATAGGAAATGTAGAGGTACATGATTGGAAGAGAGAGACGCAGCGATCAGCTGTTCAATTTGGAAATTCTTCTGAGCTTAGTCTGTCATGACAGCTGTCAGGTTTTCCCAAATAAAAGCTTTATTGCGCCCGTACTGTCAGAGACAAACAATTAAGTGATGCCAAAAAAAAATTTACAATGTTCCTTCGATCTCCAACTGCCATGTTTAGTGAACGCAGACGAAATTTCTTCCCACTGGAAGTTTGAATCACCAATGATGGTGACTCACCATTTAGCCTTTTGCGGGTTGTGGTGTCATAGTGGAAGGTTACCATATCAGATGGAGTAGTATTAAGAAGTGCTAAGGCAGCATTCTTTTCTTCCTGGATTGCCATCAAGTGCTTCATCTTCCGCATCGTCTTTGCTGATGGGAGAACATACTTATATTGTATATATTCTTCCTTAGTGTGAGGTCGTTTATTCTTCGGCGGTTAAACTTCATCTTTTTCAACATCAGCTTTCAGAGCGTAGTTCAAGCCCAGATGTTTCTCAGTCGCAACCTTATACGCCATCCGTACTGTTTCTGGAGAAATATGTGCGGCTGATGAGGAAGTAGCCAGGGAAATCTTGATGGAGTCAGTAAATGTTTTGCTAACTTCACGGAGATTGAAAGTCATATCTGTCTGAACTCAACTTCATTACAGCTGACTGTGGTGCGTACCCTCCCTGACCGCTACATAGCAACATTGATGTCAGTATCACTATCGTTGAGAGTACTGTTAATTATTGTAACCCTTTCTTCTTCCTCTGTAACTGAAATAGCCATCTCTTGCTCCTCCCTTTTCTCCGTCTCAACAACTACTGATTCATGTTCTTCATAGATATGCATTTTGTCAATTATGACCTTCCGGTTAAGTGCTACTTGATCAAAGAAAAACTGTTTCTCAATTGCATCAAACGTCTTCACGTCAACACCCTTTCCCAGAATATTGAAAAGAATATGATGTTTTGTCTTCCATTGAATCAAGTTTGACCTCTTCGATCCATGGCCCTTCTGAACTTTGATATTGTACTCTCTCAAGTATCGATCAAGGTGATCTTTCACTCCTTTTATTGTTGTTACTTTAATGTATCTTCCAAATGCTCTTGCCAGTGAGCCAGCAGACACAGAAAAAAATGATGGAGATGCTCTTTCTGTTTAGTAGATCCATAAGTTCGAGCATGATACACTATGGCCAAGACGCACTCGTGTACAGTTGGGAGGTTTTCAAGCAAAGTGAAATCCCAATCATCGTACTGGTACTTTGTTCCACTCATCCTATGTTCTAAACTGAACTGAACTGAACTGAAAACAAAAGAAAATAATTGTTATTAAACTGCTTGAATATGATACAATGAAATAGTTTCAACACTATAATGGTTTCAACTATCTACACCCATTCATAACCATTGTAGAGGCTTCGCAACCAATTAGGTTGCTTGACGGAGGATTTTGACTGCTTGTTATTAAACTCACTCAGAGTGCCCGGCCTTTAGTTAAGGAGGCTTATGATAATATTTATAAAAAAATATTAATTATATATTACCTACATACATCGATGTTTCATGCTAAAGCAATCTTCAGTGCAGGAAGTTTATTCTCAACAGTCGGCGGGCTCGAACCCCGATCACAAATCGCCATATATATATGTATATATATATATATATATATATATATATATATATATATATATATATATATATATATATATATATATATATATATATATATATCATTTATATACTAAATATACTAAAAATATACTAAAAATAAAGTACAACTACAAAATATTGCTAACAAAAATCTAGTTTCTATTTTAAATAATTTAAAATATTTCCCTAACGACTGGGTCTGTCTACAACACTCTGGGGAGAATCGCCATATATATATATATATATATATATATATATATATATATATATATGGCGATTCTCCCCAGAGTGTTGTAGACAGACCCAGTCGTTAGGGAAATATTTTAAATTATTTAAAATAGAAACTAGATTTTTGTTAGCAATATTTTGTAGTTGTACTTTATTTTTAGTATATAAATGATTTTTTCAAAATGATTCCTGCGGGAGTCGGATTATTCACTTCGACCCCTGTCTACTGCAATAAATAACAACAAGGTAGCTCTCGGCAGTAAATTAAGTAAACTATATTTTCCCGGAATGTAAAAAGACGTCCCAGACGTTGGAAAATTAATTTTTATTGAGGAATAATTTTTTAAATAGAAACTAAATTTTTAGAAACAGTATTATGGATAAATATTTCATATCTATTATTTAAGGGGTTTTTCTTAAAGGGGTTTCTGCGGGATTATTGACTATTTGCCTCGTTGTGCGGTTTATCTCGAATGGGAGCAAGTCAGCCCTAGAAAAAAGGTTCGCACAACCACATGCATCTGAAACAGACACTTGTGGTGTGTTTTCTCCTGATGGAATAGATGTGGAATGCCCACACTATCAGTGGCTTGGAACGGTAATTGGTGAACTGTGTTTTGACTGTTTTATTTCAGTTTGGGGGATGCTTTTCATCGTTGTGCCGCCCGACGAGAAGGTGTATTCTCGCGCATTGTTCCTGTTTCTTTTGAAGGCATTTGGGACTAATTCTTTGCTGTTTTGGTTAGTAGCAACAACACTGCCAAAATCTTACGAGCTACTTTTTTAGGACATGTTTTCTTTTTTCTTTTTATGTCTTTCTTCTGTCCTCTTCTTATGTGCCCTCAATTAAGGAAACACCACATTGTGTATTGTCAGTTGTTAGAACACTTACTCCAGGTACTTAATTCCGCTGATAATCTGCCAAGCAAGAATCTACTTGGTAGTGACACACGTGTAGGAAATAACTCTTTCATTTTGATATATATGATAAATAAATACACTTTGAAAGAAAAGGTATTTTGTGGTGATGAATCACCTCCTGAACGGAATGGTTTGGTAAGCCTTCAAAAATCACATATACATTCTCTGTTCCCTGTAATCGAGTACCATCGAGCTGGTTTTGATTGGCCTAATCCCGGTTTTAACCGTCTAAACGATATTCTAAGTGAAACATCTATATATCTAGGTAAAAACAGCAAGATGCCTATTCGGTGTGCTTCCTACGGCATAACATAAATCGACGAAGATTAGTGATGTAAACGGAAGGAGCAACGTAGCACAAGAGAAGGAATAGCTGACATGAAAAGATTAAAAAAATAACTTTCTTATATTTTGGTTTATTGGCCATGAAATATTTTGAACGCGATTTCTGATTACTTCCGCAAATTATGAACACTTATTTTAGATGTTAAACTCTTTAGATGTATAATGAAATTTAATCATTTATATGAAAATTTCAGATTTAAATCAATTTTATGAAAAAGGGTGCACTTCATTAGAACTAGATACAATAGAATTTATTTAAAACTTACAGAAGTAAGCCGAAGTGGCGTCTGATTAGCTTTATTTACGATTGCACGTTGAATTATGTTTTAGTTTTTTGCTTGCATATACATTAGTAATCCTTTTTCTTAAAACAGTACTTAAATTACTAGCAAGACCACGTTAAAAATTCTATGCTTTCTACATTGCTCTGTATAATTTGTTGATAATAATTTAAATGGATATCGCTGTAGACAAGGCCAGACACCACTTGATATAGGGAGCTAAGAAAAACGAAAGATGATTATAAGAAAGACAGGAGATATCAATTGACTATAGTTTTGAAAAGTATACTATTCCTTTTGTAAGCAAGAATCTACCTCTTTACATACATATAGAGAAGTAAATTTATTATATATTTCTTGAAATAGAAACTGCGTCTCGATAGAAAATCACCCATTCCCAAAGGTATGATATGCCGTAAACAGATCAAATACTACCTGAGATTTTTGGTTATGTCTATTGCGCACTGTTTAAGTCTTCTCTGCTCTCCTTGGGCATTGCAAAAAAAAACTTTTTATTTTGTTGGTATTTACTCGTGATATTCCAATCAGCATCACCTTGCACTTCCGGTGTCGACATCTTGTAATGCGTTTCTTTTCCATTGGTTGCCTGTCAAAATCTTTCTCCTGGATATTTCTCGTTTGTCATCTCCAGGTCATAAACTGCGGGATTTCCAGGCTGTCTCTTATGACTGCATCACTGGTGCATCGGCATCAATATTCCTGTCGACTAATTACTTCTTTCCATAGTGTTCACGTTTTATTCCTTTTATTTGTCCTTTTCTAATCAAGACTTTCCATCAATGGTTTCTCTCTCTCCCTCCCCCTCGGTCTATCTCTCTCTCTCTCTTTATATTAAAATGTATCCGATCCTCTCTTTTTTGTGTACTCTCTCGTTATGTCCCATAGTTGCTGGTTCTTATATGACACATCTGTTATGTGTCTCTATCTATGTGTCCTATTCGTAAAATATATCATAAAAATATATTATAAAAAAGTTACAACGTATGTATATATATTTTTCGCATTTTAATAAAAGCAACATATATCGTGTTCCGGTATATCTCACATTCTCTTCTAATATTAATCGTGCTGTTCTCTCTGTCTGTCTGTCTGTCTGGCTGTCTCTTTCTCTATCTCTATCTCTATCTCTATCTCTATCTCTATCTCTATCTCTCTCTATCTCCATCTCTCTACATGCTACATGCTACTCTTTCTAACTCTGTTTTTCTCTACCTAATACTTACTTCTCTCGAATGGAAAGCAATCCAAAAGACGACTCTGATATTTTATAATAGCGTAATATATATATATATATTATAAGTTAAAAGATGTAGAGCGAACACATATAAAATGCAAAAAAAACATCGACAGCCTGAGTGGGTTCGATCCACAAAGAAGTTATACATTCTTAATTATTTTGTTGATGTATTTTACAGATGTTTTTATAAGAATATGCTTAATTATTACCTACCAGCTAGGAAAATTATAACAAATATATCAAAAATCACTGTGGACGACTCCTTTGATTAAACTCATGAGAAAAATCAAAGATCGACATATGTTTGATGACTGCGATAAGGCGTTTTTTAATAAAAACTTTAGAAAACCCAGCAATTATTTCAGCTGGGTAGGTTGAGTCCTGTTTGAATTTAAATCAACCATGTTTAATGGTTATCTGAACTCCTGCAATCTCTCTCTTTCTCTCTCTCTCTCTCTCTCTCTCTCTCTCTCTATATATATATATATATATATATATATATATATATATTAATGCTAGTTTACTGTATCTCTCAACTTCTCTCCCTCTCCTTCTCTCGCTTCTCTCTCTCTCTTGCTTTATCTATACACATATAAATATTTGTTTATTTCGAAAATAATTAATATTACGCTGTTTTTAAATTTGAATTCCTAGCAACCCCACGGAACCAGAAATTGTAAACCTAGAGATTGTCCCTTAAACAACAATTGTGTACAGAAGGACGTAATATACGCTTGTACTGTGAAACAATTCCCCCGCTCCACCAATGTTGTGAGCAATCACATTTCCTATACTCCACCCGAATTTGCATCTCCCCACAACCCCAATCCGCTTCTCCTCAAGACTCCCACTTATGCAGCCATACCTCTAACCAAGCACCCCCAATAATAGATAGTACCCATGGGCTAACTCACATTTCCCCCATATCCGCTCCGCCCTATTTCTTCAAACAACCTCCCTCGCATAACTCGAATCTCCTAACCCAAATCTCATATAATACCACTAGCAATTTCAATACAACTATAGCACCAGCCTTCAAGATACACACATATATTGGGGCGTCCTCTTTCCCCATTAAGACCCGGATCTCTAACCATATCTATTCCTTTAAAAATAGCAACGATAATAGCACAGGCACTTCACTTTCCAATTTAATTAGAAACCTCAACTTTAAAAACACTCCCTATTCACTTCACTGGTCAATACTTAAAAAGTCCAAATCATATACCCCGGGAGCATCCCATTGCCAACTTTGTACTTTAGAAAACCTTTATGATAGCTACTGCTACTAAATCTAAAAACATTATTAACTCTAAGAAAGAACTTATCTCCAGTTGCAGGCATGAACGTAAATTCAAGTATAGCACCCATAGTAATCCCCCAGACACCCCTCCCCCATTTGATTAAATACCCTCCCATCATTTCGGATCTTCCCTCCCTACATCTCGAATTTCCTTTCAGATAGTTCTAATTCCTGTTGTTCTATAATCTCTGCATATATCCCCCTCATCCCTTTAGCCTTCTCTTAACTTAAAAAATTACCCATAAACTCCGTTAGCTTCACAATTCCCTCAACTTTAATATTTTTCTCCCACTAACCCCTAAATCATTCTACTTAACCTCCTTAACCGTATACTTTTTATATGACTTCCATTTCTTTCCCCTTTAACTTCTTTTAATACATTCTTCCGCTTCCCATCAACACTTCCAAACTTCTATCTTTCCCTCTCAACCTGATAACTAACCCACCATTTTCTTATTATACCCTAGCCCTTTTTTCACTTGTTGATTCGCGTTATCTACTCTTAATTCCCTTTGCACACTCCGATATCGAACTCCTTACTGTTCTCTCTGTGCACTCTAATTATTTTTCCCCTCCTGTTTTTACTTTTAAATAATTCTTCTCACCCTTTTAATAGCCTCGATTATTCCCCCCTAGTTTACCTCGCCCTTCGCTCACTTCTCTCAGACCATGCTCAACCCCTAACCCGCCTTAACTCTACATCTTTTAACCCCCATAATATTTACTTTTTACTGCGATCTCCATTCTCACTCTGGTTTAATCTATTGTCACTACTTTAACCTTGTATGTCTCTTGCCTCTTCTGCCATCATTAACCTAATTAATAATTTTCTTAATCAACCTCCATATACTTTTTTTGAAAATTTGTTTGTTTCAAAGTTAAATTCTCACACTTCCATAAAGCACTAGCGTCCTGTAACAGCTTATTTTATTTCAACCCATACCTTTAACCATTTTGGGGATTCTCATTCCGGATTTTCTTTTCGAGGTCTAATTTACTCTTTCCTTATTCTAATACTCATTTTCGAGTTCCAATTTTATCGACTTTTTCCATCATTCTATTATTATCTTCTTATCGGGCAACCCATAATTTTCCTTGCGAGCTTAAAACTAATACTAATTTTATTATCTTTTTTTCATTTTTTATTTTTATTTTCTTATTTTTATTTTTATCTTTAATTTTAATTCTATTCTTATTTTACTTTTTTACTTTTTTAATTTTTCAATTTTTAATTTTTATTCTTACTATTTCTCTAATTCTACCCTTCAAATTTATTTTGCCTCATTGTTTATAAGTAAGGTCTCCTGATAAAACAACTAAACCCCGAACTCTGTTCATAGACACATTCTGGTATTTTAACTCTCCCTCCCAGCATTCGTTGACTTACCTCTACTCCATCCTTTCCCTTTTCTAGTTGAACCCTAATTCGCGCTAACATCCAATTTCTACTTTCATGCGACTCACCCCCCACAATCACACTCTTAGTTTTAACCGCATTCACTCTCCGCACTCCTTCTCCTTCTTCGCACCCGTTCCTCTCTTCTCCTCCACACCCCTTACTCGTTCCCTCCCTGCCTACTGGTCGCACAAGAGTGTCTGTCTTTCCTCATTTTCAAGCCGGCTTTCTCTTCGGGCTAACTTTAACATATTTTCGCAGCATTTTTTTCCCATTTTAAAGCATTTTCTTTGACATCTCTGCCCAGGAAGTATTGTTAATGGCGAATATTTTCCACCTCACTCTCTTCAGAGTCTGCCTGCCTCCATCCACGAGCGTACCTCTTATTGGACATTTTACCCTTTGGATTTTCTATTTTCGTCGCACCTGAAGTTGTGGCTTCTTGGAATTTAACTTTGAATCCTCTCTCACAACCTTTCGGGCCTTTTAACGACCTACCTATCTACATCCCATTCTCTCCGCTGGACTTTTCGACACCGGACTTTTAAGCAATCGGACATTTGCTTGCATTCGGGCAGAATTTTGCCCTGTGTTTCTTCCCCTACAACTTTTATTTTATTTTTTCAAATTTTAAATCTTGGCCTTTGCCAACTTATCTATCCCAGCGACTTCCTCTGATGATAAGATTTTGATCTTTGAAAAGCCTGGCTTAAGGAAAATTTAACTTGAATAAATTGCCTTTTGTGAGGAATATTCCTTGCTCTGAGCAATTGAATTGAATTATAATTTGGCTTTTGCTTCTCTAATTCCTTTCCATTCTTCTTCATATATATATATATATATATATATATATATATATATATATATATATATATATATATATATATATACATATATATATATATATATATATATATATATATATATATATATAAAATAATGGAAATAATCCAGGTAAAAAATATCCACAGGGTGGTAATCCAGAGAATATTAACCAGGTTTATAAAAAGTGCTCAATATCCAAATAGAGCTTTATATATGATAAGTTTATTTACACAGACATGTACAAAGTCATATATTATTCTCAAAGATCACAAACCTGACTTCCAAACTAAACCACCCAGTAGACTTATTAAGCCCACAAAACAAAAATAGGTAAAATTCGTAAAAAAATTTAGAAAGAATAAATAAGCAGATAAAAACATTTTATAAACTTAATCAATGGATAAATACTGCACATACAATAAACTGGTTCCTTAACATAGTAAATAAAACTAATTGCTCGTTCATCCAGTTTGACATTATCAATTATTACCCATCTATATCTACAGAACTTTTTGAAAACGTAATCGATTTTGCCACACTTCTATCTGATATTTCTGTAGATTAAATCAATATAATTACAAAATGCAGAAATACAGTACTAATCTGTAAATATGAACAATGGACTAAAATCAATCAATTTGGATCTTTTGATGTTTCTATGGGCTCCCTAAACTCAGCAGAAGTTACTGATCTAGTTGGTCTTTACATACTATATAATCTCACAAAAAAAAAATTAGCATTGACGATATAGGCCTATATAGGGATGACGGATTACTAATAGTAAAGAACTCAAATGGACACAAATGAGAAAGAGTAAAAAGAATTATCCTTAGAGAAATGAAAAGATTAGATCTCAAAGTAGAAATAACATCTAACATTAAAATAGTTAATTTTTTAGACGTAACATTCGACTTAAATAAAGAAACTTATGAACCGTATACTAAAGACAATGCCAACCCGATCTATGTCCACCCACACTCTAACGACCCAAAAACCATTATTCAACACATCCCCAGATCAATCGAAAAAAGAATTAGTGATAACTCCTCTAATGAAGACATTTTTGACAAACATAAGTACTTTTACAATAAAGCGTTAAAGCAAAGTGGATACAAAAACACCCAAATTAAATTCACCAAAATTATTTGGTGCACATCACCATATAATAACATGGTTCAAACCAAACTCAGAAAAAGTGTTTAGACTGAATTGATCTACACTTCCCTCCCAACAATATACTGCATACAGTTTTTAATAAAAACACCCTCAAATTAACTTATAGCTGTGGCGAAAATTTAGAAAAAAATAATAAAAAAACATAACAATAAAATTCTAAATGAAAAAACTACCGCAACGAAAACAGCAAATACCAAGGTCTGTAACTGCACAAACAAAAAAGAATGCCCATTACAACAAGACTGCCAAATAACCCAATCAGTATATCAAGCAACACTCTCAACTAAAGAAAACCTAACCCTGAAAACATTCTACATAGGGGTGGCTGGTAATACCTTCAAAGAAAGATATACTTGACATAAGTGTTCTTTTAATAAGCCTACATATAAAAAAGAACCTCACTTTCTATATATTACTAGGAACTATACAACACTAACCAATCACCAACAGTAGCCTGAAACACAATTAGAAAAACTAGCACCTGTGGTTCCCTAAACCCACCTTACTACCTTTGCCTAACAGAAACACTTGAAATAACTAAATTAAGTGATAGGGGCAAACTTCAAAACAAAAAACAAGAAACACCAATTAACTGTAGGCATAATAGATTACACCTTCTTAGTAATCCATATATAACCCCTTAGGCTGTTACTATATATAAAAAAAACTTCACCTACCCATAAACTGATAATTTTGTCAACACAACTATCATCTTATACCTTTTTTATTAATTATTATTTTTATTAGTAGTATTATTTTTATTAGTAGAATAAGTTGTAGTATTATTATCAGTAGTATTATTTGTAGTAGTAATTTAAGTGGTAGTGTTATTGGTGGT
>OY744535.1:82827140-82859640 GCA_963556195.1 Sepiola atlantica
ATTAGTATTATTATTATTATAATAATACCTGCTAAAGAGGTTATATTTTAGAGTTAGTTCATTTGCCACTATGCTTGTTTCAGTAGATACAGACGTCCACATCGCTTGACCAATCCTCAAATAAACGATTTGATTTTGCCATATCTTGCTCACATATTTAAGTCATGGTAAGTAATAATGTGCAAGCCGCACTTTTGTCGATTAATTTAATTCTGTTTATCGTAGAGACTCGCTACTGGGCTCTTATTGCAGCCAATAATCTCCGACTTAGTATACGACAGTTACCGTGAAAAATGTCCATCGTATCATATAAATAGTTTACATACATTCAGGAAACATCATACGATATGGAGAATAATGACTAGATTAAACTTTAAGCTATCTTTACATTGTCAGGCGGATGTATGCAGTGCAACGACTGAATTATGTGTTCACTGTTGTTATCTTAATTATATAGAGTATCATTATAATCATTGTTACAAGCATTGCTATTATTATTATTATTATTATTATTATTGTTATAATTCTTTTACTTATTATTATTATTCATAAAAATTATGTTGAAGCTGTTGAAGTTGGCATTTTTATTATTATTATTATTTTTATTATTATTATTATTATTATTATTATTATTATTTGTATTATTATAACTATTATTATCATTATTATTACTATTATTATCATTATTATTAATAATATTATTATTATTGATAATATTATTATTATTATTGTTATTATTATCATGGTTATTGTTGTTCCTCTTCTTCTTCTTCCGTCTCTTCTTCAATCCCGGAATAGATCATTAGCTGGATGATACGTAGGAGGCTGGCGGAAACAAGGGAATCCATTTTCGAGCTAGGAATTACTGAAGCATTTCGCACGCATTGGCTCGCATAGATGACGCGCGTTTCTTCATCCAAGAGGATCATTAACATTATTTGCAGCAGAACTAAGCAGGCCTTTTTCGCTTTCCCTATTTTCCAATACATTTTGTCTCAGCACCGACACCGTCACCTTGCCACGCTTACAAGCGCACTCCTGCTATCATCGTACATCATCCCCTTTCCATTCCTCGTTCTCAAAATTTATTTCTTCTTGTCAGTTGTCAACGCCATTCTCACAAAACTCGTTCCTTTCAAAACTCTCACTCCCTTTCTCACATATGTCTAAATCTCCCTTTTTCTTATTTATACACTTTAGCCTCTCTTTCTCTATCTCTCTCTCTCTCTCTCTCTCTCTCTATATATATATATATATATATATATATATATATATATATATATATATATATAGATACTCACTTTGAATGCAAAATGATAGCAAGGTAAATGTAATTTTTATTATTAACAAATTACACCAAAACAATGCGAACATTTCATATCAAAGGTTTGTATGTAAAATCAGTAAGAAATATGTTTATATCTGTTGTGGACCCGTTTAGGGGTACCAACAATGAAATAAAAGAACCACAGGTTTAGAGATAATTATAATGAATTGTATTGAACAGAGAAATAATACACAAGTCAGTGTTGGCAGTGCTAGTGCCTAAATGTGGTACAAATGTTCTCCCGACAAAAGCCGGTATTTGTGGTAGCCGGTTGCTACCATTTAGTTATTAAAGGGTAGGTAGGTGCCCCCACAACACCACATCCCAGAACTCATTCCCCCGGAATTTCAAGGTATATCTTTTTCCTATAAACCTCGAAACTCCCGGTTAATTTACGTTTTCTTGATGAACGTCTCTGTTCCGGAGGCGTTTTTGGTGTTGGCAGCTCAAATGCGTCGTATAGATCTTCCATGATGGTCTCACTCTGATCCGATGGGCCTTCCACTGGGTTGTCCGACATGCGACGACGCATTTGGTTAATGTGTTTTTTACAGGTGCCTCTATGACCCTCTACAATGTACACCATCCGCCCCAATATTTTTCGTACCTTTCCCACTTCCCACACGGTTTTGTTTCCATGGTTTTCCTGGAAGAACACCTCTCTCCATCCTCGTAACTCTTCTTTGATGTCGTAATGTTGGTCGGTTTCACCTTTTTTGGTAAAAGTTTGTCGAATACCGACTTTATTTTTCTTCCAAACATTACTTCCGCCGGTGGTACCTGGGCTGGTGTGTTCTCGTTGGGTGTAATTCTATACACTTGAAGGAACTGCTGGAGTGGCTTTTCTCTCGGCGTGCCCGTCGATTTTTTCAACGCTCTCTTCAATGTATCAACAAATGTGTCTGCCTGTCCGTTTGACCTCGGATGGTAAGTCGGAGTGGTGATATGTTTAATTGTAAAGTCTTCACAAAATTCTTTGCACTCTCGTGAAGTAAATTGTGTACCGTTGTCCGATACAACAATGTCCACCACTCCGAATCGGGCAACAGTTCATGCAACGCGCATATCGTGACATCCGTTGTTGGGTTTTTACATCGAACAACTTCTGGCCATTTAGAGTAGCTGTCGACTATAATTAAATAGTAGAAGTCTTCCAATGGCCCCGCAAAATCTATGTGAATACGGGACCATGGTTGCTCTGCCTTTGGCCATGGACAGTACTGAATAGGTGGTGCTTTCGCTGCCGACGCGCAGCCCGCACAGGCTTCACCTTCGTATCTATGCCCCTGTCCATGTTTTTCAAATACACATAAAATCTCACTAGTCTCTTCATGCGTGTCGCTTCGGGATGCCCCTTATGGACATTTTTCAGGATATTTTTTTTTAGCGTAGCTGGGATTACTACTCGTTCCCGGTATTATAATGTGTCGCAACAGACTGAAAAAAGCTTCTGTCGTTTGCTCATCGTCTGTTTGTAATTTATTTTTAATTTCGATAATAAAATTATCTTCTCATGCCTCTTTTTGTATATCGCCAAGTGTGACTGGCAGCTCTTTTATTGTGTTACACAGCACTTTACTATAGTCATATTCAGACCGAAAGTGATGATATAACTGTATCCTCGATCGGTTCCGTGTACTTTGGGATTAGCCGCTATAAACCATCTGCGTGTCCTAGTCTTTTTGATGATAAAAACTCCATCTCAAAGTCATAATTTAACAGAATTATACCCCATCTCTGTAGGCGGTTTGCTGTGTAGGTTGACAAGCCTTTTTTTGATCCAAACATGGTGATAAGTGGCTTATGGTCTGTTTGTAGGATAAAATAACGGCCGTGTAGATACCTGTGAAATTTGGTCATTGCGAACACAATACCCAACGCTTCTTTTTCAATCTGAGAGTAATTTTTCTCTGCAGGAAGTAAAGTTCTTGAAGCGTGCGCGATGGGTTTCATCGAGCCATCCGGTATTTTATGCAAACTGCACGCCCCAATGCCGTAGGAGCTGGCGTCACTTGCAACAATAGTTTTTAGCTCTGGATTAAAATGAGTAAGAAATAATTCTGAAGTTAACTTCGTTTTTAGGTTGTCGAATGCAGATTGACCGTCGACGGACCATTCCTATTTACTATCTTTCTTAAGTAACTCATTTAAGGGGCCTCGCAATTTGTGCATACTGGGAATGAATTTTTCGTAATAGTTTGCGAGACCCAGGAAGCTTTGTAGTTGGGTCACATTGTTCGGTTCGGGCACATTCTTGATGGCTATAGATCTTTCTGGGTCGGGACGTCTTCCATTCTTATCAATGACATGTCCCAAGTATTTGATCTCTTCTAGAAAGAATTCACTTTGACTCCTTGAGTGTAAAACCAAAATCGCTTATCCTTTCGAATACTTTGTTTACGTGCTCACGGTGCTCGCCGACGTTCGTACTTTTCATTAAGATATCGTCAAGGTAGCCGATCGAAAAATCGAGCCCGCTCAACATCGTGTTGATTACCTGCTGAAAAATTGACGGGGCCACATTAATTCCAAAAGGAAGCCCATTGAACTTTAGTAGTCCCCTGTGTGTCGAAATACAGAGAAGCTTAGAGCTATCTGAATTTACAGGTATTTGCAGATAGGCTTCACTCAAGTCAATTTTTGAGAACAGTTTTCCACCGTTTAATTTTGTGAAAACCTCTTCTGGAGTCGGCAGAGGATAGTGATACTCTTTCAGCGCATCGTTCAAACCGGTTGAGAAATCGGCACACACTCTGATCTCTCCAAATGTGTTCTTAACGTAGACGGTTGGGGCCGCCCATTCCGAGTAGTCAGGTGTTAAAATACCTTTCTCCACCAACCGATCTATTTATGCATTAATTTTTTCAAGGGAGGCAAATGATACACTTTGTTTTCTCTTATAAACGGGATTCTTATTTTCAATTATTTCAAAACTCGCCTTCATTTTAGTACAGCGTCCTAATTGATTAGAAAACACCTTGGAGAATGACTCTTTCAAATCCCTCTTCAATTTTTCTGCTTCAGCAGAAATATTCTCTATTCGTTGACAATAGGCCAGTATCGGCGAATCCCAGAGCTGGAAGTGCTGAATCCAATCTGAACCGAACAAATTTCTTGTATCTTTCATTACGAACATGCGTAATTTTAATGTCTTATTTTTTAGTGTCACTTTTGAAATGACTTCCCTTTCAAAGTTTATTTTCTCTCCGGTTACCGATCGAGCCTCTTCATCTGTTCGTAGCATAGTTGGTCTGCCGATCTTTTTCCAGGTATTAATATTAATAATTGATAGGTCAGAATCTGAATCAAGCTGTAGTTTAACATTTTGATTGTTCATTTTTACCGTAACATACTTTCGTATGTTTAGGTTGCCACCATTAATTCTAGTTGTTTTTATGTAACTTTTTTCTAGTGTTACTTCTGAAATGTGAGGCTTTGTGTCACATTTTATGGAATTTGTCACAATTTGTTCGTTTAAACGAACACTTCTGGTACCAATGTAGGTCCCCGCAACCCCAACAAGGGTTGTTTGGCAATTTTTCATCCGCTCTTTGAGGCAAATCCTTCCTGAATTTTTCCTTCGAAGAGTATGATTTTTTAAAAACGACGAACATTTTTAATATTAGAATTTGCTGTTTCCTCTATTTCTTTAGCTTCCTTTCTCTCGGAAATATGTCGTTGACAGCTTTCGGCCAGATGTTGCAATGTTAAATTTGGCTCGGATTCTAGTTGGCTTGTTGCACATCTTCTTAACTCTGCATCGTTTTGCCAGACGAGCCCTTGAACAAATATTAATACTTTAAAATTGTCCGCTGTCAAGGATGATTACTTAAAGTCGTCACAATGTTTATTGACGATCGAAGCAAACGTTGACTAATCCTGGCTTTCTTTTCGCGTTAGGTTCATACATTTCCACCTTTTGTGGAATAAACTTGTTTTGAGGCAATATAGTTCCATTAATATTTTAATGGTTTCATTGAAAGATATTTCGCCTGTTTTTTGCGGCAGAATATAATCGACAAATTTTGTATGCTCTGCTGTACCTAGTCTACGCAGAACTAAACGAAACTTTTCTTTTCCGACCATGTGCTACAATCAATGTCGAAAAAATCCTGATATCGACGGTAAAATGATTCGAAGTTTAGGTCATCTTCAGGCACATAGTTGAAGGTTTCTATAGCAGACCATATTGCATTTTGATTGAACGCGTCGTTGTCGTCATTTGCCGTATTTATCATTGCTTGTGCAAGCTGTTCAAATTTTCTCTCTGATTGAGTCTGTTGCGCTAATTGTACATTTCTTATCCCAATCCATTGTTCGTCTAAAGATTTTCTATCTTGTCGCTTTTGTGCAAAATTCTTTTCCTCAAAATACGTCAACAAACTTATTTCTGCGACTAAATTTCCTTCTGTATAGACTGAAGTTTTTCATCGTTTGCCTTCTGTTGAGCAAGATGTTTTTCATCGTTTGCCTTCAGTTGTTCTGATTGAAATTTAATCATCTCTAATATCTGTTTCGAGAAATCTTCCAGGATTAAAGAAATACTTTCTTGAAAAAGAATTAGTCATTAATAGTCCTTTACTATTTTTTTCTTTTCAAATGCTTACTGTTTAATAACAAACTCAACCCCTTCTCATCACCGCGTCATTCGGGTCTCGAATTCGACCGGCACTTGCTAATCTTTTTTTTTCTTCTTTCAAAGTTCTTTGAGAAAAAAAAACGATTTTATTAATCCGGCTTATTGGGTAATTAATTTAACAAATTAGTTGTATTTTTGTTCGCATCTGGAACTTTTGTCCGTTCAGTGTAAATTCAAAATAGCAAGAAATGGCTATATAAAAAATTGACTAGTTATTCAAGAAAGTAACTTGGTTTTACTTGTCAGATTTTTTTCCGACTATACGATTTTACAGTGACTAGTCTGTTCGCAAAATACGTTTGACTATATCAGACACGAAAAAAGTTTTTTGTAGTATGGATTTTTTTAAAAACCTTTCAGTTTTATAAGCACATGGTATTCCAATTTCATTTGTTGCACGAGGTCAAATCCCGTATTGAAATACGAAGAACACAAATAGTAAAATACGTCTTACTTTTTTTTCTTCCAGTAATTGTTTAAACTGGTTATTTCTTGTAAGGCAGACTCGTCTCAAAATGGAATGTATTCGATGTTTCCAATATATTCCGGAAAATTGTAAAGCACAAGGTTTTTTGGGTTTTTTTTCAAACGGGTAGATTTTTTTTTTCGAAGGTTAACCGTGTTGTAGACACTGGTTTATCACTCACAGGTTGCAAGGTCCAAGGTTTTTCCAACAGAGTGCTTTACGAATCACTCGTCGCCAGTTTTTGTGGGTCCGTTTAGGGGTACCAACAATGACATAAAAGAACAACAGGTTTAGAGATAATAATAATGAATTGTATTGAACAGAAAAAGTATACACAAGTCAGTGTTGGCAGTGATAGTGCCTAAATGTCGTACAATTATTTATTCACATAAATGGTTTATATGAAATGAGGCACAAGGCCAAAAGAGGGGCGGAGAAAAGTTCGGTCCATACTAACAAAAAAAGAACTAACCTAGCTAGTTTCATTTTAGGCCATCATTCACCAAAATACCACATTTATACTATACATCCTTCTTCACCAATTACCAAAAGAATTCATACTATAAATATCCTACTTAAAACCCATATATACAATATATGCAATTGGGGGTTTGGGAACTAAAAAAATGATATACAAAAAAAACAATGATACATATGTACAATGGGAATGAAAAATAAATAAAATAAAACTAACCCAAGTTAGTAAAAATACCCCCACTAATAATCTGTGGCAGATATACAGGTTTACCAGTCAAAAACGAAAATTGATGCAGGCCCCAACGTATTATTATTTACTCCACCTTCGAAAATATCGAAGGGTGACCTGAATCACTAACAAATCACGCTATCTGTCACCTAAATAGGGGGAAAAAAGGCCGTAATGAAACTCATCCATACACTAGCAAATTTATGGACTTGGCATAACTATAACAGGGGACATATATAAACCTATAAACGGGTCTTCAACAACGTTCGTTTTTGCAATCCAATATTCTATGTCTAAGGCACGTCTAAATACCACTCAATGATAGCTACAGTCACTCTACAAACACGCGCCACTCTCTCCCATCTATCACCAACATCTGCCGACAAGAGTTTCGCCCTATCAGCCCTAACGCGAATCTTCAGCAAATACTTGAAAATTCGAATAAGGCTGACAGGAGTGAAGGTCTCACCGTCATAGACAACTTTCAGGCGTGTAGCTCGTCTCGCAATCGCTAGTAAACTTAAAAAGACAAAACGTCTCTGCCTATCTGTTGTCGGTGCCAAGTTGCTACAGACAATAATTGGTTCTAGGTCGAAAGACGTTACGTTCAGAATGCGAAACATGAGACCCCCAAGAAACTTGATCAGCGGCACAACGATGCGGCAATAAAAGAAGGCGTGACTCGAAGTAGGCTAGTTAGTAAAGCCAGCTGCGTGAAGTCTCTTGCCGACCCAGAGGGCATTTCTTATCATCAGCCAGGCCAAGGAAGCTTCGTCATTATCGAAACATCTCAACCCAGGCGCCCACGGCCAGATTGAGCGCAGCTCCCCCTTCGTCAAACCGATCCCCTCAATCTTATAATCTTGAACAGATACCCGCACTATAACCCGATATAATGCCTTTCGGGACAACAGCTGGGGGTCATGGAGGCTTTCTTTCACCCGTAAAAGAAACTTCAAGGCCCGTCAACATTCGCGATAAAAGGAGCACTCGCCTCGAGGCAACCTGTGAGCCTCCCCTCATCCAAGTACACACTTTTCAAAGCCGGAAAGGCTTTCTTAGTGTCTTCCTTCCAGAAGCCACCGTTTCCCTCACATTGTGTACACATCCGATTCAGGTAATATATCCGAAGCTTATGTTGACGAATCTCAACGGTAGGCATACCCAGACCGCCCTCATAGGGATGCAGATAACAGATCTCGCGACGAACCTTATGGGACCGACCAAGCCATAAAAACTTGAACAGAGCCCGCTGCAATTCAAGCAGTGTATCCGACGGGAGTGGAAGCACTGATAGACGATATAGGATGAGTGGATAGATGTGAGAAACACACACTTCCGCTCTCCCCTTTAACTAATGATTTCTACGGGTCCACAGACCAGCTGCGGCCCGAATCGCTTTCAGTACTTCCGACCAATTTTTCTCCAGCTGAAGATCCGACCAAACCAGACGCCGAGTAGCTTGCACGGCCCGTCAGTCATGCTGAAGGGTCCCTGTAGAGATATACCCCTCCAGGCACCGATGCGCAAGCCCACCGACTTGTCGCAGTTAATTTCGGCCCCTGTTACCGTTTCATACAATTGATTTCTCTGTCGACGACACTAATCCCGGCACTGTTCGTTACAAGCACTGTTACATCGTCGGTATAGGCGGAGTACTTTAACGTGGTGCAGGCACCTGTCAAAACAATTCCACGTAGGACCGGATTCATCTTTAGCATGTGAAGAAAAGGCTCCAACACAAGCACATAGAGCAACGGTGAAAGAGGACAACCCTGACGAATAGATCTGGATAACTCAAAGGGCTTAGATCTCAAACCATTCACCTCCACCAGCGAACCGGGGTTTTCATACAAGAGGCGAATCCAAGAGAGAAACTGGGGGCCAAAACCGGCCGAAGACAAAACAGCCTCCAAGTAACGATGGTCCACCCTATCAAATGCTTTGGACTGATCAGCGCGGCTTCTGAGTCGACTTTCTCAATGATCAAGCGTAACGCGTGCAAGTTATCCTGAATAGTCCTACCCTTAACAGCAAAAGTCTGTTCAGGGTATATAAGACCAGGCAGGACAACCTGCAGACGATTTGCTAAAATCTTGGCCGAAATCTTTAACTCTGTATTTAACATTGTTAAGGGCCGAGAATTACCTATCCCATCCCCACCATCTTCGCTCTTGCGTAAAAGCTTCACAATACCCCTGGTTAAGTACTGAGGTATAGACCCGTTCCTAAACCAAGAGTTAAATAAAACTGTCAGCAAGGGTACAAAAATGTGCGACAGCCTCAAATACAGTTCGTAGGGCAAACCATCGATCCCCGGAGACCTAACCCAAGGCTTCCTGAAGTACTTCCTCTGTTAAACAACCTTCGCACCTAGCCGCTTCGGTCGCCTCCAGGCGAGAAAAGTCAGCTAAATAGGGGTCAAAATATACTAATGACAGACCGGGCTCCCTGGTGAAAAGATCTTGAAAATGAGACCGAAACGCCTCCAAATTCCTTCGGTTGTGGTCACGGTACGGCCATCCGCCAATGTGACACGTGCGAAATGTCGGTCCGTAGCACGTGTCCGCTCCTCTGCACGCAATTCAGGTGCCATATTTTTTCTTCCTGAGGCATTCGTTTTAACCTAGCCCTAACTACTGAAGCCTGGTTCTCCTTGCTAGCCAAGGAGGCCAGCTTTGCCTTAAGTATAATTGCGTTAGTGCTATCCCCCGCCTCCACCGCCCGATATAATATAGTTTCTAGTCTCGCTTTTTCTGCCCTATATTCTCGGTTGAGTCGTCGGCTAAAGTCGGCAGAAAAGGACTTAATTACTTTCTTAAGTTTCATGCATCGCTTATTCCCAATTATAGCACCCGTCCTTTCCCGCAATATTGTTTGTATTAGCTGTTCCCGGTAACCCTTCACATCGAACAGCGACGTGTTGAGTTTCCAGTACCCAGCAATTCTAGCTTTAGGTCTAACTAAGTTTACACGAACCCGAATAAGTCGGTGATCCGAGTAAACTATATTATGAAAACTTGGACATTCTAATACTCCTATATCGACTCTCCTGATTAAGAACCGGTCGATATACCTCGAAAGTTGTAACCCACCGGAGCCGCGGCGACTAGTTGTCCAAGTCCATACTACTTCCCGAGGCTTCTCATTTCGGAATTTATCGACAAGATTAAACTTATTGAGAAACTCACGAAATGCCTTAGCATCCCGGTGTTGGTTAGTACTCCTAGAAGGATTACCCAAGCGATCGGAATCGGGGTCCAGGACCGCGTTCCAGTCTCCCGCTAAGATAACTGTCCGAGAAGTATTCATGAACTGCTCGAATCGTCGAAAGAATGGAGCACGCTCAGTGTGGCTATTGGGCGCGTAAACCCCAATTAATCGAAATGCCTTATCGTTTATGGTAACATCCAGGACGCAAAGCCTTCTTTCCGAATCCATGAAGCAAGAGACACACGACGCATCTAAGGTGCGCTTTACTAGCAAGGAAACACCTCTCGGGCGAGAATCGAAGTACGATGAATAGACACGAAAGTCCCTAGTGAGCGCACCAAGATAATCACTTAGAATGAAGGGGGTCCTCTGAATACAGCATATATCAACTCCAAGCTGCTGAAGGTCCTGTCGAACTCGAATTTTGCGAGAACCGGCCCTCAGCCCCTGGACATTCACACTAGCTAGATTGAGAGCCATAAAAAGGTGCTTTAGGGTTGGGTTTCAGAAACGAACATTGAGTGGGTCAATGTGCCGACGGCTTTTCCCATGGAGTAAGTGCCCATCGGAATGTCAATGAGGCCGTCATGGGACAAGCTGTCAACATCAAGGGGGAAGATTAGTTTCACGGCTCGATATAGGGATGAATGTATTAAAATCGGGACCCTCCCAAAGCATCATTTCCTCAAAATCCTTAAATTTGGGTCCTTGATACACGCTAATTGTAACGATATGTCAAAAGTTATATTCACTTCCTCTACCATCATCCAGAGTGACTTAGAATCCTCTCGATGCCGCACTACAGTCAGCAATCGGGGGCATCAGGGAAGTTGTACGGGTCCTCGATTCCCCCCCCCACTTCGGTAAAGGCAAGCACATTCTTTAGATCAGTATAATGGTATCCTTTCGCCCTGGTGATGACTTCCCACGATATTTTGCATATGTCTCTACCAGGGTAAAATAGATGACGTTTTGTCGTCTTCCTTTTAACGGGGGCAATTGTGGATTCACAAATGTGTGGAGGTGGAGGGGGATGCTTAGATCGGTTTTCATTGGGGAGTGGGGGGGAGTGGGATTTAGCGCGTGTTTAAGAATCGGGGACGGGGGAGGGAGCACCGAAGTTTTCTTAGGGGAAGAAGGTGGTGTATTCTTAGGCGTGTGTTGAGGTGAGACGAACGGGGAGTGTCTTGGGGTATTGAGCTTTGCTTTTTTAGGGGTTTGAGTTAGCAGAATTAATTTATAAGGTAGTTCTTTAATAGGGACTAACACTGGAGGCGGCATTTTGTGGGCCAAGTTTTATTTTCTTTGTGGGGAGACAGGTGATGTTTTAGGATCATATTTGGTCTTCGGGGCCACTTTGCTGTGCTGTGTCTTAGGGGAGAGTTCGGGCTGACTTGTGTCTCCGCTCTCAAACGCTTGTTAAGCTGAACCGCATTTACATATGATTCTCGCCCTGGATCCTTTGACATCTTGTATTCTTCCTCCTCTTTCCTCATTTGATCCAGGGCTAGTCTTCCGGGCGTCTGTTTGCCTTCTATTATCGTCCATGGTCCACCTACTTCCTCTTCCCCTGTCTGTGGAAAAACCGGGAATTCGTTCTCACTGCTTTTTCCGGAGTTTTTCGAGGGCGATTTTATGAGAAATCCAATTTTGGGGCTCAAATGTTCCCCAACTTAATTTTTGGGGTTGTTGATAGGCTTCTTCTTTTCTGGGCAGTCGATTGTAAGATGCCCAATCTCGTTACAGGTCCAACAGGCGGGTCTTCTGCCAGCGACTATTACGGGTAACTTATCATCTCCAATTTCTATGTAATATGGAATTTCAGTGAACGCTTTTTTGTCTAATAGAATGTCGTAGTTCCATATGGAAAGGTACTGGTCGCAAGACACAGACATTAGTTCGCCAAACTTTGTTAAAAATGCGCCAATATGTGCCCCTTCGATGTAGAACGGGACATGAAAGACTGAAATTGTTGTACGCCGTTTTCCCAAGTGTTCCATCCTCAACACATAGTCCTGTGTGATTATCTGCTTTCTTGAAAGTGTCATGCATTCATTTTCTGTAGAAAATAATGCAGACCAGTTATTAAATCGTCTAGTCTTGATTATCTCATTTGGTCTGTGACCTACCGATGCTAATAGTTTAGTTATTATATCCACCGATGCCCTGATTGATTTTTTGGTTTTACCGTCCACAACGAACATATTGATAGTCTTCTTTTGGAGGTCTTGCAACTTTGGTAAGTCAATGATAAGTCCTTTTTCAGTAATCTGGTTCTTAAAATATTCAATTTTAACCTTGAAATCCTCAAAGTTAATGGTCACTGTCGACGTTCCAGGTTGGGGAGAAGGTATCGACCCCATCTCCGTTGTCAAACTTTCCCTTGGCACAGGGCATTGAGCTGCCATGGCCGACGAGGACAACGAAATCCGTAAAAAAAACGCCACAGAAAAAAAAAGTCGAGCGTTCAAAAATAATTCGGCTCTAAAAAAAAGAGTCCGAATAACAGTAACAATAATAACAATAATATAACAATAATCAACAGTAATAATCAACAGAGCGCAAAATAGAAATACCTGATAACAAAAAGGACAGAGTGCCTAAATGTGGTACAAATGTTCTCCCGGCAAAAACCGGTATTTATGGTAGCCGGTTCCGACCATTTAGTTATTAAAGGATAGGTAGGTGCACCCACAACAATATCTGCGGATGAAAAGCTGTTTATAGGGACAGTTTGGGAAGACTATGATCAAACATTCAATAGTGTAAGGATTTAGCAAGCGCATACATACTATTAAAGCGAATGCGCATGCACCGATCCTTTCAAACATGTATTATTTGGTATAACACAACATTTGATGGAGAACACTATTTTATACTATTAATTTTTAAAAGTATGTTTCATGAAGGTGCGAGTTTAGACACACTCATCCATTAAATTTTAAAGTTTACGAAACAATGCCTTCATGCTATGTTTTTGGCGGAAATGTATCTTTCAAAATAAATAATGGCCAGTTTATTTGTTTAAAGGTTTATCTTGTATAGACAATTAACTCTGTGTATGATGACTGCTACTACTTTACGGAAATAGTTTATTCCTACCAAATTGCGTTGCCCGGTTGTGGTCACGCATATTTTTAAGAATATCTATACATGTAGATGGCCATGCTGTATGCTTGTACAACACGCTTAGCACGCTGCCATTTTACAAAGTCTAGTTTCAGTGACAAGTCGAAGCAAACAAACTGCATGTATTTATGTCAAAGTTTCCTTTTCCACGCTTGATGAGCCAACAAAATCTCGCTGAGTAGTGAATCATCGCGCGTCTGGGAACTATACTTGATATTTTTACGCACACGCTGATAATGATAATAATAAAATAATAATGGTATATATATATATATATATATATATATATATATATATATATATATATATATATATATATATATATATATATATCATTGTGTGTTATAGAATTGGCTTCCGATATCGGTTATAATTTTTTTTACATTCACAAAAATAATGACATTCATAATTGCTTTTTCCCTTGTATTGAAAATAACAAAACAAAAATAGCAACATTTAATTGAATCTTGTTTGAAAACAAGGGCGAAAGAAATGCCTTCTAGTATCGGCGATTATTTTAAAATTAACAAAAAAGATTAATTGATGGCTACTGTTGCTGCATTAAACAACTCAATAATTCATTTTGTCTAAATACAGTTGGAAAGGCACGGGCGGAAAAATAAACGCCTTCAAATATCGGTGATACTTTTTAAATTCACGAAAAAATCCATAATGCTCGTTGTTGTCGTTGGTATTGTAATTCTTCTTGTTGTTTTTGGAGTGTAGAACCACGTGCTGCACCACCCGACGATCCTCGACCCCAACGTTGTGTTTCCGTGGCCTCCTTTGTCTTCATCGTCTTAGCCGTGTCGTCTATCACACTGACGAATCGTCGAGGGCACAGCACTGGTCCACAAGTTAAAATAAAAGAAACACCACTCACGATAAATAACACAAACACATATACGTTGTGTATAATTTAGTTTGAACTATGAGTGTATGTGACTGTAGAGGCCCCATTGTCGTTTCTCAAGTCGTCAGCCTATTTCATCGTTTTCCCGTCCGATCTGCTCTCTCGGGAGTCTCGATCTTAACTCTCGGAAGGTTAGATCCTAACTGTTCGTCTTCTCTCTGAAAACCCAACTCGTCAACTTTTTGTCATAAACCTTACTGTCGTACCCTGTCGTAAAACTAACCTACCTTACTGTAGTCAGGTGTCGTAAAACACTGTCACTCCTAAAATGTCGTGTCCAGTGTTATTTTCTTAGTGACCTGAACAATGGAAAGTGACCACTCCCAAAATGTCTATTGTCTCTTTCGATGAGTCATTTCTTATCCCGTATTTTCTTTTGTCTTTGTCGATTAGTCACTTCCTATCCTGACTGGGCCCCGACTTTTGCGGCAGCCATAGTGTCACCCCCCCTATCCCAACTTGTCATTTATTACATAAATTACAAAACAAAAATCATATTACATAATTTAAAAACAAAGTCATACATTCATATTACATAGGTTAAGAAACGGCAGAAACATAACAGACAATCAAAAACCGACTGGGTGATCTCCGAACTGAAATCACAAGGATCCATTTAACCCTCTCTCCAGCCCAAGGGTATTTGAGTACCCTTAATAAAACAACAGCAAAGCAATTCCTTTTTGGACAGGCGCCTGTCCACTGGTACACGCTTCCCATACCAGAGAGAGAAAATCAACCTCGCCTCTCCATCGAGGTAGAAAAAAAAACTGGAGGAATTTTAACTCACCTCCAACAGAAGTACTTTTGATACCCCTTCTACAAAGAGGATTTTCCAATCACCTCTCATAACCTTAAAAAACAACAAAGCAATTCCTTTTTGGACAGGCTCCTGTCCACTGGTAGATGATTCCTATACCAGAGAGAGAAAATCAACCTCGCCTCTCCATCGAGGTAGAAAAAAAACTGGAGGAATTTTAACTCACCTCCCACAGAAGGACTTGTGACACACCTTCTACCAAGAGGATTTTCCAATCACCTCTCATATTAACAGGCATTATGCCATTTTGCTTTCTCCCATCCCCCTAAAAAATAAGTAGGAGGATTTTTATTCACCTCCTTCCAAGAGGACTTTATGTGCACCTCTCATATCAACAGGCATTTCGCCATTTTGCTTTCTTCCCTCCCCCTAAAAAATAAATCAGGAGGATTTTTTTGCACCTCCTACCAAGAGAACTCTTCTGGCCTTTCGCCATTATTTTTTTTTGAACACTAAAAACAGCGTCTTTGTACAATTTTGCACGGACAAACATGAAACTGTCTCTTTGCAACAACAAATTACATTTTTTTTACATGAAAATACAATATCTCTACCGTTTCTATTTCCTTTTTTTAACATAAAAAAAACATTATTCAAAACAATAAAACCCACAGCCTAAAGAAAACATTACTCAAATATATAACACACATGGGTCCTTTTTTTTTTTTTGATTGTCGCTTTTACTTTTTTTTCAACACAAGAAGAATGTTAAGACAATCAGACCCATATCCCAAAGCAAATACAATTGTAACATATAATACATATAAGTCTCTATTCTTTTTTCATTGTCCCCTTTTTTTAAGTGAGGAGGTCTCTCTCTCCCCCTCCGCACGAATCATCGGCTTACCTCCCTTATTTTTACGTTTACCATCACACGTATTGTGGACCATCTTTGATCAGAAAATCACAACATTAAATCTCAGATTCCTGATCATACCAGCTAACATCTATCAAAATCACCAACCGAGTTAATTTCATACTAACCAATTACACAATCTCTAACCAATATTCTCCCATTCTGCTGAGCATGCATCCACTTTCCGGGTGCTGTCTCATACATGCTTCTCTACTTTCTATTCCTTAACACGTGGTTCTCGGTCCTTCTCCGTCTGCTGTTAGGTCGCAGAATCGATTGCGCCTCCCGTGCAAGGTGGGGGCACAGTTCCCATCCACAGGGTTTCACTGCATCATATCCCTATCTAACGTTTGAATTCCCGGATGCCTCTTTTCCCACCATCCAACTGCTTGTGTTCCACCAAATCCTCGGACCAAGTCAATCACCATGACTTCAATACAAGTATCCACTTCCTTGTTCATCTCTTTCCGTTACATGTATCTTAACTACCACCCTTCCACCTACACGGGGCGCACAATGAGCCCGCCCAACAGTCAGAGACCTCTTCAAATTTCTTAACAAATCACGCAATATGACTTGCTATACTCGTAGCAAATAAACTTGGTGTCCCTTTTCTCTTCTCTTTTATCACCCCTACTTTTCCAAGCTCTGAGGCCAACCATACATTCCAAGTGTTAATACTGTCTGTACCTTCTGATGTAAACAGACATTCATTAAACCCACTAAATCCAATGCTGCTTATGGATAAAAAAACAACAACATTTCATTAACTAAATATTATTTGTTACAGCTTTCTTTTCCTTCTCAATTCAATGATTCTTTTATTTCTTGACAAACATTTAGCATTTTGTGTTCAAATGATTTTCCTTTATAGAGATCGACTTGATCTTCAGCAAGTTGCGATCTCATTTCTGAACAGAAAGTAAATAGACGACTTGATTCTCGTTTCTATCTGAACCAAACAGCCGCAATTCAATTTAAAACATTCAGGAAAAAAAACTGTAATAAACTTTTATCATATTAAGAAAAAAAAACTTATATTTTTCTCTGGATGTCCCCCCCCCCCATACTGCTGCCGTTGTCGGCTATCTCTCTCTTTCTCATCTTGGCCAATCCTTCTTTCTCTCTTTCCTGCCCCTCCTCTTACATCGCCGATCGCGCTTACCATTTCAAACCCCGCTGTCTGAAACTACCATCCCCACACATGCGACTACTTATAGGATTGCAAATTTAGCGGTTTTCTCGCTAGATCTGGAGATTTTTGTACTGAATCTAGCTAGTAAAAATTGCATCTAGCGGCTAGTGTTTTTTTTTCAAATAAAATTATTTTCAAATATTTTCTAAATTTAAATATAATACGAATAAGATTAAAGTGAACCCTACCAATTTCAGGAACATAAAAATAAAAAATGTATCTATAAAAAGCATGATATATTAAGTGTAATCGTAATATTTGTTTATATAGGTTACGAACCGTTAAAGTCAAGGGGTTTTCCGATCTAGAGGGCTTGAAAACGTATGCACTCTCTCTCTCTCTCTCTCTCTCTCTCTTTCTTTCTTTGTTGCAACTTAATCGCTACCGGTAAAAATAAAATGTTTCAATTACAATTATAAAAAATAAAGGGCCGATTTCTTTTTTTTTTTTTTTTTTTTTGCGTGCGGAGTTAAAAGCAGAGAAACCTTCCCCACTTACCTGCTTTTTTTATCAATTTCTTTTTTGTGGGAGTGTGTGTTCCTTTTTTTGTTTGTTTGTTTCTTTCTTTCTTTTTATCTCGTTTTCTTTTCGCCTGCATCCGGAATATTTACTTTCTTTTGTATTCATTGTTCGTTCTGTATTTTTTTTCTTCAATTCTCTTTCTGTCTTTCTTTGCTTGTAAGGATCGATCCTTGGTCAAACGACATCAGTTGTACAACATTTTTGCGTCTATTTTCTTTTGCTGGCAAGGTTCGACCCAGGTCATCGGCGCCAATTGTCGAACCATTTTTGTGTCTCTATTTTTTGTTCTTCCTTTTTTCATGTGAGCTCTTGCGTTTGCCCTTTCTCTTTGTTTTTCCTTGTTTACTCTACACTCCCGTTGTCTTCTTAGGCTCATGCCTGGTCACTGGCAACCAACTGTAGAACCACGTGCTGCACCACCCGACGATCGTCGACCCCAACGTTGTGTTTCCGTGGCCTTCTTTGTCTTCATCGTTATAGCCGTGTCGTCTATCACACTAACGAATTGTCGAGGGCACATCACTAGTCCACAAGTTAAAATAAAAGAAACACCACTCACGATAAATAACACAAACACATATACGTTGTTTATAATTTAGTTTGAACTATGAGTGTGTGTGACTGTCGAGGCCCCATTGTCGTTTCTCAAGTCGTCAGCTCATTTCATCGTTTTCCCGTCCGATCTGCTCTCTCGGGAGTCTCGATCCTAACTCTCGGAAGGTTAGATCCTAACTGTTCGTCTTCTCTCTGAAAACCCAACTCGTCAACATTTTGTCATAAACCTTACTGTCGTCAACTGTCGTAAAACTAACCTACCTTACTGTAGTCAGGTGTCGTAATAAATTGTCACTCCTAAAATGTCGTGTCCAGTGTTATTTTCTTAGTGACCTGAACAATGGAAATTGACCACTCCCAAATTGTCTATTGTCTCTTTCGATGAGTCATTTCCTATCCCGTATTTTCTTTTGTCTTTGTCGATTAGTCACTTCCTATCCTGACCAGGCCCCGACCTTTGCGGCAGCCATAGTGTCACAGAGTTACACAAAAGAAAAACGACTATTATTTCTGGTTTGATGCCCCTAAATAAGCACGTAAAAAACCCTATCCCATATTAATGACCATTTAAAAATTCACCAAATATCGATACTGCTCGTCTTTCTGGTTAGGTCCAGCCATTAAGAACGGACGAATGAAGAGCCATCCGAAACAGGTAATAATTATTAAATTCATAAAACAGGCGGCACTGTCCGCTGTTGTGGTCGTTGTCGTTGAATTAAATCCCCACTTTACTTCTTTGTAGTTGAATCCAGTTATCAAAAAAAAAACACGGGCGACAGAAACGCCACCCAATATCGGTGGAAATTGTAAAATGAAATAAAAAACAGCGACAGTCTTTGTAGGTGTTATAGTAGATATTGTGGTTGTTGTCTTAAAACGAGTATAAGTCCGGTTGAATCCAGCTAGAAATGCACAGCCGAAGGAAACGCCTTCCTATATCAGTTGCAACCAAACATTCACAACACAAGCTAAACTAGTAAGTAATATTGTCGATGTACAAAAGCAAAACAAGAATATGCTATGCCTAGATCCAGTCTAAAAGACACGGCCGAATGAAACGCCCTCCAACATCGGTGGCAATTCAAAAACTCACGAAAATGCTATATTACTCGTTGGTGTATCTGCCGTAAAATAATATATATATATATATATATATATATATATATATATATATATATATATATATATACATATGTATATGCATATATATATATGCATACATGCATATATGAATATATATATATATATACATATATATATATATATATATGCATATATATATGCATACATGCATATATGAATATATATATATATATATATGTATATATATATATATATATATATATATCTTTATATTCTTATTTTATATCCGTAACTTATTCTTTTTAAATATTGGTCTATGTACGCCCTCCTGCCAATGGATGTTCCTCTAAGACGAGCTTGTTATTTTTTCCTTGAATTTCTGTAAGATTTGGTGCTAAAGGCGCTAATGAAGACGTTTTGGAGTAGCTTTTGTTGGTTTTCAAAAATAATTAAAGAATGAAATAAAGTATTTCCAGAATGTTTTGGAAACGACCGTACGGCATAATAGACTTGTTGTTCTAATCCTTTGAGCAATTGGAATCTTATAATTCACAAAATCTCCTTATATATATATATATATATATATATATATATATATATATATATATATATGCATATATATATATATATATATATATATATATATATATATGCATATATATATATATGCATATATATATATATATATATATATATTTATATATATATATATATTTTTATATATATATTTATATATATATGCATACATATATATATGCATATACATATGCATATATATATGCATACATATATATGCATATACATATGCATATATATATATGCATACATATATATATTATGTATATATACATTTATATATGTATATATATATATGTATGTAAATATATATATATATATATATATATATAGTCATGTATTATATATTGTTATACCGGCCGTTCTTACGCAGGAGAAACTACACCGGTTGTCACTATAAATAGTGCGAGTCACCAGAGACACTGAAGACAAAGCGCAGTCTTGTAACTGTCTAGCCAAGAGCTAGTCACTTTCTTACTTTGTTAATACACTTGTTAAACCAACCCTCGACTTGACTTCCTTTATTTATTATTTACTGTGGAACAACTTCACAATAGATTGGCGACGATGATAAGATAACGATTTCACTGCAAACAAAAAAATCACCCAAAGTGATTCGTAAGATCTTCACGATAAAAAACCCATCTTAGTCAGATATTTGGATTCGCAAGGATTAACAGCAAATTAACTACTGAGTAGTTAAGCGAAAAAAAAACACACACAAATTCAAAACTTGCCACCAAAAATCGAAAACTAAAAAACGCGAAAGACATTTTTAATTATAGAAATAATTGAATACACTGATACCTTTATTTTTTTTCTCTTCAAGTTTTATTGACTCGTTAAGATAAATGTTATCCGTGCCAACTATTACATATATTGTGTAAGTTTGTCGTTATTATTAGGACAACATCTGATATTTGAGCAAAATCCGGATTGACTATTTATTTAAACGGTCTACCACAGAATTTTCGAGAGCAAAGGACGGACAGTAAAAAAATATATTCGCGTAAGTCATTTGTGCTTCTAACAAAGAACTGTTAAATAAGCAAGTCGCATTTTTGCAAAATGAAAAGGGGTTAAAAAGATTTCCCATAAAACTAGTCTTATTAGGCTTATAGCGACGGACTTAGTCTTGTAAAACTACGTACACATATATATAAAAAAAAATTCTTAGTTTTGTTTTTCAAACAAAAGAACTGAGATTGAATTTTTTTTATTAAGGAATAATATATTTCTTGTTTTGTGTATTAGTTGAGCAAACTAATTATATTAAGCACGTTGTTGGGAAAACTGATTCATTTTTACAAGTGTAAATTGTGTGGTGCATAACTTGAATTCGGGAATGATGAACACTGAATTCAAAGATTCTCTTTTTCAATTACTTAAATTCCAAACGGAACAAAATGTTGCGTTACAAAGACAGCAAGTTGAACAACAAATGGAACTTCAAAGAAAACAAGTTGCAATTGAGGAGAAATTTAAAAGAGAGTTGTTGGAACAGCAAAAAGCCCAAAGAAAATTCATGCTGAACAAAAAGAGCTGGCGACAACACGAGAAGAAAGATTCCAAGAAAAACTGCTACAACAGCAGAAAACCTTCGAAGAACTCTTGAAAAAACCCAGGAGGAATAGAGAAAAGTGTTGGAGGCAACACAGTAAACGAAAGCAAACGAGAATCATAATGCATTCTCCCAGACGGCTGTGTGGAACGCTATCGAAATTTTTAATTATAATCCAGAAGACGATGTAACTTTTGCTCACTTCTATAGAAGATATGAGGATATTTTTGTATCGGACTTCAGTACATGGACAGACTCTAAAAAAGTTTGATTTTTGCTAAGAATATTAGGAGCTGCCGAGCATACAAAGTTCGTGAATTTTATCCTTCCAAAAAAGACCAGTGAGTTGAACTTCTAGGAGGCAGTTACTTTACTAACAGAACTGTTTTCTACAAAATCTTCTCTTTTCCACAGGAGATATAAGTGTATGAATGTAACTAGAAGAGAGGAAGACGACTACATTACGTATGCAAGTATAGTAAATAAACTTTGCAACGATTTTAAATGAGATGAATTATCAGCGGATAATTTTAAATGTTTAATATTTTTGCAAGGTCTGGTCTTTAATAAAGACTCTGAAATCAGACGTCGTGTTTTAAATAAACTCGAAAATTAGCCATGTCTAACAATACAAAACTTAGCGGAAGACTGTGAACGTTTTGTTGCGTTGAAACAGGACAGTCGTGACATAGAGGAAAACAGAGTGTCGCACATGAAAAAAATCCATCAGAAGAAAAAATTGACTTCAATGAATAACCAGAGAAAAAAACATGGAAAAGATCTACCTGGACCGTGTTGGAGGTGTGGAGATAACCATTGGGACAATGAGCGTCCCTACATATTCGAACAATGTGACAACTGCCACCAGAGAGGACATAAGGCATCACGTTGTAGAAAAATATCTGGTAGAAAGACAGCCATTAAACTGACAAAAATTGAACCTGAAGAACAAAATATCCGGAAATATGTACAGGTCAAAATGCTTAACAAAAAAGTAAGACTGCAGCTTGATAGTGGGTCTGACATTTCCATCATCAATGTACAGACATGGAAGAAGCTTAGGGAGACCCACTATGATCCAATCACAAAAAAACGGCGAGAAGCGTCAGTGGTGAAAAAATAACCTTCGAACGGGAATTATTGACCAATATTTATTTCCAGAATAAGACCGTAAAAGCCAACATTTTTGTTATGCGAAAATCTAATAACCTTTTTGGAACTGATCTGATTGAAAAGTTTAGCCTATGGGATCTGCCTTTAAGCTCCTTTTGCCAAGAGGTTGAGGATTCGAATGTGGAGGAAAAAAAAACTCAAGAGGGAATTAAAAGAAAATTTTCCAGACGTATTTTAAGGCGGTCTTGTAGGTGTACAAAAGCGGTAGCGAAGTTTGAAGTTAAAACAAATGAACTACCTGTGTTCAGAAAGAAAAGAAATGTTCCATACGCCGCTATATAGCAAATAGACGGTGAATTAGAAAGACTCGAGAACATGACTGTCATTTCAAAAATTGATCACAGTGAGTGGGCTTCACCTACAGTTTATGTTAAGAAAAAGAACAAGGAGATTCGGGGTTGTGCCGATTATTCCACAGGCTTGAACAAGGCATTAAAAGACAGCCATTACCCTCTTCCAAGCCCTGAAGAAATATTTGCGAAACTTAGTGGAGGAAAATATTTTTCTAAAATCGATCTCAGCGACGCTTATCTTTAAATCCCTATCGATGAAGAGTGTTCAAAACTGCTATGTATCAATACCCATAATGGATTATACAAATTTAACCGACTTCCTTTTGGAGTAAAGGTCGCCCCCGCGATTTTTCAACAAATTATGGACATGATGTTAAATGGTATGGATTTCGCAGTAGGGTACCTGGACGATGTGTTAATAAACAGCGTTAGCAAAGAACAACACAAGACTCATGTAAACCAAGTATTCAAAAAAATCCAGGATTATGGGTTTAAAATCAAAGATGAGAAATGGACTTTTTTCATGGAAAAAATAAAATACTTAGGACAAATCATCGATGAGCAAGGAAGAAGGCCAGACCCAGATAGGGCAATGGCGATACGGAACATGCCTGCTCCAGAAAATATTGCGTCTTTACAAAGTTTTTTTAGGGTTGGCGAATTACTACAATGTGTTCGTACCAAACATGCATAAACTAAGATCACCCTTAAATGAACTGTTAAAGAAGGACCAAAAATGGGTCTGGACGCAAGAGTGCGAAGAAGCGTTTCAGAAAATTAAAGATATCTTAACGTCTGACTTGTTACTGGCACATTATAATCCCAAGCGCGATATTGTAGTTGCAAGCGATGCCAGCAACTATGGTATAGGAACATGCATATTGCACAAAATGGATGATGGAAAATTAAAACCCATAGCTCATGCATCCCGAACACTTCTACCAGCCGAAAAAAACTACTCTCAAATTGAGAAAGAGGCTGTAAGCATTATATTCGCGGTAAAGAAATTTCATCGTTTCCTGCACGGTAGACTGTTACAAACAGACCACAAACCCTTATTAACGATTTTAAAAGGGACTACCACAACACACTGCGAATAGACTCCAAAGATGGGGTACCATTCTTCTTAACTACAATTTTCAAATGGAGTATGTACCATCTAAGAAATTTGGTCATGCAGACGGGTTATCAAGGTTGATACCTAAGCAGAGAGAACCATTGGAGGATATGGTGATAGCAGCCATTCAAGCGGAAGCTGAAGTAAAAAATACGTTATATGACACAATAATAGAACTTCCAGTAACGCTTGATGAGATTAAGAGTAAGGCAGAGGTGGATGAATTTATCATAAGCACGAAAGAAAAAATCAACAATAGCCAACTAGATGATGGAATGTATTCAAGTTGCGACAACGTCCTGTTATATAGCGACAGGGTTGTAATTCCTATGACATTACAGAAAAGAATGCTCAAGGAATTCCATGTAGGACATCCAGGCATATCGAGAATGAAAAGCCTTATGCGCTCTTTCGTTTACTGGCCAAACATTGATAAGCATATCGAAGAAAAAGTCAGGGAGTGTAGAGGATGCGCCTTAGCTACGAAAGCTCCTCCAACTCAATTCGGATCGTTGACTAAACCGGACCGACCTTGGTCTAGAATTCACTTAGATGTTGCGGGACCACTGGATGGGTTCTACTATCTCATTGTTGTAGACAGCCTAGCTAAGTGGTCGGAATTACTAAAATGCAAGAACCCCACATCCGAGGCAGCTATCAACTTCCTATACGAACTATTCGCTAGGTTTGGAGTAGTAGACTGCATTGTCACCGACAATGGTACTCAATTCACGTCTACTGAATTTAAAAACCTTTGCGAGGATCATCTCATCGAGCATATAACAATCCCTCATTACCATCCAAGAAGCAATGGACAGGCGGAGAGATTCGTTGACACATTCAAGAGATCTCTGAAAAAGGCTAGTGGATCACCAACGGATAAGTCAATCCAACAGTTTCTGCAGGTTTACAGAGTCACTCCGAATGCAAACATCGAAACGTCGAAGACACCTGCTGAGGTCATTTTCGGACGCAAGGTTAGATCGAGTTTCCACAAGTTGTTACCAAACCAGGATAGGGCAAATATAAAAAGAACGATAAGAAAACACGGTATAAAGTTTGCGAAAAGGTGTTTTATAAGATCTACAGAAACAATAGGACTTCATGGGAGTCCGGCACTGTGGATAAACAAATAGGCAACATTGTCTATATGATTAAGGGACCAGATTTCGTGCACAAACGTCATACTAACCAAATCCGGAAAAGATATTCGAACAGTGAGGTTACCAGATCGCCCGAGGAGGACATCATGGATGCAGTGTTTGATAGTGTTCAGGTGCCCATACCAGAGACTGCTCCTGAGATTAGGAGATCAAATAGAAAACGGAAATCGACTGAGTTGATGATGGTGATTCCCAAACAAAAACGTTATTAATCCCCAGACGGGGATATTTTACAAAGGGGGGGGGTGGTACACCGGCCGTTCCTACACAGGAGAAACTACACCGGTTGTCACTATAAATAGTGCGAGTCACCAGAGACACTGAAGACAAAGCACAGTCTTGTAACTGTCTAGCCAAGAGCTAGTCACTTTCTTACTTTGTTAATACACTTGTTAAACCAACCCTCGACTTGACTTCCTTTATTTATTATTTACTGTGGAACAACTTCACAACATATCTATATATATATACGTATATGGGTATGTATATATATATATATATATATATATATATATATATATATATATATGAATATATAATGATATGTATATACATATGCATATATGTGTATCTATATATGCATATATATACACACACATATATGTGTATTTGTACATAATATATGTATATACATATATATATATATATATATATATATATATGCATATAAACATGTGTGTGTGTGTGTGTTAATGTAATGTTGAGAGGTGAGATATGTAAATATGAATAGAGGCAATGATAAATACATAGTCAAACAAAAATTAGTAACGGGAAAGGAAAGAAAGAATAAAGAGTAGAAAAGGGTGTCTAAAGGAAGACTAATTCAAAACTCAGGAGTTCAACCAGTGTCTAGATATATCTTATTTTCATGAATAATTGCTTTTGATAGGGTATGGGATATATGTGCATATTCAATGAGTAGACATGTTAATTTATTGTTTATTATCTATATTAAAGTAGATGTATCAAAGACAAAACAATTCCCATACTCCATACTGTGAGCATATACTGCGTTAAGCGTGTTGTTGGTTTTAATCGCTCTTTTATTTTCAAAAATCCGCGTGTCCAGACTACGCTGCGTCTCCTTTATGTAGATCTTATTACAATGTAGACAAGGGATGGAGAATATGTCAGCTTTGAATTTAGGTGTATTGTTAAGCCTATATAACATTTGGGCAAAAGGTTGAGCTTTTTAGGTCTTCCGCTTATTCCATTTTAATTTCATACCGTCGGATTATCTTATCTATTAATCTATACACATATATGTATGTCTATATATGTGTACATGTATTCACACATATATGTATGTATATATATATATATATATATATATATATATATATATATATATATATGTATGTATTTGCATATATGTGTGTACACATATGGATATATGTATACATATATATGTATACATAAGTATAGTTGTATAGGTATATATATATATATATATATATATATATATATATATATATATATATATATATATATATATATAGGTTATATGATGGATGAGGTCCATACCTTTCGACACGCTTAAGTAAGCTAGTAGGAATTATGGTTGGGGTTTGTTTAGACAATAAGTGCGTGTTAAGCTGGCATGCACTGGAGGGGATTGTTGAGAGTGGATCATTTTGTCAAACCATAACAAAGTGACAAATTCGGAACCGACACCGGGGATTTCGGGTCAGAGAACGTCAGATATGGAACGATTGTTGAATGTCGTACATGATTGGCCTACGCAAGGTAAGTGTCTTTTACGACATTTGTTTTTCTCAAACTGCAGTTTTGAGAGAGAACGCTTTGGGAGGTGATATATATATATATATATATATATATATATATATATTTATATAGTCATCTACTTACAGACTGTGTCGGTGTATCACACCTTTTAAGATCACCTCGACCAGCTTGTACTTGATGTCTAATCCGAATCTCCTACGTCGAGCTTACTTCCTGCGCCTCTACACCTGCGCTATTACGCGATATTTGCTAAAGGTAAGTGAACTCTCAATGTTTACTTGATGTATACATTGTCAAGTCCCATAGTATTCGAATTATATACAGCTGTTTCAGGGGTATTAAACTCACCATTGTAGCAAGTCGCAGAGCATTACCATCGGGATCTTAGACTTTTTATTAAGTCAATGGAAAATACATCTGTTTTCGAGTAATGCAACATATATTTGTTGTCCGAATCTAAATTGCTTTATTTTTTAGAGCTGTATTTTCTACACATAAAAACAGACGGTGTGTCTAACTCTGCTTTAGGTTGAAGATAAGTAAATAGATTTTGGGAACTTAGTGACGCTCGTCGATTGCGTTTCCTCGCTTTTATTTTCTATAACAGTGAATGCAAGTGTCTGGTCTGATCTAATATTCACGTATGCAAAGTTAATTTTCATATAAAAGGTAGCTTAATCTGAGAAATAAGTGCTCATATAAAAGAAAAGTTGGAATAATACAGTATGCAAATTGAAATTTCATCAGCAAGAACAGATGAGTACCTCGCAATAATATCTGCAATAAAAGAAAATGAATGTCATTTACTTAAATGTTATTATAGACACTATACCATTTCCGTATGGGTTATTTTTAAAACAACTAACGTAGAAATAGCTTGTTTATCGATGACTTTTGTCTTCTTATCTTTTCGATTAGTTTTGTCTACTTATCGATTAGATTCGTTTTCTATTCTTATAAATATGGACACATCTACTTTTTCTCATCGATATGCTTCGTTTTCAAAGATGTGTAATTGTTTTTACTTAGATTCACCAGTAGCATGGCAATATTGCCACAACGATGTAAGTAGCTACTGTGAATTAGGTGACATACGTAAGTAATGAATAGGAATTAAATTGTGAAGCCTTCGAGTGTTCAATAAGCTATACGTTATTGGAAGCTTGTCATACATTTGCACCAGGATCACCTGTCGATTTAGGTATTATTCTGTTTGGTAGATTAGATTATACGCTGAGATGTTGGAAAGCTCAAACCTGCTATGATAATAGTCAATCACATAACTAATTGGGCGAAGTCGTACACCCTGGGGGTCTGAACACACTACAGTCTTCCTTTTTGCATAAATTTCCACGCCCCGTGTTTTTTTTTATTTCAACATCTGCTCATATGCATATATATCTCTCTAATACATCAAACAATGTTATTCTGCAAAAGTATCAACGGTCCTTGTCAATGTAAATGGGTCGTTCACTGTTCTTCTTTGCTTCACCTTCTTTATTATTTTTATTGACCTTTTTCTTCTTGATTTACTGTTGTATTTATTTCTTAGTTTCTGCTTCTTCTACTTCTTCTTCTTCTTCTTCTTCTTCTTCTTCTTCTTCTTCTTCTGCTTTTTCTTCTTCTTCTTCTTCATCTTCTTCTGCTTTTTCTGCTCCTTCATTACATTCTTCTTCTACTTCTTTTTCTTCTTCTTCTGCTTCTTGTTTTATTTCCTTATAAGAAATTTCTTCTCGGGCTATTATCAGTTGATGCTAACTTACAAAAAAATAGTGCAGTTCCCTGGAGACTGAGTGACACCAAGTTTTCCAAGTTACCAACATTATCCGCTTGTTTTGGAAAACGTAGCATCTTTTTTGGGTTATCGTAACATTCATTTACCCTTGATATTTTCGTTAGCGAAAACTGATGGTCTTCTCTTGAAGTAGAGAGGCGACAAAGTACCAGTGTAGTCTGCATTCTCTCAAATAGACTTCTCGATTGTGTTCTCATATTTGCGCCCCACAATGCTACTTGCTACTTCAGTAGGATGTTATGTGATGGCGGTACAGGTTAGTGCCACCATATTCGTCTGAGTGTGTGGCTGTGTGTTTGAGGGTGGCAGTTTGTTCAATGTCGGGCTCTTTGTCGTTTTTTCTTTTTATTTGTACTCACTAGGAGTTCTCACACAGATCATTATCAGAGATTACTCCCTGCAATCCAGATCACAAGAACTATCCCCAGATTTCCAGTACGCTCTTCCTTATTCGATAATCTTTGCAAATGACTTTGCGTTATTGCAACAGCCGCTTCACTTTGATTTCTCGTTGATAACGACCATTTGTCTTCACTGACATTTGGGTGGCAATAAGTTTCCCTATGATCGCTGTATTCACCGCACTCTTCCAGTGGAGGTCATGTTAGTGCTCCTCTTCGTCGTTCTTTCATTACTCCTTGCCCCATGACAGCTTTTTTTGTGTGAAACAATACACTAATTACGAACTTACGAAATAGCTAATACGTTTGAGCTCTTTCTTTTGAAGATAGCCCATTACACTTATACTAAATCTATAGGGGCGATAGAGATATATACGTACAGTAGAACTATATATACAAAACATACGTTATGCTAATATTTACAATGCAGTTTCTATCAATGTTTAATTGTGATTATTGTTCTCATAGTATATCAACTTGACTGTACTACGACGTTCCGCTTGGGGAAATACATGAATTGAATGCACGTGTTATGATTAATTTAATGACTTGTTACATAATGTAAATGCATCTGTAATGACTTATTCAACATTACAATGTAGATTTGGTTCGAAGCATCCCCAACTTATATAAATTGAAACTAAAGAAATATGGGTTCGTTTTATTACACATATTTGCTTGAAATATATGTATTTTTCAATAGTTTGTTACTTTTATGAGCATTACATTATATTGTCTTCCCCTCTTCAAATTGATAGTAAATTAACGTTTAACTACATGAAATAATCTTTATTTAAACGATTGCACTTGGATCTAACGATTTTTAATTGATCGCATTCGTGACCAGCTATGTTTAGGATATGCCATTATCTAAAAATGACTGACAAAGTCTAACATATGAACATTATTAAATTGTTATTGAAAACTTGTAAAGAAAATGCTAAATAACATGTTGGCAATGAAAGAAGTGCAAATAATCCAAGAAAGGTAAACATGTGTCGTGGGTGTGTGTGATAAACATGTATGTGTGGTTGTATAATATCATATGTGTTGTGCTTTGTCAGAGAATATGTGTATCACCGTGTGTTCGTAACTACAGTTTTCATTGTGTGCATATGTTTTCGCTATGTTTAATATTTAGTGTATGTTTTAGTCATGGGTGTGCTACTAACTGACAACACTTAGGTACGAAACGGATCAGACTAAATTGTGGCGTGTACACGAGTGTTGTCTATAGAAGTATATCGGAAAAGACAGACGTAGATGTATGTTTTACGCGCGAGGATTCGGAGTAAATATTCTTACGTCTGTGATTAACTGAAATAAAATGCTAATTTCAAATTCTGCACAAGGAAATGTAGATACGTTTACACAGCATTGCCTGTCACTGATAAGTCTAATATCTTTGAAAAAGGTACACTATCGTGTTTGGCTTATATATATATATTGTGATTTTGTAAGTAATACCCTTGAAAAATATTATTTTTCTGTATTTCGCAATTTTTTAGATGAGAATTGATAATATGTACAATTTTAGTTGTTGGACTACATTTCTCATATTGAGTGTTATCATCACAACGTTTCGACCGCTGAAACCCCCATCCTTCTTCACGTGCATTACTAGTACATATTTTAATCATCTTGTGTAGCTATTATTACAATTCAACTTTTTCGCTTTATGTTAGACTAATTATAGTGCAGGCATTCCAAATCGTAATATTTTTTTCGGTACACCCAAAACAAAACATAATTACAATTAAAAAGTGTATTTACTATAACGTCTGATATGTGATATAAACTACCACGATATTGCTTCTCAACTGAATACAACATGTTCGTCTTTAATTTAATGCGAACAAATATTTGTTGAGCTGTCTTCTTAAAAAATAAAAATCTAACTAGTTTTCCCATCTTTTCCAATCTTCTCAGTGGTTTTCTCATCGAGAAACTGACATCCCTTTTACCACTATACTACAGTGCTTCCCAAGCTATGACTGGTCGATACCTCATTAGTAAAAATATGTTCTGCCTTCGTATTGTAAAATTTATATGATCATATGCGGATAAAAACCAGCTCACCTGTGTTTAAATGAGTGCAACTGGAGCTACCTATTTAAAAGTAGGATTTGAGTCATAGTTTACTTATCGATATCCACCGGTTCTCTCTATGTCCATGCATTCTAAAAGGGTGATTCCAGATGTTGAACTTCACAACGCCCAGACGGTCATTTGCTATGGCAAATCACTATCTTAAGTATCACCTGGTGTTGAGATGCAGATAAATCAGATTATGACACCCTTGTAAGCCAATTAGGAACCGTATATGCCTTATAAAAACAAATTGTCTATCTTCACTCATGTAAACACTGTATAACACCTATAAAAATTTGAAAGCAACGGTGACAATTCTTAATCTGACACATCATGTTTTACATAAGTAGACCTTCTAAAAAATGACGTCTTAATGCGAGATTATCTTAACTAATTTCAGAACTGCATTACACATTTTATGAGAAAATATGTAAGTGAATCCACTGTAGCAGTAATAGAGTTACAATGATTAACCTCACAAAGAATCTCTGTTAAAAAAAATACCGTAATAAATATGATTCAAATCCATATACTAAAGCCGGCTGGCAGTTTGGATTCGATGCTGAATGTAATTTCTGCCGTATTGTGTTGACGTAAATAGCGTTGTAATCTAGGTGAAAACTAATCTATAATATTATGTGTGCTCCAGATATTATCTCCATATCTTTTCTCAATTATCTCTATTTTTTAGTAAACCTACACCCACTTTACTTCAACAACGTTTAAACCTTAAATAAGGAAAACGTGTTAGAACCAATAAAAATAGAAGTGCAAATATTTGAGAGCCATTCATAATGTATTTATCCGACACATTTCTGTAATAAGCTCAGTAATTTTCCGTGACTTATGCATAGTCCTGCCCACATTATATCATAGCATTATGTATTCATTCAGTATGTTAAAAAGTTATGAGCCGAACACACAATTTCTATTTTTTGTTTACGAATAAGTAACGTATTATAATAATACGGGTACCACTCGAAGGTAACTGTAAAGTAGATAGTCAGTTTCAGGATATAAAACACATTTTGGTTATTGTTATAAACTATCCTATCACAGATCATAGACGCTTTGTGCCGTTTACAATCGTTTAAAATAACAGCGTATGAGTGTACATATTGGTATTCTCATTCAATAAATAATCAAACAACTTTTAG
>OY744535.1:82864640-82879640 GCA_963556195.1 Sepiola atlantica
TTAGATTTTTGTTTTCTGTTTTTGTTTCTTAGATTTTTTAACTTTTAATTTTTTAACGGCTTTAATTTTTGAAATGTTAAATTTCTTTCCTTCTTCTTCTCTTTCTCTATCCCTCCACTTCGTTCTCTCCAAATATGATCTGAGGTTAAGATCGGATTCTAACTCTGCCTGCTGAGCTCTCAGTTTATAGTAACTGTTGATCGATAACATCGACATGCAAGTGTCGCAGATTTTGTACATGTCTGTGTAAATAAAATTATCATATATAAAGCTCTATTTTGATATTGAGCACTTTTTATAAACCCGGTAAAAATTCTCTGGATTACCACCCTGTGGATATTTTTCACCTGGATTATTACCATTATTATATATATATATATATATATATATATATATATATATATATATATATATATATATATATATATATATATATATATCTATATCTATATGTATCTCTCTCTCTATATATATATATATATATATATAAATATATATATATATATATAGTTGTTTGTCTCGTTGCTGGAAATTTTATTTAATAAGATCGAAATATTAATTGTTTTATTTTTAAAAATATTGAATTTGCTTAGATCAAAAGATAGCTGGTGAAAGTTTTAGGGCGGCTCGTAATAAAATCTAATCATTACTCTTGGGAGCCCCCTCCTCAGCCTTGAAACATAAGGTACCATGTTTATCTTTCTTAAAAATGATGTATATACATTAGTCTACACATATACGTCTATTTTGATTTGTTTACAATTGCATTCAAACAATAGACACGTCAGCCATAAAGTTGGACATTTTTCCCGGTAAAATATTGTTATTTCTATTCTTTCATCGTATATTGATTACATACAACCAGATGTGAGCGTAATCGTTATCAAAATCTTTATTTGATCAAAGAACCCGGCGGCGGTCAACGACACGTTAACCAATTACTACACCAACAGGTGGCCTTAAAGTGCGGCAATGTCACCTAATATAGAAACAGAAATCATTAATGCGTCGAATAGGCCGTAATCAAAATGAGTTGGGATACTATTTTATTCATAGGTTGACTATCAAGTTGGCTTCTTGCATGGATCTGCCATACCTGTATCTCTATCTATATATTTGTCTATCTATGTATTACATAGTCGGTTAGGATTAACTCGAGTGTTGCAGAATACAACAAAATATGAGATTATTATTTTGGCAGAGTGGTTGTAATACAATCAGTTCATACTTTTCTTAAAAATTTACGGAAACATATTTATATCGATAATTTAGCCACCGGTGGCCGTAACTGATAGAACCCTACCTGAGAGGCTAATATTCAAATACCTCGGCCTAACGTGCACATGGAATAAGAATAGTGTGGACGGTCATGAAATATAGTTAGCGTATTATTATATGAATAATTATTACTCGTGAGAGAAAGAGACATTAGTTTAATACGCTTCGTTAAACATTTCTATTTCATGGCCACCCTCTCATTCATCTTTTGACGCTTTATCTCCGTCTTCATCGTAATCGTATGTATGCTTGTTTTTTTAATAATCGATGACAATTTAGTTTCATTTCTATTTATCTATGTGAGAACTACACTCTTTCTACTCGTCTTACTTTCAGCATTCCAATTGTTTCGCTTCATTATTCCGTCTTTCTATTTCTTCTCTTCTAACCTTTTACTTAACCCTTTATTTTTTTTCTCATGGGTAAATCACGTGACATGATGTAAAACATAAAACAATTATGTTTACACCATTTGAAACTTTAAAAAATACACTGAAGAACCGTAGATACCAAAACGTGCGTTGGTGGAAAATTATTTCATAAATGAGAATATATTTAGACATCCTCATATATATACAGTGTACGGCACACCGTGTACAGATTTTGACTCCCGACATAGCATGTAAGTTAAACAATTGAACTTATTAAACTTTCTCTATAACCACCAAAGAATAATACAGAAGATCATGAGTACACTTTATGAGCGATAAGAGGTTCACTCCTTCTAATGATGTTACTTAACCTAAAAATACAAGTGAAGGATCACAGTAATTGTGATCGCTGAAAATATTATATATATATATATATATATATATATATATATATATATATATATATATATATATATATATATATATATATATAAAATTGAAATATAAGCCATATTAGCAATACAAGAATAATTTATGTTTTAATTTTTTTTACATTAATCTTATCAATTTCGGAATAAAATTCTTTCATCAGGGGTGACCAGTATTAAGTCATTTTTTTCATCAAAAAACAAGAATAAAACAAATTATTTCATTGTCACTTGATAAACGAATTTGGTACGATGTCTCCGCAGTGTTGTTATCGGCGGTTATGATTCAAATCAGGTGTCGAACGAAACAAGCGTTGGCTCGCTGTCTTGAAAAATTTTGGTTGGTCGTTCAATTTAAAGTATTGCAGGGTTAGTTAATAAAATTGAAATATAAGCCATATTAGCAATACAAGATTAATTAATTAAAAAAATTTTTTTTTACATTAATCCAATCAATTTCGGAATAAAATTCCTTCAACAGGGGTGACCAGTATTGAATCATTGTTGTTAATTTTTTTTATAGTCTTGGAAGTTCTCACCATTAAAACGCACATTGGAAAAAAACACTTTTAGTCACAAGTCCTCGGTAGAAAACTATTTTGCTTGTAAGTTAATTTACTTTTTACAGTCACTATATGAGTTTGCTTCTCCAAAAATACGATAGTCTCAATATTATTTAAGGGATCATAAGTTATTTACCATGAAACACTTTTTCGGGAATTTAAAAATAAAACACTATATTATCTTATGGCGTCACATCAATATATCAATATATATATATATATATATATATATATATATATATATATATATATATATATATATATGTGTGTGTGTGTGTGTGTGGATGTGTGTGGGCGTGTGTGTTTGGTGAGAATGGAAAAAACAAAAAGATTACTTACGTTTTCATCAACGTTTCCTCTTTATGTCAAAACTTCTTCCGGTTGATGGGTTAGAAGTTCTGAAATAACAACAGTACGTTCATAAAAACATAAATTATATGATACTTATCTGAATACACACACACACACACACATATATATATATATATATATATATATATATATAAGAATTGAATGAGACACAACGTTTAAAAAGGTGAAATAAACATTTTATATATTTAAAAGTGTAACAGCTAATAGAACAAAAGTGCAAGCATTAATATATTACTATAATCTTATTGGTCGGTTAATTATTTTTTTTCTTTTAAATAGTTTTCTTGCAAATAGAATATCGCATGACGTCATAACAGTATCGTTATATATTCAAGAAGAATGTTAGAGCTAGTTCTTCTCTGAATTAAATTATTAATCTAAAGATTAAAAATAGCATGCTCACAAAAGTAGTAGTGACTCAATGAAAAATGATTATACACATTCCAGTAGAATTAAGAAATAAAGTGTATTACGGTAGTACCATAACATGCTAATATAAAAAGGATCGGGAACATACAGTTAACATTAATACATATACACTTCACAACATTGAGCGATATACAGAACATGTTTCACCAAATACACTCTACCTTAATACAAGTTAAACAGTAATTGTTCTATAATCAATAGAAAACAAACCCAAGTTGATATATTACCACTGCAAACACTCACTTACGACTGTGAAATACACCAGTAATGATCATCATCTACCTCCGGAGGTGCACACAGACAAATATATGTACACAACACGCGTAAATAACATTTGATTTAAAATAAGAATAACGAAGACAGCACAATAGAAAACAGATACATATTGATTAGTTTGGGAGGACGTGCACTGGAAAGTGCAGAGATGCGGAAATATCTACTGCCAATCGCGGTGATTCATTTACTTTAATGTAGTAACAAGCTTAAACTTCTTTAAAAATAGTAAATCTAGATTAATTGAAGACATAACTTGTAGTAATTTGTATATAACCCCCTGGTTTTATAAAACCTCCGAAAAAATCTAGATAAAAATAATATTACTAGTAATAACAATGACCTTCAATTTACTAATCTACAATGTCTAACCTACTTACGAGTATATGTGGTCTCCCCTTTATATCTCTTCTTTAAACATGTTATATACACTATTAATGTTTGGTGTGATAATGTAGGCATGTGTGATATGTTTATACAATTGTATATCCGTGTATGTCTGCTTTAGACAAAATAATCCAAATTATTTATTTTGTTTTGTATTAAAACTGAATTGTAGTGTTTGTTATCTGCTAGTATGCTAGAGGAGTGTGGTGTTTGTAGTGCTCATATAATCCTACCTGCATAGTTTATAAAACTATGTGTGGCTTATTTCATGTTTATTTTATATATGCACATTATGGAATTCTGTAATAAGGTGTCCAAATGTGTCACTCTACATATGTGCTCTTTTATTCCCTAGTATCAGTATGTTTGCATTTATTATTCTGATTATTGCACTTTGAAACGATGTATGAAACTGGTTTGCACACAAACCATTATAGTGTTTGCTTGAGGCCATTTGAATATATTGTGTGATGTGAGTGTGGTAGACCCCATACGCATAGATTTATGTGTATTAACTCATTGATTAATTGCTTTTCAGCAACTACACAAGTTAATATGTGCTGCTTAGCATGCTCTAGTTTTAAGTTAGTATACAACGCTTAAAATATTTTTAGATTTATAAGTGTTCATTTATACCACAATTTATTGTTGTTATAGTGGTTACCATTTCTATGATGATTAGAATTTTAAATTTAATATGTTTATTTTATATTTGTTGTTTTTGTTTTATTTCTTATTTTTACATATTTACATTTTTTTGATTACATTTATAATTTGTGTTACAAATATAATTACATATTATGATTATTTTTTTAATTAATGTTACTATTATTGTTATTATTCATTTTTATATGTAATCGTGTAAGCTGATGCCAAAATCAGAGTTTACAATACACAAACATATTTTAAAATTCCTAACTTATGAATGTCTTATCCTTGTGAATGCATATATGACGAATTAAATATGTATGGATGGATATTTCACGGCAAGATGTTAATTTGTTACGTTGCTTAACATGACATAATAAGTATATATATATATACATATATATATATATATATATATATATATATATATAATATTTTTTATTGTTTATTATCTATGTACGTATACGTTTCGTCCCTTTTACATCGAGACTCATCAGCATAGAGATATGACTATTCACTACCGGCTGCACGATTCGAAACCCTGGATTACGAATATGCATGATAAAGCAAGTGACGTCACGCTGTGCTTGTACTACCATTAGAGGGGTCTACTTTTTTTACAAGGAGCGACAAATATAAAATATGTGTTATTGTTTATCTATGTACGTATACGTTTCGTCCTTATTCAATCGAGACTCATCAGAATATACATACATGTACAGCATATACAGCATGTATATATGTATATATATATATATGTATATATATATATATATATATATATATATATATATATATATATATACATATATATGTATGTATGTATTTTCCCCATCACATGTCATCATGCGTACTGCTAATGACTGACCCACGAATATCAAGTAACGGAAATAGTTAGAAGTCTCCTGGAAATTAAATTGATCGGACAATATCTGAAATATTATCCAACATTTTACTCTTTGTTTGTTTAAAAAGTGATTATTAAGATTAACAAACGTTACTCTTATGGAAAAGATGTTTACTTTATTCTTTAATATTAAAACATAGAGTGAAGACATTTATTTTATGGTGTGAGAAAATCGAAGTATCCAAGCATCGATTGAAATATGCTGGAGATGTGTGTATTCATTAATATCAATATCTATCTATCTATCTATCTATCTATATATATATATATATCTATATATATATATATATATATATATATATATATATATATATATATATTATGCACGATCAAATACATACAGTGCGGATTTAACGGGTTTACGCTGTTTATACACATCTTTATTTTATTGCTCAATATATATATATATATATATATATATATATATATATATATAATATATATATATGAATATAAATTATATATATATATATATATATATATATGTATGTGTGTGTAAGTGTGTGTGTATGTGTACATATATAGAGAAGAAAATCGTGCTTATCAAAGTTACGATTTAAAAATGACCCCATAAGATTGCATATATACACTGTGTTATTGTAGATGTATACATACATGTACCCATTTTATTGTTTATATATGTATATATATATATATATATATATATATATATATATATATATATACATATATATATATGTATATATACATACTTACATACATATATATATATATACATATATGTATATATATACACATATTTATATATACATATATATATATATATATATATATATATATATATATATATACATATACGTAAACAACTCAAAAATCCTTCAATGAATGAATATATATATGTATTTTTTTTTTTTGATATTGGTATCATGGTGTATTATTTTGGTATTGTTAACAAGGATGTTTCTATATTGGGAAGGTGTGCAATTATGTTTTTTTAGGTGTTGGCATATAGAGCTAGTGTCGGAGAGATGTAGGGTGAGTCTTTGGGATAGTGTTGTGGAAGTGAAACCTATGGAAGAATTAGTTTTTTTATTGTTGTCGGAGATACATTCTCCCATAGGGCATTGGAACTGATATATTACATTGGTTCTGCCTAATGTATTTTGTGTTTGGGAAGTGTTATTTTTAACAACATAGTTTGATTTTTTCATTTTTTTATAATAAATGATCAATCGTATTTAATCATCAGTATTGGTGGGGGATATATAAAAATATAAGGTGGAAAGAGGGGCATATAATGAAGAGAGAGATGACGGAAAGGTAGACACATAAAGGAAAAGAAGGAGAAAAATATTCAGATCGAGAGAGAAAGAGGGGGGGTAGACATGCACGAATCAAGTGTCAAAAAAAACAGACGAGTTTATAAATGTATTTTTCAAGTGAACTGTAATATTGTGTATATGTATGTATGTGTGCGTGCGGGCAAACCGATCTACCCCCCTCCTCTCTCGATTTGAATCAACAGACGTTCTCTTTTCTCCTTCTTTTTCTTTATGTGTCTACCTTCCCATCACCTCTCAATTCATTATATGCCTCTCTTTCCACCTTATATTTTTATTTATTTATTTATTTATTTATTTATTTATTTATTCATTTGCCCGGTTTGTTTAAGATTTTAGATTTTAGATTTTTTGTTTTTTGTTTTTAGATTTTTTAGACTTTTAATTTTTAATTTTTTAACGGCCTCAATTTTTGAAATGTTAAAATTCTTTTCTTCTTCTTCTCTTTCATCTATCTCTCCAAATATGATCTGAGGTTAAGATCGGATTCTAACTCTGCCTGATGAGATCTCAGTTTATGGTAAGTTAGATCGATAACATCGACATGCCAGTGTCGCAGATTTTGTACATGTCCGTGTAAATAAAATTATCATATATAAAGCTCTATTTTGATATTGAGCACTTTTTATAAACCCGGTTAAAATTCTCTGGATTACCACCCTGTGGATATTTTTCACCTGGATTATTACTATTATTATATATATATATATATATATATATATATATATATATATATATATATATATATATATATATATATATATATATTGTTTTTTTTTTCACTCGCTCACTCTCTGTATGTATGTCCGCCCTTCTCTGTGACTCTCCCTATCTCCTTCTCGCTCACTCTAAATATATATATATATATATATATATATATGCACATATATATATATACACACACACACACGCTCACACTCACACACACACATATATATATATATATATATATATATATATATATATATAATTGAGAGAGAGGAAGAGGAAGAAAAATAAAAGATTAAAAAAATAGAATCTCCGGTTGTATATCAGAGTAAACATAAAAGATTACTCTCTTATAAAGTGTTCCTGGCTTACTGTCAAGAATGATCCATCGTGTTGTTCACATACATAATGAGATCACAGGGATGATTGCAATAAAAAAGGCTATTTGATGTATACGTCAACATTAATTAAATGATATTAACTCGCGTCGTGTTTCATAAGACATTTAACAAGCGAATGCTATTCATTGATAGGATCACACACATACACACACATTTATGTCTATATATATAATATATATATATATATATATTTATATATATATGTATGTATATTTGTAAATGCAAATGTATATATATATATATATATATGAGTATGTATACATACATATATATACGCACATTAATTTGCAAATACATATATATATATATATTTATATATTTATATATATATATAAGTTTATAAGGCTGTGTGTATGGTTGCTTTCTGCGTATATATATGTAGCTTGTATGGTACGCTCTTCTATGTGCGTGTATGTCTAAGTGTTCGTGTCCATATAACTTACTATCTCTATTTATATGTGTATGTGTTTGTCTGTACCCTGTGTTAAGCTTTTTATGCGCTATGCAATATAGTTTAAGCTATACATTTCAGATTGTAGGTGCATGTTTATATACTTTTGTGGGTTGGAACTGGAACATTCACAGGTACGAAATGCTTATTAGATGTTTACAAATCCATATATATATATGTATATATATGTATATATGTATATATATATATATATATATATATATGTGTGTGGGTGTGGGTGTGTATGTGTGTGTGGGTGGTGTGTATGTGTTGGTGTGAGTGTGTGTCTGATCGGATATGTACGCGCATCTATATTTATATATATATATATATATATATATATATATATATATATATATATATGAACTATTTCCTTTATCTAATGTGTAAGATTATAAAGAATTTCAAGACCCCACACATGTATTGCAAACGTTTCAACAGAAATAAAATTAAGATGTATTTCTCCACAGTAGCTAAATTAGAACAACGAATGATAGAATTCAAATAGAATTCAAATAAATAACTCACAGATAAGTAATAACGGACGCTCAATTGTTTTGAAAGAGATGTCTACCCGTTTAATGTATTATACATGCATTAAAGCACTATTTATAAATGTATAGTTTAATAAATTATACACCCCGGTAATTGAACTAATCATAAGTTTAATAATTGCGACATAAATAATAGTAATAAGCCAAATTGTGTAGGCTCTTGTGACATCCAAATCGTTTACATGGGTTCGACTCTTTGAGGAAAGTAATCTCAAGACATTTACATAGGCTTATAAGTAATCCTTAAAAAAAAAAATTAACTCCTGCGCCATAACGATGTCTACGTCCACACCACAAGATACTGGTTCATCGACGATTTCGATTGAACTAGACGAGGGCGGCTTTCCTAATCGGACTCACAGAGTATTGGAATATACTTCAAATAAAGGTAATATATGCGCCTTAGACGCCAACATACAAGGGGGGGGTGTTCTAACATGTACTTACCTACTGTATACTGTTCTTTGTAAATTTCGACTAACCTTTATTTTTAACTTAATTAACCCCAAACAAGACAATTTGCTACTGTGAACGTAAAGTGACTACTGAGAATCAGGTGAAAGTTCAGGGAGTCATATTAAATTGGGAGCGGTGCAGCAATATGTTTGTTTACGTTAGTTTTTAATTTCTTCATAACGGTACATTCATTGGAGCAAAGAGGGGGTTGCAAAAGCGGACAGTTCAAGAAAAGAGAAAATAGATCGAAGGCATCTGGTACCTCCACAGTGAATGGATGCGATTAAGGTGATTGTCGGGTGAGTCTAAAATTCCTTTTAGCCTGAATATTGTACCTGAGGATTAAATGCTGGAGCCTTTGTGTAGCTTAATTGCCATACATATATTTCCATAACTTACTACTTAGCTCTACTTACGTATCGAGCACTGTTTAAATAAATACTGAAAATTGATACATAAAACATCATATCCTTTTTATGAAATTGTATTTGGATATATGAAATGGTAATATATATATATATATATATATATATATATATATATGTATATGTGTATATATATATATATACATATATATATATATATATATTTCTAATGCGAATATAAATTACACAATCTTAGAGAACACGATATGATTTATATGTATGTGTATAGTATTGTCGACACATCTGGGCATACGCACCAACTACTTGTCTCGTTTTCTTGTAGAAGGTAACTAGAACAATTTTTCAAGCTAATAGTTATCACACTGTCTACCAAGCTCTAAATCACGTCCTATCGCTACGAATTTGCTTTTCTGTAATTATTTTACAAGTATGTAATAGGATTATGTCATAGTTCAGTTGCGGGGCTTTACCACCTCAACCGGAAAAAAAGTCTACCACCAACTCGACAAGCAGGAAGTCCCACCCTTAAGTCTAGAGTTCACCAGACACATACACGCTTCTCTCCAATAGCTTAGTTCCCTGGAACGCTTTCTTGTAGAATACATCTCTGCTCCCTGTTTCCCTGACTGTACAAGCATGCAAAATGTAAATATAACGTTAATACACATCTGCCTGCCACATGCCATACTAAAGATGACCCCTATTACTTGCTCGATACCTAGAGTAAGTCTCTACGTCTCAGCGTTGTTTATGAGTAAGTACATTTTTTTAATATTACAATTCATCAAATGCGATGTTACTGTGATACGTTATAGAATCATCGTTAAAATGCTTTAATGTTTATACCCTACAAGTATTATTTTAGAAACGTGATGCTTTATAATTGTCAAATCAATTAGCTAAGCAGGCAAAAAAGCCTGACATATTCAATCAAATGATGGAGACGAATACGTGAAGGGAACAACGTGAGAAAGATAATTTACTAAAATTTAGAGAAAGAAATGTCGCTATTAAAGTTGATGAAAATGTAAAAAAAAAAGATTCTGAAGAGCTCTTTTTGAGGGCACTTACAGAATACCGTGCATATCAATTTTACAAGTTGCGACGAATATTTCCTCAAATTATACAACTGTATTTTGTTCTGTACAAATGTGTACCTCACAAAATACCTGAACATCTCTACTTGCAAACTAGGTTCGCCTGCTATGCTCTTTGGATAATAATAATATAATGAACGTACGTGTGCCGGCCCGATTCGCACTGTGGTCAGATTGCAGGAGGGAGAAGAGGTGGGGGGAACAATGATTTCATAAAATAGATAGTAGTCACAATAGCGGCAGATGGTGAGGCTGCTTTTTTCAAAGCTTGGTACCGGTCAAAAATTCAGAATTCAGTTTTTAAGTTGTCAGTTTCTTGTGCTTCTGCGTCAGCTTAAAATAATTACTCTAATCAACTAAGTATTTGTGATGCTCGTAAAATGTGACATGTCTTTATAACAAATCAAGCCAGTTTTTTTCAACAGAACTAGAAGATTTTAATTATTAGTGTTATTTAATATTAATCGAATATGTAATAAATACACGTATATATATATATATATATATATATATATATGCATATATACATATATATATAAACATATATATATATACATATATATACATACGTATATATATACATTTATACATATATATACATATATATATATACATATATACATATATATATATACATACATATATACATATATATACATACATATATATATATACATATATATACATATATACAGTTATATACATACATATATAATATATATACATACATACGTATATATACATATATATATACGTACATATATATATATATACATATATATATATACATACATATACTTATATATATATATATATATATATATATATATATATATATATATATATATATATATATATATATATATATATGGTCTCGGAAGTTTCTAAACCATTAAAACTATAAAAAATTAAAAAATTAAAATAAAAATAAACCCTTAAGTCCCAAGTCGTTCAGTGGAAAATCACTCATGTAAGTCAATTTAGTTTTTACAGTTATTATATTAGTTTGCTTCTAACATTATTTAAGGGATAATCAATTGTTTACAATGAAAAACTGTTTCGGGAATTTATATATATATATATATATATATATATATATACATACATGAATAAATAAAAATGGCACCTGACCGCGTTCGGCCTCTCTTAACAAAATCTGTATGGAGGGATTTTAAAAAACGAAGGACTTAAAAAAACGTGATCAAAAGAGAGAGTACAGCAAAAAATAACGGTGTGTTATATGTACAATGGAGGATTAATCTTAGAGACTGATCACATCTTGTCCTAATAGACATTTCCTTTACTTACAAAGGGAGCAACGTTTAAGACGACCGTGGATCGTGTCCAATATGTTTAGATGCTATAATGAGTAAGCATGACTGAGAACGGTGAAAGCGTCCATGCTAAAATTCCTAGCGCACGGCGGTTTTTAAGTAAATTGTCTGTAATGGAAAACCCGTATGTGTTATTTGGTGTGTTTTCTTTTAATCCCTCGATACAATCTTTGTTAAGATAAGGCGAAACCGGTCGACTGGCATTTGTTTTCTTGATTAACTTTTAATCATGAACGGTAGAATTCGTCTTCCTTTCTATGCTTGCGATAATAACATTTTGTACTCCCCCCAAAATCGTGATATATATATACATATATATATATATATATATATATATATATATATATATATATATATATATATATATATATATATTGATTATCTAAAAAGAATAAAGCAAAATAAACCTAATAATCTGGTTTTCTTATAAGGTGCCGCGCTCCCCCTCAAATGCTTCGCTATTTTTTTTAAAGAGCACTAGACTTGTAACAGATAGTATAATGCTGATTTGACTTGTTCTCCTGTAACATAATAAATAGATATCCGTCTCTTATTAGTACTAGCAAATATATGCTCCCTCCGGTCGCATATTTTTTTATGGGCTGCCGCGTCAGAAATGAACGCTGACGTGTAAACTGATGGAGCCTCAGTCTTTTTTCTTGGGTGGTTAGACGTTGATATTCTTTATTTATGACCAAGAATATTTTTAGATGAAAATAAATAAAGAAAAATGTCGACTCTTCCCTGATTTTTGTGTTACCCTTCTCCATAACTAGAAATATTTTTAGTTTAAAAAAAAAGTGTGGATCCCCCCCCCCCTCAAATGTGTTATTCACTCTCCTCTATACAGAGGAATATTTTTAGTTAAGAAAAAAAATGTTGACCGCCCCCCCCCCAATTACTTTTTTATCTCCCCCGTACATATAAATATTATAAATGTTAAAGGAAAACACAAAAAAGAAAAATAGTAAAAAAATCGAATACAGCGAACACGATTTGTTAGTTAAATGCTTTCGAGATGAAGTTTAAGTGAATTAAATTCATTACAATGTGTGTGTTTTTAAGTCGTAATTTTTAAATCAATTTTTATTTTAATTAAACAATTTGATTCAATAACATTGTTAAAATCAACAATTTGAACAACTAAATAGAGTGAATAGTATTTTTCGAATCGGAAGAAAGGTGTACATAAAATAAGACAATAAAAAAAATCCTTACTCTTTTACTGTAGAACCTGTGCTGACTTTCACCATGACCAAAAACCTAACCCTAACCCCAACTTTGAACCTGACGACAGAGTTAAGTTAGCGCGGGCCCTATAGTGTAAAACCACCAGAAAATCAAATACAGTGAACACGATAAGTTATGTAAATGGTCTCGGAAAGAAAGTTTACCTATATTAAATTCGTTAGAATGTTGGTGCGTGTGTATGTGTGTGTGTTTGTTTAATGACCTTTTTTAATTAAACAATTTGATTCTAAAATAAGTTATGTTTTTATTTATTAACAGAAAAGAAAATATCACATCTTTTATTTTAATTAATAACACATGGAATAATAAGAACATCGTAAGTTAAATTAACACGGTAAATGCCAGCGTTTTGTTTACATTTAAAATTACGCGCTCGTCTTGTGTCCATACTGATTTGACGGAGGAGGTAAACGTGTGAATGCATTAACGTTCGCTGTTCAATCAGTTTGGCGTAGATGCAATAACTACGTAACTCATTTCATATATATATATATATATATATATATATATATATATATATATATATGTAAATGATAAAATAAATAATCCTGATTTATAAGTAAGAGTATTACCGAGAAAAATAGCGTAAATAGATGTGGAAATCTGAATAAAAAAATCATGAGTGTATATTTGCGAATACTAATTTATTAGAAGTTTAAAAGCAATTAATTATGTAAATTGCGAAATGCGCATAGTGTTTACGGTATTTTGTGTAGTAGTATACAACGAAGCTGGCGAACTAATTAAATAGTAATATTACTCTGCTGGAGTTTCGGCTTCAGACAGATAGACAGACATACAAATACATAATGTAAATTATTAATAGATATAATTGAGAAACGATTGATTTCAGCCAAACTAAACTAATGTTTATATATATATCTATATATATATATATATATATATATATATATATATATATATATATATATATATGTGTGTGTGTGGGAGTGCATGAGTGTTAATATATATATATATATATATATATATATATATATATATATATATATATATACAGATAGCTTGATAGTTTATCGTATCTTAATACTATGCTCATAACCACAAAAACACAGGTCTTGTGTAAATACGTGGAATACATATTGTACGCTAAATACGTTATATATTTATACATTATCTTGTATAATTCTATCGTCTCTTTGTCCAGATTCGACACCACAAATACATTATTGTAATATTGCGATTAATTTAGATGTTCGGAACAAAGCCGGACTCAGGTATCTTTGTCTAATACCGATATATTTTGGGCGCGGATAATTCATCCAATTGTCTTATATGTAGCTCGGCAATTTGTAAGACTTTACACTGTAAATGTATTTCTGCCACGTAGAGCCACTTCGAACACGATGGCGTCTTATTTATGAGACAAGTAGTTTTAATTTCAGAT
>OY744535.1:82882140-82912140 GCA_963556195.1 Sepiola atlantica
GACACAATATTTTTACAGATTTCCAGACATCTATGTGTTTGATTTGTAATACTAATATACACGTAGTTTTTTTTTATTCATCATATCTACTTAATTAATTTATAAAATTTTAATTGTCGGAGTAAAGATTGTTATAAATTATGCATATATACAGACACACGCGTGCCCTTGTCTACTCACATTTCTATTTTTAACAGCATAATAACTAATATCTTATAATGATACTGATTATGAGCCATATTGTTTTTAATATTTCATTATTCGAAGAAAATTTATTTTGTGTATTTAAATTTAATATTTACTAGAAAGTGATTTGAAGCTAATCGTTTGTTTTTTGCCATGATCCGATGTGGGAATGTTTTTTTAAATTATTCTCGTTGATTTTAATGTACTTTGCTTCTTTTTTATCGAAAAAACATTATTTATTCTCTTGGGACGGGGTTCGTTCGTGAATTGCTTGCATATACGTATCAATTGGCAATTATCTTAATTTAATGTGGTGTTTTATTATGGGGAAATCATAAAAGTTTCACTCCTGTGTAAATGTTATAGACTTTTGATCGTCTTTACTTGTGGACAAACCTAAGTGATAGTACTTGCTTATTTTAAGATGTTACTCAACATATGCTTCAGATTGTAGATGTTTTCCAGGGAGTATATGTGGAATGTTTTGAGGTGTTAGAAACGCCTGCTGATATTAAACAATTTTCCCTATAAGATACCATAATAAATGTTACTTTCTTATTCAAGCATTAATGGCACGATGTAAATAAAGGTTTACTTGTCTTACATATTTATTATGTTATCCTATACAAATATCTAATTTGAAATAGATAGTGATGTGGTGTTGTAATAGTTGTTATTGTTGTAATAAGATTGATGTGTGCCTATGTATTTGTCTTTGATGGATATATTTGCCAGATTAACCGAAGAACTTGATATACTTCAATAAGGGAAATCTTTAACCCTGTTTACAGTTACCAATTTTATTTTTTTGTTATTCTTGTCAACGCCAATTTTTTGGTGATTATTACATTTAAAATTGTTGTTTGTATTATTAGTATTGTGTTACTGTGATTTATAATAATGTTTCTAAATTGCCCCTACAGATCTACTTTCGTTTCAATTTTTTTCTGAATATGTTTCGTAACGCGCATTTTGAGAAAATCCAATGTTCGTATGTTACAAAATAGTTCGCTTTTACACTATTTGGTAAAATAAATTTAAAAAGAAAAATTATTTTTCTACACTTTTTCGATCGAAACACGAAATCACATAATTGTCGATGCAATAATTTATTTCAACCGTGCGGTTTTTCCAAGCATCACTCAGACAAGTATATATATATATATATATATATATATATATATATATATATATATATATATATATATATATATATATATATATATATATATATATATATAATCAAATATAAACAAAAAGTAAACTTTAAGTAAATGGGACCTATAGTGAAAAGGTTAAGCTCAATATACGAGAAAGAGCAATTATAAAGTTAGAAGAAATAAGAGTGATAAACATGTTCGAATGTTCAAATTTATTTAAAATTTCGATTGTTCAATGCAAGGTGTATTCTGTAATCAACCAGTGTTAATTTTCTTTCCTAAAGCCAAGGCTTTTCAAAGATCGAAATCTTATCATCAGTGCAGAAATACAGATAGATAAGTTGGCTATATATATATATATATATATATATATATATATATATATATATATATATATATATATATATATATATATATATATATATAATTAGCTGGACATCAATGACTTGCCTTTTATTACTTCGAGTTACCTATTTTTGAACGAATTTAACATTTATTCATGTATTATATTTCTAGATTAGACACATTCAGCCATAAATAGCTTTAGACCATAACAGGCAAGCATATAAAACATCCACTCTTAGCGGAAAGCATCACAAGAGTTATAAATTTGAAAAAAAATTACAATTGATATTATATAATAAGTGTGATACTTTATAACATAAATGTTTGTGTGTGAATGAACATACACAGATATTTAAAACAACATTTTAAATTTTCAGATTACCTTTATTGTATTTCACAATTATAGTTGGACATTTATACGCACACGTAGTTCGTTTCATCTCAATGTCGAACGAACGTTATTAGATGATCGCATTCAAATTTAACGACGTAGTGTTATTTTCTATTAATATACTTTATTAAGCATTTTAATAGCTTACCTTTTTAGTATATGTTTTATTAATAGGTTATAGTTACTTAATCTTCCGTTAAAATGTAAGTACTTGTCGACGAAGCTCTCTGAAAGAGATTGTATAACCCTTGTGACAATTGTGAAGAAAGAGCCAAATAACACGGCACCAAAACACTCATCTGGATAACATTGTTTCAACAAAAACTATACGCAAAGAGCTTCACACGGCTCGAATTACCATGTAATGTACATATTTCGAAATGTTCGTCAACCATTAGACTAGTGTTTAGTTTTTATTAAAGCCGAATTAGATAAGTATACGTGGATTTTACGATGTATATTAAGTCTTTCTTTTATATTAATCTATGTAAATAGCCGGAATCGTGAACATTCAATAGTTGTATCCCCATTCTCTTCTAGAGAGATTGGAAAAATAACAGACACGCCTTGTGTATGTTGCATCAATATAAAAAAACACCTATATATATATATTTGATTAAATTTGTTGGTTTATTTTTTTAGTTTCTAGTTATTGTTGTTCTAAATTAATTGGGTAACTTTTTATTTATTTTATATAGTGCATATTAATAATAAATGCAGATCTATCAAATTCCAGAGATCGCAGACTGTTGGTGCCTGTATGGCAGGTGCTACTTAACGGAAATGGCTGAGATGTAGGTCATATCGAGAGCAATTGTATCGACGTTTATGCCAGTCTATAAAAAAATAAAATAGAACATTATACTCTAAATACAATTTTAGATGAAAGCCGAAGATGTCTAAAAGAGATCGTAAAACACGTGTAAGGATTGTGAAGAAAGAGAAAAATAACACATCACCCAAACAATCATTGGATATTCTTGTTTCAACAAAAACTGTACACCGACAGCTTCACAAGGCTCGATTTCATGTATCAGGTTTAAGGTGTTTCTATTATTTTTCCTACCACTGTATATGGCTGTACTGCTTAAAATAATTTCATTATTTGTTTCAAACGGAAACATTCTTATCTAACGTAATCCGAATAAGCAGGGACAGTTATTGCTATATTGAATAAACGTAACATTTGATGCAACTTGAAGTATGATGTAAAAATAGATTATTTAAACATTATTTTCTGTGTTTAAGTTATCTATACAAAGAAGTGCGAATAAAAGTACTTAGGTAGAAAAAAATTGGCTACTTTAACTGACAAGAGCGTATAATTGAATAAGGCTCAATATGGAGTTTAAAATACTTTAACAAATATGTTTTCTGCTAATATTTCTATGTATTTTTTAAACATGTTTGAACCATTTAGAATAAAGTGTTATCATGGAGGGAAAACGCGCAGAGGAAAGAGTAGGCAGTATACACTAAGGCTGATAGTTGCGCTAAAATTGACGCAGCCGTTAAGCAAGACTTAGCACAAGAGATAAAGTTACAGTAGTCAATCTGCTTATATATAGTAACTGGACGAATACTCGTCTAAAGACGGGTAAAATACATACCCAGAACTGAAGAGTTACGCACAACTTTATGCACCTTGATGAAGATTAAAATCAAGTTAAAATGCAACTAAATCTTATATCGTAGAATATGTCTCAAATGAAACCTAAACTAAAGGGTCTAAGTGGACACTGAAATGCAAGAAAGTGTGCATCATCTGAACCTCATGACCATTGATCTAATTCAGTGAATAACTAACATGTTTTAATTCTGAAATGGAGCCGATTTGCCAATATAATAACCCCTAGAACCCTTTAAAATACTAAAAAAAAACATACATTTAGGAAGTATACATTTATAAGAATTTAATGTCTATTGTTTAAAATTCTCCCAAAAATCAAAGCTGTCTGAATTTTCACGACGCAGTTCCACCTTTTTTTAACCTCAGTTGCATTAAACTTAATTAAACAAGAAATTTGTCGACATTATTATTTCTTACGCGAAGTAGCGGTGCATCCTAATTAATAATAATCGGTTAATTCATTTAGGAATGAACCAGATGCATACAAATATATAAATATATAAACATAACTAATATTTAATGAATATATATTTACTAATATCATATTTATATTATTGTCAAACTATATTCTGATATAATTGTTAGATCGTTCTCGTCGTATTAAACATTTGTATCTAACAGGTATTAAAAGGCACGGTCTTTGCTGTTATATTTCACCTACCGTGCTGTAAAGAAAAATCGATGTTCACCACCGAAAATCTAGTGTCACTAGTCATTTAAGCAGGTACATGAGGTCAATTTAATAAGAATATATTAAACTATTTTCTATTTCTCTTTCTTACCTGTTATTGATAGGCGAAATTTCTATATAGTAATATATACTACCGTTCTTAATAATAATAAAAACATCTTAAGTAAAATTAAATACTACTTCAAACTTAAGTGAAGGAGACAGTAAGGATGACATTAACGAATCAGTTCATGTAAAATGTATGAGATACTTTCATTTCAAGAAACATTATTGCGCTTTTTCTCTGCGAAATCCTTATTTGTTGTAAACGTTTTAATGAGTGTAGTTATAGACCGTTGCTTCATGGCACATTTGGATCTGTAGAGGATTGCATCGGTTAGTCGTGAATAGTTATGTCACTGTGTATAGGAAAACACTATGTAGTTGATATTTTCTACTTTTCCATAGTGGGAAGTAGTGTCAAAAGTTTGGGATAAAATTCAGCGTCCCAAAAGAGACCACTCGGGTTCTTAAAAACAAGATTCTCAAGCCCGTCAGCGAACGCCAAAAGCGGCGTCTAATCTGAACATATATGGCAATGCCTAAATTGTATACAATACAAAAACGTATAATACTTGACACTGAAATAAGAGAAATATTGGCCGACAGAGAAGGGGATGTTCTGACGGTTGGATTGCCGAGAACGTTAGTTAAGATCTATTGTTTATTTTCTTTACTTAACCTAAATCATAGATTATTAGATGACATATATATATATATATATATATATATATATATATATATATATATATATATATATTGAAGTTTTTAAATGTATCAGAATTAAGAATTAGAATATTTTTTTTTAGTTTTGTTTCAGTTAATGGTTGTTCATCGTTTAAGAATTTCTTGTATATATTTAACATTTTCGGATCAGTGTTATTTGCTCTAAGTTAAGTTATTTAATGTAAATAAAATTGTTGTATTTTAGGTGAATGCTCTCTTTAGATGTCCGTTCAACTTGGATATACTATATAATCCAAAATAAGCGCTGTAAGTTGAACTAATTTGCAATTTGATTTCTGACTTACATTTGAAGTGTAAATTGCATATTAAAACAGGGGACTATAAACTCAGGGGACTCGTAGTTGGAAACCGTTTCGCCACAGAGAACTAGCTTTACGTATTTAACTTCTATATCAAAAAACACACATTGGCGTAGAAAGGCAGGCCTTCCAGAAGGTCACCGAATTCAGAAAGGGTCAATGTAAATCTCCTAGAAACACCCGACTAGCTGCCAAACACCCCCTTCATACGCCTGAAACATTTGCTACACAAATAACTTATTTACTTGATCGGTCTACTTTCCTTTTTTCCTCTGTTTTTTTCCGACTGTACTAACAATAACAAAATTAAATGTAATTTCAACAAATATTTGGCTGCACTACTCCTCACGATCATCACAGTTGCCCCCTTTTAAAACTCAGTTTTAACGTGCAATGTTTTGAGTGGCAAAATGTTAAAAATAAATTAAAAATGCTTTCGCATGAGTGCCATATTAGTTAATATTCCGAATTGATTCTAGAACGGCTATCATATCAAGAGATAGTATACGGTATTACGTAAGATGTGGATAGTTTCTCTTCATAAAAACAACTATTGAATAAAAGTGTGTATCATGCAAAAACGGAATAAAACGACATCAGTTTGATCCACTATTTTTTTTTAATTAATTTATTCTGCAACCTTTATATACTTCCATACATTGAGGACATCTAGTTACAAGATAATAAAATATAAAGCGAAACACAATAAATAAATAAAACTTAATCACTTTTATTGGATAAAAGATAGGTAACAGGACAGGTAAAAATATAATCAGAATATAGATGCATCTCTATGCAACCTGAATCTTTATCCAATAACACTTTGCACCTGGTTATGGTAGATATCATGACTACCTGCTCTGATGCACTGTTCTATAGACGGAAATACGGACAGGCTATGCTGTATTTCTTCTATTGAGATCAGCGCCTATAGTACGTATTTACTAGTGTTTGTGGAGACAACAATTACACACTAGTATTACAAATTGCTCTAACAGTGGGTTTAAATTCCGGTTTATGTAGTACGACAAAATTAAATCCTCTGCTGCTCAAGTGAGCGGTAATAATGAAAAGTTAAGTGACCTTAATTCATTTAGCATCGATATAGACTGTAAGCAGGTTACCCAATTTTTCAGACATATTATTCCACGCAAATCGAAGTAAGAGCCGTTCGACGATTCTCTATTTGCACAATTTCATTCTATCTGCGGAATATGTGTGAAGAATAGATCATCGGGCACATTCAATTGTCACTTAATTAACTTTAAGAAAAGCTAATAAAATAGCTTTATATCTATATATTTTAAGTTATAATACTTTTCATAGGTATGGGTGCAATATATCTGTTTTACAATTTTGGATATAGTACATGTATACCTTAGTTATACTTAAAGTTACCTTGTTAAAAGACATGGGATTTTGTAAGTATAAATGTGGAATGTCTGAAAAGTTACTTGCTTTTAATACATATAATATAGATACCAATCGAGACATCTCTGATTGAGAGATCCATTATAGGTCGAAATGGCATAATACCTTAAAACTCCTCATTTAAAAATAAATAGCACAATGTATTAAATAAAAAGAAAACAACTAAAATAACTTTTTCTGCAATCATTCGAACGTTGATCCCAGCAGTGATTGGGTTCTCTAATCACAAAGACATACGAATATAAACTATGTTTCACATACTACATAAATAGTTCATAAAAAATAATGATTGAACTGTTAATAACGACACTGATGTCCGATATTATGTATGCTTTTTATCTTAAGATTGTTGAAGTTTCGTGTATCCATGTCTTCAAACTAATGTATCATTAAAACGAAAAATAATCAATTTCGTAAAACCGGAAGTATTACCACGTAAAAACGGATATCCAGATAAATATATAATGGCAAATTTCAAAGAAGTGAGTGTCCAATTACTATCAAAAAGGGGTTACCGTTGACTATACTTCAAATTTAATAATGATCACTTATCAGTTACTCTTATTCCATTGAAATATGTATTGATATGTCTACAAAAGTATAAAATGATATATATATATATATATATATATATATATATATATATATATATATATACATGCATCAATACATGCGACAGGATTTTCTCTATTTATATAAACATTTTCGATTTACTTAATTCAATGCTTATCCGCTCATTCCCTGTACAAACACTCCCATACGAATGAAAAAATTTATAGATATATGTAAGGTAAGTACAGCTGAAATTTGGATTATAGAAGATCGGAATGCTTCTCTATTTTAAATCGTATTGTCTGTGTTTGTTGATATGTTCTTGTGAATTACCGCTATAAATTGGTGTTTTTGGGGTTGCAAAGTATTATTATGGTAGCAAACATAGATATAGCGTGATTTTTAACTTCCCCATGTGCATATAATAAAACAGCTATTTTTAAGATATATATATATATTCATATATATATGTATATATATATATATATATATATATATATATATATATATACATATATATATTCATATATATAAATACATATATCTATACATATACATATTAATATATCTATGTATATACATATATTTATATATATATACATATATATACACATATATTGATATGTACATATATATTTATATGTACATATATATATATATATATACTGTATATATATATACATATATATACATATATATACATGTATATATATTATCATATACATATATAAATATATATATATATATATATATATATATATATATATATATATATATATATATATATAAAACTTGTTCACCCCAAGCAAGGAAAGCCGCCACTGTAGACGTAATAGGCTACTGAGAAATAGGGAGAATGTTTGGGGGGCAACATACATTAGGAGCTGCGCATCGAGAAATCTGTGTGCATTACTTTTAAATGTCTGCATGTCAGTACCCTTAGGAAAACAGGGGGCAGGGAGGGAGTTCTAGAGGCAAGCAGCACGAGGAAAGACGCTATTGGAGTAGAAAACTCTCCGGTATATGGCGACGTCTACACTGAATGGATGGGATTTTGCTGATTGTTGAGTGTGTCTAGTGAATTTACGTCGAGGGGGCCCCAGAGTAGCCAGTACATCGGAGCATACTCCAATGAAGTATTTGTAAAACAAGCACAAAAAACATTGCGGCGATGGGACAGGGACTGTAGCTAGGTTGACAGTGAGCGACCTATTAGGTTAATGACTCTTTTTTCGACCTTGTCAAGGTAAGAGAGGTTAGTAGATGATGCACAAGTTAAGATGTAGAAACAATACTCCATGCATGAGCTAATGGTGGATTTGTAGAGCTACAGGATAATGTCAGGTGTGCGGAGTTTACTAACACGGTAGAGGGAGCTCACCTTCTTTGATACAGCCTTGGCAATGTATTCAATGTTTTTATTCCAATTCATGTTACCTGTGAAGGTAAGGCTGAGGAGTTCGAATGTTGAACTCTCAGGTAGGGTGTTATTTGCCATGACAATCGGTAGTTGGAGAGGTGTATTGTAGTTATTGAAAGAAAAGGAGCTTTGTCGTTACGGCATTAAAAAGTTACCAACAATTTGTTATCTCAATCCACTACAACCTGGAGTTAATTTTCTAAGGATTCTGCCATTGCCTCGGATATGATCCCGTCTGTTTTGCCAACATGACGAGAGTAAAGTTTCGTCAGCAAATAAACCAATCTCAGGCTCTATGTCATCAGAAAAATCGTTTATGAATATCAGGAACAATAAAGGTCCAAGCATAGATCCCTTTGGTACACCAGCATTGATGTCATATTGCTTAGACAAACGACCATCGAGGACAACCCGGATCGTTCTTTTGGTTAAGAAGAATTTAATTATATCAAGTAATTGCCCAGTAATACCGTATGAGCGTATTTTCAAGAGAGGCCCTTTATCTCATATCTGTCAAAGGCCTTTGATACATCAAGCGCTACTGCACCAGCTTCGCATGCCGTTGTCGAGTGTATGATACATGCGTTCAGAGATGACCTTTAGGATGTCTGCAGTAGATCGTGCTTGTCTAAATCCACACTGGCGGTCAAACAGAAGTTCAGCATTAACACAGTGCCGGACTATCGCTTGATTGATTGACGATTCAAAGAGTTTAGCAAAGATCGGCAGCAGACTTATTGGGTGGTTGTTCTGAGGATCGGGTCGATTCCCATAATTATTGTAAACTGGTACAACAGAGGCAATTTTCAAGCTATCGGGGAAGCAAGATAGAGCTAAGCATTTATTGTCGAGTTTGAGAGAACAGGAGCCAGTTTAGTAGGGCATTTCTCTATTGCTATTACAGGTATAAGATCAGGCCTAGAAGCTTTGGAAGTGGCATGGTGTTTTATGATGTATATGACCTGGGATGAGATGATGACAAGGTTATCAAATGTGACTTCGGTTCGCAATGGGAATTTGAGGAGGGGTGATTATCTGAGTCCAAAGTAGAGTTAGTAGCGAAACGCTGGGCAAGTAGTTCAGCCTTATCAGTTGTCGTGTTGACGGCATCATTGTGGTTTGATAGTGGGGGAATCGTTGATTGGCCATTGTTCACTACATTATTGTAGATTTTCCCGAAATCGCCAGTACCTAGTTACTGTAAATGAATTCGTTTTTTTTTGGTTTACTCAGTATACCGTCTCTTAGCTTCGCCTATCACGACCTAACAATTATTTCTTGACTGTATAATTTTCTGTCTATTAGTAGCTGACTCATGGCGGCTGAATTTGCCGAATGCTTGCTGCTTCTCAGCGATTGCAGCTGCACATTCCATGGTGAACCATTGGGGACAGTAAGGTTTGCTAAATAATGTCTGCATGGGTAAGAAGTGTGTGAGAAGGTTTCCCTCGATGGGGCGTCGCTGATGTGAGATCTGATTGACCCAAAATCAGCCTGCTCATAGTATATCAATATTTTGAGAAACGGTTCATCAGCTTTTTTGGGTGATATTAATCATTAGCTAAATGCAATAAGGATTCCCGAGTGGGCTATGCGCTTTCGTCACACAAGCCTCGGGCATTGAGGTCAAGAGAAGGTCTAGAAGTGAGGCTTGCTGGTCTACTCGATCGGGGATGCAGGTCGGGAAATCGAAAGGCTGAGAGAGGATGTGAGCTCATGAGAAATTATCCGTAGAGTTGCCAGCTGTGTCAGTAAACCTGGAGAATCCCAACCAGTCATGGTGGTGTGCATTAAAAGTGTTAATACATGTATCTGTGCATTCGAGTAAATTGGCAGTGTTTCATATATGCTTTCAAAGACAGAGTAAAGCAGGGTTAGTCCTGTGTCGAAGGGAAACGGTATAAGAATTATAAGTAACTGACGCCGTGATGTAAAGTCAATCTAAAGCACGTGTAGTCTTGTTTATCCGATTCTAACCTATGTTATCTAGTCAGGGGGAGGAGGGCCCGCGAGATAGAAGAACATATATAGAATAAGGGAAATGTAGAAAAAAAGCAAAGGGAAAATTGTTAGATTCATTACATGCATCAGCGAGTGCCCTGTTTACGTTCCTTCCTTTATTTACGTACATGTTTACGGATTTACATCTATGATTCTCGAAATAACTATTGCTATTTTCACCGCTATGCAATACAACCGAAAGAGAAAAAAAAGATTTGGGGAACATCACAATCTATTTTAGAAAATTCTCACCTGATATTTTTCACAAATGATTAAATATATGTGGACATACAATTCTATAAATAATGTCGTTGCCAGTCGACAACTGATAGAATCGAATTCACGTCCAAACCAGAATTCAATCAATAGGATTATAATAGATCAGTCTTCTCTAGACGCAGTATAACGTAATGCCCTTTTGTTATCGAAGTATGTAAGTGTATTCTAGCGATTCCGATTCAATTTTTGGAATTTTAATTTCCATAAAAAATATGAAGTATTCTACGTGTGGAAAGTAAGATTTACAAGAACGTACAATACTCTTGACCGGTGCTTTTGAATCGGATTTATATACGAAGCAAATAATATATTTCAATTATCTGTATCGTAAATGAAATACAAATTAATTGTTTTTCCTAGATACGAGATCATTGTTCTAACTGATACTAGCAGTTTTGTTTCTCAGTTGGTATAGCGCTGTGAATGAATACAATGAGTTTAACGATCACATCTTGCCAGGTATAGCCATAATGATGAATCATATAAACAACGAAACCAATATTATATATATATATATATATATATATATATATATATATATATATATATATATATATATATATATATATATATATATATATATATATATATTTTGGAGGGTCAGATGAGATTAAACAAATATAAAAAAACGAGAGAAAACGATTAAAAAGAAATTAATTAATGTACTGAACCGGTTTTCGTCCACACTCATCAGAGTAAAACGTGGAAGTGATTGAATACGACTAAAACCTAAAAATAATTTGTAATGAACACTAGTGACAAGTTTAGGAGAAAAAAAATAAAATATGGGGAGAATTAACAATATCGAGAGGGTTAATTCTAATATCGTTACTAAGATCGCTCATTTTAACAAGCCTAAACTTTTTGATCCTCCAAAATGCCCGGCGTACCTCAGATTACCTTGGTTGGGTAATATTAGCATAAAATTTGCCAATCAAATTTCTGTAGCTGTGCGTCGGTGTTACCAGGCATCTAATCCTAGAATTGTTTTTTCTGCTCGACCTTTGCTCAAATCTATTCATAAAGATGTTCTCCCACCCCAACATATTAGTAATATTATTTATCTATTTAAATGTCGGTGCGATGCCGTATACGTGGGAAGAACAGTGCAAAGGTTTGAATCCAGAATCAAACAACACATCCTCCCTGCCATACGCCAGGGCCGACTAAATAATTTAAATAATTTAGTTAATACATCCGGGTCTGCTATTGCTGCCCATTTCATAAATAGCGCCGAATGTGCGTCGACGTACACTAGTGACTGGTTTTCTGTCATAAGTAGATCGCATTCCCTATTCCACCTCAAAGTCCTGGAAGCCATATATATCAAGCCAATAAAACCTTCCCTTTGTAAGCAAAAGGAATGGCTTTTAGGACTTAATGTGATCAACTTATGACTCTCCTCCCCATATTTTTTTTTCCTCCTAAACTTGTCACTAGTGTTCATTACAAATTATTTTTAGGTTTTAGTCGTATTCAATCACTTCCACGTTTTACTCTGATGAGTGTGGACGAAAACCGGTTCAGTACATTAATTCATTTCTTTTTAATCGTTTTCTCTCGTTTTTTTATATTTGTTTAATCTCATTCGACCCTCCAAAAAATGTCCCAAACGTCCGTATTCCTCGCCGTTATCAAATTTTGTACCACGAAAAATTTATTTAAATATATATATATATATATATATATATATATATATATATATATATATATATATATATATATATGGGGGATGAAAAAGTACCAACCAAAAGATGATTTTTTATGTATTCATCAACGTTTCGTCTTAATTTGTAAGACTTACTCAGGATGATCATTTTAAGAAAAATGTCACGCAAGTACATAGAAATATTAGGTTGACATGATGGGTTAATGAGAAGAAATAGTATCCACTACTGGGAGCGACGAACCAAGGTCCGAACTGAGAGAAGTCGGTGGCAGGGAGTGAAATAAATGTGGATGGGTGTGAGTGAAAAAAGGGAGGGGTGGAAGTGTTAGTGAATTTGTCCTAGGGTGAGATTTTTGTTGTGGTGAGGAATAGCATGGATTTGGAGAGGCTGGGGAAAAAAGAGGGAAGGGGGAAGGTTCTGTGTTTTGGGTGTGCTGGTAGTGTCATAGATTTAGAAAAAGATTTGAAGAAATGGAGATGATTTGAAAGTGGGTGGGGTGGGTGGGTAATAGTGTGAAATACATACTCGAAATGGTGAGATGAGTGAGAGGGAGGGGAGATTTTGTTGTGGTTAGGTGTGAATTTTTTGGAGGGTAGGTATATTTGACCAGCTGGCTATGTCAGGAATGTGTGAGTGTAAGTAAGTTAGAAGGAAAGTGTTGAAATGTGATGAGAATATGGCACTTAGGAGAAGGAAAAATAAAAATAAAGAGAAGGAGAAAAGTGATATTAATTTTGGTGAGAAATGGGTGAAATGTAGTTTTGTGCAGGCAGTGTTGATGGTTTGAAATTTAATGTAGGGCATAAGGGGTTTAAATATCTAAATATTTGTGAGGGTATCTAGATTGTGTTCAATGGTGCGAGTGTTATTTGTGATTAAGTGGTTTGGATTCGTGGTGAATGAAAATGTATGTGGGGAGGGGTTTGTGCGTGAGTGTGTATGCGGGGACTTGTAAATAAGTACAATTAAGAGCGAAAAGAAGAAAGTTTAGCCATGATCTAGGTTCAGTTTTTGTTCGGTCAGGATACTTTTGCTTATTAAGGGATTGTAGAAGCCATTTCGTTTTCTGATGGTGTTTGAGGCTGTGATTAGTGCAGGAATTATAAGTGCAGTAGATATAACTATATGAGTCAGCCTCCGTAGAGTATTTGACAAATCAAGGGAGCGAACTTTGCAAAATTGCTTCAATTAAAAGCTTTTTAATTTTTTAATGGATTTAAAAGCGCTTTCAATTAGTTTTTATGATAAATATTTGTTCAACATCAACATATATATGTTTAATCTAAAGTAATACTCATCTGTGTTGCTAGATATAACTGGATAAACAGTGTGGATGGATATAAATGAAATATAAGTGTGGTAAGGGGTAGTTTATAGAATAAATCCACTCGAACAGAAAATTACGTAAGAGTATATGTTTTGTTATTCTCTCCCTTTGTCTTACATTAAAAAATAACAATGCATGTGTATAATCCTTTCCAGACTTTGCATATTATTGTAATTAGGGGTTTATCTATCTGTAACATTGTTTAAATAAATAAGAATTAGATATCATATATAATAATGTTGTTCGAAATCGGAATCAACTCGCTTAATAATAACTTTGTAATTTCCAGATCAAACTCTGTACACTATAACAGCGTTCATCTTTAAACCTATCAAAATATTCCAATTAATGTTTCGTGTGCTTACGTTAATTAGTAAGGTGTGCCCACTCGCAGAAATATGAAGGGCATTTTCTGTGTTGGTTTTTGATTCATCAATGTCAAACAGGAATGTAGAGCATTTACTTGCAAGAAAAGTATCTAAGACGTCCACACCTATGATGTGAATTTCGATATGGCACGAAATATTCAGAGAACATAACTGTATAGGAAAACATGTTTCCTGACGACAAATGATATAGGAAAAAATAAACAAGCGAGTCAGCCATCCTACCAAAAAATTGAAGAATTAGAGCGAGGCTTGAAACCAAGAATCCTACAACAACGGTGTATGTAGACACACCACTAAAAAAGCCTACACGTGAAGATAAATCAATCGTGTTTGAGTGGTGTGCTTGTGAGAAACAAAGTGTGCTATTTAAATGGTAGTCACAGGCACGTCACCTAGCATCGTGCGATTTTTATTTGTAGTTATGTGAAAGGTATAACACTATATACACCTTATTCTGGTTACGTTGAGTGCATACGAGAAGGGAATACATATCGAAATAGAAACCGTTACCAAAGTCATAATCCATTGATCTGAAAATAGCTTGCTAACCGAATAAAATGTGCCTTGTATAAGGCAGAGTACTTATTAAAATGTGTTACATCGTTCATGGAAGCTATGTAGTTTTATAGTATTATTCAAATGTTGATGAAAACTCCCCTATTGTAAATTATTAAGCCATAGTCGTTTATATTTTATTGACTTGATAGTTTCTCTGCTATTTACATACGAAATGATATCAACATTTTGGAAATACACTGTACTCAGCACGTAGTTGCGCACAATTGATCGAACGATAGATATATTGGAATGAAGAAAACTATTGGATAGAACTCAACGAAATATGGAAGATAAAATGAAAAAAACGCCGATATACCAGGATAATGTTTTAATATATTATTTTTGTGGTTAGTGTTCAGTTTGCATATTTTCTTACGTATAGATTAATATTTTGAAACATATATGAATACATGCATATCCATAATAAGTTCGTTATGTGTATATGTTCGTATATTTGTATGTACAAAATTTACTCATGACAAATCAATTCTAGAAGAATGCTGCTAAGCGGGAGATCTTGCAATCAAATTTAAATGTATGCACAGAAGTGAAAGGTGTTTATAGTCCGTCAGTAAAATTTCGATATCTGCGATATTTGTGAAATGTAAAAAATAGGTGTTAGAAATCAATAATTGTATATTCCCCAGTTATTTGGACACAGCCTCCAATTTTTAAACTCCAATACATTAGATGTTCAATGAATCTGATCCATAGTCATTATACATCAATTCAGCAAGATTCATTGAATTTCATTTTTCTTAAGCAACCTTAAGCTTAAGTCTTACATTTTATAATGATTCAAGAATAAAAATCATGTAGTAGATGTTGATCACAATCGGAATAAGGGTTCTAGATATTAAGTTTTAGTATCATTATATCTATTTTTCATCTTTGTAAGTATACATTAACGTTGTTATATATATATATATATATATATATATATATATAGAGAGAGAGAGAGAGAGAGAGAGAGAGAGAGAGAAAGACAGAGAGATAGAGAGAGAGAGACAGAGAGATAGAGATATAGAGAGAGAGACAGACAGAGAGAGAGAGAGAGAAAGACAGAGAGAATTAAAGGCGAGATAAACAGAGAGAAATTGTCGAGATGACAGACATGATAACGTGGTATATAACGGCATATATCTATTTAAAGCTACATTAATTGAAAAATGGTCGGATATCGCTTACTGATAGTAAAGTCCGTAGATAATTTTAATAAGCCTATTGCTGTAATTATTCTATGAAATCTCGAAGCAGATGTGTAGACATGGTTATGCGCTAGGAAATGAAAGTATATTTTGAAAAAGTAAGCTACACTTTACAATCATGCATTGTTACACAGAAAGATAGCACACCGTCAATATATCTTCGTGAAGCAAGCATGCGTCCATCGGAGTAGCGTCATTCTGATAAAAGCTTCTCTTAAAGCTGAGGTTAAACATCATTCAAGATGAACACAAATAACAAGAAATACAAAATATTTAAGCGAAACTTCCAACAACTAATTCTCTTTCCAAGAACTTTCAGTATGCGAATTGCTATATCACGTGGCGTCTTCTTCATATAGCCGTTTACTAGTGCAATAATAATGAATTTTTGTAGAGCCACACTCCTAAAATACTAAACTTTTGACAATTTAACCCATAATTGTCCAACCCTCTCGGGAGGTTGTTCTCGTAAAACTGACACAGTCATTAACTTATATAATCGAGTGGTCATTGAACCGCCATAAGATTTGACTGGTTAGTATATAAACAAGAGCAGAACTTGACGGTGAGGTTAGGAAATATACGGGATATTTTGAAATGGTAAATCTGTTATTTGATTGATAATTGATGAATCCTTTCTGTGCGTGTTTAAGAAAAAAATGTTGTGAAGTGCGTAAATTCACATGTCTTCGATATCACGCCTATATCCATGAAAATGATAGAAGCTATTTTTATCACTTTTAATTTATTCAAATACATTTCAGCGATCATCACTATACACGGCGATAATTCAAATGAAGTTATTTGTGTTAGCTTAAGTATTTTTAGGGGTGCCTTTTTAATAGTTTTATTAACGTTTGCAGTAGCTTGCAGTGGAAAAAAGCAGACACATAGAACAAGCATGTGTAGGGTTTCTATCATAATTAGTGCTGCGTTGCACGTATATTTTTTTTAGTATTATAACACGTATATATCCTGATGCATTTAAATCTTATCAAATTAATCAAAATAAACTGATAGAACATATCATAGGATATATAAATAAAAATAATGTAGAATATGCATAAACGTATATATAATACATCTACTAATTATAATGAGAAAAAGAAAAACAATAAAAATACAGTAGAAAGAAAGAAAGAAAGAAATGTTAAAAATGAAGAGGAAGAAGAAGAAAGAGAAAAAATCGACAGTTATGAACGCCGATTTTAAACACTGGGAATCGGCTAAGAAGAAGAAGAAAAAGAGAAAATATTAACAGTTAACTTCTAAACGCTGGATTGAAACCCTGAGGAAAAGAAAGAAATCGACAGTTGTGAACGCAGATTAGAAAAACTGTAAGTGAACAGAGAAGATTAATATTTATTTGAGGTTTACGACAACGGGGAGATGGACAAGAAAGGAGGAGGAGGGACTAAAGGTATATATATATATATATATATATATATATGTATGTATGTGTGCATATATATATATATATATATATATATATATATATATATATGTATATATATACATATTTATTTATTTATTTTTTTTTGATGTGTTGATATTTTTTTATATTTATAATATAACACTAAAAATAATACATTAATCACCTAAATAATAGTGTAATAGATTCGTCCAAACACTTTAAAATGCAGCAACATTTTTGTAACTAACGGATAAATGTTATTAGACAGACGAACAGCACAGGTAAAGAATTTTTTTTTAAATAACTAATATAACTTAGCAAAGCATTTATATGGAACAAAACGTAGATCTAGTATAAGGAACGTTTATGTTTTTGTCTTTTAAGGGAAGTGGGGTGTGATCAACTCTGCTGGGAAGCCATGAAATTAAATACTGTCTTGTTTTTAAATTACCAAAACAGTTTTTCATGGTAAACAACTGATAATCTCTTAAAATAATGTTAGAAACAAATTAATATAATAAATGTAAAAAATAAATTGATTTACATGAGTGATTTCCCACTGAAAGACTTGGGACTATAAGTTTGTTTTTGTTGTTTTTTTTTTAATATAGTTTTACTGGTTTAGAAACCTCCAAGACTATATACATATATATATATATATATATATATATATATATATATATATAGGCACAAACACGAACCTTCCATATGTATATATATATATATGTATATAAATATATATATATAAATACATGTATATATATATGTATATATGGATATATATATATATACATATATATGTATATATCCATATGTATATATATACATATATATATATATATATATATGTATATATATATATATTTATAAATATATATATATATGTATATATACATATATATATATATGTATATATGTATATATATATATACATGTATATATGTATACATATACATGTATATACATATATACTTATATATATATACATATATATTTGTATATATACATATATATATATTTAAATATATATATATATATATATAAATATGTATATATATATATATATATATATATGCATAGTTATACACAAACACCAAGATAAGTGCAATCATAATATAAAAAGAAACTGCAGTGTGTAATGGCCGCAACTAAGATTAGGTTACTAAGATGACGAAAGGAACACATTGAGTCACAGAAATTAGGCGTTCGTTATTTCTGGACAATCAATAATTGTGTGGTGAACAACAAGGAAATAAATTATTCCCCGACGACCTAACCTATATGATGACGCTCCAACGGCAACAGTGAACTGCTAGCAAAACAGTTCGCGGTAAACGCCACCTTGGGCTCCACAAACAAATCTATTTCAATGTTTATTACAAACAGAAAACACACCAGATGAGTCTATCATCACCCATTCTTATGCCATAGATATTATAAAATAACTTGATATTTGATAATGAAAAAATAATTTGCTTAACTGTGCACTGTCCTCTCTGACCTATATAAGAAAATACCGTGCCAAATTTTGTCTTTGTTGATATCTGGGTGATAACCTATGTTGTACACGGTATTTAAATTCTGGAAGGAACACTGACCAGCAAAATAATCGCTCCGTTTGTCTACCGTACTCTTTCCTAAAATCAGTGTATCATTAATCTTTCTAGTGAACGTTCCGCACCTCGAATATCTTAAACTACTTTCTGGCAAACAATATTGATTTAGATGATATCGTTCTATCTCTGGTATCCAAAATGGCATATCTGAAAGCATATAGGACACAAAAAACAGGTAATCTAGTACTGTGTTGCTTTATATATAAAAGGTAACTGGCATAAACATCTTCTGAGGAAAATTGATTCGTACGGAATTACCCGAGGAATATGTAACATAATCAGATCATACTTAGCTAATACATTATCCAGTTCGTTTGTGTTGGCCAGACATCAAATCAACATCAAAATAAAGCGAAAGTGTCCCAAGGGTGATACTTGCACCTTTGTATTTTTAATATTGATAAACAAATTGTGTTTAACGTGAATATATTTGCTAATAACATTACGTTCTATTATCGACATGTGTGCAAATTGAAGAGCCACCTACTTCAGGCAATGGATAATCGTTAGAAATTGTCCGTCAATCTGTTGTGGAATATGGCTAAAAATTGATGGTCACATTCAATGCGATCAATATAAAGACTATTTACCTTAACAATCACAAAATAAGAGTTTCCAGTCACCGAGTCGCATGTTTATAAGCATGCTTTCCGATAGTCTGATCGGACTGCCATTCAAAAGCCACATCAATTTAAATAAAGTCATAGAAGATACTTCTAACTCGGCTATAAAGAAAGTGAACTTCCGGGATCAAAAACTTCTTACATTCATCGATACATGAAATACTGTTTTCACATCTCAGCTGATACACGAAGAACTAGTCGCTCCCTCTTTCCTATGATGCTACAACAAATATATGTCCTATATGTCTTTCACTGTCTGCTAAACACTTTAACGTCATTTTGTATCAATGTATCAATGTGCTCATTTTACAATTACTTTTAAGGGATGTGCACCGCACTTCTTGTACTCCGTCAGCGTTAATATTTCCCACAAACACGACTGCCAGTAAAATACCATCCCTATACTGTAGATGTCCACATATGTTTGAAAATATCTATTAAAATAGATACGTTGGACTACATTTTTCTTTAATGTTAACCTGAATTTACCTACATGTAGACAATAAAATGGGAAATAAACAAAGATCTTTCTCCAAAACTCCCCACTTTGTATATATATTGGTTTGTATTAAACGTGCGAAAATTCTTATTCAATATTTTTTGAGAGTCACCATTTACAATTATGTTATTCATTGTAAAACTTAAAATAAATGCTGTCTCGAAAACGTTGTAAACATTCCTTACATTTTGGTGTATGCTGGTTAGTAGGAACTTTAGGGGGAACAGGTTTAAATGTTTTGACGCGGTGTATTCGACAGACATTAATACATATGCTGAACGCTACTCAACATTGGGGTGTTTACTGGTTGTTACGGAGAGAAATAAAAATGTATAACTTGCAATTAAATAGGGTCCGTGTAACATTATTTCTCAAAGTTTCAACTATCTTGTGTATTAGGTATATATATATATATATATATATATATATACATTTTAAGAGGAGATGAATGAGATGCACATTTTGGTTGTGTACATAATAGTCTATTTCGACATTATTTTGGTCTCCTCAGATGTACCTTCAACCACGAATCATTCGAACCGGTATACTATATATATATATATATATATATATATATATATATATATATATATATATATATATATATATATATATAATATATAAATTTGAAGAGGAGATGAATTAGATGCACATTTTGGTTGTGTACATAATAGTTTATTTCGACATTATTTTGGTCTCCTCAGATGTACCTACAACCACGAATCATTCGAACCAGTATACTATATATATATATATATATATATATATATATATATATATATATATATATATATGTATATATATGTGTGTGTGTATATACATATATATATATATATATCTGTATATATATATTTATATATGTATATATATATATATATATATATATACATATATATATATACATATATATATATACATATATATAAATATATATATATATATATATATATATATATATATATATATATATATATATACATATATATTCGTTTTAAAACTCTGCCAACTTGTCATTATCTCCTGGGATCGGCCTTTCAAAAAGCCTAAAAAGGCATTTGCTGTGTGGAGATCCCCACCTCAATCGTAATCTATATTCTCTGAGTGGTGCACAAATGGTCACCCAACTGTCACCAACTACATCGTATTCACTGTTTAGGTCTTATTTGTGTTTTCAAGCCAATATGCGATAGCGGCATTTTCAGATATTCAGACGAATGCTGTTACTTTTTTGTCTTATAACACATTATCTAGTGGCTTAGTGCCTTATACACCATTATGTTTGCTATTATCATAGTCTGGCAGATATAAGAGCGATTCTTCATGGAATAAAACATAACCCAAGAAGTCAGTAATGTCTTGAAGAATTATATAAAATACCACTAACTTCGATTTTTTTTATGTGCATGTTTAGACACACTTGAAACACTATAAAATCAGCGTTAAAAACGATGTTCCACATCAGGTTAAAATAATCAGAGAAGTAGCAAATTCTATTTGCAGGTAATAAATATAATGAACGGGTGCGTGTAAATATAGTATGATATGGAGAGAATGCCCGAACTGACAAGTAGCAATGAAAATAGCAACACTTTTCTCTTTGGTAGCCTAGCTGTTAAGCTAAAGTAAAAAGTAACAGTATTCCATTGCGTTTGCTTATAATGTGTTAATAAGTAGAGAATCAAAGAAAAAGAGAATAGAAAAACAACTTCTCTAACAGTGTTAGACTTGGGAAATGTTAATGTGTTTATCTGCTTTAAAATAAATATATCCCTTTGCATATTTTTGAAAAAATCTGTTTACTAACTATGTATCATCCAGGAGTTTGTTTTGTTTTACTTAAAAATTCATTGAATAATTCTTTTAATTTGTACCTATTTACTTACCTTAAATTGTATTGGACGGGAAGTTTAGTTTTTTGATTTGTTTTACTTTAAGAAATACAGGAATGTGTGCTTCACATCAAGCATTCGTAGAGAATATGACAGTTCGTTTTCTCGTTTTCTCGTTTATACTATTAAATAACCGGTAGAGTTTTCTGATCCGCATTTGTGGTGATGCGGTCATAACTTTTCCAGCTTCTGGAAAGCTCATGGAAAAGTATTTATTTCCAATATGTATACCGACTCGTTTACATCGTATCAAATAAAATATCTCACTATTTCTTTTCTCTCCGCTTTGGTGAAGAGCGCATCATTCGTACAATGAAATGATGCGTGTACAAGTCATCTAAACATTAAATAGATGATTATGTTGTTTATTTAATATTTTTTCTGATATCGATGTAGTGAAATGTTTAGAAAAGAGAATTCCAACTGTTAACTTACGTTGACGATTAGTTTAAAAATAAAGGTGTATATATATATATATATATATATATATATATATATATATATATATATATATATATATAGAGAGAGAGAGAGAGAGAGAAGGACGGATAATCAATGCCTATTTTGATGACGATACAAATCATGATTTTCATTTTCTGCAAAGATAAGTTCATCATATCTGTAAACATTAGAAACAGGATACGCATTGTGTGCACAAAAAAGTGATAAGACGGATAGAAGTGCGCAGTACCTATAATTATTATTCAAGAACCAGTCAGCTACGTGTTTCGGGCAAGTTCCCTTTCGGACGACCCACATGCTGTAACCCATAAGATAATGAAACTGCCACATATGCTTTAGAATATGGAGTGTCGACTTTCCCAGAATAAGGTAAACTACAAGACTAACCAGGAATATATTTTGATGGATGCCGTGCATTTCTCATTTCTTCGATCCTTCGGTTTGTGCGATTGGCAATTTAAGTGAATTATCCACGTTTCCACACTTTATTAACTACCAGGTCCAGCCCCAGAATCTCAACAGCTTACTATATTAGACTGCTTAACTCGAGCTTGGACCCCTTCTGTCTATAAGACGGGCTGTGTGTGTATGTTAACAATGCGTAGCCGAGTCACCAGTAAGGCTGCCAGTGGTTGGCATTATACTGCTTCATCTAGCACCATTGGGTTCGCTAACTGAATGTTTTTTTTGTTCATTGGCTCAGTATATTCTCATCGTAATATATCTACGTATCTATCAGCGTATCTCAGTCGCCATATTTCAGTGAATCTCTCAGTGTATTTCGCTAAGTCGATGTGTGTTAGATATTGTTTTATTATATATGTCTTACTGTATATCTCTGAAATCTATCAGTGTACCCCACACGCAATACATTCATGTAAATATCAGTATATTCATGTGCGTGCTCTGAATGCGGTATAACAGAAGCATTTTTTCTCAAAATAGTATCGCTACTCTCGCTGACAACAATAAACAAAGATCTATTCTTTTCACAGTAACAACGACCGATTCAAAATCTAATAGCCGATGTCCGTTTCTTCTCTCTACAACATTATTCTCTAGTCTCTCTCTATTCTATCGTTATTTTCATGGAAGGTTCCCGAGCTTCAATCTATGGTCCCACTGAAGGGAATTGTACAACATAAGCTCGTCTTGATACAGCGACTGTCAATAATTACCCTTTCTCTCTCTCTCTCTATCTCTCTCTCTCTATCTCTCTCTCTTCCTAAAACTAAACGAATCTTCTATTAGAAAAGTATATTTTATAGAACTACCCATCTGTGAAACACGCGCCCACGGGGCTGCTCCCCAGTTGACTACAACATGATCGTTTTCAAGTCCAATGTAAACAAAGTCATGTTGAGCTATCCTCTTAAATGATGAAATTCTGCCCAATTTCCATCATCATTACAAATTTACACGGTGGTGTTTACCCGTACACCTTACACTCATAAACACTTAGCCTAGAGTGGGTATTTAGCTTTGATAAGTGGTGACTCGTCTGTAAAAATATAACTGATCTTAGAATGATCAAACCAAAACGTAAAACCAAAGAACAACAAGCCTAAAAAAAGATTATGCCTGAAGAGGCATACACATATTCATCACCTGTCAGACCCCAGAAAATAAAACTGACCCTGCGACGAAAAACGGAGCAAATGACTCACTTTCACTGACGTCCAGAGAGAGTATATGCACGTTATACGTTAAATCGTAGATGTCCTTTTTACAGTCAATATCAGCTAGTCACTGGAAATTACTACATCAATCTTTATTCTCAGTCCATCGCTATCCGACCACTCAGAAACTCAAGTCTTGGGGCAATGGCTAACCAGCTTCAACTTGAACGAAGTAACCCGCTGCCAATCCACGGATCTTAAATACCGACTGTGTCGTATATGAAGAACCTAATTTCCTTAAATAGAAAAATAGGAGTCTGTGTGGCACAAACTACAGATCAACCATATCTGCAATTTAATTTGTGGTATCTTATCTATTTACTAAATATTACGCGCGTGCAGCAATTCTGCCATGCACATGCATTGCAGCTTTGCAACTAACTAAGCATGCAACCTAACGTATGTGGACATCTCTACCAATTCCTAAGAAGGTAATGTTGCCTCTTGAAGTATTTCACTCAGTTCTGATATAAATAAGCAAACCAAAGCAGGACCTCCAAGTAGAAAACATTTTTTTTTTCATTTTCAAATTCCAACAGTTTATCAATAATATTCCAGGAGTACTATTCGTTTAGGCATGTATGATTTTTAATTATTGTGTGTTTCCTTTGTCTACAGTTGTTTTTCATTCCCACATGTGTGTTTCTTTTACAATAGGTTTAATACTCCGTGTTTCTTTTATGTGTAAATATTTGTTTAGTTCGTTACAATTAACTAGGCCTCTTGTGCAGCTTCGAAACCATGCACGTATAGCATTTGGTTTATAACTTACTTCTCTGGTTTCAATTCTGATGACGAAAGTTAACATTGTCCAACAACTGTCTAGTGCATGCAATATATTCCTCTCGTGCGATGTAGTACGCGAAGAAATATGTGTGTTTGTCTAGAATATAGTATCCGGTGTGTCCGTTTAAACGCGTAGGGGCTTGGTCTTGGCGTACGATATAGTATACAGAGCGAATATTTTGGGCGTGCGCTATATTACGTGTTGTTGGTGTTTGTTAGCGTGCGATATAGAGTGGGTATTTGTTTTGTTGGTGTACGGTATATTATGTTGATTAGATGTTTCGTAAAGGGTAGTTCGTGGGTGGGTTTTTATAAGGGTATGGTGCAGAACACTGACTGTAAATTATGTTGCCCTACATAACATTAAAACGTGTTTTCTTTATCTGTATGTCAAGAAAGTGGGAGAACTATAGTAAGACGGTCACATTAGGTTTAGATATAACACTACACAAAATACAAGTATCTTTTTGACAGATGCTCACCTTCAGATACCCACGTCGTGGCTGTAAATGTGACAGAGAGTAGAAAGTAAGTTTCTGTTTTATTCACAGAATAAGCCGGAACAGATAATCGGGGGGAGGGGGTTGCATCACCCCCGTTCCCCATTGAAGTTGTCTAAAACACATAACTTATCGCTGAAAATTATATATCTAGTTTTCCATGTATATCAACGGAGCTCAAAATACGATTTACATTAGACTCATGAAATATTACTGTTCATATTCTTTTTTCATGGATACATATTTATACACCCCACCCCCACACACGCACGTATATATATATATATATACATATATATATATATATATATATATGTATATATATATATATATATATATATATATACATCAACACGTTGGCAATCCCCTATACAGTAACAATCTACTCAGTTAACAAACATTGGGTGTTCTCTTACACGATAACAGCTTAAGTGCTTAGTGTGATATTGCACAGAAAAAGTGAGTATTTTGGTGTCGTCTTCGTTTCGAAGGTGATAGATCTATATATTTTTAAGCCCACTTATAAGGTTTGGAGAAAAGTTATGCTATAGACTTTCTGGAAATTGCATCCCAACATGTAACTATTGTCTTTATGATTAGTATATTTAAATATTGTTGAATAGCATAATTCCGAAGCTCATAATATGAATACCTGCATAACTCACCGATCCATGCTGCGCCAAAATGTTCTTGATCTTCATAAATGACTTTCTAAATCGTATTCTGAGATAATTTGCAGACGACTCATCGTCTATCACAAATCTTCGAAGTCCACTAATGCCCAATATCTTACTGACTCCCTCTCTCTCCTCTCTCTTCTCCTTCTATCTCTCTCTCTATGTCTCTCTCTCTCTGTATGTATGTCAGTCTGTTTGTTTCTCTATGTCCTGTATAGAAACAAAACCTACTTCTATTCATAACAAACAACAGTTTTTTTTCTATTTATTTGATTTGTCTTCTTATTTTTTCAAATGACTGTGGTTTCTCTTATTATTTTTTTTCGATTTCTCTGAGTTTTATTAAAAAAAATTCTCTACATTTTATTTTTTCTACATTTTTCACTTTGAATTTTAGTTTGTTTTCCCTCGCTGTTATTTTTCATATGCACGTTTTGTTCCACGTTTTAAACACTGATTTGCCATCAGTTGATGTAAGTGTCTCAATCTTTTATGAACGACTTTGTTTCATAAGGCATAATTCATTCTAGAACTCAAAAAGAAGAATGTCATGCATTATGTGTCTAATGTCGCTTGATACATTGTTGAATCATTCTATCTCTCCAGAAAGTATATCACTCCAAACGTAATCCTCTACCTGCATTAGAGTTATAACAGGGAGGTCCGTAATTAGATGAAACACTGCTGTCATGTGTGGGATATTCCACTCGTACACTCATTCTTGCCTTGATAGAGTACACACCAAACTTCGCAATTTAGTGTGGGGTGATCTCTTCAGTTTCTTACAGCCCCATTTCTTACAGTAGAGATGTTGCCAACCTCCTCTATGCCAATGTTATGTTCATGCAAGTTGCTTGAAGAGTTCAAAATAACTGTTCAAGTCCCTGTAAAATATTTAAAGCAAGAACTCGTCTCATAACAAGCGCAAGAAATAATTTGTATTTCTCAGTACAAAAATTTACGCGAAAACTTCATTAACAAATGTTATATTTTAAGCTTCCTATATGTGACACAAAACGTCACGAGGTGTCTACCCAGTTTAATACAACATGGTCGACTTCAAATCTAACCATTAAACTACTAATTACTGCGCCGTCTTCTTCGAGAATTACTCCCTCTTAACGAGTACAATTTTTATTCGACCCATTGTTCCCAATATTCGCGTGGCGGCATTTACCTGACGATTCTTAGAAACCGTAACCACAACTCTAACCCCCTGGTCTTAAAAGAAGTTAGAGATTAGATACGCGTTCTAGACGCATATATATATATATATATATATATATATATATATATATATATATATATATATATATGTATATATATGTACATATATGTATATATATATGTATATATACATATACATATATGTATATATACAAATATGTATATATATATATATATATATAAATATGTATATATATATATATGCATATATATATATATATATGTATATATCTATGCATATACATATATAAATATGTATATATATATATGTATATTTATATGTATATATCTATGTATATATAAATATATATATATATACATATATGTATATATATAAATATATATATATATATATATATGTGTATATATCTATGTATATATATATATATATATATATATATATATATGTAGATAGAGTAACGAAGAGTGATAAACATGCACGAATATCCAAATATATACATATATGTATAGGTTTCCCTTTGTATTTCTCATATATATATATATATATATATATATATATATATATATATATATATAACGTAAAATATAATAACACGAAATTACATGATTGTCGATGCAATAATTTATTTCAACCTTGCGGTTTTATTCAAGCATCCAACTTAACAATTACATTTTTGATACTGATAGAAAATTGAATTTATCCTCGGCACTTCAAACACAATCAGAGGGAGTGGTGGTAGCAGCCGGTTTGAACACCCAACATAGAGCGAGTAGGAATTAACATCTTATATTTAACTAAATTAATCTAAGGGGATCTTATGGTTTTTTTTGTTTATTTTTATTAAATAATAACGTCTGGGTTAAGCGCACATATTCTTTCTACATATCCGACCTGGTGACATACGCCTCCATACATACGCACACATATACCTATTCTTAACATCACACACACACAATTTTTGGCTAGCCCGAAATTCAGCTTACCAAGGCCATCGAGATTTTTTACCCGGCTAACGAAACGAGAGAGTCTCGTGTCATCGGCCGGTTGACACTTCTCGTGCCCTAATTACCTAGATTCGCGCGTCAGAATTAATTTGAAAATTAAAAATACTCTGATTTTCACAAATTCATCTTACATTAGTTTATAATCTATGGAAGCCTATAATTAATTCTAATCTAATATTGTCTAGTGATAATATTATACACTTAATTTAATTCGCTATCTTATTTTAAGTAAATAACATATGCATACATCCCTATATATATACACATCTATCTCTACACGCACACACATGTATACATACATATACACACACATACATATATACTTACATCTACACATACATATATATATACACACATACACACATATACATATATATATACACATACATACATACGCACCCACACATACATACATATATACCCCCGTACCTACTATCTTGAATTAAAATTTTTTTAAAACATCGAAGATATATGTGTTTCGTCTTTAAGTATTCATTAAAGAACATCCCTACTAAATGAATGCATACCTACACACACACACACACACAAACATATGCACATACACACACATACACACATATACCTATACATACCTATATACGCGCATGCACACATAGCCACAGATGTGCAAAATAGAGATACATATATATGTATACATAGACATACACAAATGCACACCTGTACACATACCTATATACATACTCAGTCATACGCATACGTACACACATACCTATACTCATATACTCGCACATGCCCATACATGCACACATACACCTGCACCCATGTATACACATATATACCCATATACACATATATATATATACAAAATAATATATACGGCCTGGAAAGTTTTGAATTGCATATACATACCCATAAGTAAAATAATACATACGGCCTGGAAAGTTTTAATAACCGGGGTAAGAGTTTAATTAAATATACGCACACATTGATAAGGCAAATATGCAGTACATACATACACACACACACATACACACACCCACATACATGCTAGCACATACACAGACATAAGCATGCATGTACACATATATATACATACAAAAACAAATGTACTTATATATACGTTCCTAATTTTTATCATACATACATATACACTAATGCCCGCATACACGCGCATGCATACATAGCAAATATAATGCTATCTTATTTCAAATAAGTACACTGAATACACGAATATCTTAATGTAACCGCGTATATGCATACATCCGAAAAACAACTATAACTAATGTCACCAGGTCAGTAATTACATGTTCATAACAGATATTAATGTAAGTATTTATGGGGGTTTAGCGTAACTGATCTATTTGGTATCTAACTGTTA
>OY744535.1:82917140-82939640 GCA_963556195.1 Sepiola atlantica
TAGGGCTGTGGCCGTCTGTAATATTGTTTTGGAAGGAATACGCCTTGGTGGTTACGTGTTCTTTGATACATAAGTACAATGGGCTCACTCTACTGCCGATGTAGAATTCATTGCATACGGTGCATTGTGTTTTATATATTGCATATGTGTGGTTATATGACCCTGTGTTGTTGATGGAATATATTCCAAAGGTGCAGGAGTGTTCTAGGTTTAGATAGGTGCTGTCGCAGTGTTGGTCAGGACTGTGTGAGCTGGATGTCTAGGTGTTCTTTGTTGATGTTATTCTATCAGTAAAGGGTGGTATTCTTAGGAAGCAGGTGTTAGAGAGAGTGTGTGATGTGTCCTACTATAGTGGCTGGTGTTTGTGGGGTATCCATCCCGCTCGAGTATTTGCTGGAAGTGTCTAATAGAAGTGGTCTAGTCCGTTTCTGTTTGCTACAGATGCGGTTTGTCCCGTTTAGAGCGTATCTTATGTTTGGCCTTGTAGAGAGGGCTGATTTGTAATTTACAAAGATGCCTCTGCAGGCGGTTTTCTCTAGAAACTAATGTGTATGAGACCTTCATCGGTTATGTATAGTGTGTATTCTAATAGTGAGAGAGATCCAGATGTTGTAGGGTGTTCGATAGTGAATTGTATTTTGTGGTCTATATTTTTAAAGCTATTGGAAATTGTTTGGCTCTTTCGAGGGGTGATATGAGGATAATATATGTATATACATGAATAGATTAGAATAACGCGCACAACACACCTACCACTCCAGCATCTTCTTCACGAGATATGTGGACGATATCCTTATCGTCAGGATGGTTCAAGTGAAGTAAGTACGTCGGAGCATATTCCGTGGAAGTACTTATACAAAAAGCACAAGGCTACAATGATAACGTTCCAATGTTAACGTTCCGACTACTGAGTAAGACATGACTTTCGTATCGGGGGTCCTTATCGTGCAATCGGCAGGGATTGTCTCCTCCGATATTTATGATTGCAAGTTTGGTATGAAACACGTGTATATGGGTCAATTTAAAATTACATTTATTAATAAATAATTGTTCAAAACTCTCGCTGGATGGAGCACTTTAAGTAGGTATACGACAAGCAATAATTCATAGTGCAATAGAATAAACTAGCGCCAGCTATTAAGTGTCGTTTTACAGCATGCAACTATACCAGTGGTATTTGGAATTTATACGTTAATTAACTCTCCTATTTCCACGGCAATATGTCTTGGCAGCTACGGTTAACTGTCTGATTACTGAGTCAACACTAACTTTCGTATTGGGGTTCGAGTCCTGCGACGGGAAGTGAGTGTCTCCTCCTTAACTGATACGTGCATGTTTGGCAAGAAACTGCGTGTATATGAGTCGATTTAATTATATCATTTAGTTATCAATAAGTATATATATATATATATATATATATATATATATATATATATATATATATATATATATATATATAGGCTGGCGTATGTAGATAAACGTAATTTAATATTACTTATTCAAAATAATAAGTCCGTTGTATGAAATAAAAGTTGGGTCCTGTTCGGGGAATTTAAAAATTAACTGGCACGTAGATATGAGGCATATTCTGACAACGTTCGTAGACTCTTTTGCAAGTCTTTCTATAAATGCCTCCCTTCGCGTGAATAACACTTACATCCCCTTCTTGAATGTGATGATGTATCGGTGATTAATAGATACAGCGATTGCTAACGGAGGCTAGGTCAATTTTGTGAAAGAGGTTCGAACAGTGAGACCGTCTGAGATTATCACTCCTACACTAATGAGAGCGTAATCCTGAATCGCTGGTGTATGGAGGTAAAATTAATTTAATATTATTAATTTAAAATTAATAGTGGTATATATATATATATATATATATATATATATATATATATATATATATATATATATATGTAATAAAATAATTATGCTTTATTTGAATATGCATTGTTTATAACAACTGAAGACGCAAGAGATGTTGTATTTTCACATAATGTATTTTTATTTTATCATATTTATATACACACACACACAAATATATATATATATATATATATATATATATATATATATATATATATATATATATATATATATATATATACATATATATACATATATATACAGGGTGTTTCAAAAGTCTTGGGAGCTTTACAAATGCGTATATCTCATGAGCTATTCCAGGTAGAAAAATGAAACTGGTGCCATTTTAAAGCTTGCTTAATCAAGTTTTTTGTCATACTAATGATTTTCGTGTTATCTTTCCACGTGCAGTAATGACGTTCTCTAAACAAGACAAGGCATTTTGCGTCCTCCAATTTGCAAAGACTGAATCGTGGACATGTGTTCAGCGTGCATTTCGCAGGAAATTTAAAAAAGAAGCCTCTGAAAGGAAATCCATTCTCAGATGGCATGCTAAATTTGTGAAAGATGGGTGTTTGTGCCCAAGTAAGCGAACAGGTCGCCCTTCAACTTCAGAAGATGCAGTTGAGCAAGTTCGAACAGCCTTCCAGCGGAACCCCCGTAAATCAGTGAGAAGAGCCAGCAGGGAACTTCAGCTTGCTCCAGCAACTGTCTGGCGTGTCTTAAGGAAACGACTGCAAATAGTACCTTACAAGCTCAAGTTGGTCCAAAAGTTGAAGGACACTGATAAGCCACTTCGCCGTGACTTTTGCATTGCAATGCAAGATAAGTTGGAAGATAACGGCTTTGATGACCGGCTTGTTTTTAGCGATGAGGCGACCTTCCATCTGAATGGCAAAGTTAACAAGCATAACACTCGCATATGGGGTACTGAGAATCCTCATGAACTTCTTGAGCACGAGCGAGATTCACCAAAAGTGAACGTGTTTTGTGCAATTTCCAAGAAAGGTGTCTATGGACCGTTCTTCTTTGAAGAGGCAACTATCACTGGTGAATCCTATCTCAACATGCTGGAAGACTGGTTAATGGCTCAGTTGGAACAAGCAGAATCTGATGACTTCATTTTTCAACAAGATGGTGCACCACCACACTGGAGTCTTAGAGTAAAGCAGTTTCTTAACACAAGGCTGCCTGGTAGATGGATTGGGAGATCTGGGCGAGGTGATGACGTTCTCATGCCCTGGCCTCCTAGGTCTCCAGATCTTACCCCGTGTGACTTTTTCCTTTGGGGCTTTGTCAAGCAACAAGTCTATGTGCCGCCCCTTCCAAGAGATATTGACGAACTAAAGGCTCGAGTAACGGCAGTTGTGGGAACCATTGACGTCAAGATGCTGGAACGCGTTTGGAAGGAAATGGACTATCGACTAGATGTCTGCCGTGTGACGAATGGTGCTCATATTGAGCAACTTTGAAGATTCCTAACAAAACTTGAAAGTTTAACCTTTCCAACGGTACCAATTTCATTTTTCAACTCCTAAATTTTTTGAGTTATTAAAAATCGTTATGTTCCCAAGACTTTTGAAACACCCTGTATATTCATATGTATATATATATATATTTGTATATGTATATATATGTATATATATATACATATATCTATATGTAATATACATGTATAAATATATATATACATGTGTGTATGTATATATATATACACTCATATTCATATATATAGGTATATATATATACATATATCTATGTATATATATATATATATATATATATATATATATATATATATATATATATATATATATATATATATGTGTGTGTGTGTGTGTGTGCGCGCGCACTGGCTTCCCTATTTCGAATCTGGTTATGTTGAGTCACATTGTCAGGTAGGTAAAAGGAATGTAATATTTAATTAAATAAATAGTTTATATAAATATATATATATATATATATATATCAAGAGAGAAACAAAGAGATTGAGTAAAACTAATATGCTTCAAGCTTAAGTTACAATCTTGTATACTAATTGAATTTCCCACATCACTTTCTATACACACGGGTTTCATCACGCTGCTTAAGCCCACACGTTTAAAGAAATAAACACACACACACATTCAACAGTTTCTAAAACATTGAACGACAAAACTCCTCGAAAACACACCATCCTCTTCGGCGAGCGCTCGTGAAGTGTAATGGCCGTTAGTCGGCTGGCCCATCCCTAGAACATGAAACAGATCACAATATGACTACATACAGTTATTCAAAAATACATGAACTATTTCAAAATGTTCATAATATATCGTCATTATTTCTGATAAAACCACACATTGATACACAAAGAAATAAACATAACAATTTATTTAACTGCATAACTGCACCGATTTTATTAATGATGCTTGTACAATGCCATAACTGCACTAGTGCTATTAATGAGTTTTGTACAATGCCATATTGTGGTAGCTTTGACGTATACAACATAATAGCTTTCTAGAATAGTTATGCTGATGGCAACAATGAACTTCCTAATTTTTCTCGTCAGGTTTCTTAAACAATTTAGATTTTAGAACAAAAATAATATCCATCAATTACAATTATTTATTCTAAGTAAAAAGGGTTAAAATAACTCCAGAAATGTTGGGTCATGGCATGCACCCATTTATCATCCGTTTTTCTAATTGTGTAGCAGGAGCAGATATTCAATAAAATGACATACATTGCTAATATCTATATTTATTCTGTATACGTTTTTTTATTAAATAAAGTATTTTTATGATATTTACATTTTAAAATAGATGTGACTTTTTACAGACCCCGTATACAGTAATACAATAATACTACACACACACGATGGAGAGTACACTATCCCGTCTATGTCACCGAATAACATTCACAACTGTTGTTTAGAGCTACCGACAGCCAATAATTCGTTCTATCCATGTTGAACATTGTTGCAAACACTAGTACGGGGGAACTAGGACATGGTGTGGCTCTTTCTAAGGTGATATTACATCTAGAAGCGGCCCTCATTCTCAAGTATATATCAGTCAGGTAGATGACTATATTAGTTTTTGCAAGGTTATTTTTTCGGTGGCCTAACGAGAACATATCTGCCAAGTAAGGTAAGATAACGTAAATATACACACAACCCCTTGTGTGTCTTAACTATTAATCTTCCCTTGCTTCTCAATGAAGGTTGCATCATGCAATATTGGGTTTATAATGTGGGGGCACTCGAACTTACAAAAGGGGCACTCTGTATTAGTAAAACATCGAGATGTTTTGCTTCAATGAATGATGCCAGAACAGATGAGTATAGTATCGGAGTATATACTACACTTTGCTCTCCGCCATAAAACTTAATTGTTATTTTTTTTAATATGTTAAGAATAATTTCATCATACAAAATGCATGTGCGTGTACGCGCAATATATAAAAATTTGGGAAAACATATCCGAAATACTTGAGCTGCATATATATATATATATATATATATATATATAGATAGATAGATAGATAGATAGATACGTATATTCTAGACATAAATCTCTATTCTAAAACCAGAAATAATAGATAATGTGGCTTATTACATAAATCTACTGTTTGCTAAGTCAAGTCACTCACAAGGGTTTTACTTCGCCTGCCAACACATAATCTTATCATACTGACAGGAGGCTTAGCTCTTGCATGAAATCTGAGATAAAGGATTGTCATAACTCTTTGAATAAATCTGAATAATGTTTCTTTCTGTTTTATTTCTGTGTTTAGTTTTGTTATTTAACATCAACTCTTATTTATTTCATATTTATGATTCATTTCATATTACAAGGAAGATCTGGTGTATATCATTCTGCAACTAAATTCCGAATTACCATTTTAAAAGTAAAATGCCGTACAACAGCATCATTACATACACCATTTTTATCATGTTATGTTATTAGACACACGCTGGGAGAGAGCACAATTTGTCTGTGGAACTCAATATGGCAGGTGTCTTCCCGGTTGACTACAATATTATGATTTTCAAGTCCAATGTAAATCAATTTTATTAAATCGTCCTTCTAAATAATAAAATGTTGCCAATCTGCCAGCATCACAGTGTTGACTCATCGTCCACGTTGCACTCGTTAACCTTTATCCTCGAGTTGCGTTTGTTACTTGTCAAGTGTTGACGCTTTAATAATGAATAAATTGAATGCCTACTAGACACTATCCCTGACTGTCTAAAATATCTATATATTGGGTTTTGTCGGGAGAATTCGGCAATAGGATATTTCCCCTACAAGTATACCCTGACAAAATTCTTTGAATCACATACTCTTCGAATCTCAATTAATACACCATTGGCTTTTCTGTAGGTTAGCTTATACTATGAATGGTGGACATTCTACAAGAAAGAAAGCAAAAAAGAATAAGCTGGCTACTCAACTAGACTGGATAACTTATTTTGTTGAAATGTGCAAAGATCAAGAGACCACAAGAATGATATATTATAACATAGTTAACTGATAATTTAAAGAGAGCAAATTGGTGCTCACTACTTCTTTATACATTGAATTTTTGAGAGATAGACGATACTCTTTACTGTACACTCGAATATCTATGGGTCCTATATATAATTCAAGTGAAAGCCCCATGTAAAAGGTCCCTTGATTTTTTAGAAATTACAGTGAAGAAATATAGATATACATATAATTTTCGTATCATTCGTTGACAAAAGGCGGAATATAATATTTACAAAAACGACAATATCGTTTGTACGCTTCACACATTACTAATCATCTTTAAACCACTTCTGTAGAAGCATACGTGGAATTACAAACACATATTCACTATATATTAATATATATATATGTATATATATATATATATATATATATATATATATATGCATAAATTGTTGCATATAAGATAAAACATATGTCTTGTTATCCATTGGCAGCTCCTTTCAATAGTCCGAATCAGGATCTTAGTTTCGGAGGGTATTTGGCTGATGAATTTGCCATAGTTTGGATTTGTCTCCCAAGTACCTTCAGACCCATCCGGGTCCATCTTAAGGGGAATGAGGTTTATCAAGTAACACCCATGTGTTATTATTATATAAGGTTTTGGCGGGAATTATGTAAATATTTGTTGCATTCTATACATACGGACTATTTCCAAGTAATGTATATGTGTTCATAACATTTTTGTGCTCTTAAACCATCCTGAAGCCGAAACGTTCATGGCTCAACTGATAATTTAGTGTCTCCTTCGTTCATTAACATTATGTTTGGAATACTATTTCTATTTTTATAATATATATATATATATATATATATATATATATATATATATATATGTGTGTGTGTGTGTGTGTGTGTTTTAACCATTTAATTATTTCTAAATAATTGCGGTAACCTCTTATATTCTGACTTATAATACATAAAGAAATATAACATACACCCAATGGTAAAGAGCATAAAACACACATACACATTAAGTACATATATTAAATACAAACTGGACATTGTTTTTTTTTCCGAATTAGTGGGCTGGAAAGGAGATTAACAGATGCCTGTTTCCTGCCTTGACAGAGTATAGCATCTTCTTGATTATCATTTTCCCACAAAAATAAAGTAGCTAGTCCAATCTACCCCATCTGTATCAACATAAAAGTTGCCCAACTGAGTTCCAACTTTTGGTCTGTCTTAGTTAGACATTCGTAAAAATAAGTTGTTTCTTCCTTCTTACTTCGAAAAAAATATGTTTCTTGCTTTCTCGATCTGCCAAGCGTCAGCCAACATTAAAAGGAACACACCTAACAATTTGTGGATCACATATGTTTGGTTGATTAACCTCCACCATCGACAATTCCTGTATAAAAACTGCACCATTAATGGCTATGAGTTCATTACATTTAAATGCACTCATAAACTTACACCTCTTTGAACTAAGAACGTTGATAAGCGGTAACCACGAGTAAATACATAGCTACGAAACGCGAGGGAAACATAATCGACTATACTACATATAAAATATAAAGACAGGTATTCATTACTATCGCGCACTCTCGTTTACACTTTGATTACGTTTTGTCGCGCGCTATCTCGCGAGTAGTGTGCGTTGTGCGTAATAAAGAATACCTACACATATGTACACACACCCTCCCACCCCACCATATATACATATATATATATATATAGAGAGAGAGAGAGAGAGAGAGTGAGAGAGAGAGAGTAAGAGAGAGAGAGAGAGAGCTTTGTTCGAATTCAATATGGCTTATCTTCTTATATGAACTTACAACAGATTATGTTTGTTTTTTTAGGGAGAATGCAGCGTTGAAATACGATTCTGCCCCTTTTCGTCTAATAGGAATGCATCCTTCAAAATCAAATGCCTGCACACATCTTTGTCTGAGTGATGACGAAACGGACAGTAAATAATATAAACTCGCACGTAAAAATATGGGTATGCCCATAGGGATCTGAATTTCTATATCTTATCTTATCTCCAGAGTGCAACAAAGGTGATTAAAATATTGTATTTACTTCATAACCTGTACATTATATTCGTTACTTTCTGTAACCGAACACAGATTGCAGCGAGTAAAAAGAAAATGGTTAAATTTACTCTGTGAACTGAACATGAATATTGAAGAATACAATCCTTTTATCTAACATATACAGTTAAGACGATTTTCCCCTGTACGTTTTTGAAGAATAAGAAAAATAACCACATGCATCACAGGCAACTACACTCATCGCTATATTAGCCTTATACACTCGAGCGTGTGTTAGTAACTTTATTATTATTTTTCTCCAGCTAACACTAAATATTACTTTTGCCCTACCATCTTTGACTCTTCTAAAAATACTCCATATCGATGGAAGCAAAAACTTTTCCCTACACTACTTCAGTACTGACACCCTCCCCATCGACACTGGTAAGTAAGAAACAGCGCTTTCTTTAAAAAAGTGTCCATTATTATTTCCTATTTGTCTGCTATTAATTAAATACATAATACAAAACATTGCGCACACATTTAATGGACGCTCCCGCTAACAGGCCTGATCATCGATGTTTGCAAACATACCTGATACCTGAAGTAGAGAGTACTGATAAGCCAGCAAAAAGTTCAAATTGAAAATCAACACGAACAAACAACTAAGACTAATAATAAGTTTTCACAGACATCGATGATCATGGTTCTACATGATTCTGTTAATTCGGCCTTTCTGATGAGATCCAGAGCCATGATTCCAGTGACCTTGTTGAGGCTATCCGGGAACCTGGTAAGCTATCTTCATTTACTTTATCTGTCGATTTTTCCTACGACAACCTTTTATTCAAGCCGTCCGCCCGCATTATATGGCCGAATAACTTCAACTGTCTGGCGTGGACAGTATTGAGGAACGATCTGTGCTAGTCAGCTTTACACATGACTTCTTCGTTTTTTTTCCTTTCTATCCATGGGATTATTATTAGAAACCATATCTCCCCTACTTGTAAATAACTTTCAGCGACTTTCGACAATGCCCACTATTCGCAACAGTAAGAAGGATTGATTCTAATTTGTGTGTTTATTTTTATGTTTCTGTTTTGAAAGATGCCCTCCATGCGATGGAAAGCGGATTTTGGAGAAAAAGAATACGCTTCTGTCTGTGCTTTAGTCTCCATTTAGTAAACACTTTCGATCTAACATTCCAAAAATACTTTGAAAATTAATCCAAGATAATTTAAAAGCTCCGCACAAATATAACAAACTTATATATATAATTTCCTACTCCACTCTTCCTAATTTATAACAAAGAAACACTGCTTAAATAAACGCGGCCCTAACAACAAACAGCCCAATTTAGTCTGACCTCTACAGCTGCAAGTACAAGGGTTATTGTCCCTCCAATGACTCATGCAACCACGCAAGTCTATACATGTATTGTAACACCCTACACCAACTAAAACACCAGCTATGATCCTGGTTTTTCTATAACGAACGCAAGTACACTCGCTCGCCATACTATATCCGATAGCAAAGTTAGTGCTAATGACACTAACCAAATTAACGTAAATTCTCTACTTAAGGAGGCAGTATACATAGGCTCCACTGCGCGAAACAATTAAACATAGAATTTCCAAACACATCTATTAATTTAATAATAGCCACCTGGCTACTTACACTCCCCTAGCTACACATATCTGTTACCTAAAGGATAGAAACATTAATTATGAACTCAAGTAGCATGTGATCAAGAAAAGTAAATCCTATAGGCTGCTTGACAGGTACTGTTCATTATGTAGGCAAGACACCTTAGTCATCATGGAATATAATGGAGCTCTTCTTAATAAAAATGGTGAAGTAATATCGGGTTGTCTGCACAGAACCTGGTACAAATTCTAAAATTAAAAGGTTCCTTCTATCTTTATTCCTAGTCCTCTTTACCTCTCCAACCCTCTAACTACCGCTGCATATACCTACTTGATAACTAGGACAACTCCTAATAAAGATCCCAAAGCCTTCAAATGTCAATATCAGGCCACAAATAGCCCCGGCGATACTATATATCAATCGGCCAGTAGATAACTACCTATGACTCTATGTAAGAATAAGCTAGATTCCCCATTTATACCGCAACTCTGTTCCTGTCCGTCTGTAAGTGTATGCACTTAATCCACATTATTAATACTGCCTCTTCCCCATTAATACGATTTCGCTAATCAGATACATTTCCACTTTAGAGGAGTAATCATCCTTCTATACGCACCCTCTAATTGGCTTACTCCCTATAGTAAATATATAGTATGCTCTCCCCAGGACCCCTATACCTTACTCCTTGAATATCCAGCTCTGTAATACTATCCATATTACGGTAACCCCAAACCATACAACTCGGGGGCTGAATTAGATATGTTCATATTACTTTCCCCAATTGTTTAGTATGATTAAGCCTTATTATAACTTCGTAAGACCTATGAAAGTCCATCGTATGATGCAGAACAAAAGTAAGATATAATTAAAGTACACCTCTTTCTATAAATTTCCACGCACCATTTATTATTATTATTATTATTATTATTATTAGTAGTAGTAGTAGTAGTAGTAGTAGTAGTAGTAGTAGTAATCCCAACCTAAATAGATATTCATTGCCGTTTTACCAGCTCTAATGTCAACTTTCTTAAAGAGAACTGATACAATTATATGCTTCTACTAGCCTGAACGGGTACACTTGGGCCATGGTTCGGTCCATTTATATGTGTATGTAAGATGAGTTCCGGTGTTTCAAACTATAAATAATGTAGATATTAAGGACCTTATATCAGACTAAGTTCATTCTTATGATAATAATTGTTATCATTATTATGAAAATGATGACGACGCCGATGATTATTATTATTATTATTATGATTATTATTATTATTATTATTATGATTATTATTATTATTATTATTATTATTATTATTATTATTATTATTATTATTATTTTTGTTATTATTGTTATCGTTATGAATACTATTACGACTGGTATGATTGCCCTCTTTATACTTACTACTCCAATTAGTATTATCATTATGATCATTATTATATCTAAGATGTTCTTCATACATATAATTAATATTATAACTATCTTATATAGGTCTGTCTTGCTGTTATTATCATTAGCTTTGTTCCTGGCATCGTACAAAACTAACACTTTACCCCTAGTTTCTATTATCATTATAATATAGCTGGTAATTACTACCATAATTATTGTCAATATCATTTTATTATTGGAGGTGAATAACTAGTTAAAATATACTAAAATAAACTTTCCCCTTATAATATTAGAATTTAGTCGGTTTTTGTAAGTACTTCAAGATACCCTCAGATGTGCTCATTAACCATTTCCTAAGTAAATGTTGGCATACACAAAGGGCGTACGTCTATGTGTGTGTGTCTGTATTGGTGTAATCAATTCCCTGAAAGGTAGAACTCTACAACATTAGTAGAAAAACATATTTACAAATATAAGTAATCTAACCAAAACGCCTTCAGCCCTAACAAATTTCCTAAAGTATGCCCTGGTTTAACAGGTCAGATCAGTCTGCCTACGGCCCTGCTGCAGTGACCATATCACATCCCCTAACCTTAGTTTTAATGTTCCACTGTATATACTAAATTCCCACTTCTAACCCACCTCTACTGACTTAATCGTCTCCTGAAATAGTTCCCACTGCCACGAACTCCATGCACTCCCCTTTTATTACGTAGAAAGTGTCATTCTGTTTATTTCCATGACTCTGGAATAATAAGATGTTACTACCGCTTAGGCTTATCTAGCCTATAAAAAATATATATAACGCAATTAAGAGGCTCAAGGGACTCGAGCCTCGGATATATGAATACCAACTTTCCGAGCAAAATGTAGAGTACGAAATATATTTTAATCTCTTTTGCTAGTAGTTGCCCTCCTCCATATCATCCTGTAATATACTCGCCTATGGAAAGTCAGATTCTGATGCTTCTATATTTCTTAATATCATCCGACTTTAGCAACCGGATTTAAATATTTCTTAAAAGTACTCCTCCTTCCTAGCTCAAATGCTATTTGATTTTGAAATTCGCTTTGAATGCTAGGTTAGTCTCAGAATATAATTGGAAATATACATTAACAGATTCCTGAAAGGCTGCTTCATTCTTCCTACGCATCAGTATAATTACAAAGAACTTTCCCCATTCTCTGATCATATGTATTTTAACACTTCTATGTCCAGTGATGTATTTGTATTATTTGTAATATTCTTTGCTATACTACACTTCCTAATTCGTTATAATTTATGTTTACTCCACCCATAAGAGGTTTATATATATATATATATATATATATATATATATATATATGTTTTCTACCCTCTACATCGTACTTGTTGTTATCTTCCTCTTTAATCTTTTTCAACATCCTCTTTACAAAAGTGTTTTTTAATAAAAGTCTGTAAAATAACCCTATATCCTATTGAACTTTTATTTTCTAATTTTATTTTAATTAGTATTTCTATTTTAATTTTAGTTGCAGTTTTAGTTTTAGTTTTGTTTTCATTTAATTTTTAATTTTTTTATTTTGTTGTATTTTTTCAAATTTAATTTTTTATTATTTGATTATTTTTAAATTTTATTTTACTTTACTTTTATTTTTATTCATATTTTATTTTATATTTATTTTAATTTTATTTTTAATGTTAATTTTTATTTTTATTCTTAATTTTTATATATATTTGTACTATATTTTTTATTTTCTTACTTCTTTTCTTTTATTTTTTATTCTGTTTTGTTTCATCTTATTTTATGTTATGTTATCTTATTTAATTGTCTAATCTCCTATTAATGTGTTTCTAATTTCTGATTTTTATAGGAAAACTTGAAAAAGAGATACCGTCGATAAAAATTCTTGCAAACATTTTGTTTAATTTTTGATATGTATCATATATTTTCACCCCTCTGATATTTAAAAAAAAATTACATTAATTTTTTGCCGAATTTTCAAAAGGAAACGTTTGGAAATGTTGTGTTATTTTTTATATGTACCGGTGAGTTATTTATAAGTATCATTGTGTGTTTTCCTCTCCTATGTTACCAACATATCTACATGTGATTCTTTCTGTCAGCGGATGTGTCTGTAGAACTATCTTGGGGGATTTTGGTAACACGTGTAGGCGTTGATAGAGCACGTTTTGGACCAACTGTATAACATTATAGATTAAAATTAAATAAAGTATTTTCAAACTCTTTTGGAAAAGATCGTACGTAATAATGACCTTGACGTTGCAATTCTTGGAACAGTAAACGTAATGCTTTAATTCATTAAATATATATGTATATATATATATATATATATATATATATATATATATATGTATATATATGTATATATATATATATATGTATATATATACATATATATATGTATATATATGTATATATACATATATATATATATATATATATATATATTATATATATACATATAGGTAAGCACAAGTTTAATTACATTTCAAAAGCCAATATTTATTTTATTTTACTTACAAAACATTTTTAAAACAAACATCTTTCAGTGTAAAGTAATTCATATATTATATGAAACTAAAAGTATACTTCTAGTAGATAGAACGTATAGTTAAATGGTTTACGCTCAATATACGAGACATATCAATTATAAAGATTTAACCTATAAAGAACTGAACACATCCTATTAAACTATTCCTAGTAACATGCTCAATAGCATAAACAATAAAGCTAAATCTCCACTAACCTCTTGAAATATCCTTAATTACACCGTAATTATTACCTCCGCTACACCCAGATGCACCTTAGAAGACCACAAAAGAAATTGCCAGGGAAACCCATCCATTAGACTAATCTGCCCATCTAAATCGGACATAGGAGGTATAAGCAACCATATTTTAGATAGAATCATCCTTCACTTAAAACTAAAAAAATTATATACACCCTATGGCAACTCTCTGATGAGGTTACCAATTGGACCCTTAACCTCAGTGACAATTTTAACTTTAACTTGAATTTCATCACCTTCGACATAAATAATTATTATCAGCCTATTTCTCTTATCCTACTAAACGAAGCTTTAATTTTCGCTAAGCATGACTAAGATATCATGGACTTAGAGATCAAACTAATAATGTTGGCCAATAGATCCCTATTAGAATTAGACAATAAATATTGGAATAGGAGGATACCCCCAATAATTTCGATATTACTAAATGAGCTTCGGACTCTGCCCAGGTAACTGACCTTGTAGGATTGTACTTATTAAAAGAATTGAAATTTGACTTCGGAAATTAACACGGTGTGCTATACAGGGGCAGTGCACTATTTGGTTCTAGGGAAAGATCGAGATAATACAACAACACTATAAGAAATATACACAACTTCTTTAAACACTTCGGAGTAACCATTAGTATAGAACCTGAGAAAATACTAAATTCCTAGACCTAACATTAGACCTTAACTTCGAATCATTTAGCCCCTACAACAAAGGTAATTTAACCGTCTTCTACGTACATAAGCTATCTAACCACTCAACACCCACCATTTGTTCAATATTCCATTCAGTATCTAATAGAATTGCAATGTTATATGCTAATACATCTATCAATAACACACTACTTAATTCGGGATACACTGATAACATTCAATACGACAATAATCCCGTCATCCAGAAGAATACATTTTTAAATGTAATTCCACACAAAATGCAATACAGGATAAACAGCGGACTCATAATACACTACACAAGAAAACCAAAACATATATAAATATACCCACAAAAACTCTCAATATAAACAACGTTGCTGACCCTCAAGAACATTGTCAAAATAAAATAATTAGAAGGAAGAATATTATTTGGGTTAACCCCTCCGCTATAACTGCAATGTGAAAACAAATATCGCTAAGGAAGTCTTCAAAATTTAAGATAACTCATTCAAACACACGCATAAATACAGCACTATTTTAAATAACTCTTCTATTAAAACTCCTACTCCACAATACCCAGCTAAAACTATCATCACATCTAATAACAAAAAAATAAATGTTCCCAGCAATCAGCACATACTATACCCCTTACTAATAATTGTTACTGCAAAAAATGTAGGGAATGCTCGTTAAATGGCAATTGCATACAAAGTAACGTCATATACGCTTGTACTGTTAAGCAATATCCCCAACACACCATTATGCGAACATACACCACCATACACATTCTCCCCCACTCTATATCTGTCCACATCCCCAACTCCCTGTACTAAACAATAATCTTGATCTCACCACTCAAATAATCTTATATTCTCCACAAAACAATTCCAACTTTACTTGGCCCAGAACTTAAACATACACACCTAAAACAGTCCCGATACCATAAATAGCACCTCTCTATCCAATCTAATAAACAACCTTAACAGTTAAAACACGTCTTACTTCCTACATTGCCCAATATTAAAAAGATCTAATTGTAGACTTTCGGATCCGCTTTCTGCCAACAATGTACATTAGAAACATTTATTATAGCTACAGCAGCTAAAAACAAACATATTATTAACTCTAAAAATAAACTAATCTCAAGTTACAGGCACAAGCGAAAATTTAAATACATACAGTTCATTAATCCATCTGACACCGCTCCTCCCAGCCAACAAACGCGTATCTAACATTAAACTAATTTTTAAATTCTATAATTTGTTAATTTTTTAGAATATTTTCATTCTTTAACTTTTCCAACCTTAGAAATAACCATCCCAATAACATAATGTAACCATCCCCTGTACACCTAATAACTATATTAACCCATAACACTTAATGTAAATTGAGAACTAATATTATCTTCTTCCACTCCACTAATCCTTAACCGCTTTTACTTCAACATTATAAATCCTATTCCTCTTTTTAAAATTATATACTTACCCTCGTACACACTCATTTTTTGTTTTTTTTATCTCCCTTGTATTCATTCCATCGACGTTGTATACGCTTCGCTCTACCAACAATATTTTTCTCATAGATTGCATTTATCTGACTTTAAACTACGCTCCCTGGTTACTCCTTAAATTGTCTATTTGTTCCCCTTGAAATATATTAATAATTTCAACACACTAGTGCTTCACTAAAGTTTAAAAAATGCAATCCATCCCTACCAAATAAATTGTTGCAAGCAGACTAACGCTGTTCCCAATCCTAATTTCAGTTATACATTAAAGTTTCTTATTTAGCATGCACTTAATATTCAACTAACTGGGAATTATTTAAAGTCTTTATACATCTAACCCTGACACACTAGTGTTTTGCTCGAATTATTACATATTAAACACGTAAATTTCAGATTCCCATTCACTTTAACCCTAATTTCTGTATTGAACCCCTTTTAAACTTTTGAAATTATATACAAGTTCGTTCAAATTCAATTTGAATTACGGGACCCCCCCCCCCCTATCAGAAATGTTCACTCAATGACCTGAATTTGACTTCTGATTTTAGCTTATAATAGCCCCACCTCAACTCGCACCGGCTTTATTGCTTACAAGGAATAAACAGTAACCAAACAATCCCTCCCCCTTCTCTCTTCCTAGCATCAGTCCTAGTTCATTTAACTAACCCTATCACCCACTTTTTATGTGTTATCCTTATCCCTACCCCCACTTCTTCATTTGCCCTCGTTTTCAACAAAAAGCTATCGCTCTTGTTAGACTTGATCGAAGTCACTACTTAAATTTCCGCCTGCCTGCGTTTAATATACACAGTTCAACTTCGACTTCTGAAAAACTCTCTCATTCTCGGTCCACGGAAGTATTTTAAAATGGCCTGAATTCTCAAAATAACTTCCAAATAAGTTCGTTCCACTTACGATTGAACTAAAAATATTTTTATTGGATTTACTTCATTTTTGTACTTTTTCACGCTGCCTTCACGAAACCCCTTTTTCCCCATCTTTAAATCTCCTTTAACTAAACACCTTATCAACGGGCATTTACCAACTGGACAGACACCAGATATTTTTACACGCACATTCTCACTCTCCATTACTTAATATTTTTTAAATTTTGAACTTTGGCTTTTCCACTACCAAATTATATATCTATGTAATTCCTCTGATGATAATATTTTAATCTTTGAAAAGCCTTGGCTTAAGGAACGTATAATATACACGTTTCACCGAGTACACCTTTGATTGAATAATCGAAGTTTAAATACATTTGTCATTTGTACATGTTTATCTCTCTTCTTTCATATATATATATATATATATATATATATATATATATATATATATATATATGTATATATTACCTTTTTAAAATATTTTCGAATTTCTAGAAACAGTAGAATTCTATTAAGCATATACTATACATACTATGAGGTATACTTTTCAGCTTTTTCTTTTGCAGGTCTATGTTTGTCTAGAGCCGGCGAAGTATGGATTCTTGGATAAGTTCATACATACTATTTTTTCCCAGTTATATTCTTTCTTATTTTCGTAATGCTGGTTGCTAGCATGAATAATATATCTATAGTCTTACTGACTGGTTTGTCTTTATTGCGAATTACTTCATCACTATTGCTATTCATGAGTGTGTTTGATTTGGTTGCTCTATACTTGATAGTGCTTTAACGTCAGGCTCAACAATTTTACAATCTATATTGGACGCCCAGACTTTATTTTCCAAAAGCGCATTAAAAATGATAACTTTACACTTCAATTGAAAGTTTTCTAACTTAGTGACATATTATTATATATGTCTATAGGTAATTTTATCATATACTATATCTTTTAATAGATCTTTTGATTTAATATTACCAATTCTGATGAAGATGGCCAATTTTTTACTGGACTGCTTACTTATACTTTTTTGATGAATTCTCTACCACTGATAATAAACATTAGAGCCATTATAACATCTTCCTCATTGTTAGATCTTATAAATAGATATACGTTGCCATTTGATAATGGTGATAGCTTTCTATATAAAACAGTCAACTTTTTGTTAACTTTTGAAACAAAAGATGAATCAAATTTTATAATTTTCTTATATTTCGAAATTGATACATTCCACATTTTCATCACGATTTGTTTCTTTTTTTCTTTCTTCTATTATTCTAACGGCCACCATTATAAAATATGGATAAAAATAGAGAAGAAATATTCTGTTTCCAGGACGAAGAAAATTACGAACCTTTTTGAGTAACAATTGTATGTCAGGTGTATTATACTTTTTATCCAAATCTATTACATGAGTTGCATTTAAGAAAATGTTTGACATCAAAGGCGATTGAAGAAGAATAAATGCAGGCGACTTTTATTAATTATTGTCGAGTTACTATGAACCTAATTTAATACAAAACTTGAATATTTAGATTTTTAAATGGCGTCTTGTTTTCATATTATATTTTCTTAAAAACCTAAAACGCAGCTAAATCTGTGAAATATTAATTAATTGATTTTTCATAACCACTGTTAATATCGTAAGATATTACAGATATTAGAATTTTCAAAAAGAGCTTCCACTCATCTCTTTCCGTCTTAAAAAAACAAAATTAAACGAAATACCGATCATATTACCATCCTGTACGGCGATCAACTGTGTTCAAAAGTTCCTAATCATCAGTTAATTTATTATAGGGTACTATTTTTACAATCAAATATCTAAACATAATCACATATCGAATTTGATCTCAATGAGAAATACAATATCTAATCTTACTTCTGCGTTAGTAAAAATAACGTATATCTTCAAATACGTACCACACTCTGTAGATATCACATTGACTTTATTTCAAATACATACATAGGTATGCACACCTAATAATATAAATGTGGCTTTATCTGGCTGTTTAAGAAATCGTGTATAAGACGTAATCATATGAGTAAAAATGCAAGAATCAATTATGTCGACTGTTGCAGTGCAACAGGTGTTCTTGCAGCGAAAACTACTGAGAACATTATCTTACGTGGGTGTTTTATGTGTATATATGTATCTATCTTACTATCAAAATGAACATGATTTTGTCTTTACAAGTATATATATATATATATATATATATATATATATATATAGAGAGAGAGAGAGAGAGAGAGAGAGAGCGAGAGAGAGAGATAGAGAGAGAGAAATGGGGAGAGAGAGCGTAACAAAGAGAGAGAGAGAGAGAGAGGGATACCTTGAAGTAGTTTTCTACCAAGACAAGTTATCATATCAAGCAAAATTCGTTCCACTTAAAATAAGAACACATACTTTTTCATAACTGTAAACTCTGCATTGATGATGCCAGAGTTTGGATTTTATATACAAAATGAATACCGTTTTAACTTTTGGAAATAAGTTGTTTCTTGGGTGCGTATCGATTTTGTAACATTTCTCATGTGAGTCTTTTTTCACGGATTTTGCCTTGCCGCTACTTTTGTACAGGAGCTTATGTTCAACGTTTATGGATCGAGGTGTTGTTCGTATTGCTACTCAATAAAGAATTCCTATGATAAGCAACAAAGTTAAGATGAATATTGTGTATTTCCCTTGAATTTAAGTATAATAAACATAATAAAATACAGGAAATAAAATATAAAACATATTACAAGAAATGTGTTTGTCTGTGAGACAAGGCGGAGTTACAAGTATTCACCGATATTTGAAAGTAAAACGATTAAAAGAACAGAAGAAAAGTCTGGTTGTGGTTATTTGACCATATATAGAGATTCAGAAATTAGAAGAACAGACAAATGGAATGTTTATGGATTGATATGAATTTTGGTCATTGTGGTGCATTATAACTTATATATATATATATATATATATATATATATATATATATATATATATATATATATATATATATATATATATATATATATATATATATATATATATATATATAGTGTTGACAACTAATCATTTTTTATTCAATTTATATTTGCAATAAAAAAATATCAAATAATATATTCTCCCTTACTTTTTTACAACTTTTCCCAGCGTGCTACAAGGTTTTCAACATCTCAAAACAAAATAAAAAGAAAATAGAACTGTAAATACTTGAATTTAAAAAAAAAAGTAGTAAAAACAGATTACAAAATGATGCCAAAATATAGATTAAAAACTGAAAGACAATAGATTCCACTTCTCGAACTGAGTTGCCGACACAATATTAATACGTATAAAATGGTATCTGTGTGTGCGAGTGCTAACGTATGTGTGCGTGCGTGGATTGCGCGGGCTTATCGAACGCCAAAGCGGTCATTAGAAAGAGTTGTCAGAGTGAGATGAAAAAGCAACAGGTTGATAAAATGAGGCGTGTGTGCAGACGAGAGATTTGTCGGCTTCGTTCAACGGGCAAACCGCAATCGCATAGCGCAACAAGTTGAATTATTGAAAAACATAACTTCCTCAACAAAATGGCACACTACTAAAGAGGCGTTTCTCTCATTTTGTACATATATATGTATTACCAGCGCAGTGATGTGCATATTTATTCCCATAAACATGTTCACACATATATACAGATCCACATATATCTACTCATATATGGGGGTATATATAATACAACATAAATGCATCTATCTATATATCTATCTATCTATCTATCTATCTATCTATCTATCTATCTATCTATCTCTTTATATATATATATATATATATATATATATATGTATATACATATATATATATATATATATATATATAAATATATATATATATATATATATATATATATATATATATATACACATATATGTGTGTGTTAGTGTTTGTTTATTTATGTCTAAATATGACTATATAAAAAGACAGCATACGCACACATATGTATATATATATATATATATATATATATATATATATATATATATACTATATAAATCCATCTCTCTCTCGTTCGCCCCCTCTCTCTATCTCCTTCTCTCTCTCTCTCTGTGTATATATATTTATATATATATATATATATATATATGTATATTAATATTTTAATCATCTAGATAACATTTCATGAGGAGTTATAATTGTTACTGTATCAGTTTCTAGTATTTATTACAACAATGCTCGATACGTAAGCAGGCCTAGGAAGGTTGTTATGAAAATATATTTATGGCAATTAAGTTACACAAATGCTCCCGCGTTTAATATAATTATAAAAATGTACAATTGTTACATTCAATCAAAACAAATGCTATTCTTCCTTAATAATGGCAACCCCGCGTAGATTTTCCAATGTGATAGGTAAACCACTGGTAGTATTACATCAAACAAATGATATTTACTAATAAAGACAAAGTTCAGCCAGAGTTTTTTTAACCCGCCTAATAGACCGGTATCCCCCGGGCATTTGGGTCTGGATTTACGCCGGTCTATTGGGGGTTGTCCGTCCTGTGCAGTTCTAAGAGGTGTACCCTCCCAGGCTTTGCCTCCCCTCTTTAGGGAGTAGTGAGTGTATTGCTTACTGTCTGAGGCGCCCCTACCGGGGAATGCCGATGGGGCTGCTCAGGCAATTTTTAAATGGCCAGAGTGCTCAGCTCTCGAGCGTTGGCTTATCTAATCCCAATTTCCTGACCTTGTGTCACATCTTACCTTGTGGAAGGTAGATAAATAAAAAAATAAAAAATATAGTACCATAGTATATACATATATATATATATATATATATATATATATATATATATATATATATGCATACATATATGTATATATACATACATATATATGCATATATATATATATATATATATATATATATACAAATATATATATTTATATATATGTATATATATACAAATATATATATATATATATATGCATATATATATAGGTGTATATATATATATATATATATATATATATATATATATGATGTTATATTTATCTTTCTGACAAATTAACAATTTACAAGGTTGTAAATTGTTTAATTATACATCTATGCTTGAGTGTGTGTATTTATTGAGTGCATATATGCGTGTACGTGGAGTTGGGTTAAATTAAGAAGCACACTTTTCTGACTCCTTTTAAAATAGTGATTCGATCAATAATAAAGTAAAATGTTATAAAGATTTATAAGATTTTTTCCATTGGTATCAGTTTTTAACTTTGGTAAGGAAAACTTTTATGTGTGCCAAATAATTTGTTTAA
>OY744535.1:82944640-82964640 GCA_963556195.1 Sepiola atlantica
GAAAAAGCCTTAGAAATGTAGATCGTACATTATTTCTTCCACCAAGCTAACAAGCAAATAATCGGTCCCAAATACATTAAAAAAAACAAAAAACCGGAACAATGTGCGATAATACACTTTCACGTCGGCCGGCACAATGGTGAATTAATCCCCCCCCCTCAAAAAAAAAAACCAAAGAACTAAATCATTCAAGAACCGCTCACAAGTTACCAGTCCAACCCAATGATAGTATCGGAATTCTAAATCCAACTTCTCACAAAGAAAAATCAACATAAATGCTCGTCCGGGATGTCAGCGGTCAGAAGATCTTTATTTCAAGGGCTGATTTCTTCCCCTTCGAAACAAACACACGACGAGTTGAATGTCAATCTCGCAGAAACTCACCTTTATATTGAGAAAAAATCTTAATTAGTAAATAGAAACTATTTATTCAAAATACTGTTTCTAAAAAAGTGTATTATTAAAACTATTCTTTATAGAAATTATTTTATCCAGTGTCTGGGACGTCATATTACATTTTGGGAAAATATCCTTCATTTAATTAACTGCCGAATTATTATCGTTTTGTTGTTTAACGAAGCGAAAAAAAGACCTATTCCGCAGAATTTGTTTTTAAAAAATTATTCATATATCAAAAATGAAATGTTATTATAAAAATTTTTTCTACAAAAATCTAGTTATTATTTTAAATAATTGTAATTATTTCCTGTGTTGACAAAGAATAAAGCGTCGTCCCTATATAGACCGCCCGCCAGTTCAGGTATTTTCATGCAAATTTCTCTGATGATATATATTCCTATCAGGTCAGTAATCTACGCTGAGCAGATGATCCCATAGTAATATCGAAATTGTTTTCTTTGTATTACTATGGGGGGCACCGGACTCAGCGCAGGTTACTGACCTGGTAGGGATATATATCATCAGAGAAATCTGTATGAAAATACCTGAACTGGCGGGCGGTCTATATAGGGACGACGCTTTATTCTTTGTCAACACAAGTATAAGGAATCTTGAAACTAAGAAGAAAAAACTCAATATATTTTTCAGCTCAATACAACTTAGCATAACTATAGATATAAACTACCGGAGGGTCAATTTTTTGGATATTACGCTTGATCTATGCAAAAACACATATGAACCTTATCACAAGCCCAACCACACACTCTACTATATGTACGCTTAATCGAATCACCCACCGATGGTGAAAAGAGCCATTATTCCTGCAATCTCGAGTAGGATATCTAAGCTGTCCAAGAATCAACACATATTCGACAGCAGTAAGAAATTCTACAATGAAGCTTTAAACAGATCAAGATACAAGGAAACAATTAATTACCTTGTGCCCTCCTCGGTTGGGAATGGGGGACTAAGCGGGAGACCGATCGCCTCTCGATCAATGGTTTCATATAATAGGGCAATGGGCAAGACTAGATATAGGAGACCTGGTGTATCCCACGGTAATGTAAACCAGGTAGGGAGGGAACCGGTTGATGATAATATTCGTGAAGTTGGAAGTAACGAATTGAACACACATGCTACCCAAATCGGGGGGGGGGGGTAAGAAGAAAAATAGAAGAAGGACACTACATGGTTCACCCCCCCCTATAGCCAGCATATAAAGACTAATATCCCAAATATTTTTTATAGCATAGTGGAAAAAAACTTTCCAAGGGATAGCAGATTGGGGGGAATCATTAAAAAAAATACTGTAAAACTGTCTTATTCAACCTGTAGAAATATAGCCACATCCATCATAGGATATAATAATTCTAAGATAACTAAAACAAGGGATGCCATGTTCTCTTCTGGTGCTGATCCCAGTAACACCAGTTCAGTGAGAACCTCCATTATAAATATCCGTAGTAGTAGAACATCTAGCAACGATTCAGCACACAACTGTAACTGCAGAGCTTCTAACATATGTCCACTGGGGGGGGGGGGAATTGTAGAGTTTCAAGCATTGTCTACAAATGCGATGTGATAACAGAGCGTAGTAGGAAATCATATATCGGTTCCACCGGGGGTGAGTTCAAAGATAGATTCAGAAACCACATGAGTTCATGACATCTAGAGATAGTTTACTGAACGCTAGGCAGGAAATACTACAATGTTGTCTGCATAGAAACCGTAACCTATTATCAAGCCTAAAACCTGGATAGGAGGGGAATTGGGAGAAGTATAAACTTACAGCAGAGATAGGCAATTAAACAAAACAATGGGTGGCAGGAATGGAGAAATAATTAAGGAAAAAATAATTTAAAAAACATGCATGCCGACACGGACTTAATTTCTAAGATCAGAAACAATTAGATTTTTATGAAAAGTATTTTGTACAGGGTTTTTAAATTAGTAATAACAAGTCTCCTGTCATTTAACGAATTAGAGTGATATTACTCCGTAAAGTTGGCAAAAAATAACCCCGTCCATTAAAAAAGTTTTTTTAACATAAAAAATAGATTTCTGATAACGATATTCCGTAGTAATATTTATTTATGGAATATAAAATAATATTCTCCACAGAAAGTTGCAAACAGACACAGCCGTTAAGGAAATATTTTCAATTATTTAAAATGATAACTAGATTTTTGTAGAAAACTTTTTTATAATAACATTTCATTTTTGATACATAGATTTATTTTTTTAAATTCTGCTGGATAGGTCTTTTTTCGCTTCGTTAAACAACAAAACGATAATTATTCGGCAGTTAATTAAATGAAGGATATTTTCCCAAAATGTAATATGACGTCCCAGACACTAGATAATTAATCTCTATAAAGAATAGTTTTAATAATATTTTTTTTAGAAACAGTATTTTGAATAAATAGTTTCTCTCTACTAATTAAGATTTTTTTCTCAATATAAAGGGGAGTTTCTGCGAGATTGGCGTTCAACTCGTCGTGTGTTTGTTTCGAAGGGGAAGAAATCAGCCCTTGAAATAAAGATCTTCTGACCGCTGACATCCCGGACGAGCATTTATGTTGATTTTTCTTTGTGAGAAGTTGGATTTAGAATTCCCATACTATCATTGGGTTGGAATGGTAACTTGTGAGCGGTTCTTGAATGATTTAGTTCTTTGGGTTTTTTGGGGGGTGGGGGATTTATTCACCATTGTGCCGGCTGACGTGAAAGTGTATTATCGCACATTGTTCCGGTTTTTTCTAAAAATGTATTTGGGACCGATTATTTGCTTGTTGGCTTGGTGGAAGAAATAATGCACGAGCTACTTTTCTAAGACTTTTTCTAGGACTTTCTTTTATTTATCGTTGTTCTTCCTTGTTTTTTAATTTTAACTTTTATTTTTATTTTTTTCCTCTTCTCTTAAGTGACCTCAACTATTGCAACGCCACATTGTGTATTGTCGGCAGTTGAAACCCGTATTCCAGACATTTAATTTCCCTAGTGATCTGCGAAGCAAGTACCTGCTTGGTAGTGAAACACGTGTAGGAATAAACATTTAATTTGAATAAATACTATTTGTAAGAAAAAATATCTTTAATGGTGAGCATTGGTGTCCTGAAAGGAATGCTTTGGTAAGCCTTCATAAAATCACATATAAATGCTCTGTACGCTGTAATCGAGTATCATCGAGCTTGTTTTTATTGGATCAACCCCGGTCTTCACTGAATGATCTATTTTATAAGTGAAAAATCTAAATCTCTCTCTCTCTCTCTCTCTCTCTCTCTATATATATATATATATATATATATATATATATATATATATAATGTATATACACTATTTCAACAAACACTAGAGTGCATTAAGCATCTAATATATATATATATATATATATATATATATATATATATATATATATATATATATGAATTATAACGGCGAGTAAATTATAACTTGAAAAAGCGTCGTAAAGGTGAAATGCACATGAGAGCGTGATGGCGTTCTACACATATTGGAGATTAAAACGTTTGACTGTTTAAACCGTTAAGAAATTGATGACGTTAAAGAAAATGCATACAATTCAAACGCATAACTACCTAATGGCTAATAATTTGGTAATGTTAATTATTATGCTAGACACTTTAAAATGTTGCGACTAGTTTCATAATTGACGTTATTAATTGTGGGATGGTTAGTTTTTATGTAGACTGCTTCGAGTATTTTTAATTTTTTGATATTGGTATCGTGGTGTATTATTTTGGTATTGTGAACGAGGATGTTTCTATATTGGGAGGGGGTACAATTATGCTTTTTAGGTGTTGGCATATAGAGCTAACGTCATCAATTTCTTAACGGTTTAAACAGTCAAACTTTGAAATCTCCCATATGTGTAGAACGCCATCACGCGCTCATGTACATTTCAACTTTACGACGTTTTTTCAAGTTATAATCTACTCGCCGTTATAATTCAAAAATGAGCACAACAGTAAAGTCATAATTTGTAAAGACACTAAACTAATACCGCCTGTAGATGATTTGACGATTCAAATCGAAAGTACTTGCAGAAAAGAAAAAAGAATGGAACAAGAAACCCATGGATCATATTAATATCAATTTGACCGAAACATTAGATGGACAATTCGGAAAATTGAAAAAGTAAAAAAAGTCGCATCAAACAAAACCACTCCGTGTTATTTAATAATGTTTGCCTATATATATCTATATATATATATATATATATATATATATATATATATATATATATATATATATATCTATATATATATATATATATATATATATATATATATATACATATATATATATATATATATATATATATATATATATGTGTGTGTGTGTATATATTTATATATATATATATATATATATATATATATATATATATCCGTATATATATATTTCCATATATATATTTATATATACATATATATATATATATATTTATTTATATATATTTATCTAGATATATATATATATGCATATATATATAAACATATATATATATTTATATATATATGTATATACATATATATATATACACATATATATATATATATATATATATATATATATATATATATATATATATATATATATATATGCAAACATTGTTAAAATAATAGAATTCGTCTGTTTACTAATGCCTTTTTCTTTTTTTTCAATTTTTCTGATGACCTTTTTTGTATAAAAATCAAGAAAAAATGTTCCATAGGTTTCACAGGTTACACGAACGTTTCCGATTGTTTGCCAAATAATACTGAGGTGTCAAAAGGAAATTAACAAACATCTTGAGAAAGACGAGAATTTTCAAAAGACAACAGTGAAAGGCACATATAACATTTTTCGAGTCGTTCCAGGAAGTCGTGGATGATTTAAATTCGCCAACGCAGGAACTCGGTAGAATTAGTCCGTACCTTCGTAAAAGTGATTGGCGTCTAAGATGGAATAGCTCGGGCTCTGCTTTGTTTATAATCAGAAGAAGCCCGATAATGTACGCGATTTACAAGCTTACATTGAAGAAATAATTAAAGCTATAACAACCAGAGAATTAGAGTTTTCGCAATATAACAAAGTGTTCTCAGTTCGTCTCAGAAAAAGGTAGATCAACGTTTATACATCTATTATGATGTGTTTCTTATATATTGAATAAGTATTTCCTTTACGGTTTTGAAATAATAAAATTAAGTAATATTTTCGAAGACACCTTGTAAAGAACTGTAATTGAATACACCAACCTAACACACATGTTATATATTACCACACATATATTTAAAGAAAATAGAAAAATACAACACGTTGATCCTAATTCGCGTTCATGATGTAACCAATAGGGTGTGGTTAAGCCGTTAGAGAAAAACGTAAAGAAAGGTTATTTCACTTCTTGCGATATATAACACATCTCTATAACATCAAATCAAGATCATGAAACTATAAAAGGTCCATCTGGTCCGAAATTTGAATGAAAAATCCGATTAAAAAATGATTTCGTCTGGTTCATCAATTAGCATATTTTTTCCACATCAGATGTAAGTTACCCTGCACGTTAGACACGGTTGTGCTAAGGGATCTCTACGTATGGCTCGTTAGTGAGATGGTATAAGGATTTTATGTGAGGCCTTGCCTAACGATGTTTGATTGCTTTTGATAAATGTTTTTTTTTATCATACATTATATTTTCTTGCGGTCCTTAAATAGGATATAGTCGTGTCTATCTATCTTACGTACCTTATGATTCATTTTATTTTTAGAGTGTATTGTCGCTGTATCGTTATTACTTAGTGTGTATGCGTTGTGTATTTTTCCTATATGCGCTAGAGACGTTGTTTTTCGTATTCTGTTGAGCAAAGTTGCATATATTACTAGATTTATTTGTACTGGGCCATATACTACTAAATGTGTACATGTTCATGTATGATTTTTAAAGTAGTCTGGAAAATGTATTGCTATTCTTTAGTGAAATATCTTTTATAATATACTGGGGATCTGTTTCAAGCGGTACTATTACTTTTTTGGCGAGTGCAGCTTTCTGTTCTGAAGTTATACCCTTTAATTTTATCTATAATACAATCCTATGTGTCCAGGTTAAATAATGTTTTAGATTTCGTTGATTATATCCATGGATATTTCTATTACTGAAAGTGTATAGCTGTGTATGTTGGAGTAAAATACGGTGTCAGTAAGTGTGTCGGCGTAAACCTCTATATGTCCTGCATTGATTGAATCCAATATGCAGATATTCTGACAGCTACAATTGTATGTGACGCATAGAGCTTGTTGTTACACGTAAATCCAGGTAGGATGTCGGGTATATCTCAGAGAAACTCTGTGTTGGAGCTTAATATAATAACATAGCAATGTTGTTAAAATTGTGTTAAAAAAATGAAAACGCAATATGAGTTCTGTTTCGGAATTTTTTTAATGAAGATGGATCATTTTTATTATTCACATCATTCGGACTTCTGTTCTCATCTAAGGTGTTTACTCACAACGTTTCGGTCAATATAACGTCAGGCCTTCTTCAGGTGCGCCTATTCGAACACTGGACTGTTTATGCCGAACTCAAGAATTTGCACAGAATTGCGAACGAAACATTTATTTTTCCACGACGGTAGCTGAAGTAGGTCAGAGGCTACATCAGCTGTAACATTGTTAGAATAAACTCTAATGTAACGAACGGAAGTTTGGATGATCCGAAAAATACACAATGTGAGCTATATGTAATACTTTATTTCATCTGCCACCCGACATCATTTATAGATATAACTGAATGTTTACTCCCACATCCAAAAAAGAAGATAACATTTACCTTCCGCTATGAGAAAAATCGGTATTACAGAAGATACGAGTGGTGGATTAATTAGAAAGTAAAGGGACCTTCAAATTTTTATTTTTTGAGGAAAAATACAGTTTTATTTACCGTTAGATACGCTACTGTTTTTACTAAATAATCTGATCCGGGTGAGAATCTACATCCGGGTTGTAAAACAAACTGTCATACCAATTCTCAGTAGAGTTGTAATAAAGTATACTTGCGTAACGGTGCTTTATTGTTCATGTTTTGAGAAAGAGTCTAATTTTCATATATTTTATGGATTGCCCCTTGATATTATCTTAGTTAGCGTGCTTCCTCTGGCTACAGATTTAAAGATGTAGCCTGTTTTGAATTTGGTAAAGTCGGACCATATTATATTTGACTAGCATACCCATCATAGCTAGCACATACACACAAAACACAATCACGCATAGTACAAGTTTCGATACACACATAATTACACATATATACCAATAGGAGATAACCTAAATGCATACTAGACACTGTCCCCGTGTTTCTAATGTCTGTCTGTACGGGTTTTGGCAGGGCAACCCGGCATGAAGGTAATTCATCCTACAAGTAAACAGTGACCAATATTAAAAATAACATAGTTTAAACACCCTAATAAGATGCTCGCTTCATGGCTACCCCACACAAGCTTATTTTAAAAATGGTGTAACTTCTCCAAGTTATGTAGCCTCTAGTAACAGCACTAAGCTGGATACTCAACCAGACTAAATGATGTATTGTGCTGGACTCCGGTGTGACCATGAGATCACAATTATAGTACACTATCGCATAGTAAACTTGTCTAGTATGGGATAGTGAAATTGATGTGTTTAACTTCTTTACTTGCTCGGCATTTGAGGGGTAGTGGTGAAGTTTAATAGAACACTCGAATATCTTTGCATCTGATATGTAGATCAAGTGTTATCCCCAGGAAGGGGCCCGTTGATTTCTAGGAAGTTCGATAGAAATAAAATGAAACTAAATCAACCAATACAAAACAGTGTGAAAGATGTACTTTGTCATATCTGTGGTAAAAGCGGCCGCTGCTAATACATGTTCGTTACGTTATGTCCCCTTTTTAAAGATTACATATGTCAAACATTTCGTTTTAAATAAAGCAATTATATATAAATACAAAGAAATATTCTAGATGTGTCAGGTATTTTATAACATACATTTATTATTAAAAGGGAAATATCATTATTACTGGCAAAATCGTGCAGATAGATGAAGAACTGTGGACGTAAACCGGTGCTCGCAAGTTTTAATTAAGTAAAACTTAAACAAAACGGTTCAAATAATAGTCATGATAAGTTATTTACTCACCCTCTATATAGAGACAATATTAAATATAAGTTATACAAAGCATGAAAACGAACACCGACAATAGCACAGAGACAGATACAAGTTAATAGAAAAAAATGTTAACTCAACGTTATATATATATATATATATGCATTTGTACGTGATTGGTCTATTGCCATTTGTATTGTATAAATAAAAAGGTGTGTGTCATGCGTGTTCGCGTCTTAAATACTAAGGATATATATATATATATATATATATATATATATATATATATATATATATATATGTGTGTGTGTGTGTGTGGGTGTATGGGTGTGCATAAATATATATATATATATATATATATATATATATATATATATATATATATATGTGTATGTATATATATATATATATAAATTCATATATGAGAAATGAAAAAGAGATAGTGTTTATATATTCATCAACGTTTCGTCTGTATTGTAAGATTTCCTCAGGATGATAATTTGAAGAAGCTGCCTCGATCATATTTACTCAAACCCTTCCATATTCATTTCATTATTTAGCGTGCATTCACTTTTCCAGCCTGACTTCCCCTTAAGCGCTCATAGTAGTGACGTCTACTACATTCCCTCATCTCTCCACAATGGCAACCCCAAACTTCGATGTACTTGCATGTCATTTTTCTTCAAATTATCATCTCGAGGAAGTCTTACGATGAATACGAAACATTGATGAATATATAAAAACTATCTCCTTGTGTTCTTTTTCATTTCCCATTACGTCGGAATACTCTCATCTATATTTCTCATATATATATATATATATATATATATATATATATATATATATATATATATATATATAGGTGTTTGAAAAATATGGTATTCCATGTACTTTCTCTTATTTGTTAACGTCAACTTTTTCAATATGAAACAAATATGGTATGGTAGTTTGGTAGTTTTGTTTTACGGCATATCAACCCTTTTTGGGTTATTTAATGCCGAATCTGGTCTTGTTTTCTTCTCTTTTTTGTTTCTTTCCCCTTTTAATATCTGTTTCTATTTAACCCATAGTTGGGACCCTAACAGGTACTACCACTCCGGGTCAGGGTGGACCTGGGAGCAATGGTAATTAAGAGGAGGCTCCACATTCCCCAAAGTCCGTAAGCCGGATCTCACCATCGGATGTAGTTTAAGGTCATATCCAGGACCGGGAGTAGGGTAGGAAAAATAAAAATAAAAAAGGGGAGGGAGAAAGGGAGAGGGGCTGTTGTTTTTGTTTTTGATTTTGTAGAACATAATTAAGTTTTACAAACAAAAAAAAAAACGTCAATGTAGGTGAATTTCGTCTCAGGGAGCCACAGGGCAGCCTGATCTGGTATCACCAGGAAACAAATATGAATAGACAACAATTCGCTACATTCCAAAAACAAAGATTTATACACAAATCTATTTTTCAAAACAAAGTACTGTGGTACTCTTACGGATGCATTTCCTTCAACCGAAGAACAACCTGTATTTCTGACTCAATCCAGGAAATGTCTTCTGTTAACTCATCAGAAAACCCAAAAGGTCTTAATCAGAAAAAACAATACGAAGCGATGAAACGATCTAGAATAAAAACAAACAAATCACATCAAATTCATCTGCGTCAAGAGAGATTAAGAAATAACTGCTTACACCAGCAACCTTGTCGAATCGATGGAATTAAGATCCAGGATTGACATACAAATATAGCTGTTTTTCTTTTGAACGTAACTGATCTGTAACTGTATCAATATTTTTTTGTTTTGTACAACTGATTGCTAAGATGAATAAAATCGTTGTTTATGTTAACGTAGCAAATTGTTTATATATATATATATATATATATATATATATATATATATATATATATATATACATATATATATATATATACACATACATATATATATACATACATATATATATATATATTTACATATATATATATATATATATATATATATATATATATACGTAGTGTGTGTCAGGTTATATTGACGATAAATCAATAAAAGGGTCGATCGCAAATATAATTAAACGCAAATATAATTAATTCGAAACCATATATGCTACATATTTCCCAAGCGTATCGTGGTGTCATCAAGATGGGGTTTTGAAATTAACAACAATGTTATGTCTAGTAGAATCGTACGTTCTAAATGAGGTATAATCATGATGAGTAATAGCGCTATATCGATAAAAACAGTTTGTCTGTAAAAATATATTGGTTGGGAGTTAATTAGGGTTTGTTTTAGTGTTTATTTATTTTTATTTTGTTTTAAGAAGTTTCATATTTCATTATACTAAGTATTTTGACTTATTATTCTCTTGCAGCTTTGCATGTTTATTTTCATTTAAGGTGGTTTTTGTCAATCGTAGGAGATTACCGGTGTCATGAAAAGTTAACATACAAAGAGAGAGGGATATGTCGTTTAAAATAGTCACATTAGAATCTATTGTTGATGAAGATACCAAGTTTAAATTTGTGGAGCTGATTTATTTTTTTTATTGTTAGATTAGTGTTTTAAATGTTTTATTTTGTTTTGTGTTTCATATATGTGTTTCGTGTTTTAAAGCATCATCTAAAAACACAAAAGTAAAGGAGATTGCGTCTTACTATACTGTTAAAATGGTGCGTTGTTGACGTATCATTTTAACAATAAGTACTGGATCAGAGGTAAAATAATATATATTGCCTTAATCATTATATTATATTGATTTGATTATTTACAATGAGTTATTTCTGTTTTACTGATTCAAATTTGTGTTTATATTTAGCGAACATAGAGTCGCACAATTAATTGATTTGGCTCTGAGGGGCTTCGTTAAAATATTTTATTAATTTTATGTATTTGTTTAATGTTTGTTTGTTTATTGTTTATTGTTTAGTATTTCCCCGAAAATTATTTTTAAAGAGAGAGAGAAAGATATATAGAGAGATTTTTATGCAATGGCTGGACATTGATGGAGGATATATATTGTCAGTGAAAGGGTACAATTACGGGTATATACTTGTGTTTTTTAAATAAGGGTAATGAATATATTATAGGGTATGTGTAAGGTGGGAGTAGGTTTTTAAAATCTATAATTTCTTTTAATTCTCTAGGATTTGATAGTTATATTTCTAGTTATTTAATTAGGAGGTTCATGTATTTACAATCTTAGAAGAGTTCATAAGAGATGGGATACATCCTGATTTATCTTTGATCCGTAGTGGATGGGGTTTGCATATATTGGGATTGGTAGGTGTGATGCAGCTGCGGTCGTAGTATGTGCAATATAACCGCGGAGTGTTACGTTGTACATAAACAAATAAGTAATACTTTGGAAAGGTTTTAGAGAGGGTGGTTATTTTATAAGTTGTATATGTTGATTTGTTCTAATTTATTAAATGTTATGTTGTTAATTTGTGTTTAGGTGGTGATTGGTGAGTTATGTATCCTTATGATTGCCACCCATTGGGCAAGCAGAAATTTAGTTTATGGGGACATTTTTTGAATAATTCGGTTTTGTTTTCGTGCAAGTTATTGAACAGTTGTTGATTAGGGGCAAAATCCTGAATTATTCAGTGGTATATAGAGGGCACATCTTCAAAATAGGCCTTAGGGTTTTGGTGTGTCGGTGATCCTCTATTCTGTTTTATAGGGGGTGGGGGCATCTAGAGTTCCCATTTAGTAGTTGTTAGGCTTTAGATGTGTTCTTTTGGGGGGGGGGATCTAAAGATAGCTTTGTGGGCGTAAAGATTTTTTGTTTAAATGTCATTTGAATCATTCTGATATAAATTTTCCCCATCTTGGAATCCACACCGTATATGAATGTGGCTTCCTCTTCATAATGGGGCATATTTTCCCGTTTCGCATCAGAAGCGTGAGTTGTTAGTGTTTAGGCCAGAATGAGTTCTCTGGATCGAAAGCAATAATAACTAGTGGTTTTCTTGTTCTGTTAAAGAGTTTATGCGGCTTGTTTGATTGTGGGAAGTGATTGTCTATTAATACGAGAAACTGCTAGCCTACGCTATATTTGGCATTGAGGGAATAAATGGAGTACACCAGATATTATTTATCTGTCTATTGTGTCTGTGTTGTCTAGTAAATTGTGTTGGTATGTACGGTATCTTTTTCACAAAACCGCTTTCGAGGAAAGATTGCTAGACAGTATCGGGGCTGGGTAAAAGGAGGGAGATTCTCTTGCTAATGATGTTGGGTCCACAGTTCTTAACACCAACAACAAAGGGTGGCAATATTTTTCGTTTACAGACGTGACGTCATTTCTCATGATAATCTGATCTCATTCAGAACGCTGACGATTCTACTGGGCATATACTTTTTTAATATAAAGTCAGCCACTCTTGATGAAACTGCAGTACGTTTCTGAAATATGCAGAGTTTTCAAATAAATAATATATATATATATATATATATATATATATATATATATATATATATATATATATATCACAAGACTCAACTAATGCTATTCTTTAAAATAATAAGAAAGGAATGTTCTATCATGTAAGAATAATGCAGAAAGTATTTATAGAAGACCAATATAACTAAATCATACATAATATGAAAACAGTTTGTTTATCATCATATTTAATTTTAATTGATTTGTAAAGGGTTTTTTTCCTACACTATGTTAATAGAAGAACAGACACATAAACTCGGGTATTTTTTTTTGTAAATCAATAAGGTATGACACACACTCTATTTAACGTGGGGAAACACAGCTGCCACGTGTAGTGCTCTCTGAGATTAAACTATTGAATGAGTATATAATAAATGTGAAGATTGCATGCTTGGTCCAAATTAGACCATTAATAATTCCAACAAAAAATGGTATGCCAAGAGACAATACAGCACCTACGTTGCCAGAATGATGTAAATAATTGATCCAGCTGCTATGAAAAAAGTGTGATTGCAAAACGAGTTATTTTCTTTTTCATCACGACAAAATCGAACATTGGTTTACTTCAATGTTCACTTTCTGTCTCTCTCTCTCTCTCTGTCTCTTTTTTTAATCTGTTATAAATAAATGTAATACTTTTGTGTGTTTTTTTTATATTTCAATAATGGAATATTCAATGTTTTTCTTGTATAATTGGTTTTCTTACCTTTGCCCATGAATAAACAGAGAAGGCGAGTGTAAGAAAAAACCTTGATAAAAAATGATATGAACTGTAGAAAAAGAAGTAGGTAGTCAATCCACATATAATGAACGACACTGATTTTAATATAGATACATTTTATATGAGATGGATGGCTTAATGATTAAATTGCAAATAACGGCTAATTAGTAAAATATGTTGGTTTTGTTGTTTTAAATACTCAAATACAAATGTAACATAAATATTTATGAATATTATACGAAGCCACTTTAAGAAATTAAAGTTTAGCACTCACGAAGATGTTTGTAAATACTGTCAAAAAAGCTCTAATGAAAAGTTCCTAATACGTTCGTCGAAAACTCCCTTCTAGTCTTTTAACTGCGCCCGCTTCTAGGTACATATAGATTTTAATTCCTCTTAATTGCGTGACAGTTTCCGTTGGCCGAGTGGATATGGCAACTGCTTGCAGAGTATAGTCTGGGTCTGAAATTGTTACTTTCCTGCATTGATGAGAGCTTGACACGCTAGTGTTTCTATGTATTACGATTTAATATTCATTTCAACATAGTATATATATTTAAGTTTGTAGTAAGAAACCCAGCATAGCTTTGAATTATTATAACTTGAAATTAAGATAAACACGTAATTTGTCTTCATGCATTTTATTTTAGAAATTCAGAACAACGTGGCACAGTAAGTTTCAAATAAACAATGCAATACACATGATCGCGTTTTGTTGACTATTTGTTGGTCGATGTTGTGAAGTGTGCTAGCAAAAGGGCGAATCACACGCTGCGGTTACTTATGCAAGATTTTATTTTTCCGCTTGCTTTTTTTCTTCTTTCTACGGGGCTGTCCGGCATATTTTCTGGAATGATGTAGAAGCCATGAGCCGACAAATATCTATTGTTGGTTAATAAATGTTTTAAGATAAGATATCGTTAACGAGTTTGCCCGGTGTCTACAACAAATAACAAACACCACACCGGTTTCGGCGACTATGAAAAATCTGACGATGAGTATATATAGGAATATATCAATTATAACATCAGTATTCTTTCTAATAATTAAAATCAATAAAACCAAATTGACAGTAGAGTAAGCTTATGACTAATATCGATAAAAACACTCCCGCCCTAGGAATGTTTTCACTTCAGACGTTTCAGGCTCCGTTCAAGTCCACACACGGTTTTATAGCTGTAACTCGTACGTTTGATGAAATTAGTATTTTATTAAATGTTTCATATTTGGATAATAAATGAAATAAAATAGAAATGTGTATGAATGAATTTAACTGAATTTAAATCAAATAAACTCAAACTATTTTCTTTAAATATTTTAATGTTGGCTGAAAGCAAGCGAAATAATTGATATATATAGTATAAATATATATATATATATATATATATATATATATATATATATATATATATATATATATATATAATAATGGTAATAATCCAGGTGAAAAATATCCAGAGGGTGGTAATCCAGAGAATTTTAATAGGGTTTATAAAAAGTGCTCAATATCAAAATAGAGCTTTATATGATAATTTTATTCACACAGACATGTACAAAATCTGCGACACTGGCATGTCGATGTTATCGATCAACAGTTACTATAAACTGAGATCTCATCAGGCAGAGTTAGAATCCGATCTTAACCTCAGATCATATTTGGAGAGAATGAAGTAGCGGGATAGAGAAAGAGAAGAAGAAGGAAAGAAATTTAACATTTCAAAAATAAAAGCCGTTAAAAAATTTAAATAAAAAATTAAAAAATCTAAGAAACAAAAAACAGCAAAACAAAAATCTAAAATCTAGAATCTGAAACAAACAGGGCAAATAAATAAATAAATAAATAAATAAATAAAAATATAAGGTGGAAAGAAGAACAAATAATGATGAGGGGAGAGGTGGTGGGAAGGTAGACACATAGAGGAAAAAGAAGGAGAGAGAGAGGGCGTATGTTGATTCAGATCGAGAGGGAAGGAGGGAGGGGGGTAGACATGCACGAATCAAGTGTCAAAAAACAGTCGAGTTTATAAATGTAGTTTTCCAAGTGAACTGTAATATTGTGTATATGTGTGTATGCGTGCGAGCAAACTGGTCTGATTGTTGTGGTGGTGGGGCGGTGATCAAATGTGTCGCGATTCTGGGTTTATATTGTCTTTATAATTTGTCTGGAGTTCATTTGCTTACTATGAATAAAAAAGTATATTCGTTAAATGTAACAGGAATAGTAGTAGTAATAATAATAATAATAATAATAATAATAATAATAATAATAATAATAATAATAATAATAATAATAATAATAATAATAATAATAATAATAATAATAGATACCCCTAATAATTGAGGTAAAGTAATTGAAATAATAAATGAATGTTAATAAAAAAATGATAATAAAAATACTAAAAAAATATAACTAAAGAATAACTAGAAAATGCCGGCGTAATTAATTATTATTAATAATAATAATAATAATAATAATAATAATAATAATAATAATAATAATAATAATAATAATAATAATAATAAAAATAGTAATAATAATAGTGGTCAATAATATTTAAGAATTTATAAAAATAATAGTTTTGGAAAGAAATAGAATAATTAAGAAATATTAGGAATCCTAGGAGGTAGTGATTATCATAATAATATTAAATAATGATAAGATAATGTTTGCCGATATTATGATATAGGTAAATGGTTGCAATAATGCTGATCATATAAAAATAGTGGTTTACTAGACAACAGTAATCAGAGTGGTAATCCCAGTAATCTTATCAATAGTAATGATGATAGTGAAAAATTATAGAAGTAGTCATAATGGTTGCAATAATAGTAGTAATAATAATAATAATAATAATAATAATAATAATAATAATAATAATAATAATAATAATAATAATAAAAATGGCAGTAGAAGCAAAAGTAAGGTAAAGGTAAAACATGGCAATATCAATATTATTAATAATAATAGTGATACTGTTAATTTCATTGCTGCAAATAACAATAACTATGATAGTAACGTCAGACATGATGTCACCACTGATAACAATAATTATCTTGATCAAAAGTACACAAATGAAAAAATGAAAAAAATAATTCAATGTCAAATAGTTAAGTTAAAGATATTAATAATAGTAGTAATAAATAATTGATAATGATACTCTAAAAATAATCTAAAAAATATAATCTAAAAAATAGAAAATATAGAAATATTAATCAATAAATGGATAAGCATAACAGGGGGGTATTTAAGAGTAAAGAACAATACAGAAGATGACAATTAGTGTTAATCGTTGTGGGTATGATAATAATAATAATAATAATAATAATAATAATAATAATAATAATAATAATAATAATAATAATAATAATAATAATCATTATTATAATAATAATAATAATAATAATAATAATAATAATAATAATAATAACAACAATAATAATACCAACCAATACTACCGCTTACAGTACTACTACAAATAATACTACAAACAAAAATGCTACTACTAATAAAAATAATAATAATTAATAAAAGGTATAAGATGATAGTTGTGTTGACAACATTTTCAGTTGATGGGGAGGTGTGTTTTTTTTTCTATATATAGTAACAGCTTAAGGGGTTATGAGTGGATTACTAAGAAGGTGAAATCTATTATGCCTACAGTTAATTGTTGTTTCTTGTTTTTTGTTTAGAAGTTTGCCCCTATCACTAAATGTAATTATTTCAAGTGTTTCTGTTAGGCAAAGCTAGCAAGGTGAGTTTAGAGAACCACAGGTGCTCAATAGGTGATCAATAACATCGACATGCCAGTGTCGCAGATTTTGTACATGTCTGTGTAAATAAAATTATCATATATAAAGCTCTATTTTGATATTGAGCACTTTTTATAAACCCGGTTAAAATTCTCTGGATTACCACCCTGTGGATATTTTTCACCTTGATTATTACCATTATTATCTTGGCTCCATTACTGTTGAGCACTTTCCAAACCGTGGATTATCAATTCGCATACATGGAAAAAACCAATTTTAATACCTCCTTAAAAAACCTTCCGACTACCAACAAACGGAACTATCTTCTTATACTTATTATGAAGATTGAAGAACTTTTGAGGAGGATGATGTGTAAAGCTAGCTTTTTCCTGGAGAGATCTACATGCAACGAATCGAGGGATTATTATGGATTTAAAAATCAAGGAACTGCACCCCACGTTGAACAGCTTGACGGGTTCGAAATGGATTTAGTGAATATTGTTAGGGACATCACATTTCACCACAAAAAAAAAACCATTTCAAAAGAAAATAGACAAAATAGTTAGGGAAATTAATAGGTAAAAATATATACTAACTAAAGCTGATAAAACTCCACACTTCTACAAATTAACCACACAAGAATACTACAAATTACTTGACAATAACATCACAAAAAACTACAAAAAATCTAATATTAATTTAGTCGACAACATGAATACTGATAGTAAAATTATCACAGATAAACTTAAGATCAGCGATAGAGTAAGTAAACTAAAAGTAAAAGAAGCATATATTCTTCTCAAAGATCACAAATCTGACTTCCAAACTAAACCAACCACTAGACTTATTAACCCCACAAGACAGGAAATAGAGAAAATTAGTAAAACAATTTTAGAAAGAATAAATAAGCAGATAAAAACATTTTATAAACTTAATCAATGGATAAACACTGCAGATACAATAAACTGGTTCCTTAAAATAGTAAATTAAACTGATTGCTCATTCATCCAGTTTGATATTATTAACTACTACCCATCTATATCTAAAGAACTTTTTGAAAACGTTATCGATTTTGCCACACTTCTATCTGATATTTCTGTAGATGAAATCAATATAATTAGAAAATGCAGAAATACAGTACTAATCTGTAAACGTAAACAATGGACTAAAAGTAATCAATTTGGATCTTTTGATGTTTCTATGGGTTCCCTGGACTCATCAGAAGTCACTGATCTAGTTGGTCTTAACATACTATATAATCTCACAAAAAACATTAGCATTGAAGATATAAGCCTATATAGGGATGACGAATTACTAATAGTAAAGCACTCAAATGGACAAAAATGTGAAAGAGTAAAAAAATTATCCTTAGAGAAATGAAAAGATTAGATCTCAAAGTAGAAATAATATCTAACATTAAAATAGTAAATTTTCTAGACGTAACATCCAACTTAGATAAAGAAACTTATGAACCGTATACTAAAGACAATGCCAACCCGATCTATGTCCACCCACTCTCTAACCACCCAAAAACCATTATTCAACACATCCCCAGATCAATCGAAAAAAGAATTAGTGATAACTCCTCTAATGAAGACATTTTTAACAAACATAAGGACTTTTACAATAAAGCGTTAAAGCAAAGTGGATACAAAAACACCCAAATTAAATTCACTAAACCTACAACTCCCAACAACAGACGCAAAAATAGGGGTAGAAAAATTATCTGGTTCACACCCCCATATAACAACATGGTTAAAACCAAACTCGGTAAAAGATTCTTAGACTTAATTAATCTACACCTCCCTCCCAACAATATACTGCATAAAATATTTAATAAAAACACAATCAAATTAAGCTATAGCTGTGGTGAAAATTAAGAAAAAATAATAAAAAAACATAACAACAAAATTCTAAATGAAAAAACTACCGCAACGAAAACAGCAAATACCAAGGCCTGTAACTGCACAAACAAAAAAGAATGCCCATTACAACATAATTGCTAAATAACCCAATCAGTATAGCAAGCAACCATCTCTACTAAAGAAAACCCAACCCTGAAAAAATTCTACATAGGTATGACTGATAATACCTTCAAAGAAAGATATACTGGACATAAGTGTTTTTTAATAACCCTACAAATCAAAAAAATACCTCACTTTCTATATATTACTAGGAACTATACAACAATAACCTATCACCAACAGTAACCTGGAACACAATTAGAAGAACTAGCACCTGTGGTTCCCTAAACTAACCTTGCTAGCTTTGCCTAACAGAAACACTTGAAATAATTAAATTTAGTGATAGGGGCACACTTCTAAACAAAAAACAAAAAACAACAATTAACTGTAGGCATAATAGATTTCACCTTCTTAGTAATCCACTCATAACCCCTTAAGCTGTTACTATATATAGAAAAAAAAACACACCTCCCCATCAACTGAAAATGTTGTCAACACAACTATCATCTTATACTTTTTATTAATTATTATTATGTTTATTAGTAGTAGCATTTTTGTTTGTAGTATTATTTGTAGTAGTACTGTAAGCGGTAGTATTG
>OY744535.1:82967140-82994640 GCA_963556195.1 Sepiola atlantica
ACCCTATTCACGTAACCGCGTGTTACACATACCGGCATATCAACATTAATCGTCGATAACATCAAGACGAATTTCAACTTGACTGCGATCAATATGCCTCAACTAAGTAGAATCAAACGAAAAAAGAAGAGGAAAAAAATGATATGCTTTTACTTTTGACAAAAGTGTATTTCACCGAAAGTGCTCAAGTGTTTAAGATAAATAAATAATTTAGTTAAACAAAACATTTTTGTTCACTATATTCGCATTATAATTTCGATTTCATCAACGCTTCCAACTGTGACTTTTCATTATCTTTTCTATATCTCTCCCCCCCCCCTCTCTCTCTCTCTATATATATATATATATATATATATATACATATATATATATATACAGACAAATATATAAATATTCAAAGGTAAGTGTAGTTAAAGAATTGGAATTATCTGGTTCAACCTAATGAAATAATTTCATTACAATTATTATAGTTTTAAACCAATGCAGATACATTAAACTAGGACTTTCAGTATGATAATATTAAAAAATATAAAAGTAGTTAAAAAAAGGGTAGCTAAGTAAACTAAAGTGCTACCATTTATTCAATTTATTAAAACGTAAACTCTAGTATATACTAATGAATTATCTCCCTTATAACAATGTGCACCTACAGATTCACACAAACATGTACACACACACGCTATATAATATGTATACATATATATATATACATATAAATATATATACGAAAATACACACACATACAAATATAACCCTTAATTTTAAATCGTCAATATATAGTTTATTTTGCAATATGTTACACACTAATTTAAAACTTTAAAATCTTTTACCTTACTTTTGGATATATCTCATTTAATTGTTGAAGTGTAAAAGTGAATATATATAATACATTTGTGATTCTATTTAATTTGTCTATTATTACATTTTTTATGACTTATATATGTATTAATATATTTGTTTCGTCATTTATTTTATTATTATTTTTTTTAAATAAAAAGTATAACTTTATTAAAAATAAATCATTTTTTTTTTAAGTTATATTTTTTTCTTCCCCCTTTTTTCTTCTTTTTAACATAATTGTTTTCTCTTTGTTTATTCATAGAGTTTTTTGGAGGAGTATTTTAAATATTTTGTAGAGGAAGAAGATGAAATCTGTATCTACACACAAGTCGTGTTATTCTATTTATATAAGAATAATATTTTGTATTTATGTTATTGTATTCATATACTCATTACATAATTAATCTTTTTTAACAACAATTTTGCATATAACAGTGAATGTGAATGTAGAATGCAGTATAAATACATCACACTTCATGAGTGGAATCAAATATAAAGGTAGTAATTGTAAATCCGTATACCAAGTGGGGTTTTACTGATGATTGATTAATCTATATATTTTAAACTGATTCAAGTTTACTTAGCAGTAGGTTAATATGATGTGTGTGGGCTGAGGTTAAATACGATATAAACTATACTATATATTATATTATAAATGAGGAATTCAGTTCAAACCAACTATTAAGTACAGATCGTAACCAAGAGATGAACACATCTTCTTTAATTTGAAGATTTTTAATGTCCCTCTCGATGGCCACGATGTTAACTTTGGTAAGTCTGTTCGTGTGTTTGCATGTGTTAAGGTCTTTTAAGAATGATGATGATTGTTTCCGTGTATGTTTCTCTGATCCTGATATGGAGGGGTATCATGGCACTACCTATGTTAAATTTGTTGCAGATAGTGCATTCTAATCTGTACACCGTACATATGCGGTGACAAATGCCCGCGGTATTCATTGGCCAGTTAGCTAGGGGGCACTGTGTTGTGTTATATTGGTGTTTGCGTGTAGCTAGCAGCTTCCTTTCTAATCAACCCGAATGGGCAAGCTGTCTGTTCAACCCCATCTCTTCTAATAACCTTGCGGATAGCAGTTGTGATTTTGTCACTGAGATAAGGCAGTTTAAAGAAGCAGGTCTTAGCTGTAAATCGTCTCATGCGTTTTTAGGGTTATCCAGGTGGCTGATGGTCGTGTTGGGGTATCTATTCAAGTATCTAGTCAAGCGCCTGATGGAATTGCCTTGTGCATGCGGTTTTGTCTGCTAAAATACTACACTTGTCCCGGGTGCGTGTTATTTCATTCATCGCATATCCTATTTTGGCTCTTAGAGGGGGGTGTCTTGTAATGCACAAAGATGTTTCTGTTAGCTTCCTTCCTGTAGAATTTTGCTATAAGAGCTCGCTCATCAGGAACTTTAAGGTTAAAATCTAGATGTGATAGTGATCAAACAGCATCAGGGTGCTCAACAGTGAACCGTATATATTACGTACTGGGGGGTAAATAGTATCAGCTGTATAGTATCCCGTGACGATGTAAGGTTCAGAACGTCGTCGACGTATCTCAAAAGAAATATAGCTAAGTAGCAGGTGTTAAGGGCTTGACGCTCTAAGCTATCTATGGACCAGATAGCATGTAATCCTGAGAAACTGGATTCCATTGAAAGTCCTGTTATTTGTCTATATGTAAGTTGTCCGAATGTGAAATATGTATTGTCAACTATTATTAGTAATAGTTCGTGAATATCAGTATTCGTGAGTCCAAAGCAGTTAAGGTCGTTGGAGGAAATGCGGTCAGTATTAAAATCGACGGCTGGGTGTGCAGGTACTAAGGTGTAAATGGCGACGGAATCTAGGCTGAAGGCGTATTGGTGTTGTCTTAACTGCTGTGGTTGAAATGTGTGTAGACGGCGGATGACTTCATCAGCACTATTGACGTGCCCAAAAAAAGTAGAGAGAAGGGTTTAAGTAGTTGAGAGAGAGACCATGAGATTTTGTATAGAGGTCCGTCAACACTTTATACTATAGGCCTAATCTGTGTAGTTGTGTTTGTTTTGCGTGTCTTGATAAGGTGATAGAAAGTAGGAAGGCTAATGTTTCTAGTAACTAAATTATATTGTATTTATTCGAGAGGTGTGTCCATCTACATATAGCAGTCCAGGCAGAGTTAATGTGGTCCTAGATTTGCATAGGAGAACTATTACTGACAGGTAAGTAGAGAGTATCATTACTTAAATGTGTGTGCGCAAAATCGTCGTAAGTATCATGTTGTATGACACCTAATTATTTTCCTTTGTCAGACGGTAGCAAGATAAAGTCGTTGTTTTTATAGTATTTCAAGTGTGAGACGTTGTGAACTCGTGATGTTTGGAAAAATGCGTGCGTGTTCACGTTTAATTATTGAGAAAATGCTGCGTTTTAGTCTTGAGAGCTTAATGTCTAATTAATGGGTGTAAGGTGGTTGGTGTAATGGGTGGTCCAGTTGAAATACGAGGAAACTATCAGTCGTCTTGTTGAGTGCAGTAGTGTAGATTATATATAGCCATTTCAGGTTGTAAACTGCTTTACAGAAATGTGGTTCAATGTTAAACATAGTGTTGTCGTTGGTTTCTGGAAGGGTGATGAATTTAGGGCCGACGCTAAAGTGTTCTTTTTCGTCATGTGTGTGGGAATCTGTGAGGTCTGTGGCAAGGGTGTGCGTGGCTGGGGTGCGTTAGTTGTGACCGCTAGGTTGTCATCTCCAGGTGTATGTGTGAGGTTGTTGCTGCGTAGCAGCAACGTGAACTGAGCTTACGTCTATTCCTTTTCATTAAGAGAGAGGGGGAAGAATTGATCTATACCTTCTGTTGCTTTGTTGAGTTTAGGTACTTTTTTATATAAATATGTGGCACTTCGTCGGTGGGTTCAAATATAAAATATTTGAAAATAAATAAAAATAAGATAAATAAGTAATTACAATAAAAACAAAACAAAAAACAATCAATTATGGTTTTTGTTCTATTAGATTTTCTGCTGATATTAATATTTACTCCGTTATAAGCATAATTACCATATGCATGTTTTTTTTAATTTAAAACACCTACTATTTGACAAAGAGATCTTCCTCGAAATATATTATGGAACACGGTCACACACATTATATCACAGTGTTGAAGTCTTATATAATCAAGTAAGACTTGCTATATAGGAAAAAATATTAAAAAACGTTTTTTGAAAAAAATATATAAAGTAACAGCACTTGTTTTTGTTTTACTTCTCAACGCCGTCACATTTGCATTTCTAGCATTCTGATAGCCTTCTAATACTTATCTATATACATATTACACACCATGCTTCAACCCAACTACCTCTTCAAATTTACATATATATATATATATATATATATATATATATATATATATATATATATATTATAATATAAAATAAAATAATAAAATAAGGTGCCAATCAAATTTTATTAGAATTAAAAGTTCAAGCAAAGTATCTTAACGTCCTTATCTGATTTCTAATCTGATAACATTAAATCCTAAATAACACTATAAAATTATTAGATTATAATTACTTTAATAACTTCGTAATTTTTAATTTCATAAATTTTCTATATCATTTGATAGGGCGAGATTTGTGAAATCTTTTGTTATTGTAAGTAGCTATTTGGGCATGTATACGTGATTGGACGATCTGACCGAAATATTCCTACCCCTTTCCTTTGACCTAGACTTATTCTTTGACCTAGACAAGTAACATCCGGTTTGAGTTGGGTTGATTTGACAAGCTTGCCGAAACAGGATGTTGCCTCTTTTTTATTATAAATGACATGCAACTTCCGCTCTGATAACGTCGTTCGGATAAGTATACATTTAGCGCTTTTAGTATCGCCTTCCATTCGTCGAAAAAGGGTCCTGTTTATTTGGCTCGCGGGAGAACGAATACTTTCAAAATTTAATTATTTTATCTGCTCCGGAGGAAGAAATGACTGTGTTTGTTGACTCAGTTTAATTTTAATTTTGCTCAATTCAGATTTAAAGGATTCTCCATTTGACCAGCGAACTTAGATTTGATGTGTACTGCTCAGATAAAGTTTTTGGAATTTTGAGTGAGTTTATTGAACTTTTTATATTATTTGATTTGATTTATTTATCGTAGTAATAATTTACATACACATTGGATACTTTTCACTTCATCGATTGCTGACGCATCTCACGACTGGACAACTTTTTCAATTCATTCAATTTCTCGTATTTGGACTGCCACTCATTACCTGGATTACTCTTCTATCAACCTTCTGGATATCTTTCCTGATTATGTTTTTTTAAATTGTATGACTTGGATGGATGTTATAGATTTAACAAAAAGTATGTTTTGGGGTTGATATATTTGATGTTATATATTTTTATGTATTTTTGTATATATTTTTATATATTTTCAAAGTGTAATTTTATTACCTGTAGTAATATCACTGCGGTAATGGTCCTCTGAGGAGATGAATTATCTTTGAAAACTCATGAGCTGAGGACGTTAAGATTCTTTGCTTGAACTTTGAATTCTAATAAAATTTGTTTGGCACCTTATTTTATCATATCATAATATTAATGCTCTATCCAGTGTATTGAGTTTCAGTTTTTATCCGGATGTTTCACTAATTATACGATATTAGTTGACGCTTCTATCTTTTGTTAGATGACTTTATATATATATATATATATATATATATATATATATATATATATATATATATATATATATATATATATATTTGCGTGTGTGTATATTGAGACAGAATTCGATTTGTAGACAGACATTTTTTTACAATTAACTATTTTTTTTCTTTTTAATTATCCTATTTTTAAACCTTGTAACTTTTCTGACAATTATTTTAATTTAATAGTTCTAAAATAAAACATTTTTCAAACTATTTCGAGTTCTTTTTGATTCGTTGAGAATTCAGCTTCACTGTATCAATTAATTTTAATGAAATTTTCTTTTATTACAACGCAATAAAAAGGAACGCTTGATATTTTATAAATACGGAATCAATTAACGTTTGTAATAATTCGCAGTTTCGTTTTACAGACATATATCGAAAAGGATTATGTATTATAAGAAACGTTCTGTTTATTTCTGATTTTTATTTTAAAGGTTATCATATTTTGATGCACAAGTAATATCAACTTAATTGTTGAGACGGTTATTTAGCAAAGGTGTACCAATGGCAATGCTGTAAACTATATGTTATTATCAACGCAGATACGATCTATACATCCTATTTGTACGACTTGTGTTGAAGCAAAAAAGAACTTTCAATATAACATTAATTTTGTTAAGAAGTCTTTTAAATGTTAAGCAGCTTAAAAGCGTGGCCCTGGCTTAAGAATGTAATTAGTATCAAGTGCTGATAGCAGGACTAAACCTCTAACCGATATTCAAAAAGGAGTCAAAGTTTGCTTTTAATGTATTAGATGGATGATTATTTTTCAGGTTTCCTTGAAAGGATATTCAGTTTTAGATTATAGAGTTGCAGCTCATTATATAAGGTAACAAACAACGGCTTTAAATAGACGTTGCCAATTAATCTCTTATATAAAGTCAAACAGGGACCGATCCATGATAAATTTTAATGAAAAATGTTCTTTTTTCATTTTCTATTACGACTGCCACTACTAAATTTGTACTACTACTACTACTACTACTACTACTACTACTACTACTACTACTACTACTACTACTACTACTAGAACTACTAATACTACTACTAATAATAATAATGACAATAATAATATCAATAATAATAATAATTTATTAATAATAGATGTTTGAATATGTGTCTCTGAAGCCGAAATATCCTATTATTTCTATTAATTGTACAATTATACTCTCTCCTCATTTTCAATATAGTTTAGCAGAAATATGCGAAGGGATGAGCATATATTTGCTGCTTCTGCTGCTGCTGCTGATCTGCTGCTGCTGCTGCTGATGATGATGATGATGATTCTGACGATGATTATGACGATGACGATGACGGTTATGATGATGATCATCATGATGATGATGATGATCATCATGATGATCATCATCATGATGATGATCATCATCAGCATTATCATGATGATGATCATCATCATGAGCATCATAATCATGATCATGATGATGCATGGAACTTGACAGAGAAACAAAAAAACTATAATACAAACAGATGTATGCGTACTAGAAAGACTACGGAAAACGTTGAAATGTTACCAGATTAAATAGGAATCAAATAGAAGATCAACAAACAACAATAAAAAAAAGAAGAAACCATGAGGTGATTCTTGTTCTGGATAGTAAGGCTCATACAACAAATGCAGACCAGCAGCAGATGAACGGAAAGGAAAATAAACACACAGTTACACATATGCGGTGTTGTGGAAGGTCAAGCACGACGACACGACAGAGGAGGGAGAGAACGAACCAGACCGTCACTGGAAGGGTGCGTTCGTACAAGATCCGTGTGTTAGCTTATTTTCACATGAATTCAAGAGAGGACCAACAGCCCTTTGTTATCAATCACCTGATAGTAAATGGCTGTTTTGATCACGCAAAATGATTTGCAATCGCAATCGAACGACGCGAAGAGTGCTGAAACTCTTAGACATTTGTCACTCGGACTCCGGGGAAACACCTAGTTAATAACTACTACTACAACTACCACTGATTCTACAAACTAATAATAATACCACGTCTACTAGTACTACTACTACTATTACTACTACTACTACTAATAATACTAATAATAATGAATATTATTATTTTTATTATACTTTAATGAAAATTATACGAACAGTTTTGGAAAAGACATTGGGATAATATTACAGAATGGCACAATACAGAACACTGTACTGATAAAATTAATAGACATTTTGAGAGAAATCCGATTAAATGAGTTTGAGGTATACTAGAATGAGTTACAATCAAACAGAACATATTATGTCAGTACATCGATTTTTGTTTACTTCTAACTTTCGATTTCATCGCAGATGATAAATGAAACATTCTTATAAGCAATCCAATATTTTGTAAATACATTTTTACATTTCTGTGAAAATACTTTTTGTTTGCTTTTTTTTATATTTGCTTGGTTTAAAAACCAGTTTACTTCGCTTTTCCAGTTATGCTTATGATGAATTGACGAGTTTTGTTTCAACAACATTCGATATTTAAAAAAAATAGTTTTAATAAATATTTTTAAATATATGTTCTAGTTTTTGTTACATCATCTTTGCATTGAATTATTTTATATGTTTATGTCTTAACACCACTTTATGTATTTTACTCCTGACTTTAATGTTAATTATAGATGAAGGATTTTTAAGCGACATTAAACTAATATGTTGAATAAATATACAATTAAATATTGTTTAATAATTTTATTTTCAATTCGTGTTATACTATCTTAAAAAGAATACTAGTATATATTTCTATGTTTTTGTCTATACAATGACTTTCTACTTTTAACTTCGGGTGTTATCGCTTATTATGAAATCACCATTTTTCTAGATCAAAAATCACATATTAAATACTATTGTTTAAATACAATCACATATTTTAGATAGATTTGTTCAAATGCTCTGACAGAAGGTCCCACATCATTTTTGATTTATTTTTCATATGTTATACGTGTGTTTGTTTTTGAATTTTACTTACATTACACTTTCTGTAAATGCATCCATGGATTTTAAAATTAATTATGAAACTCAACACTTTAGTAAACAAAATATTGCAAATAATTGAAGTGAAAAATGTCCATAAAAGAAAACTTACTTGTAAATAAAATTATGTATATTTTAACTATTAGTAAATCTGCTTTTTTAACTTAAATATTATTAGGTATTGTAAGGTTTATAATTAATCCTATAAAAATAGATGCTCTTTTTGGGATGCCTGAAATCGATTTAATGTAAATAATCGTAGTGACAGACCTACTAAAGAAATACACTTTTACAACCACATGTAAGCTAGAATAAACTAATATTTTTTATCAGCTTAAACTCATTAGTAAAGAATGGAGCAAGATAACACAGTGTATTTTGGAGACGACTGTAAATTCGATGACACTTTTTGACATTCAGACTTATAATGACAAACGAGAACAGACATAAGTTGGTAAAGCTTTATTTGATATACAATGTCGGTACACTATTAGTGGTGCTATTTATATTGTTTAGTGAAACCAGGAGAGTTATCCAAATGACAGATAATTCAAAATAGGGAAAGTTATTCGTAATAATTCATAGCATTCACCCCCATTCTATTTCAATCCTAAGGGGACAAAGTCGTTCCAACGACCTGGCTTTTTGCTGGTTCTGTCGGAACGCACCAGTGGTCTGGCACCGGTAGTAGAATACGAACTCTGGGTTTCTGAGTCTGACAATACGCTGTCCGGCGTGTGGCTACTCCTCGTTCATGAAGAAACTGTTTCAGCTGCGCAGACATACAAGAGACTCCACAATCTGAATGGGTGTAGACTGGTACACCAAATATGGCTAGTAAAGAGAACAAACACCGTACCACCATTTTAGCTGATATATCCAGACATGGAAATACGACTGAGAATCGTGAATATTCGTCGATTACTGTTAGAATGTAACAATTCCTATTATAAGATCATAGTTGACCCTTAAAATCAATGTTTATTTTCTCAAATGGTTGAGTCGCTTTTAAAAGTGCCTCGTTTTGTGACCTGAAGAAGTGTGGTTCATGTTCTGCACATAGTGTACAGGATTTTATATTCTTTTTACGTCATCCGATGAATATGGTAGATTTCTGGTTCGTACCACGTCTGTTAATCTTGTTATTCGTGGGTGGCACAGTTATTTATGTAAAGTACGAAGCTCATCCGTGTTAGGTTTTACGCTACATACACTTGATAATGCGTCAACTGCATCGATCTTTTTACCAGGTCAAAGGATTACATAAACATTTTCCACCTAGGTATTGTATACTTTTTTAGTTTTGCATTTGGTTCTTATGCTGAACATTAATGCCACCAATTTTTGATCAGTAATTAGTCTGCAATGTCATCTTATCAAATAGTATCTCCATTTTCTGAGTTACTTCAATATTACATAAGTTTTTTTCAATTGCTTAGTGTCGCTGTACTGAACAGGACAAGATCATCGAACAAAAGCAACAGGGCGTCCGAATTGCCTTTAAGAGGGAGCAATAGCCTACTCAAATGCATCTGACTCCACCACCTGAGGAATAGCGGGGTATATAGTCGTAATTGCTGCGTGGGCTATATCCTTTATAATATTTTAAAAGCCTCCATCGATAGGTGTGGGAGAGATAAACTGCCCGTTTGCACCAATGGGTAAATTTTGCTTGAAAAAGAAGCAATCTGCGGTGAGTAATGTGCAAAAATACAAATGGTTCGTTGAAAGGCACATCTACTATTAGAGAATGGTAATTTTAGCAGCGGATTCAATCGTTCTGAGTCTGGTGACATAGCCTCGTGGCTCAAGGTGTACCCTAGTAAATTTATAGTGTGTACGTTAAAAACGCATTTATCGTTATTTACTGTGAGGTTGTATTTATTCAATCGTCGCCATGAATCGTTTCCAATTACGATTACGGTCTGCATAGATGTGTCCACATATTGTAACATTATCAATGTAGGCAAAGGTGCCCTCCAATTTTTCATCGCGAATAAGGTTATCCATAAGTCGCTTCTAACTGGCAACACTATTCGTTACTCCGAATTTAATCTATTGTAGAGGCGACTATTTGTCTCAAAAGTTGTATAGGGTCAATCGACTGGTTTCATAGGCAATTGGTGATAGCCGCTTCTGAGTTCTACTGTGCTATATTTTTTATATGTAGCTATTCACTTATCATTTCATCTATCGGTGTTAGTGGGGTATCATTCAGTAGGGTAAACCTATTTATGGTTTGAGAGTAATCAATTACAAGTCTATTCGTTTTGGTTTCGGAAGATGTTATTACAACTTGGGCCATCTACGGAGACTCACTCATTTTAATAATTCCTTCGCCAAACATTCTCGTAATCTTGTTTTTTATGAACTGTTTATCCTCAGGTTAGTAGCGTCTTGATTTAATCGTAATAGGTTAGCAGTATTTAGATAAATTATTATAGAGTGATAGGTACTGCACATTGACGACTGTTGAACCAGAAATGCTAATGGGTGGTTTGGGTCCTCCAAAAAAGAATCTCAATACGATAATGATGCTGCTGAAAATAGTGCCCCAGTATCACGTCACTGCAAAGGTGTGTCATTATTAAAAGTTTGATGTTTTTGTATGAAATATTCTTAAAAGGTAAATAGACCAGACAATATCCAATTACTTGTGATGATAAATAATCATTAGCCATAGACACACGAGTAGAACAAGAACATATTTTCCAGTTATTAGCTGTTACAATATTAACATTTATGTAATTACTAGAGCAGTCGATGGCAATGAATGCATCATTAATTTTAATCCGCATTACACATTTCGAGAGGGGGTCGCAGCTGGTATAGTAGCTACCATTTAGAAACATTATCTTTAGTAGACCTACACACCTTAGAAAAATGTCCCACCTTCCTACATTTGTAACACCTAGCATCTCTGGTCGGACAAGACAGACGAGGGTGTGCCATTTACGACCTGTGAAATCAGCGGTGATAAGCAACTCTGAACAGGTTGCAGTGCACGGAATTCCCTATTAAGAAAAATAAATTACAGAGGAAGGGGGCCGGAGCAGAAGGCACAGAAGAGGGTGCAAACAACTAGAGTGTGTGTTTTTGAAAGCAGCATCGACCGTATCCGGCTGTTTTGGGGCAATTTCGAACCTATAAGCCTGTTCGTAGGCTGTTCTGAGGTTCAGCAATTTTTTTTTCAAATAGTCTTTGTCTTACCTGCACATGTTGGAGTCTGTTAGTAAAAGACTATAATGTGCTTGTCTCGAATTTTTCGGCAGACATTGACCGGAAATTACAATCCTTGCTCGGAGTTCGTAATTTAAAAACTGCTACAAAGATTCGTCATTCTTCTGTCGCCGTGTAGCAAGTAAATATCGCGAAAATATTTTATTTTGGGGCTTTCGCTAAGTGGTTAGTAATGTTTCAATAGCCTCGGCATAAGTTCTGCAGTCCATAATAGTTTCGTGTATCGTGTGAGATAGATAGTTGGTTAGTAGTCTGAGTTTGTTTATGTGTCGTAGTGGATTGTCTACATGTAATGTTTGCAAACAGTGTTTACACGTCACTCGACAATGTGTCCAGCATTTTTCAGAACTAGAAGAAACAGATCGTACGTCAATCCGTTGTGGACGCATTAATGGTTCCATGTTAATTGTATGCAAAATAAAGTGTAAATACAAACGAGAACAGGCGTTACTTGTGAAATATTAATTTGGCATACGATGTCGGTACACTATTAGTTCTGCTGTTATATAGTAACTACAGGAGAGTTCTCGAAAGGAGAGATAATTAAAAATAAGGGAAGTTATTCGCAATTGTCTATTACACGACACTTAGCCAACAACAAAAACATAACAACAGCAACAATAATAATAAAAATAATAATAATAATAATGATGATGATGATGATGATGATGATGATGATGATGATGATGATGATGATGAGGATGAACAAGATAATTCCGTTATTGAAATGATTGTAGTAGAATTATGACCTGTTCAACACGTCCCTAGGCACATCGATTATAAACGAAAGTACAAACATGTACAACTCTCAGTGAAATTATATAATAAGGCAGTAAGTTTGCAGTCGTAGGTATGTCATTTTTTTTTCTTTCTCTTTGTGGCTTAAATAATAGAAGAAAATAAAATACCAACAATTAACTCTATCAGTTACTGAAGAATCTGGTTTAATTACAGCAATTTGCAGCTAGTGTATAAGGATAAAGATCGCTCATATGCATTTTTATTTAAGTTTAAAGTGCCATGTTAAAAGCGTGTTTTTTTTTTATTTTAGCTAATACGTCTAATATAAGGCCTACTGTTTTAATTTCCATAGCGTGTTCGTACGTTGCCCACGCAAACTTAATGGAAATCGGGTTAGGATCGGTAGAAGAACCGTATGTTGTATGATGCCTAGCGCCCATATCGTCTGCCCAATCGCTATCAAACTGAATCAAAATACTGGCAATAAACTATCACAAACGTAACGTCTCGTTATCGACGCCAAAGTCAATATCATGGTAAAGGTGAACATCACAATTTTCGGAGATACTTTATGTTCTGTTCATAGTAGTCTCATCATTTCTCCCATATTGTGGCCAATAAAGTATCGTATTTTATATTATCTATCTTGCAGCTTGATATTCATATTTACCTTGAAAGGTTTGTCATATTTGACCCTTTTTTAAACTTAATGTATGGATATGATTCTCATTAACACAACTAACCACCACACTAATTCCAGACTTATCAGGTGTATTATTTTTGAGTTAACAACCTTTCCATGACAACAATGCAGAAGTACTTCGCATAATATGGAGAGGTACCGCCCAGATAAGAAGTATGCAGTCTCACGCCTGACTTATGTGTTGTCAATTAAATAGATTGTTTATAAATCATGAGATAAAATCGCTAGTCATTTCTAATAGCTGCTCCGATCCGGTGCTGCCCGTGTCTCTTTAAGTGTTATTATTTGTTCACACTTCCCGTATAAAATGAGTACAATAACATATACAAATACACGTCATAGTATGCAGTAAGAAGAGGGTACATATTTACCAGTTAAACAAAATTAATACTAAAATTGTACAATTATGAATCCCGGATAACGCCGGGAAACACAAATGGTCACGGTTAATTCTTAATTCATTGTCTTGCCTCCATTTCAACTAATAAAGTATATTCATTTATGTATCGGGTTTGTTATATAAATATCTCATATTAATGTGCATTTGTCCTATCAAAAACACCATATGGTTCATTTGTGCCTTTGATAAAAAAAAAATGTTTGTCGCGGTCGGTACCGCTATGTTTGTTTACTTTTGGATCAGATGCCATCTTAAAAAAAATGACAGCATCAGCAGCAGCTTTTTAATCCCTTTCATGCTACCTAAGACGGAAAACTACTAGTTGCTGCCTGTATTTTGCCGTCGCTGATGCGTTTTACTCTTCGCTAGAAAAATGTAAAACAACTAGGCTTAACCGAACAGAAAGTAATATCACAACAAACAGAGTTTCACCCGTATATTCTCTCTTTTTGAATGGGAGGAATAATGATATAGTTTGTTGAGATAGCAGACTATATTTCTTATACAGTCCAACAACTTCTTGACTGGATTGGGCAACGTCATGCCACAGTATCTCCATGTATTCGCCACCTTTTCACTAAAAAAACGCGTCAGCCGGGCGGTGGGGGGTAGGATACCCCCTACATCCAACTGGTGAACCAGTCGTCGAGCTGGGAGCAGATAGCCAGAGCAACAAATATCAAACATCCATTTTCAGGACTAAACACAAACTACTTATGCGATTTAACAATGTCCTTCCTGCTCCATCCCCTGAACTCACACCTGCCTCTACAGTCTCCTGTTACTGTTTTGACCCCAGCACCTGCACCAGCGGCACCTGCACCATCTCACTCGGCTCATGCTGCACAAGCAAGCCTGTGCAGATGAATCAACTCAAGCTTTTTGCAACAATCTCCAGCAGTTTCTGAGCAGACTCTATCTATCCCCGGCAAGCTCCAACAGCTACCCCGTCACTCTGGAACACGACACACCACTTTCCAGCTACCACAGCACTCTGCAACACCACACTGCAACGGCTACCCCGGCTGGCACAGCACTCTCCAGCTGCCCCAGAACTCTGCAGCACACTCCGTCGTCCTTTCTGCTCATCATGCCAGCATCTCCTTTTCCAGTGACGTCATTCCAGCCTTTTCCTGCTTCCAGTGACGTCATCTCTGTTATTCTAACTTTTCTTTCTCAACCAGTTGTTACCTCTTATGGTAAATAAATGCCTCTTTTTTTAAATGGTAATATGCGTTTGTCCTCCCTTCTTTGCCATTTGTCGTAATTTACCTGTGTCCACTTTCTTAGTTGCACCCCCCCCTAAACCCATATACTGCAACAAGTGGTGACTTACCGACGTGATTATCGGTGATAGGAAACAGCCGGTAAAGAAGATGACATATCGTCCAGACCTCATCAAGTTTTAAGAAGCAGATTTTAAGAAACATGCTTCGTAAAACTCCCTTTCTTCAGCAATAAGATTACCACCTCGATCCGCAAGGCAATACATAAGGAAAACCTTAACATACAACTAACACATACTGGAACCTCCTTACGCCAACATCTTTCTAATAAACGTAGTAACCACACACCCGAACCTTGCTCCCTGGCCAATTGCCCTATCCCCAACACAGGTCTGTGCCATCGCACTGTGTTTTAAACTACAGTGCAATAAATGCAACAAATTTTACATCGGCACCACTACAAGACCGCTACACTTGCGCATAAAGGAGCACTTGAATACCCGTATATCCTCTTTCCACAAACACACAGAGATTTGCTCAAACACTCAGCGTGATATTCATGTCTCCATCTTAGCGTCTGTCAGAAACATTAGTGACCTTAGAATCACAAAATCAATCCTCATCTCCAGATTAAACCCCTCACTCAATCAGCGTCACGAGCTCCACTCACAGTTCATTCTATAATATCTACCCCTCATCCACCGACCAACACTCATATCTAACACTCAACATACTCCGTTTCCACCACTTCACTCATTACTTACCTCCTATAATAAATCATCACACACCCAAACAATCAAATAGACCCCTCCCCAATAAACTTCCATCCTAACACACATTCAACGACAAACCAAAACCCATAGTCAACATACTATTCTAACCCACCAAAATAATTTACCCATAACTTAGCATTATTAATTAATTAATCCAAACACATATAAAATATATACAAATAACATGCAAATATTAAATAAATAAATAATAAAATAAAAAAAAAATAATAATAATAAAAAATATGTAAACAAGATGAAAATGAAGAATATATAAATTAACAATTAAACAAACAATAACACATAAATATGTATATAAATATATGTATGTATGCATGTATGTGTATAAATGTTTTATATATATATATGTATACTAATATTGTTATACAGATTTCCACCTAAAAATCCATAAAATAAATAAATTCGCATAACAGAGTTATTCCCCTTTATCTTATAGTAAATATATCAAGTTAATTCGATAAACACATTTTACGAAACTCACAATTAGTAACACTTCTAAAATAAATAATATTCAATAAATTTAATAAATCTAGAATATTTAAAATGAGAGATTAATCCCTTAAATTCATATTAAAATTCTTAAAATACGAAAGAAAGATAAAAATAAAAAAAATATTAAGAAAACACACACTGAAATAAAAGAAAATAATCAAATATACACTTAATAAAAAAAATTATATAAAAATATATATATATATATATATATGTATATGTATATATATATATATTAAAACTAACAGTTTATCGAGCCCCATACACTTAACCAACATTACACAAATATTTTTGAACACCAAATAATATATGTAACATAACCTTAAAATAAAATTGAATTTACATTCCCTGCGAGACTGTTTTCGCTTTCGCTGCGGTCTACATCTGGCAGCCATTTTGTTTTGTAGGATTCTCTGCACAGTCGGAGAAATCTTACTTATGGTTTAATTATTTTTGACAAAGGGAAGTCTCTTTTCCCGAAATATTAAATAGTGATGGTTAATCACCCGGACATCACACGAACAGCTAAACAAACTCTTGTTGTTATGTAAGATTTTAGGAAAACAGGAAAAATAAATAGTAAGTCATATTTCGTATTCGAATTATTGTTATTGTTTCTGTTCCTTACAACTTGCATCTTACCCGGACTTTGCATTGCCCACAGCCTTTCAAAAACGTACTACTATATATATATATATATATATATATATATATATATAAATATATATATATATATTCAAATATATGTACCTATATATATATACATATAAATATATACGTATAAATATATATATAAATATATATATATATATAAATATATATATATATACATATAAATATACTTACATATGAATATATATATATATAAATATATATATATATACATATAGATATATATATATATACATATATATATGTATATACATATATATATAGATATATGTATATGTATATAAATATATACGTATATATATATATGTGTATATACGTATAAATATGCATACATATGTGTATATATATAAATATATATATATACATATATATAAATATATATATATGTATATATATTATGTATATATGTATATATGTAAATATATATATATATATTTATATATAAATATATATATATGTATATATAAATATATATGTATATATATATATGTATATATGTATATATATATATAAATATATAAATATATATACATATAAATATACTTACATATGAATATATATATATAGAGATATATATATATATATATATATATATACATATAAATATATATATATATATATATAAATATATATATATATATGTATACATATGTATATATAGTTATATGTGTATATATAAATATATATATATATATATATATATATATCTGTATATATGTATAAATATGCATACATATGTGTATATATATAAATATATACATGTATATATATATATATATATATATATATATATATATATATATATATATATATATGTATATTATATACATATTTTATCAATAAGTAGAACTAAACTTAATGGCACATACCATATTCTGCAATGATAATACTCCGGAACATTCACAATACACAATCTCTGTCATGAATTTGCATTTAACTTATTATTAATATATTTGTTCTTTTTGCCCCGTAGGTTTACCGTTGAGTGTAATTTACTATGCCGTGTTCATCGTACTCTAAGGCAATATAGGCTTATTTTCAATTTATACACACATCGTTGTTGTATGATCTTTTTGTGACTCAACTACAGTTGCAAACTAAACGTTTTATATATATATATATATATATATATATATATATATTATACGGATAACTAAAATATGAGGTGAATATCCATCTACGTGTCACTTTTGTTAGAAAGTGTCCTACTCCCCTTTGTTGTTTAACTCCTTGGTCAGTAATTTAAAATTACTACTAATCTACGCTACCAACTTCTAGCGTTCACAATCTAACTGCTAATTTGTTTTCTCGCTTTATTCTTCTTCTTCTTCTTCTTCTTCTTTTTTTTTTCTTTTCTTCTTCTTCTTCTTCTTCTTTTTAACATTGCTATTGTTTATTACACTTGACTATTTTTCCTATCGCGTTCTTTGTATAAATTTTAAAACTTTTCTGTTTTTATTAAAGTTCTGCTACCTACTGAAGAAGGTCGTATTATAAACGATCGAAATATTTTGTTAGAACTGTTCAATATGTGTTTTGAGTTTGTTTTTGCTAGTTGTTGATTTGCTTATCCTTTATTCCATTTTTATTTATATATATATATATATATATATATGCATATATATATATATATATATATATATGTATATATATGCATATATATGTATATATATATATATATATATATATATATATATATATATATATATATATATATATATATATGGGGTAAGGTACACTATATTTTTGTGATAATAGCAAGTTCTCATTGATAATCTTACTATTTTAATACATCTCTCTCTAACTTAACCCATTTTTTTCTATTTTTAAATCCCATTTATATTTTTGTTTTCCTCCTAACGTTTAACCTGTCTTTCCCATGTGTTTTCTTTTTTCACACATTTTTCCTACCCCGACTTTTCATTTTTATGAATTGCTCTTTAAAAACCGATTGTTGACAAATTAGCTGACCTATCCTTTATTATCTCTTATTAATCTTTATGTTATACCTTCCACTGTATCAAGTTCATGCCCACCACTTTTGTTCACCGTAGTTAGGGTCTCTGCCGCCTTTTCCTTCTCCTCCACCGCCTTAGAAGAATTTGTCACCTACTTATTATGTCCCAACATCACTTAATGTCTTCTCATATGATCTAATCAGATCAGTTTTCTCTTCATCCCATGTGTGTGCCTTCAAAATAAAATTTGTTTTTGTATCTCCATTCTCTGAAGACGTTCTCCACGAACGAAATTGGTCAAAAAATCACTTGTTTTTGTTTTTCTCCTGCACTGTGACTTGTTTTACGTCTGTCATCTTTTCACACATTTTGTCCATCACGACACTTCAGTTTCATGAATTATCGTGTACCTTACTCCATACTGTCGACATGGAAAAAAATTGCAGGAATGGCACACCCAGGGAAGAATACAAAAGCTTTTCTCTAGCAGCTGCTTCTCACTATAACAGAAGATCTTTCCTCAACCGTTGCATTGAAGAAAAGGTCATCCCAAAAAGTTCACACAAACTACTCAAAACCTCCAAACACATATTTCCAAACTACATTAAGGATTTCCTCTACACCGCCAGCACTGAACTACATGACAACGAACTCTCTCTCTCCGTAAAAAAGGCCAACGACATCTTAAAAACTCTACAGCAACAAAGCGACTTCACCACGTCATCACTGACACATATAAAAGCTCACATTAAGAAGAAAAACGAGCAACAAAAACACAACCTAAACGAGAAACTACACACATTATGTGACAACAGCGCATGGAAAACGCTAGGAAACGAAAATCCCATCCTGAACTTATCCAAACACAAACTCACCCAAACATTCTTCACGAACGAAATCAGTCAAAAAATCTCTTGTTTTTGTTTTTCTCCTGCACTGTGACTTGTTTTCCGTCTGTCATTGTTTCACACACACACACACCCACCCACCCACACACACACACACACATATATATATATATATATATATATATATATATATATATATATATATATATATATATATATATTTAGAGAGATGTATAAACTCGGGTGAGTGTAACAAACAAAGGCGATTTACACATCGAATGGAAACATTCGTGCCTATTTTATTTCGGTAGACCGTTTTAAGTAAAACACCTTGTCAAGTAAGTCAGTATATTTAACAGCAGATATACAGAAAGTTAGTAAAGTAAGAAAAATCTATTAGAGAACCAGTGTAAAGTATTTAGAACATAATTTCGGTTATTGAAATCTAGGTATAATTCACCGGTAATATTATGTATAAATAATCCAATGTTTCGGATACATCAAGATCAGTCTCCGCCACAGGAGTGATAACCACAATTAATAATTCTCTTAATTGGCCGTCTCCAAAAACAATACGTCAATAATTCACCTTTATTTAGAAATTCAGCCAAAAAAGTGTGTTCGTTTTATGTTTCCGTGTTATTATATGACTTGGTGACGTCACTGTCTACCAATTGCCTTCGAGTAATTTTAATCCGCTTTCAACTTATGCGTATTCACATTGACAGTTCAATTTGGCGTCTTATTTTTGACTTGGATAATACGACCCAGCCTGTGGAATTAATTTAGTTCTTTTTACTTGTTTTGTGAAAAGACTGTAGCTTAACTAATTAATTTATTCTCATCATGTGAGCTAACGTACAACCGGACCGATACTGTGTTTTGCCGGTGGGCGAAATCATTATCTTGACGCTAATTAGCATTATTTGTATACAGATGCTCTCACGTGTGTGTGTGTGGTTATATATATATATATATATATATATATATATATATATATATATATATATATATATATATATATGTGTGTGTGTGTATGTGTGTGTATGTTATGGCGCCGGAGTAATGTATTTCGATTGTTTTCAGAAGAATGAATACAGTGATGTCATTTACTTCTTCTTACTTTCATAATGTTTCGATCGATGTGTACATCGGTATTCTTTAGATTGCAATAAACAAGGGCGAGGATTCATACATTTTCTGTGGAAATATGTTACACAAACCCATTATGTATAAATACTAGCTCATATCCTAATAGGTTGTGCACTTTGATCCTTAACAACTGTCTCAGCAGACACGTAGCACTTTCAAGACGAGAAGGTAAAACCTTGGAGGATGTAATAGCTAGAACTAGATAGAACAACAACCACAGTGCGATAAAATAAAATGCCACTTCTGTCATAATTGCACAGGATCTGCCAAACTGAGTGTCGAATACGTATCTTCAACTGTCATAATTGGCGTAAGAAATGTGTTGACGTCACCTTCAGTCGTCTGGTCATTCCTTTGCATTACTGTTAGTAAATGGTTTAAAGTTTCCAAATACATTTGTACAATATTGCACTGCTCCAACAACACTTGCATGCTCCAACTTTGCTATTTCATGATCGACTACAGTTTCTGCTATCCGTTTCGTCTCAGTTCTTAATTCAGGTAGATTTACTTTGATTTTTCCGTCACTGCAATAGCGAATCATTATTACTGTACTCACTTTAGCAGTCTTATATTCTTCTACAATAGACACGACCGGCAATTGGAGTAGATAATTTCTGCCAAATATCGCAGTGTTATTGAGCATCTTTGGCAATACTAGCCATGTTCTTATATACATGCTGCATTGCTGTTCTATTCCTTTAACTCGGGTCACTGGTATATCATACATATGTAAAGGCCACATTAACTCTGGTACAATGCATACTGTAAGCCACGGCATTTGGATTTCCTAGGGAGATCAGTATTTTCCATAGTCTTTAGTTCATCTTCTGATCGCTGCTATATTTCCGCTCTCTTACTTCTGTCATTTGGTGCCTCTTTCATCCATCTTCCTAAACTCTTAACTGGTTCTTCTTTAACATTGCTATCATATCACCTCTTATCTTATACCGAACTTCTTTCTGTTTGCCTTTCACATATGTAATACTTTTTTGATTTCTACGCTTTTAATTTGTATTTGACCACCCCATCAATTCAGCCAATCGAAGAAAAACTCTGTCCATTCCTTCGATACTTTCCGATTTGAATGTAACATCATCCATGAATGAACTAAGTTGGGTATCTACTAGTGTATTTCTGCACTCTATTACTCTTACTATCATTTTCATAACAAGTACAAATAAGATGACAAAATTGTGCAACTTGCAGCAATCACCGCTTCTAAACTTTGCCAATTTGTTGTAAAACTTCCGGTTGTAAATCTCATTTTGGATTAATCATAGTATTTAATTATTATCCTCCGCACTGCTTTAGGATTTTAAAGGTAATCCATAGCTGTGTGTATCATCATCTATTGTACTGAGACGTATGGATTAGCAAGATCAAACCATACAATAACAACATCCCCATTTTTTAATTCTGTATATTTTCCCATATTGCATAAGCATGTTCAATACATCCTGGGATATCTGGGACTCAAACTTTTTCTACAAATTCATTGATAAATCCTTTTTTACTGCACATAGGTAATTATCCGATTTGCTATGATAGCAAACATTATCGTTCTATCAATATTCAGCATAGATTTCTAACGAATTATCCTAGTTTTTTTTTATTTCAGCAGATAGATGATTTCTGCCACACACCAACCATCTGCTACATATTTACTTCGCCACGTGTATCTTACCAACAAAAATAACCAGAAGTGGAGCGGTGGTCAATAGTTGTATACTTTGAAGCTAACCTCATCATTTCTTCACAAAATCATCAACTTCCTCCCTCTTTATATCATTGATATAAAATGGTACTCCTGGATGTGTTGGTCTTTTCAACCATTTCATATACACTGTTTCATTATCATTATTTTGGTCGCTGTGTCTATTCTTTAGGTGCATTACTAATTCTTTCTCTTGAACATTCAAGCGTGCCACTCTTATTCTCTGTAAAGAGTCCTTTTGCGAACTTATATGGGGGTTACACAATTTTTTTCCGGTAACTTTCCCTCTTCTTCCGCTCTAATCGCCTTTCGTTAATATTTAATCTCGTAACATTATTTTAATATCTTCGTATAGCTGTTTTAATCCATTTGTCTATTTTACTACTGTACATAACTATTCTGTCCGCAGATTCTTTTTCTTCCTCTTCAGCTTGACATTTTCCCCTCCGTTCTAGATTGTTTTGGATTCTAATATTTTTCAATTCGTTCTTCTTCTTCCAACCCAAATCTTTCTTTTCCTTTCTTGTTTATTGTCTATGCTAACTTTTCCAATTTCTCTTCTGGCCTTCTGTTATATCGGGAGACTATGTTAACCACTTTGTAGCAGTATCATTGGCGTTTGCGCACTTTATCTTTAACTTTGCATCATTATATTCTTTTGCTGTCTATTGTTTCTCAACGGTAGATCCTTTCGCACTGTAGTTTTAGCGAAATATGCTACACGTCTTAATGCCCATCAACCCAGGCTGTTGAGAACCTCTCTTCTTAAAAAATGTTTCTTTGGTGTATTCGTAATCCTCGAAATGTATCAGCATCTTTTCAACAGCAAATACATTTCCGTCGTCCATTATCTTTGCCTCTTTTACCTACAAAGTTAATTTCCATAGTTTCCGATGTTGTTGCTCTGTTATCCTACCACCGTTCTTGGAGATCTTGGGGGTATTTTTATTATCTTGAGTCGTTTCAATTCATTTTCATGAATTATGCGCTGCAAACTTGTTTGATCCGGGTGAGCTTTGTCGAACTGTCAAACGTCTTTCTGCTTTGTCGCCCATCTTTCCTAGGTGTCAAAAGGTATTTTCTTGAAGTGATAGTAATTATTTGAATTACACAGTCAGTCATGTTGTGCTTAGCAACTGACAGTTCCGCCACCCGATACAGAATTACACCATCATCAGGAGGAACCCCTTTTGTTTACTTCTTTTTATTAACAGTTTATAGGTTATTGTCTTTAATATGTTCAGAATTAAGGAGAACACCAACAAACACATTTGTACTCACAGTCTAACACACACATACACATATATATATATATATATATATATATATATATATATATATATATATATATATATAATTTATGTATATACACATAGAATATTATGCGGTAATATTATATTTTGTGTACTATTTTACACGATTTACTTTAGCAATTCTCAATACGTAAGTACGGCTAAGATGTAGTATAATACTATATTCCTGGCAGTTAACTTACACCCATATATTCATGTTATACTCCCTAAAGACATCGCATGCTAAGTGCATGGATTTTTGCTAGGGTTTATTTTTATATATCCACGTGCAACTTTTCAAAGCTTACTTACCAATGGGAGTGGTGGTTGTTTTATCTTTCAACGGTTACTGTTTTCATTAGGCAAGGAGGGGTTTTCGATAAAAAAAAAACCTGGGTATCTTTACTTTACGTAAGTGTTGGCTTTGTTTTGTTTGTGTTATGCGTCCATATGTAAACAGTGTCAAACTTACACGTGACCTGATCTTAGCACGTGCGTTATTTCGATACTATGTTTCTGTTTATTTTATTATTTATTGTTACTTCAGATGTTGATTTATTTTCATTTGCTTTTCTTATATTTTTAGTCTATATAGTTATTCGAAAGTAAAGTTTATTCTCTATCTACACTTAGTTGCTATTATGCTTCCTAAGTGCAACAAGTTTATTGAATCTAGATTTTTTTTAATGTTAAGTTTCTCATTCAAACATACTCTTCACGTGTTCTGAAAATATCTACATGCACTGACAAATCGTAATATGTTACACGCCATTATATGCGCATACCCGCTTTCTTTTTACTTTCCAACTATGGCTTACAAATAGTTCTTTTGAATTAAAGTTTTTTTTATAGTTAGTGTATGTGCTTTTATTTTAGTTTACTTTATTTACTAACTCCGTTTATTGTTATATGCGTTTGCTTTCACAAACATTGTTGACTTTCCCACAACGCATTTCATCATTGTTTATGTTGTGGACAAAGTGAATGAGTTCGACGGTCACAGTATTCCTCTTTATTATAATATTTCTTATTTTTATTTCGGTGGTCGCTATTCCACTTTTACCTATTACTATTTCTCTTGGTTATATTGATGCCTTCGTAATGTAATTTTACTGTTAAGTCGTAAATAATTCTAATTCATCATTTTGTGCGTTGATTAAAGGAAGTGTTTGGCAGTGAGATTTTGGAATGTCATGCTAAGTTTAGTTGTTAACATCGGATAAATTACGTTCATATTTCTTCGAGTTTTAAATTCATTAGAATTATTCTAACTCTGTTGTTTATATTTTGTTTCTATATTATAATATGCGCCATTATTACGTATATATTGTAAATGATGATTGTCTTTTTAAACACATCTTCGTTGCTAGAGATATTGTAAAGCAGACGTTCGATTGAACCAGGATTATTGTTGTATGATTGCTAGAGGATTATTTTACTTTGGGTGCATGCATATTGGATTAGCGTAATTCTTTTATGTGTGACGCGTATGTAATTGTATATAGTTGAAAATGACATTTAAAATGTGAGTGTAGTAATGTAGTTTACTATTAAGCCTACTTATTTGTTTCCATATTTTTACGCATTTTTTGATAGTCGTTTATGTTTCTACCAAATTTGTGTTAAATGTTTAAACATAATTATTTTGCTTGGAAACCTCTTTATTCTTACTCAAATGTGAAGCTCATTTTCGAAGATAAGCATAAGGCCTTGTATTGGTGCGAGATACAGTTTTCGTAATATTTATTTATATTTAGGTATTTATTCTAATAAAATAAAAGTGAAATCGCCAGCCCATGTGTAGTGTTACTTCGTCCGTATTTTTAAAACTAATTCAATCATTTATTCACGCTTGCCAGTTTTATAATCTTAGTAAGTTTTAATTTTCAATGTTCTTTTGTTGAGAGAAGGTAAAATACATCTTTGTGAAGGTGGTCCACTCCAAATATATTCTCGTCTTGAATTATACGTATTTTGCTATGAGTCTAAAGGAGGATGCGTGGCACCCTGTCGCTTACAGCGTCGGTGGTGACATCATACATTTATCCGATTGTCGGTTGGCTACTCGGAACTGTTCAAGAAAATGTGCCGCTCTAATGAAACCCGCATATGACGGAAAGCCTGGTTTATCGATTACGAGACCCCCACGTTCGATTAATTGATCAGTCGGTAACTATCTAGATGTAGTTAGCAAATTAGTACCGCTGCGAAGCAAAGTGTCATTTCAAGCCGAACATTTGAAATAATAGAAATAAAATAAAGTCTTCAACAACTCGTATATTATTTTATTTAGAAACATACTTATTTAGTAAAGAGAATAGTAAGCAAACGAACACTTGTATAATTTCAATTAAAACATCTGTGTTTTGGCACCGACGCTCTAATAGTTTATTGACGATTTTTAGTTAGTTTAGCGAGCTTGGCTAAGTCAAAGAGCGGCGGCGATTCAGTGGGTGAGCAAGAACGAGTCTCTTCTAACTATGTGTCTCTCACCTGCAAAGCCCCAACTCAAAGTCCGGTGGAGGGAAAGTCTGTCTTTAACCGACGTAGACACCTGTGACGAGCTAAGGCGAATCATTGAAGCCTGTTATGCGTCGACTTATATTGAGATCAGTTGTACGTGCCCCACCCCTTCGGTAACCTGATTCAGTTAGAGAACAAAAAAAAATAAATGTTTTCCACTCCTTTATTATTTTTTTATTTGGATAACTGTTATTTTAAATATCCCACCATCCCCACCGCTAACTGATAACTGAGAAAATGTATTTCCACAAGGTTCCGTACGCCCTCTTAACCTACGTTCACCATCTCCCCACATAGAATATAGTCAGAGAAAAAAGAAAGAAAATAAAAATGTCTACTTTGCCTTTGTCTTTGTTGAATTTGTAAATTCTCGTGCTGTAGATCACCGAGAAAATGTAATTCCAGCCATTGCCGTGAGTTCTCTTAACCAACATCCACGGAAATGAACTCGTTGACGTGTTGCTTGCCGCGGATAGTGACATTATTTCTAACCAAGCTCATACAGAGTGACGCCCGACTCTACAGTAGTTGTGTGTATCTATCAAATCTCATTTCTCTCAACAAACATATGCTCTATGCATTGAGTGCCACTTCGATACACTGCGACAATGTAAGCTGAACTCTTAGACTATCTGACGCCGTTGAATACCTTTATCGGTGCTTGCTTTTAATGAACATGTAAATCAATTTCCCGGTGTATACACACTAGACCGATACTCTAATCGCTGACCTACGTAGGCCCACTTTTAATTAATACTAGTGTGTATGTTGGCTTAATCTTCCGTGTGTCCGCTCAACATTATATCATGGATGCAATTTTTCATTTACTTCGCGGCTTTTCTATTTAAAGTTGGCGTTTCCCACATAGAAGAGGATTTTATCTCCGTAAAAATGTAGACGTTCTCTCGGGTCATACTTTTAAACTCGGAAAACTTGTAAAATACCTGAGGAAAACAGAATAATTCGTTTTGTGCAGTAGCTTCTATAAGCAAACACATTAAATGTATACATCAATGAAAAATGTACATACGTTGACCCTACAGATCAAATTCCGTTTTGGTAAATAAAACTAACCCCCCTTCATAAAAAGAACAATCCTGAATTTAAGTCAAGCTTCAATTACAATTCTTGAATAAACTTTGTAGTATTACTAGAACACGTAACCTTACATATTAAATTACTAACACAAAAATACCACTGAAACGAAAACACAAACAATAATCAA
>OY744535.1:82999640-83092140 GCA_963556195.1 Sepiola atlantica
CTTTATTTTAGGAAGGATCTAATTATATTAAGTAATTACCCAGTAATTCCGTATGCGCGTATTTTCAGGAGAAGCCCTTAATGTCATACCTTGTCAAAGACCCTAGAAGTATCAAGCGCTACTGCCCTAGCTTCTTTTGCCGTGTCGAGCGTCAGATACATGCGTTTACAGATGACCGTAAGGATGTCTGCAGTAGATCATGCTTGTCTAAATCCATACTGGCGGTCAGAAAGAAGTTTATCACCAACTAAGTGCCATACTATCGCTAGATTGATTTATGATTCAAATATTTTAGCAGGGATTGGTAGTAGAATGATTGGGCGGTAGTTCGTAGGATCGGGTCTATTCCCATAATTCTATTAGACTGGAACCGAAGGGCAATTTCCAGCATTCAGGGAAGCAAGATTCAGCTACACATTTTTTGTAGAGTTTGGAGATTACAGGGACCATTTCTGCAGAGCATTTCTTTATTACTATTACATGTATAATATCAGGCCCACAAGCTTTGGAGGCGTCAATGTGTCTTATGATGTCTCTGACCTGGGATGGGGTTATGACCAGGTTATCAACGGTGGCTTCTGTCTGCAAGGGAATTTGGGGAGGGGGGGTATCTGAGTCCAAAGTGGAGTTAGAAGCGTGACACTGGGCCAGTAGTTCAGCCTTATCAGTGGCCGTGCACACATCATTGTGGTTTAATAGAGGTGGAATCGTTTATTGACTATTGTTCACTACACTATTGTAGATTATCTAGAAATAACGAGTGCATAGTTTCTGTGACTGAATGCGTTTCTTTGTTTACTCATTATACATTCCTTTTGCTTCGCATATCACGGCCTTGCAATTATTTCTTGACTCTATCAAGGTATGTCTTTTAGTAGCTGACACACACATTTATGGAATGCTTTTTGCATCTTAGCAATGACAGCTGCACATTCCGAGGTGAGCCATTAGGGAGAGTGGGGGCATAAGCTTCAATGCCTGCTTTGAGCCATTCAGTTAATTCATTTGCACACGGGTCGGCAGGGAGTGAGAAGGTTTCCCTCTATGGGGCGTCGCTGATGTGATTTCTGATTGACTCAAAATCAGCCTCCTCGTAGTATCTCGTTGTTTTGAGCAATGGTTTATCAGAATTTGGACGACTTTTTAGGGTTATATGTCTCATCAGCACAATGTGATCAGCATTCCTAAGTGGGCTATGAGCTTTCGTCACACAAGCCTCGGGCATTAAGGTCAAGAAAAGGTCTAGTAGTGAAGCTTGTTAGTCTACTCGATCGGGGATGCGGGTCAGAAAATCGACAGTCTAAGAGAGGAAGTGAGCTAAGGAGAAAGTATACGTAGAGTTGTCGGCTGCGTCAGTAAGGCTGGAGAATCCTAACAAGTCACGGTGGTCGGCATTACAATCCCCAAATACATGTATATGGGCATTCGAGTACCTTGAAAGTGCTCTATCTATGTGTTCAGAGTTTGGCAGTTTACAGTCCTGGGGCGAAGAGGAACGGTATAAGAAATATAAGTAACTGACGCAGTGATGTAAAGTCAATTTAAAGCACACCTAGTATTGGTCATCTGATTCTAACCTAGGTTCTCTAGTCAAGGGGACGGTGTTCCGAACATAAACTCTTAGCCTGCGCATATGTTTGTCAGAGTCTTTACGATAGAGTGGGAGGTACTCTGTCTTGTGCATGGAGCTCAAATGAGCAATCAGGTAAATGTTACTGTGTATATATATTTGTGCCAAATACAAATTTGAGCAATATTATATTAAATATAAATGTTTATTTATTGCATACATATCTACACACATACACCTATATTGTAACGAGATGTTATAAAAGCAAAGTGTCACTCGAGTATAAGTGCGTATACGACGGCATGATTGACATCCTATAGATTGGAAATACTATAAGAGTCCTAACATTTACACAATATATGCATTGCGTTTGATTCGTTGTGAAGCGGTGTATTGCAATATTTTTTAAGTTAACATTTAAAGACGATGAAATTGTAGTCAATATGAAAACCACAGGTGAGAACCCCCTGCAAATTAGATTCGCTTATAGAAATATCGCTAGATGATAGGTACAACGTGACAGGGAAGTCACTTTTCGTTGGAAAAAATACGAGTTCCTGCTGCGATTTTTTTGCAACAAAGACCAACAATTGGAGCTGGGCCGATCACCTCATATCGAAATGGTACAACGTAGAAAAAAAACTAATATTCACACGAACAAGGACACCGCATGGACATATATGCTAGGCCATCAACCATTTTGTCTTTCACGTTACCCACTTCACCATTTTAATAAAATGGATGTCGAACTCTCTGAATCCCGAAATTTTCTTTCTCTGAAAATAAAAAAGGGCTTTGGGGAAATATATCTCTCCGCCCAGTCTAATAGACTCATTCTTTGATCCGCATGCCCTCTAACCTCATAGTCACGGTAAACAAGACGAAAATTACGATGCCAATAAATATGTCAATATGTAGTGAACGCAGGAAAATCTGACAAATTAGGAGATAAGTAAGTTGTATGCAATAGTACCTTACACCTCAATACAAAAATAGCAAACATAACGGAGTAAGACTTTACTTCCGACGTCTACCATTCCTGTGCGTTCTGTTTCGTTAGAGCGTACAGACGTACGCGTTAAATAGTTTTTCCATTTGCTAGGAAGAGTGGAAGAAGAATTCTTGACACTAAACGTTTGATTTTCATAACAATATATGATGGTATTGACAACGTTTAATCATATTTGATAAGAATTGATTAGTGCAAAGTTGACTCATTTGATTGTTTTCAACATAGAAATAATGAAAGTATGTGTGTTTGTTTAACTTGTATATACATGATCAAAGTAAGTCATATGTTTTTCTAGTAGACAGACACCATATTATGTATAACAGGATATAGTTTTGCATAAAAGTATATACTTTATATATATATATATATATATATATATATATATAAATATATATATATATATATATGTATATATATAAATGTATGTATATATATATACATAAATATGTATATATATATATATATATATATAAATGTATGTATATATACATAAATGTGTGTATACACATATATACATATGTGTGTCAGTGTTTGCATGTTATGTATATACTTATATATATATATATATATATATGTAAATATATATGTGCATGCATTTATTCATGAATATATATACATACTCATATATGTGCATAGAGAACATGAATGCCTACTTGACACTGTTCTCGAGTGTTTAAGTTTTCTCTGTACAGAAGTGTGCTACGACAAACTTTTATAACTGCACCTCAGTTTACAAGTAAAGCCTGACAAAATATTCAAAATAACATAGTATTCGAAGCCCAAATGAAATCATTACAACAGGCTACTCTACACTGGGGTATGTGAAAAATGGTACATCTTTTTTGCCTCTAGTAACAGGACAAAGCTGGATACTCCGTTAGATTATATAACGTATTACCCTCAAATACGGTAACACCAATAGACCGCCAAAATAGTTACAATTACATAGTTAACTCTTTATTTGGGGAGCAGAAATTGCTTTTCTTAAGTTTTTCACAGGTAGAAACTAACTTTAATGGATCACTCGAATATCTATGTATCTGATATGGAGATCAAGTGTGATCTTGTGGAAGGGGCCTTTTGTATTCATGAGAAAACTGGCTAGATGGAGATGTATACATATACTTTACATACAAATTTACACATGTATATATTTATATAGAGAGTTTTACATGTACATACTCGTCACCACATATAGAGGTCTCTCTTTCGCTCTCTTTTTGTTTATCTCTCTCTCTTTTCCTCTCTCTCACTCTCTCTCATATATATATATATATATATATATATATATATATATATATATATATATATATATATATATATAAGTGTGTATATATACGAGGTTTTACCTAAGTCAAACACACAAGATGGCCGTATTGATCGAGGTAGTCACTAATCGATATAGAAAGAACTCAAGAGTAAACAACATTTTTTATCGATAAGTTCAATCTACTTTCAGAAAAATAAACAATAAAAAACAACAAACGTTTACAGATAAATATCAACCCAGAAAAAATTGTTTCACAAAAAAATTCAACAACAAAATTTATTATATATTATTTATACAATTATTTTGTTCAAAAATGTACTTGCGTTACTGAATTCGATATCTCTGGTGGTTTCCAAATATTCACTGTTCGTTTCCTTACAGATAAAATGTAAAAAAACGGTAAGCCTATTTTGTCGATCAACCCTTGTATAACATTTTTATGCAACTGTTATTTATTTGTGGTTTAACTTTTTTCAGAGTTATCTCTCTGAAAGAATCTAATTCAGTAACCTACTTTGTTAAACTTTGTTTTTGCTCTTTCACATTAGATATCATCGGGTACATGTTTATATGTACATATGGATGTGTATGTGTATGGATACGCATGTGCCTGTTAATGGTGTATCTTTTGTATTTTGTGAGAAGTTTACACTTTAAACATATTACATCTTATTTATTTATAGTTGTTACATGTTTTGTTGTATGTTCTATTTTTTATTTTTAGTATTTGGTTGTATTTTCTATTTTGTATGCTCTTTAATTCCCATTAAGAAGAATACTTACAACACCGAATTGAGAAAAGTATTTATAATTACACAATAATTTAGTGTTACACATACATATATATATGTAGAATACACTTGTGATTTTGTAACATAAGCTATAACTAATCCAATTACAATGAACATACTACTGCTATAACAACATAATCGTTTCATTATACAACGAATTGTACACAACTTCCAAGCCTAAAAATATACTGACAGCAATTAATGTAATATACAGAAATAAGGAGGTACTGAGTGTGCCATGTTTGAAAACGTGACATAATCTTGAATATAAATATAAGTAGAAACCTATATAAGTTTTAAAAGTGCAGTGTATACTAACACCAATTAAGGATAAATAATCTTTTATACGCTTATGGCAATTAAATGGGTGTACGTACGTTATTACCCTTCACACCGTGTAAACGGTGGAATCGCCCGATCGCCGAAGTTGCAATCCAAACATACTAAACATCAAAAATGTAAAATGTTATCTGATGTCGCTAGTGTATAGAATTTTTAACTCGAGTTAACCCACACTTTCACCGGTTTCAGACTTAGCTGCAAGTATAATATTTGTCATGTGAACAGATTATGTTCTACGTTTGCACCGGGCGTCTATAACCAATTCTATTCTGAACGCGCTTCAAAAGGCGTACGTGAATAGTCATTATTCAGTTGGAACGAAATATGTCAATAATAACAGGGGTTCTGCTTTTGAGACGGATTGCGATGAAATAGAAATACTTGTTAAGCACTGCAGTAATATACAACATATGCCGAATTCAATTATGGAATTTCAACGATATCTGCTAGTGCAAAAATAGTTATTGGAGTTTTAGATTGGCTGTTAATTATTTGTGTTCGTTAATTATCATGTACTTTTAAGTGGCTTAGCAATTAAACGTTAAGTTGTTAGAACACCTAGAAGTGTAAATCCAATAAAAGTTTGAGCGCCATACAAGAGATTGCACAGGTATACGTAACAGTTCCTAGCCATACAATCTAAATTTAGATAAATTGTGTATTATGTTTCGTTTAAACTTTTGAAGGCAGTAAATATCTACAAGGTTCTAAAGTAGAGATTATTTAGAGTATATAAGCGAGGATCTTGTCAAGACTCGTCAGTTGTCTAGAAAGTGTGCATCTAGTACATTGTTGCCATTAAGTCACTGATGGATCACTGAGCGATTTTCAACTTGAATATATTCTTTATTTTTGATGTTACCTAAATGGAATTCTAACATAATATGGCGAAACAAATGAAAATGTGTCTGCAAAATAGAACAAAAATTAAACATTTTGAACTGTTATCCGGCCTGTACGTTCCCCAGCTTTGACAAACCATTACTTTTTTTCGAGTTATTTCAAAGGAAAAATGTACATCAACAAACGAAAACCTCTACCGAAATTGAAGAAGAATATAAGGAATGAATTCGAAGAATTACATCGTATTCAAGTTATTCTGCAATCTGTCATATATACTGTTTTGGAAAAGGCACGAATTTGTAGAGGTGGAAATGGAAATCATTTTTAAATATTTTATATTTTATATATACTTTTTTATTTTTTTATTTTGTTGCAAACCAATATCTACTACAATAAAACTACGAGTGTGTTTATCCGTAAATAAATTTTCGATCGGAAAATATTTACTAAAAGACTCAAAGAAGATAATACTTGTTAATATTCTTCTTCTTTGATTAGATCTCATTTCATTATATCTGTGAACATTTAAATCGCTACTATAACTAATCGTTTATGTTTTTTTTATTATTTTGACAATTCTTTTGATCGTAGATGATATTCTGACAAGATTATGTGCTTTGTAACCTCCGACCTCCTCCAGATGCGTCTCGTCGAACTCGGAAATCTGTACAGAAATTCAAACGGAATTATTTTAGTTAATCAACGGGGAAGCTTGTCCTCGTTTCGTCAGACACGACTGAATAAAAGTATTGATAATTCTTAAGGGTATTTATATTATCGCTTGTACTTAAGTGTATTCATATTATCGCTCGTACTGAGGACTGAAACTAGAATTGCTAGTGTAACCTCTGTAATAGCTGTTGTTTTCGAACCATAGCTGTTTGGTCATAGGTTCATGTGGAAACAGTTAGTATTTTGTTGTAGTCTTAAATCTATTCTTTTTAAAACTACGAAGATTCTCCACATATTATTATTTATTAATATATATATATATATATATATATATATATATATATATATATATGAGGTATGCAAATGAAAACAGCAAAATAAAATATTCTATATTTAATCCTTTACACACTCAGTTTAACTGTGTTAAACTAACTTCCAGCTATACATCACTATATACATTAATACAATCACAGATCAGAGTCATAGCATACCAATAGTTAATGCTAGTTTGTGACAAATACTCTTACCCGTGTTTACTGGGGAACATTCACAGTATACGTTATGAAATATATATATATATATAAAATTGAAATAAAAGCCAAATTAGCAATACAAGATTAATTTATTATTTTTTTTTTTCTTACATTAATCCTATCGATTACGGAATAAAATTCCTTCTTCAGGGGTGACCAGTATTGAGTCATTTTTTTTTTTTTTTTTTTTTCATCAAAAAACAAGAATAAAGAAACTTATTTCTTTGTTAATATGATAAACGTCTTAGATGGTACGACGTCAACGCCTTGATGTTATGAAATGGCGGTAGGATTCAAAACCGGTGACGAACGAGAGATGCGTTGGCACGCTGTCGAGTAATGTGTGTGTTTTTCGTTCAAGTTTTAAGTATTGCATGGAAAGTTTATAAAATTGAAATAAAAGCCAAATTAGCAATACAAGATTAATTTATTATTTTTTTTTTTTCCTTACATTAATCCTATCGATTACGGAATAAAATTCCTTCTTCAGGGGTGACCAGTATTGAGTCATTTTTTTTTTTTTTTTTTTTCATCAAAAAACAAGAATAAAGAAACTTATTTCTTTGTTAATATGATAAACGTCTTAGATGGTACGACGTCAACGCCTTGATGTTATGAAATGGCGGTAGGATTCAAAACCGGTGACGAACGAGAGATGCGTTGGCACGCTGTCGAGTAATGTGTGTGTTTTTCGTTCAAGTTTTAAGTATTGCATGGAAAGTTTATAAAATTGAAATAAAAGCCAAATTAGCAATACAAGATTAATTTATTATTTTTTTTTTCTTACATTAATCCTATCGATTACGGAATAAAATTCCTTCTTCAGGGGTGACCAGTATTGAGTCATTTTTTTTTTTTTTTTTTTTTCATCAAAAAAACAAGAATAAAGAAACTTATTTCTTTGTTAATATGATAAACGTCTTAGATGGTACGACGTCAACGCCTTGATGTTATGAAATGGCGGTAGGATTCAAAACCGGTGACGAACGAGAGATGCGTTGGCACGCTGTCGAGTAATGTGTGTGTTTTTCGTTCAAGTTTTAAGTATTGCATGGAAAGTTTATAAAATTGAAATAAAAGCCAAATTAGCAATACAAGATTAATTTATTATTTTTTTTTTTTCTTACATTAATCCTATCGATTACGGAATAAAATTCCTTCTTCAGGGGTGACCAGTATTGAGTCATTTTTTTTTTTTTTTTTTTTCATCAAAAAACAAGAATAAAGAAACTTATTTCTTTGTTAATATGATAAACGTCTTAGATGGTACGACGTCAACGCCTTGATGTTATGAAATGGCGGTAGGATTCAAAACCGGTGACGAACGAGAGATGCGTTGGCACGCTGTCGAGTAATGTGTGTGTTTTTCGTTCAAGTTTTAAGTATTGCATGGAAAGTTTATAAAATTGAAATAAAAGCCAAATTAGCAATACAAGATTAATTTATTATTTTTTTTTTTCTTACATTAATCCTATCGATTACGGAATAAAATTCCTTCTTCAGGGGTGACCAGTATTGAGTCATTTTTTTTTTTTTTTTTTTTTCATCAAAAAACAAGAATAAAGAAACTTATTTCTTTGTTAATATGATAAACGTCTTAGATGGTACGACGTCAACGCCTTGATGTTATGAAATGGCGGTAGGATTCAAAACCGGTGACGAACGAGAGATGCGTTGGCACGCTGTCGAGTAATGTGTGTGTTTTTCGTTCAAGTTTTAAGTATTGCATGGAAAGTTTATAAAATTGAAATAAAAGCCAAATTAGCAATACAAGATTAATTTATTATTTTTTTTTTTCTTACATTAATCCTATCGATTACGGAATAAAATTCCTTCTTCAGGGGTGACCAGTATTGAGTCATTTTTTTTTTTTTTTTTTTTCATCAAAAAACAAGAATAAAGAAACTTATTTCTTTGTTAATATGATAAACGTCTTAGATGGTACGACGTCAACGCCTTGATGTTATGAAATGGCGGTAGGATTCAAAACCGGTGACGAACGAGAGATGCGTTGGCACGCTGTCGAGTAATGTGTGTGTTTTTCGTTCAAGTTTTAAGTATTGCATGGAAAGTTTATAAAATTGAAATAAAAGCCAAATTAGCAATACAAGATTAATTTATTATTTTTTTTTTTCTTACATTAATCCTATCGATTACGGAATAAAATTCCTTCTTCAGGGGTGACCAGTATTGAGTCATTTTTTTTTTTTTTTTTTTTTCATCAAAAAACAAGAATAAAGAAACTTATTTCTTTGTTAATATGATAAACGTCTTAGATGGTACGACGTCAACGCCTTGATGTTATGAAATGGCGGTAGGATTCAAAACCGGTGACGAACGAGAGATGCGTTGGCACGCTGTCGAGTAATGTGTGTGTTTTTCGTTCAAGTTTTAAGTATTGCATGGAAAGTTTATAAAATTGAAATAAAAGCCAAATTAGCAATACAAGATTAATTTATTATTTTTTTTTTTTTCTTACATTAATCCTATCGATTACGGAATAAAATTCCTTCTTCAGGGGTGACCAGTATTGAGTCATTTTTTTTTTTTTTTTTTTTTTCATCAAAAAACAAGAATAAAGAAACTTATTTCTTTGTTAATATGATAAACGTCTTAGATGGTACGACGTCAACGCCTTGATGTTATGAAATGGCGGTAGGATTCAAAACCGGTGACGAACGAGAGATGCGTTGGCACGCTGTCGAGTAATGTGTGTGTTTTTCGTTCAAGTTTTAAGTATTGCATGGAAAGTTTATAAAATTGAAATAAAAGCCAAATTAGCAATACAAGATTAATTTATTATTTTTTTTTTTCTTACATTAATCCTATCGATTACGGAATAAAATTCCTTCTTCAGGGGTGACCAGTATTGAGTCATTTTTTTTTTTTTTTTTTTTTTTTTTTCATCAAAAAACAAGAATAAAGAAACTTATTTCTTTGTTAATATGATAAACGTCTTAGATGGTACGACGTCAACGCCTTGATGTTATGAAATGGCGGTAGGATTCAAAACCGGTGACGAACGAGAGATGCGTTGGCACGCTGTCGAGTAATGTGTGTGTTTTTCGTTCAAGTTTTAAGTATTGCATGGAAAGTTTATAAAATTGAAATAAAAGCCAAATTAGCAATACAAGATTAATTTATTTTTTTTTTTCTTACATTAATCCTATCGATTACGGAATAAAATTCCTTTTTCAGGGGTGACCAGTATTGAGTCATTTTTTTTTTTTTTTTTTTTTTCATCAAAAAACAAGAATAAAGAAACTTATTTCTTTGTTAATATGATAAACGTCTTAGATGGTACGACGTCAACGCCTTGATGTTATGAAATGGCGGTAGGATTCAAAACCGGTGACGAACGAGAGATGCGTTGGCACGCTGTCGAGTAATGTGTGTGTTTTTCGTTCAAGTTTTAAGTATTGCATGGAAAGTTTATAAAATTGAAATAAAAGCCAAATTAGCAATACAAGATTAATTTATTATTTTTTTTTTTCTTACATTAATCCTATCGATTACGGAATAAAATTCCTTCTTCAGGGGTGACCAGTATTGAGTCATTTTTTTTTTTTTTTTTTTTTCATCAAAAAACAAGAATAAAGAAACTTATTTCTTTGTTAATATGATAAACGTCTTAGATGGTACGACGTCAACGCCTTGATGTTATGAAATGGCGGTAGGATTCAAAACCGGTGACGAACGAGAGATGCGTTGGCACGCTGTCGAGTAATGTGTGTGTTTTTCGTTCAAGTTTTAAGTATTGCATGGAAAGTTTATAAAATTGAAATAAAAGCCAAATTAGCAATACAAGATTAATTTATTATTTTTTTTTTTTCTTACATTAATCCTATCGATTACGGAATAAAATTCCTTCTACCGGGGTGACCAGTATTGAGTCATTTTTTTTTTTTTTTTTTTTTTCATCAAAAAACAAGAATAAAGAAACTTATTTCTTTGTTAATATGATAAACGTCTTAGATGGTACGACGTCAACGCCTTGATGTTATGAAATGGCGGTAGGATTCAAAACCGGTGACGAACGAGAGATGCGTTGGCACGCTGTCGAGTAATGTGTGTGTTTTTCGTTCAAGTTTTAAGTATTGCATGGAAAGTTTATAAAATTGAAATAAAAGCCAAATTAGCCATACAAGATTAATTTATTATTTTTTTTTTTCTTACATTAATCCTATCGATTACGGAATAAAATTCCTTCTTCAGGGGTGACCAGTATTGAGTCATTTTTTTTTTTTTTTTTTTTTTTTTCATCAAAAAACAAGAATAAAGAAACTTATTTCTTTGTTAATATGATAAACGTCTTAGATGGTACGACGTCAACGCCTTGATGTTATGAAATGGCGGTAGGATTCAAAACCGGTGACGAACGAGAGATGCGTTGGCACGCTGTCGAGTAATGTGTGTGTTTTTCGTTCAAGTTTTAAGTATTGCATGGAAAGTTTATAAAATTGAAATAAAAGCCAAATTAGCAATACAAGATTAATTTATTATTTTTTTTTTTTCTTACATTAATCCTATCGATTACGGAATAAAATTCCTTCTTCAGGGGTGACCAGTATTGAGTCATTTTTTTTTTTTTTTTTTTTTTTTTCATCAAAAAACAAGAATAAAGAAACTTATTTCTTTGTTAATATGATAAACGTCTTAGATGGTACGACGTCAACGCCTTGATGTTATGAAATGGCGGTAGGATTCAAAACCGGTGACGAACGAGAGATGCGTTGGCACGCTGTCGAGTAATGTGTGTGTTTTTCGTTCAAGTTTTAAGTATTGCATGGAAAGTTTATAAAATTTCATAACATCAAGGCGTTGACGTCGTACCATCTAAGACGTTTATCATATTAACAAAGAAATAAGTTTCTTTATTCTTGTTTTTTGATGAAAAAAAAAAAAAAAAAAAAAATGACTCAATACTGGTCACCCCTGAAGAAGGAATTTTATTCCGTAATCGATAGGATTAATGTAAGAAAAAAAAAAAAAAATAAATTAATCTTGTATTGCTAATTTGGCTTTTATTTCAATTTTATAAACTTTCCATGCAATACTTAAAACTTGAACGAAAAACACACACATTACTCGACAGCGTGCCAACGCATCTCTCGTTCGTCACCGGTTTTGAATCCTACCGCCATTTCATAACATCAAGGCGTTGACGTCGTACCATCTAAGACGTTTATCATATTAACAAAGAAATAAGTTTCTTTATTCTTGTTTTTTGATGAAAAAAAAAAAAAAAAAAAAAATGACTCAATACTGGTCACCCCTGAAGAAGGAATTTTATTCCGTAATCGATAGGATTAATGTAAGAAAAAAAAAAATAATAAATTAATCTTGTATATATATATATATATATATATAAATATATATATATATAAATATATAAATATATATCAACACTGTTGATGTAAATTTGGTGTATCCTTCTTCACACAAACCTTGTATACTAAGTGTCATGCCTTATATAAATGTAATGTGTTATATGTATAACAATTAATTTTATATTAATTAAAAATATTTTTATCATAATTATGTTACGGGCTATTTATTGTGTTATAAAACAACAGTCTAGTGACTGGTAAATCACTTGAAAATAACGAAGACAGTGAACAATGTATACAAGCCATTCCGGGGAAGGGTGCAGATAGTACTTAAACGTTACTGAGTCTTAAGTCCACTAACATTCTATATACGACGTACGTCCGTTGCTAGGGAGAAACCAATTCGAAAGGTAGTTGCGATAACACAGAATGATTTGCGTTAGTTACTGAAAAGAGTTACTAGAAGAAGCGGATAGTGATGGGAACAACATATACTTTTTGTCACTCAGACTATATGGGACACAACCGGTAATTGTGAGTTAGCAATACCTTATGCCGTCTTGTGTGAACTACTACTACTAATATGTTTACAGCTTCTACTACTACTACTACTAATAATAATAATATGATAACCATGATAAGGCTGATCACTGCAGCAAGAGACATCATAAAAATGAACAATAGAGTATTGATTTACTCCTCTCCAGGAGTTAGGCAGAAGGCTAGTTTTTATCTTACTCCCACAAGTAAGATGTAACCCAAGGTCGGGTCGGGAAAGTGGGGTTTAAAAATTGCCGGGGCAGCCCCGTCGGCATTCCCCGGTCGGGGCGCTTCAGGCAGTAAGCAATAAACTTACTCCTCCCGAAAGAGGGGAGGCGAACCCTGAAGGGGTGGACCTCCTAGAACTGCACAAGACAGACCCATAGCCCGGCGTAAATCAAGCCTCGAAGGCCAAAATAATACCAGTCTATGGGGTGCAGTATCCATCGGAACAGATACTACACTTTGATCGTAGCCAAAAGGCCAAGAAAGTGAATGAACAATAGAGTAGCTAAACTAGAAACACAAAAATGAGAAAAGCCGGAAAAGAAACAACTACATGGGCGATTCATGAGAGTGAAAAGAGAATTCACGAACACACTAAGACCTGGCTACGAAAAGGACATTTGAACAGAGAAACAAAATCGCTGCTCACCTTATAATGTAAATTTTAATTATATTTTTGATTTGCGCGTACCCCATTTTATACTACTTAGTTGTTTCCAGTATTCATTAACCTGTCACACAATGGATAGTTTAGCTAGTGTCTGCATATCTTAAAGGTTGCATTCACTCTTCTTTAGTCGACAGGGAAAATAATCTTGAGAAAACACTTGTGTTCTTAGGCGAGTTTATTTTCCAACTAAGAGATATGTGTATAAAAATATACTCATAATTTTAATCATTTTCATCAGACGAGATTTCTTGTACTTTTTATGATTACTATTTTGGTTTTGCTAGTTGTATTAAAGTCGAGGCAACTTAAAAAAACAACAGCAACGGTAAGAGCAATAAAAATATAATCATAATAATAATAATAATAATCATCATCATCATCATAATAATAATAATAATAATAATCATAATAATAATAATCATAATAATAATAATCATAATGTGTATGGTGATGATGCTGCTGCTGATGATGAACTATTATAACATCAGGTTTACTTTAGACTATAACTAAAAACTACCATTAATGGCTTTACCAAATTGACGAGGCAATTGATTATCCTATGATGCAAAATCTTTTTTTATGATGAAGTCCGAACATGTTAACGTGCAGCTTGCCAGTGTGAAGTCAAGGCAATGTACCTGATAGTCAAGAAAAGCGAATCCATCTAAAAACATTCGAAAGTTGAGACAACTATATAATAACAACAATAATTATAATAATAGCAAAAAATAACCACACTCATAATTATATAACAATAATAGTAACACCTATAACTATAACACTAATAACACTACTGATAATCTACACAATATTTCGCTATGACACTTGATGTTCATACTACGTTATACATTTCTCACCCTCCTTAAAATTGAGATACGCAAAGATCCAGATTGGTGATTAATGTCGCTACGTAAAATATTAATAATTTACCTATTTTAAATTAATTGTTATGAACTACATATATGTCTTACCGTCGATGAAAACGAAGAATTGTGTCTGAATGCTTCGTATTGACTTTCAGAAGGTATATTGATATAAACAGTGAATTGCACAGCGTGATGCAGAAAGCGCCGTAGAATTTTCTACGGAGTCTCGCTACTACTACTACTACTACTACTACTACTACTACTACTACTACTACTAATATTATTATATATCTATTAATAATGTACTTTATTTATATGTACATCTGTCTGTCTGAAGCTGAAACTATATTATAACGGGCGCCTATTTTTGCTAGGCTGCCGCGTTCTTGGGTGGTGAGACACACTCTTTTTTTGTTTAAAAAGGAAAAAAAAAACATTTTTTTAAGTGAGGGGGGATTTTCCACGCTGAAAAAAAAATCGGGGGGGGGGATTTCCCCTTTAAAAAATGTAGCGCGAACGCAGACCCACACTATATCGAAGAACCAGTTTTAATAAGTAGCCTCGTTTTAATATGATACATTGCTAAGTAAAAAAAACTGAAAACAAATCATTTCTCTTGCTTAAGTAGTTAAATCAAAAGGTTATTTTAAATTTGTCGTATGCGCTCAGAAGGTAGCGTATCGGGCAAATTCGTCCTATTACTCTTTGACGTTAGGGTTGCGAGTTCAAATCACGACCTCGGCGTCGAAATTATTTATTGCTTATTTAATTGTTCAGATGTGCCCAAATGTATTTCTTATGTTTGTAACTTTGAAATTAATAAAATGGTAATTACCGCCCCCACCCCTTACGTTTACAAAAAGTCTCGCTGACGGATATACAGACGGATAGAGAACATCTTCGTTATGTTCACAAGCAAAAATAGACTCACTAACAGTCGTCTACTTTTGCTAGGAAGCCGCGTTCTGGGGTGGTGAGACATTTGGACCAACAATATTTTTAGTTAAGAAAAAAACAAAAAAAATTCTTTCCGAATACCATTTTGTTTAAAAAGGGGAAACATTTTTTTTTTGTTTTCCGCCCATATGTGGCCTAATGTATTTGTTTATGTTTCTGACTTTGAAATTAATTAAATAGTAATTACTCTGCCCCCCTCTCTCTTGTTTACAACAATTCTCCTGGACGGACAGACAGACAGAGAAGGTGTTCGTTATTTTATAAGTGGACTAGCAAAAATAGCCTCCCTACGGTCGTCTATCTTTCCTCGGCAGCCGCGTCAGAAATGAACGCTCACCCGTAAACCGTCATATTTCTTGGGTGGGTAGACATTGATTTTCTTTGTTTCTAACCCAGCATATTTTTTTTAAAATATTTTTACCCCCCCCACCCAATTTTTTTCACCCTCCCTATGAATACTAATATTTCAGTTAAAAAAATTAATAATAAAAAAAATTTCGCATTCAACCACAATTTTTTTTACCCTTCCCCATGAATAGTAATATTTTCAGTTAGAAAATAAAAAAAAAGAATTTTACCAGACCTCCCCCATAGATAGTTTTATTTTCAGTAAGAAAAAGAAAAAAAAATTGTTACAAAATAAAAAAAAATGTTTTACCCTTCCCCATGAATAGTAATATTTTCAGTTAGAAAAAGAAAAAAAAATGTTCACCACTTCCCCCCCAACATTTTATTACCCTTCCCCATGTATAGTAATACTTTCAGTTGAAGAAAGAAAAAAAAGAAAAAGATTTTTTTGCCACCCCTCAAAATTTGTTTCACCCTTCCCCATGAATAGTAATATTTTCAGTTAGAAAAAGAAAAAAAAGAAAAAAAAAATTACCAAAAAAAAAAAAATTGTCTTACCCTTCCCTATGGATAGTGATATTTTCAGTTAGAAAAAAAAATGTTTCACCCCCCACCCCCCAATTTGTTTTACCCTTGCCCATGAATAGTAATATTTTCAGTTAAAAAAATAAAAATAAAAATCCACCTTCCCCCAAAATTGTTTTTGCCTATCTCCATGAATAGTAGTATTTTCAGTTCGAAAAAGAAAAAAAAAAATGTTTACCCCCCCCCCAAAAAAAAATGTTACCCTTCCCCATCAATAGTAATATTTTGAGTTGGAAAAAGAAAAGAAAAAAAAACATGTTACCCCCCCCCCATAAAACATTTTTTTACCCTCCCCCATGGATAGTTAAAAAACATGTTTAAAGTTAGGAGGCGCCTCGGTTATATAAAAAAACTCATGTTTAAATATGCTATTGAAGGCGCCTACGTCATAAGAAAGAACCCGTTTTATAATTCTTCCGAAATGATTACCCATTTAGTAATGGCCGAGATATTTGTTGCTTAACTTCAATTTACAATAAAATACCTTGTCTTATCAACGTAATAAATATAGAGAATGATTATGTGAAAAAATACTCTCACGATGAAGTAACTTCCGGAAAGAACCGGAATGATTGGTCAGCAGTTTAGTTTTCCAAAATGGTCTCCCATTTACTAATGGCTGAAATATGGGTTGTTTACTTTTAATTTACAGTAGAAACCATTCTCTTAATAACCTAATGTAAATATTGAATGAAAACTGTGTGAAAATCTTCTCACGATGACGTCACTTCCGGAAAGAACCGGAAGGATGAGTCAGAAATGTAGGGTTCCAACATGGTAACCGATTTACTAATGGCTGGGACATGCCTTGTTTAATTTTAATGTACAGTCGAACACATTGTCTTGACAATGTAATAAAAATTAAGATGTATTATGTGAAAAGAAATCCTCTCAAAATGACGTCACTTTCGAAAGGATGACTTTGCAATTTTAACAGTAAGCGCCATTGAAAGTATGATTCAGACAACACGCTGGTCTATGGAGAAAATGGCTTTAATTAGTTGTATGCATATTTTTTTTATTAATATCACCTTATCGGAAAATATTGTAAATACATATGTAAACTTGATAATAGCAGTTATAAGATTATATTTGTAAATATGAATTTAATTGAAGGTTTAAAGGAATGTATTATTTAAATGACGAAACCCGTCTAGTGTCTGAACGACTGTTAATGACGGTATATAAGGCTGTAGAAATAGTATTAGTTTAAGCTTGACCCGTTTTTCGTTCTAACCGCAGTTTCGTCTTGAAATTTCGTTCTTCTTTGTTTATATGTTATCTAATGTTATTAAATGTTATCTAATGTAAATTAATTTATTAACAATTTCTTAATTCTAAATTATACACATATTATGAACGCTGACTTGAAAAGATTAATTAATTAAATGGTACCTACTCCAACCCCCTCTCCTCTCTCTTTCTGTTTACAAAAAATCTCCAGGGCGGACGGACAGACATAAATACATTATTACTTTATTTAAAAGCTTCTAAAAAATTAATATTCGCAAATATACACTCATGATTATTTTTTTCAGATTTCAAGAGGTATTTTTTAATATTTTCCTCGATCATAATAATCTTAATAAAATTATAAATATAAGTAATTACAAACCTTTTTTAATCTATATAATTAATTTACGTAATAAAATTAGATTGCAATAGAATATAATAGAAAGCCGGCATGTAATAAAAAAGTTGGAAACCCGCATTTTGATTATTAGGTAAAACGTTATACTTCGAACGCAGAGATCGATTTATTTCAAGAAAGTGAGAAAGAGCGAGAAAGGGAGGGAGAGAGAGAAAGTGAGAGAGAAGGAGAGATAAAGAGATATACAGAGATAGAGAAAATGATGTATTTACTTTTTTTATTAAAACGTTTTTGTTGGTTTTTAATCTTTTTAGAAATTATGTTTTAAAACCACACATTGTACGATTAATGTTTTTGAAAAAAATTGATTTTGAACTTGACTATTTATTTTGTAAAAAAAACAACACATTTTACTGAGCAATTAAATTACTGAATTTAGAATCGTGTTCACTGTATTTTCTTCATAAATTGTTGATTTTAAATTTAGGACCACCCTGTTTTCGATTTGAAAAACATCAAATATTATCCTATTTTTACGACCTTAAGTGAGTTAATGATTTTTTTTCGTTTACATTTTACGCCGTAAACTATATCTTTTGTTTAAAATCTATGTTTGTATTATTCCGTGGTTTGTTTTTTAAAATAAAGATGGGGTGATTTTCATACTGTTTTTTTTAACAAAAAGAAATTTACTTAGCAATTAAATGAAACAACTAGCAAAATTCTGCGACTATAGAGAGCGAATATATTTGCTAGTAAATAATAATAATAATAATAATAATAATAATAATAATAATAATAATAATAATAATAATAATAATAATAATAATAATAATAATAACAATTATGATAATAATGTTTATATGAAACACCTAAGAGATTAACAGCAGGTGTTGTTCTTATGTGCTTGTCTCCCCACACGGGCTAAGTTAGACACTAGCTTTATTTTTACTGTGGGGAAATTCAGCTCCAATCACAAAACACTTCTCCTTTTCTACCCGATGACAGAATATACTGAGCTCATCACCAGAATAGATAAAGGACTTTCTTAGTAGCTAAAAAAACAACACCATTTAATGAAAAAACGGGACCTGTTTAACTGTCACAGTTCTCTCATTCTCGTTTGTATTCTGTCTGTGCATTATGTAGACGTCCGACGTGAACGCAACCCCACAGTAGTAATTGATTGCATCTGTTAAAACTGAAACATACTTATCTATGTAAATGTAATTATATTATGATGTTTATTAGACCTCTTTTGGAAAAGGTCGGTAACATATAATAGACTTATGTCGAGAGTCGTACACGGTCCAAACGGTGACTTGAATGACTTGCCTCCTCATGTTGTGGTCAGAGTTGCCTCCCTTTCATCGCCATTTGAGCATCTCATTCTCCAATTTCAGGAAGGGGTACCAGCTTACTCCACATCACCCCCTCTGAGATAATTTCTTCACAACAGAAATTAATATATTTTACGTTTCGGGTCCGGACTTAATGGTTCTACCGGTATTCTTTTTCTTTTGCTTGACCGTCTTGGAATAACTGTTTCAGCAATTGGTGATGCTGGAATGTCAAACGTCTCATACAATATGTCCATCGGAATTTCCTGATCTACACTGACATCTTCCGTAAACCTTGATCTCAATTGATTTAGATGAAGTGTATGTTTCCATTTGGAACTTTTCACCATGTACATAATTCCACCAATTCTTTTTGATATTACTCCATCATCCCAAAACCTTTTTCTATTTTGAAATTTTGGAAAAAAAAACTTTGTCTCCGGTATTAAAGAACTTACACGAAAAATTACTTTACTTCGCGTATTTCTTCGTTGGCCTCGGTAACAATGTGTCAAATACTTTCTAGCAAACATCAGTTCGGCTGGTGACATGCCTGTAACTTTATTTGTGTTTGGTGTGATTCTGTATACAGACAAAACTTTCTGGATTGTCCTCTCCTCAGTGTCCATGCCGTGATTCTTTCTCAATGCCCTTTAAAAAATGCCCGCAAATCTTCCAGCCTGACCGTCGGATCAGGGATGGTAAGGTAATATTGTTGTGTAGTCAATGGACAAACATCTGCAGAAATCTTTAAATTCACTGCTGGTAAAGTGTGTCCCATTGTCGCTTACTATTGTTTTTGGTACACCAAAACGACTGAAAAGTTCGTTCAGTACGTTTATAGTAGTTGTGGATGTCGGGTGTTTACATTTGAAAATCTCAGGCAACTTGGAGTAGATATCTACAACTATTAGGTAATAATGACCATTTATGGGTCCAGCATAATCGATATGCAGTCTTGTCCATGGGACATCTGTTTTCGGCCATGGTATATTTTTTACTGGTTGTGCTTTTGCTGCAAGTTGGCACCCTCTACATGCTTTAACTATCTGTTCTATATCCTTGTCCATCTTCGGCCAATACGTATAACTCCTCATTAAAGCTTTCATACGTGCGATCCCTGAATGCCCTTGATGGAATTATTTTAACATCTGCTGTTGCAGTACAACATGCATCGCCACTCTTCCAACATATAGTAGCACTTCATCGCATATTGAATATACTGTCGAATTTATTGAAGTTTCATATTTCTTCTTTTAAATTACTTCTTCTTTCATCTTTTTGATGAAATCGTCTTTTCCAGCCTTGATTCTTATTTCATCTAACGTGACAAGTAATTCACTAATTGCATAATGCGTCCTTAAAATCCGTTTCATCCCTTAAGGCTGTAATAACCATGTCTTCTAGTAGTTCCGATCTGCGAGGGATTAATCTGGAAAGACCATCTGCGGGCCCTATTTTCTTCGAAGGCAAACATTCCATTTTAAAATTATAATTTAATAATTCAGTACCCCAGCGCTGCAATCTATTTGCAGTATGTGTAAGAATACCCTTCTTTGATCCGTGTATGGATAATAGTGGTCTATGGTCTGTTGGTAATAAAAACGATCGACCATGGATAAAGTTATGAAATTTTGTTAACGCAAAAACAATCGCAAGGCTCTCTTTTTCAATTTGCGAATAATTTTTTTTCTGCCGAAAGCAAAGTTCTGGAAACATAGCTACTGGTTTCTTACTACCATCTTGAAATTTATGATGAATTACAGCACTAAAGTCATACTCACTTCCGTCAGAAGCGAATATTATTTCTTGTTTAGGGTCATAATATGTTAGTGCTAAATCCGACAGCAATACACTTTTTATTTTTTCGAAAGTATGCTGACATTTATCAGTCCAATTCTATTTTACACCTTTTTTTTAATAAATTGTTCAATGGGGCTATCAAGTCATGCATATTATTTATATATATTCCATAGTAATTCGCTAAACCCAGAAAAGCTTGACACGTTGTAATATGTTAAAGGATCGGCACATTTCTTATGGATTCTGCTCTTTTCGGGTCTGGTCGTCTTCCTTTTGCGTCAATTATTTGTCCTAAATATTTAATTTCAGACATAAACAAATCGCATTTTTCGGAACTTAACTTGAAACCATATTCTTCTAATTTTTTTTAAATACCGCTCTTATGTGGTCTTAATGCTCCTTAGTATTTTTGCTTTTAATCAGGACATCGTCCACATATGCTACTGCAAACTCTAGATCAGCCAACATTGTGCCCATGATGTGTTAAAATATTTCCTCCATTCAATGTAACAAACACGTCGAGAGGGCAAAGGATGAGAAGGTACCTTTAAACAGTCATTTAGACATGTAGAACAATTTGCACACACACGTATTTTATGATTTTTCTTTTTCACAAAAACCACTGGTGACGACCAATCTGAATAACCAATTTTAGAAATGACACCCATTTCTTCCAGTCTTTATAACCCGTGGTTCACGGTTTCTAATGCGGCATACGGTACCTTCCGTTTCGGTTTAAACACAGGCTTGACATTTTCTTTTACTTCAAATTTTACTTCTGTTTTCGTGCAATTACCGAGACAACCTGAAAACACTCTAGGAAATTCATTTTTTAGGTCCTTTATCAATTTATCCTTAACCTTATTTTTACCAGCTGGTGAAATATAAATTATATTACAAAATGAATTTATAGGTATCTCGAATAGATCGAACAGGATAATTAAATCACTTCCCATTAGGTTTGAAGAATTTTGTAAAACGTAAACCTTAGATGTTTTGGTTTTTCCTAAAAACGATACTTCACACAAAAAGTATCCACTAAACTTTTACCTTCTTCCCGAAACTCCACGCGATATTTCATCAGTCTTGGTTAACCTGGGTTTGTTAATTCTTTTCCACGTTGTTTCATTTATTATGGAGATATTAGTTCCAGTATCCAGTTGAAGTTGTAACTTCTCTCTATTTATTTTCACTCGCACGAATTTTCTTTTTTGACCCTACTCGATTTCGTTCTTTGTCAAAATGATTCTTACTTTACTTTTTTCCGTTCGACATTCCTCTTTCGGTCTGCTTCATTCTACAGTGTGAACTGTTGTGGCCTATTCTATTACACCGAAAATAACATTTATCTAAAAAAAAGCAGTTATTTTTAGAATGAGGTCCACCACATCTGTAGCATAGCAATTCCATTGGGGATTTAAATGTTCTTTCACTTTCAGGTGTCCCACGTCGAACGTCTTTTATATGCAGAATATGTGAAATGTCTTTTTCCTCGATTTTAGTATCATCATGTTTCAGATTCATTCTTTTTTAGCTTCTTCCGTAGCTTTTTGTTATGTAATATCTGGATTGTGTTCAATTTTTGGCAACATTTTCGAACGATCATGTTTATTAATACTATCCGTCAAATCATTAACAAAAACAAGGCATATAAACATGACAATTGTCAACTCGTGTAGGAGAAAACGTTCACACTCTTGGTTTACTTTTCCTGCATACGTAATAAATCATCATCATTTTGCTTAACAATGTTCAGATAACTAAAACGCGTATGAAAAAGACTGCTTCTCTTACCAAACATGCTTGTGAGTGTTTTTATTGTCTCCTCTAACGATACTTCGTCAGGTTTTCTAGGCAATAGTAAATATGTGTACTTTGTACTCTCGTTAGGACCAAGCTTCTGTAATAGAAGTCCAACTTTTTGGTCGTCCGACCAAGTTTCGCACCGTTTGTTGAAAATTGTTTCAAACCGTCAAAAATAGGCTTGAAAAGTTATTCCGTTGTCAGGGTCATATACGAATTCCGATATTGAATTTGCAATACCCTCGGCTGTGAAATAATTAGCATTTTCCATCGTTCTACCTTTTGCAACAACCTCAAATAACACTTACGTGTCGTTTGCTTGCTGTTTCCGTAACTGTAACATTTATTGTTTCACGTAATCTTGGAAATCTTGATGCCTTTTCTGTTGTTCTATTTGAGAAGACACTAATTTCTTTGTCAGTTCGACCAGTTCGTCCATTTTTTAAACAATACATAATACAATGAGTATACCAAAAAACAAAAATATGGAACAAACACAACCTCCCGTAATGTTCACATCGCGAGTTAGAATTAACTCGGCGTAAAAAAAAAATAATTTCATTTACCAGTTAATAACTGTAACTACTTTCGTTTGACTTAAAACGAAGTAAAAAAAAGAAGTCTTACTTTTGACAATTTTTTTTTCTAGCCAAGGTTTGTCGAAGTCACAGTCAATGTGAGTTCTGGGATCGAAATCCTATGTCGCCAATGTTATGATGTTTATTAGACCTTTTTTTGAAAAGGTCGGTAACATGTAATAGAAATATGTCGAGAGTCGTACACGATTCAAACTTGAATGACTTGCCTCCTCATGTCGTGGACAGAGTTGCCTTCCATAATCGCCCTTGGAGCATCTCATTCCCCAATCTCAGGAAGGGGTACCAGCTTACTCCACATCAAATTCAAAAATATATCATGTTATTGGGGTCAATCACCAACCCCCTTGTAGAAGGGTGTGACATATCATGATTCTATGAACGTCCGGCCCAACGAAAGGTCCCATGAAATTATGGCCTCTATATTTGGAAACAACAGACACTACCCATGTAGTATCATAGATTTGGTCGCAAAAAACAGCGACATGATACAACATTTTAAATGGTACATTTTTGGTTTTAATCATGAGTGATCAGGCGATTTCATCATTTTAAAAGATGGGGTTGTTAATGTACGTACGAACATACAATTGTCTTAGCGTACTATTATTTAGATTTCAACACTGCATCGTTTTCATAATGTATAAACTCCATGGTAATTGTAACGTATTGAATGCTATGTATTCAAGCATGCCATCTTTTTATCTGCTGTAGTATATTGAGTGTGTTTATATGCATTCAAGATGGCAACTAATACATATCCGTGTTTTTTTGGAAGCTACATTAGGTTGATGTGCGGAGTATGACAGAAGGTCAAAGACGACTATATTTTGCAGGATGGTAGAATGTGCATGGTGACAATATTCAATTTTACTGATGATACGCGCGAGAATAGATGTCGACACGTTTGCTAGAAGCAAAAGATAATAATTGTTTAGATAATGCAATGCATAATTAATGTCTTTAGTTGGTGTATCATAAATCACTTTGGCTTAATCAAGGTGGCCATTTTTTAGGATCTGGATATTTTAAACTTTCAACAACGACCTCCATTTTAACATTGCCTCATAAAGAGCGGTAATTAGTGACACAATCGCTCACGACAGACACAAGGATGCACTATAAACCCTTGGCTTTATCTAGCAAACCTACTCAGTTTACCCTGTTAGGTATTTAGTTTACAATATCCATTTTAACCATCTGTCATTACTCGGTTTAAGAATACGCTGGCAGGATTTTTTCAACCAACTTACTACGACGATGAGGAACTGAATATTAACTCCTTATTACGAACAATTAATGAATATATTCTATATCTGTTTTTATTTATGTTTGCCGAAACAAAAATATACTAATTAAAGGTAAGGAGACTACTGTGATAGATGACATATTTATAGGATATTTTAATGGATAGGAATGTAAGCATCTTATATTTGTTCATTGTGCATTTACATTGTGGTATATTCACAGAATCGGGGAAAGAGCGAGAATGAAAGGGATTCCCGAGGAAAGCTTCCAGACGAAATCAACTATTGAAGTAGGAACGTCTAAATTAGAGGGTTTCGGTTTAGCATCTCGTCGGTTTGTTTGGGGGTTAGTTTTAGAATGACGTAATGGATTTGTTATTTACTGCTGACAAACTGATACTAAACTAACTGTGTCGATTATGTAAATGTTATATTTATTTCAACACATATTAGAATTTACATTAGCTTTTAATTTAAGTAGGAGTACAAACAAGGCATACACGCCTGATGGAATAGACAACAAAAGTGATTATTCATCGGTAAGAAAAAGATTATTATATTTTATAATCTCTTCTATTTAACAATGTGATTGTTTCTTCATCCTCTCATTAGACTCATCTCTTTGAAAAAATATCGTTTCTTATGAACGAAAATAACCTTGGCCGTAGTAAACTTAAGATAAATAATTTGATATAACAACATATTAGATATAATTAGATATAACTTCGTCTGATAAAAACCCCTCGTATTTCAAACTTTTAGATAATAATGCTGGGTATAATAGTCCCCTGTTTTTACATTACTCCTTGCGTAATTGTATTTTGTAACTTTTAGATTTATTAGTTTCTGACAAAGTTGTAGCACATAACGTTTGAGTTAAACCCGCAAATTGTTACATTTTGTAAGATTAACATTTTTATGAATTCAAATACGAAATAACGCGTACTCTACTATTCACTCTATTCAACGTCAACCTCGTTTACAAAAACGATAAAATGATGTATGGCGAGTGTTGATTACCTCATTTTTTAGGCAAGGGAGAACACCTTTAACACGGTACAGTAAAACATATAACCCATTGTATTTACTTTTTGATATATTACAATAATAAATACTTTCTTTGCTAGCCGTTCTCTTTGTTGTAAAACGTTTGGGAGATTTTTATCTCAGAGAAGTCTAACCAGCGAGTAGTCAGTTTTAGTTCCGATTTACTTACACCGTTGGTTAAAAGGGGTTCACTTAATAACCGTGCTGTCATTTGACCTTTTATACACACACTCTTATAAGCAGCAGAATATGTGGTGTATCACGCTTGTAGCTTTCTCAAATCATCAGACATATACCCGTTGATAATTCCCGGTTGGTTATGCGCACCGACTTTACATTGCATACACACGTTGAGTATATTTATCTGCTAACATAGCACATATGTAGGTGTTATTTTGTATCAGGGAGGCAAGTCTCGTAGTAGTAGTATTCTAAAACAACGCGGCGATGTGTAGCGTTCGTTTGATTACTTTTCTATATATTCCTAATATTCTCTGTAGCTGCTGTATAGTTGTTTTCTTTGGTTTTCGGTTGTATTTTGTTACATTGAACGTCGATGTAAGAAAATAGAAATCATTAATCCGTGTTTTTTTTCAAGTTGTATCTCTGTTGTATAGTATACATTAGTAGTATATACAGTATCTATTAGTATGAAAGAGTTCCTGTAGACGATTGCATCGCATAAGCATTCACCTGACCCAATCAGCGCAGAGGGACAACGGAAGGGCTCACGTATTGCTCATGTGTATCAACTACTACTGGTTAGGGGGGAACTCAGATTGCGCTGTTTCTGTATATAGCTAAACTGTTATTGTCTTATTTCGCCAATCTCTGGTATTAGCCGGTTAAATGTTATACAACACTACACAACTCAATTGTGTTGATGTAACTTTAAACTTAAGAACGGGAATATATCAAAAATAGATGAAAGATGGCGCACACTCTGAAATTGGCTATCAAACATATACTTTAATACATAGAACAAAATTAGTTGCAACTATTAAAACAAATACAATGTTAACGATCACAAGGTTCTATATAATAAAGTATTTATAGATAACGATTACAAACATCTTATAATTATGTTAAACAAGTGCCATTCAACAATGTATCTAAATGACTAATAAGGGAAATACTTTGGTTTACACCGATATTCAAGGAATTTACCAAATCTTTATCACCATTTACTTCCCACAAAACAGAATTATCTATAAAATATTAAACATACAATGTAATCAATTAAATTATGGTTCACACAATAATTAAGAAAAACATAAAAAACACAAGTAAATTGTATGAAATACATAGCAAATAATAATCAAACAAACACAAACTTTCATTCGAATAATATAGTTAAGTCCAAAATACCTCAAACTGTACGAATTATAATGAGTGCCCCCTTGCGACAAAAGTGGTTGCCATCCTTTGTAGTTATTCTTGCTCCTATTACAATTACAGATAGTGCAATGAGACAGATATGTTATATCATCATTATTGGACACACTTTAAAGAAATTGCTAAACCAACATTATATATATATATATTGATTGTTTAAGTTTAATAATTTATATCTTTTTTCCATGGCAGAATGGCATGTGATCTTACAATGAACAACATGCAATCATTACTCTCATGTCATGAAGTGTCATACCTAGTACATAGTTCGTGGAGAAAGAAAATACAAAAAAAAACAAAAGCAAATAAATAAACAAATAACAGAAACAGATAAAACTCAAAATGGTTAACCGAGCCAATGCGATGAGAGTACTGCAGTCAGTCCGCCATACTGAATTATCACCCAGAGCTACGTTTTCAACATAGTTATAACGAACACTTACAAATTATGGAAGAATATCTCAGTTGGAGGGCCGTTGGTTCAGTAATGTTCGATATAATGGTCGATATCCATTATCGTTATAATTATAAAAGCGTAACATAAATTCTGAAATTACAGTTTCAAGCAGTTTATTCAAATTGTGATACAAGACCGCTTAAGTTACTCGTTGTGGACGCATCTGTGAATGTTTATAGTAATCCGTTACATATTCTTTTTTTATTGTCCCCGAGGTAATAATTTAAAGACTCGTACATTTATATATTGGCTTAATTTACATTTACTCGAAATCTGAATAAAATTTGTTACTATAAATTATATTAAAAAAAGTGGCCTAAACTACTTCTATTAGCAACGAAATTGCAAACATTATTCTCGGGCATCCGTCCGTCGTCTTATTAATCTATGCGAATTAACGTCATACTAATAAATTATTACGGCTCACAGTTATCACTCCTCTTACGTAAATACAACACATCTAATTGATATATTTTCTTACGAACTATTTACTGCTGATATAGCGACGTCATGCACACTATTCTATCCATTATTACAGTTTACACTGAAGAACTATCCTAAATCCGTCAGGCGATATGCTGGTATTTTACTTCCTCCCGTATGAGAGTTGTTAAGTTGATTTATTAGAAACATATTTAGATGCGGGCTGTTCAATCATATTTCCCATACCGAGCTAGTATTTCTTTCTTAGCACCTAACCGGCTAAACTTATTAGTACATCCCAACCCACATTATTTTATATAATATTTCGACTTCAATATTTATACATACAAACCTTACAATCAAAATGCGTAAAAGTCCTGTCATGCGCAATTTTCAGTAAAGACTATATTATGTTGTCCAACTCGTTGAAATTGTTATCATGATGCATACTTAGTAACAATTTAAAGGCAGTATATATCTATACACCCCCACCCACACACACACACATACACACACATACACCCCACACACACACACACATATATATATATATATATATATATATATATATATATATATATATGAAGATGTAAAGAATACCCTCAAAGGCTAATGAACTTATCATTATGAATATATGCACTTGGGGAAATCCTTAACAATTTAACTAATCATAATTAATTATGAAATAAGTATACTAAAAAAAAGGGTAATAACGAGACCACATTCGTATTTAGAAAGGAAGAATTTAACATTCGGGAGGGGGGCATCCGAAACTGTATCATACCTTAGAAAGAAATAGACGCTATTAACATTTAGAACTAATCTTATGTAGAGTTCTGATTCCTGTCCTGCTACGGAGTATATATATATATATATATATATATATATATATATATATATATATATATATATATACATTCTATAATTTATATAGAGAAGGATATCCACGTATATATGTGTTCATGTAAAATGAGGTATGCATGTATTTTTATATATGTATATGTATAGAATTACCTCCCTCAAGAGCCGATCAATACATCATAAATTTAACACACTGTAGTCAGACTTATGAGGTCGTAAATTGGGCTATTTTTATTTTATTTTATTTTCATGTAAAAGGTTGAAAAATGTGTGAACATTCAGATACCTTCAGAGTTGTTAAATTTAAAAAATAGTTTTTACACATCAATTTAAAATTTCCCAAAATTTCATATTTTTTCAGTATGTTAAGGGTTTCAAGTGACAGTGTGTGAGCATAACCTTTCATTAGAAAATTAAAATATTCAACAGTCGCAAATAATTTAATCTATAGTAAATTGTGCACAATTATCCGAATTTCTATTTATTGTTCAAGCCGTGTTTTTTTTAAGTATTCCAAGATCAAAGTCGAAAAATGGATGTTGACCAAACATGGAACAAGGATTCGAGAAATATAGTTTAGTTTCATAATATGTTCATGTGCATCTTGAAAATGGGATGTCACATTCGTGAAAATTATTCCATTCGGGAATTAATATTATTTTTTCTTTGACGCGTATTTTTCTAGTATTCATATCAATTTACATAGGTTTATATTGTGAAGATATTTGAGTATACTTGTTTATTAAACGTACATAATAGAGTTTTGAAGTGTTGCTTGACATAAAGCGTTCAAATACGAGCTATATCTAGTTTTATTTTATTTAATGTAAAAGAAGTAAATGTGTTGGAAGACTTTGTGTAAACTAAAATACCGTTGATATTTATACAATTTAGAAAAATAAACATTCAACATGAATTTATCAATATTCACAAAATTTGTATTGCGAGGGTATTTTACAAGTATAGTCACAATCTTCCATAAACAAATTTGAAAATGTTAGATTTACATTGAATTGGATCCATAGTTGTTAGACACTCATCAAACAATATTTTGTTAATTTTAAATATCATCTTAAGACCTCATTATGTGTACGCCTTACATTTTTGATATTTTGTTTTTAAATAAAAATGAGATAATGCAGATAATGGATAAAGAGTCACTACAATTAGTAGAATTATATATATATTGATGTAAATATAGATAAGAGAACTTAAACATAGTATAAAATACATTGTTTGAATATTTATTAAACTCATCTTAGATAGGTATTGCTCGTGTGTATATATAAATACATATATATATATATGTATATATATATGTATATATAGGCATGTAGATATATATATATATATATAAATATATGCATGTGCATATATATATATGCATGTGCATATATATACATATGCATATATATATATATGTGCATGTATATATATACATATATATATATATGCATGTATATATATACATATATATATATATGCACGTATATATATATACATATATATATATATATGCATGTATATATATATATATATATATATATATATATATATATATATATATATATATATATATATATATATATATATATATGAAGCAATCCAACAAAAGATATAAGCGTCAACTAATATCTTATTATTAGTGAAACATCCGGATAAAAACTGAAGCTCATTATGCTGGATAGAGCATTAATATTATAATATAAAATGAAGTAATAAAATAAGGTGTCAATCAAATTTTATTAGAATTCAAAGTTCAAGCAAAGTATCCTTAAGTCCTTAGCTCATGAGTTTTCAAAGATAATTCTTCTCTTCAGAGGACCATTACCGCAGTTATACTACTACAGGTAATAAAATTACGCTTTGAAAATATATAAAATTATATACACAAATACATAAAAATACATAACGTCAAACATATCAACACAAAAACATAATTTTATATTATAATTATATATATATATATATATATGCATGTATATATATACATATATATATATATATATATAAATATATTATTTCATATGCATACCCAACTAATATAATGTGTTTGTATAATATATTGTGTATGCATTTTTATTCAATTTAACAGTGTTCAATACGTGAATAGAACGTAATAGTCATAGTATAAATGTATACTTATGAGAATGAACCCACACAAAGGCGTCCACGTTCCTTTCATGCAAAAGCCGTCAGTCTTAATTTACAGAATGTTATTATCAATATTTTTTTTATATATCCACGTCGTCTTCAGTCCAGTTAACAAACGATCCAGGTTCGTGTTATTTCCCTCTCACACATTTATGTTTTGATTAGCCAATGACAGAGCTTCATTATGCATAATTTACGTTTGTTTTTTTTTGGCGTGGCGCATCCTTTCTTTGAATTTGTTAACAGCTGACCTTGTTTTAGCACGTGTCTTATTGGGCGAATTACTTTTTCTTATTCCTGTCTGTTGGTTTCTACTTTAGATATTTATGCGGTTTATGTTTTCATATTATTTATTTTATATAATTATATATAGGGTGGGCAAGCTAAATTCACAAGATTTTGAGACAATGATTAAATACAGTGTATTACCAATTAGTTTATTACAATAAATACGAATCTATTTGCCACAAAAAATACACATGGTAGAAAATTGGTTATTCTATTTACCCTCTTTCTTTCTCAATAACTGCCTCCAGACGCTTACTGAAAATTGCATAAGGGTTTCTCATATTTTTGGACTACAACTTATTCCATGTTTATTTAATAGTATATTTAAGAGAATATACATTGCTTTGTGATTTTCTATAGGTAGCATGTTCTGAAACGCACCAACTACTATACTCCAGAGTGTTTTGCTGTGAGAAAGAAGACTGCTATAAAAATGATCCCCCAAAATTGCTAAAGTTGGATTTAAAGAAATCTTATATATCTCATGCTATTTGAACGAAAGCACCTGTCTATTTATACTTAACATCTGGGTAGTTTGCTTTAAGCCATGCCAATACTTTGTATTTCAGAGTGTTGTAGTAAGTATATACATTGATATTTTAATTGGATTTGTAGAATTTTATAGGCACTTCTTTGTATCGGAAGCCACAGCACTAAAACCATACTTTGAGACTTCTGTTTATTCTAAATATGACCTTAGTCGAAACTGTCGATTCAGTGATACACTTTTTCTAGTGAAATTTTTCTTGAACCATGTAATACTTTTATTGCACCCTTCTAGTTTCTTTTTCTTTCATATCTTATTTCTTTTTAATTTTTACTTTAAATCATAGTTTACTGCATGCCAAATGTTTTTGAGGCCCGCTTAAAGTTCCATTGCCAACTTATTTCCCCTCTTTAAAAGACGGACAGTGAATTGTTATTGCTATTCCGACCTTCTCTTAATTTTTAACAAAGCCATGAATATATTTTATTCTTTACTCTCGAAAATAGAAAAGCCTTGCCGCCGAAAGAAACAATTAAAACCGTATTTTTTCTGTTGACTAAAGTTATGAGCCTAAATTCGTCGGTTACGTGAAAAGCGTACTAAAAACAAAGATTTTTTGGTCGAAGTAAAAAAAGGTTATACTCTCTTTATCTTTAGACAACTGATATTACGTTTAACAGCATACTATGAAAGAAATAACTTGTAAAAAGTCGTATTCTAAAATGGCATATTTAAAACATTTTTACACACATTTTCTGACAGAACTCGTGAAGTATCAAATGCAACAGCAGCTAGAACAAAAAAGAAGCCGAATCAACAAATACTGAAATTAAAAAAGAACCGGAACAAAAAAACTGCTTGTGCCAAAAAGTTAAACTGATCAGAAGATTTAAATAATAATATAAATAATATCGCATACGGGTCAAACATACGAACCCGAAAATGTGTTTTCGTAGAATTCCGTTTGAAGTACAATTAACACTTCACTTATCCACAGAGGAGCACATAACCTTTGCGTCATATTTCAGCAGGTACTTCAAGAAAAAAGAGTCTAGAATTATAAAGCTGGCGGATATCAGATCGAAATTAGATAGAGGCCCGGAGTTCTCTCACAAGAAGCACATACACCAAATCATGGAACGACTAATGGAAGACCCCGACACCACTATAAACGAAGGAAGTTTGATCTACTAGATACGACACTTTTGACATACATCTACATATAGCAGCCTTAGAATAGCGTAAATAAAAAAAGGAAACAATACTAGGACTCGTCAGACAGTAAGGTTTTATGGTATATTACCTGTAACGGACTTCTTCGAATCTTCCACTCAGAATGCATACAAGGAGAAGCTGCTTCTCAGAGTTTTGTCCACACCAGCCCGACTGGAATTGGACCATTTCGGTCGTCTTTTATCTGTCAGTTTGAGGTACTAGTCGTGGGTAGTCCTAATAGGGACACCCTTCTTAGCCTAGGCTTTCCTCTTTGTTGTTGAGGCGCCACGGTCGGGGAATACAGACGGGTTTGCCCAGACAATTTTTAGAGGTCAGAGTTCGCCTTTTGTATGGACGCTGGCTATACTCTTCCCATATTCTGGCCTTGTGCCACATCTTCCTGTGGTCAGAGGGAGGTAGATACCTGGAACTACACCAGTCAATACTTATAGTCAAGACTGACGTTCAACCACTCTTGTTTATGTTGTATTATGTTTTGGTTCAATATACTTGTTTTCTCTTCCGGCTCTTAACAGGGTCACAACAATATAGCAATCTTAAAGGTATATGTGTGCGTGTGTATGGAGGCGTATGATCGTTAAATGTCACCAGGTCGGAAATGTAGAAAGAATATGTGCGCTTAACTCAGACGTTATTATTTTAATAAAAATAAACAAAAAAAACCATAAGATCCCTTTCGATTGCTTTAGTTAAATATAAGATGTTAATCCCTACTCGCTCTGTAATAGGTATTCAGACTGGCTGCGAGCACCACTCTCTCTGGTTGTGTTTGAAGTGTCGAGGGTAAATTCAGTTTTCTGTCAGTCTCAAAAATGTAATTGTCAAATTGGATGCTTGAATAAAACCGCAAGGTTGAAATAAATTATTGCATCGACAATCATGTAATTTCGTGTTATTATATTTTACGTTATATATATATATATATATATATATATATATATATATATATATATATATATATATATATAACTTCTTTGTAAAATGGTAGGAAAAATCCCAACAGAGTGCTCGATTAATTAAGAATTAAAGGTAAAAATTAAGAGCATAATATTTATTTATTCTGGTACAGAAAAATTAGTACAACATTCGTACCGTCGGTTTCAAGCACGGAAGGTCTTACCCATCCGGCTCTCTTCAGCTTCTGTTGTCATCTGTTTTGGAAATGTGACGTCACATGACACTCTTGTTGGGACGCGTTATTTGCTCAGTGTGTTGTGTGTGTTTGTTTAAATTTAAATTTAGCGTAATAAGACCGTTGAGATTTAAAACACGAGGGAATTTAAGATTAAAGGGAATAAAAATAAAATAAAAAAATATATATGAAAAAATATATATATAAATAAATATAAAAAGACATATATATATAAAAACATTTCAATACTAAGAATAAAAGAATAAAAAAAGAGAAAGAGTATAAAAAAGAGAAAGAGTATAAAAAAGAATTAAAAAAAAAAATTAAAAATATTATAAACAAATATAGAGAATAAAAAATGTAGAGAATAAAAAAGAGTGAGAGAGAAAGAAAGAATAAAAATAGAAAGAATAAAAACATAATGAATAAAAATAAATTAAAAATAAATTTAAAGATTACAAAACAATAATAATAAAAATAAAATTTAAAAATTAAAAATTAAAAATTAAAAATTAAAAATTAAAAATTTAAAAATTAAAAACAAAAATAAAGAAAGGGTTTCTCTGAAATTCCCGTGAGCCAAATTATGAATTTGTATCATTAGCCGTTATATTTTTGAAGGTATGCGTTCTAAAAAACCGTTAATGTGTAAAAATCTTTTCCCCAGATTGGAGTGATTTTAATGAAGAAATTCGGATCTAAGGGAGGTAACTTAGTTGGAAATATGAAATATTTGAGTTTGTTAAAATGGGTTTGTAGATTAATCTAGTGGCTGATAAATAAATAAAATATTTTTGCATTTTTGTATTTTGGTGAAAGTCGAAGTTTTTGCTCTTGGAATTTTATCTGGATATAGTTTGTTTAAATGGATTTGTAGAGTAATCTAGTGACTGATAAATAAATTAAATATTTTTGTATTTTTGTGAAGGTCGGAGTTTTTGCTCTTGAAGTTTAAGTGGATATAGGTTGATGAGGTGTTTGTTCGTTTTTATTGTGTTTATATTAGTAGAGGTGGGGGGTAGTTAGACATTATGTGAATCGGTCAGACCAGTTTATAAGTAATGCTTGTCTCTTGTGGATACACCCCCTAAATTTTTCATCGCAGATATTTAAACAGGCTGTATTCAGATCGATGATGGCCTTTGAAATGTGGTATTTTTCAGCGTCACATAGAGGACATCTGTTTATGGCTGGAGAGAAGGATGGTTTTCTCTCAATTATTTTCCATTTGATGGTGAAGAGTGTATTTTCTTCTTTAAGCTGCCATATTCGGGTCGCGAGTGCCGTATTAGCCTTGTTTTTTTATCTGAAGGAGTTTCTGTGTGCGTATAGCCTTTGTTTGAAGTTTCCCTTCGTCATCCAATATATTTTTCTTCATTACTGGTATTCTGGTCTGTGACGGTTGCTTCATATATGATTGAATCGATTTTGCAAGCATTACTTATAAACTGGTCTGACCGATTCACATAATGTCTAACTACCCCCCTCTACTAATATAAATACAATAAAAACGAACAAACACCTCATCAACCTATATCCACTTAAACTTCAAGAGCAAAAACTCCGACCTTCACAAAAATACAAAAATATTTGATTTATTTATCAGTCACTAGATTACTCTACAAATCCATTTAAACAAACTATATCCAGATAAAATTCCAAGAGCAAACACTTCGACTTTCACCAAAATACAAAAATGCAAAAATATTTAATTTATTTATCAGCCACTAGATTAATCTACAAACCCATTTTAACAAACTCAAATATTTCATATTTCCAACTAAGTTACCTCCCTTAGATCCGAATTTCTTCATTAAAATCACTCCAATCTGGGGAAAAGATTTTTACACATTAACGTTTTTTTAGAACGCATACCTTCAAAAATATAACGGCTAATGATACAAATTCATAATTTGGCTCACGGGAATTTCAGAGAAACCCTTTCTTTATTTTTGTTTTTAATTTTTAAATTTTTAATTTTTAATTTTTAATTTTTAATTTTTAATTTTTAATTTTTATTTTTTATTATTATTATTTTTTAATCTTTAAATTTATTTTTAATTTATTTTTATTCATTATGTTTTTATTCTTTCTATTTTTATTCTTTCTTTCTCCCTCACTCTTTTTTATTCTCTACATTTTTGATTCTCTATATTTTTTTATAATTGTTTTTATTCTTTTTTTTATACTTTTTTATACTCTTTCTCTTTTTTATACTCTTTCTCTATTTTTATTCTTTTATTCTTAGAATTGAAATGTTTTTATATATATATGTCTTTTTATATTAATTTATATATATATTTTTTCATATATATATTTTTTTTTATTCCCTTTAATCTTAAATTCCCTCGTATTTTAAATTTCAACGGTCTTATTACACTAAATTTAAATTTAAACAAACACACACAACACACTGAGCAAATAACGCGTCCCAACAAGAGTGTCATGTGACGTCACATTTCCAAAACAGATGACAACAGAAGCTGAAGAGAGCCGGATGGGTAAGACCTTCCGTGCTTGAAACCGACGGTACGAATGTTGTACTAATTTTTCTGTACCAGAATAAATAAATATGAATATATATATATATATATATATTGTTCGTTCTTTTTTTTATAAACAAAAGTAAAGTTTGTTTATGTTATAAAAAAAATCTCTCTGATGATGAAGGTTGTATCCTTCGAAATTAATTGGAAAAAAGGAAAAAGAAGAAATAAATCTTTCACGCATTGTTAAAAGGGCTTCTTACGTCATTTTTTATATATATACATATATATATATATATATATATATATATATATATATATATATATATATACTTTTTAAATGTGTATCCAATGCCACTCTAAGCCTGCATATTATAGTCATAAACACAACCTCTTCTGACAAAGATTTCAAAAGAGCTATCACAGGACAGTGAATGGTGCATTACTTCTTTTGAACCGAAAGCGACGATAGTACATATTATGTGTATTAACGGGCAGTGCAAGACTACCTGCAGGACTAAAAACATTTCTACGTGTAAATTGACATTTTGGTTCATGTCATGACACAAAATACAACAAGTGTACGAAGACCCGAAGAAGAACAGAAAATACACATAAGACCCAAAACGAAAATTTTATAGAAACGTTTGGAAAAATATAACGTGTAATGAATACTATATAAACGAATTATCTCATTTCTTAATTGTATTATTCATGTTGATAATATTTAAGTAACAGTACTGATCAATATTACTTATGTAAGAACCATATGTTAACAGATATAACACGAATACTCTGAAATATTCAGCATTATTTTTTTTTATTATTTGATAAATCTATTGTTTGTCGGAGATATGTGTTTTCTATACATACAATGAGAATGTAAATGTTTAACGGGTAAATGAAGCTAGTATATATAGCACTCAGACTGAAATGGATAAAAAGATGTAAGAAAAGAAAGTATCAAATAAAATTACACAAATGTATGAAGCACCTAAGCAGAATTGGAAAGACACACAAGACCAAAATGGCATTGGAAAAAGAAGGCAAAAACAGAGAATTTGCAAAAGACAATAAAAGTGCCAGGAGAAAGGGGAAACAAAGAATTAGATTTGGCGTTCTTCTGTTATCTCTAGATAAATAAAGAAACACAAGAACACACATTGCACTTAGGATAAAGAAAAAATTATGCACCAGATACTTCGACCTCGATAATGGTCCAGGAGATGCCAACGATTTCTTTACCATTTATCATAGGAAAAACGCAAATATGCGCTCGAAAAAAACAAAAAAACATCCAGCGTAAACTATTAGAATAATATATACTCGGTTAATTTTTTCAGGATTTAGCTAAAAAAATGAATTAAAACAAAAAAAATACAAACAACTATTCAATAACAAAAAACATCCCCTTCAATAGAAACCTATAATAACGATATAATAAATAAAAGGACACGTTAAAGAAAACAATCTGAACGAAATCCACATATAATAGATAACATAATACTAGCCTTTCTTGTTCCTTGTACTCTTTTCTTCTGTCCTCGCTCCCTTTAAAGACCATCGCTGTCATTCAAGAACACATTAGGGCCTCACAGATGGGTAATAAAAATTTAAATGATAATGATTATCAAGGAGGCTGTGAATACTAATCTTACGTAAAGGGACGAGAACGTTTAAAAATTGAGCAAAAACATCAATAAATTGAAGTACGAAAACGATTCCTATTCTCTAACTCGTAGGTCGATTAAGATAACCGAATACTATTACATTCATGTATTGTATATATATACACACATATATTATTTTAGTTTAGTTAATATGCTTATCACTACTTGCTCATATTCAAATCAAATGCCGTCAAATAACCAAACGCAGTTCATAGAATTTATCAATGTTAGTGCTCTCATGATACGTCACTTATTTTGCTCTAATCATTTCCGTTTACTAAACCCTTTATCCTCGAGTAACTACTGTCTTAATATGCGCTGATCTCCGGCCCCAAGTAGACAGTTTGGTAAACCTGACACTTGCCCATGCTTAACCCTTTCGAGTAAGTTATCCCTGCCCTTGAATTTACCTTTCCAGTTATAACGAATGTGCAAATACAGTTAGCACGCTTTCCTTAACCTATAAACATGCCATCTACTCCAACCGTACTTGCTATGAAAAAAGCTGCATCTCATATTGCTGACCACATTTGCGATCTCTGTGACATGTGAAGTGGCCATCCATCATCATCATCATCATCATCATCATCATCATCATCATCATCATCATCATCATCATCATCATCATCATCATCATCATCATCATCAGCAGCAGCAGCAGCAGCAGCAGCAGTAGCAGCAGCAGCAGCAGCGGCAGCAGCATCATCAGCATCATCATCATCACCATTACCGTTTTCGTCGGCGTCATTATCATCATCTATAAAGATCCTAATCTTCGGGCATCAAGTAAACTGTCCATCAAATCTTGGTCAGTACAAGTTGGCTAATGATTGCAACCAATGAGGATGTGTTCCAATGTCATCTGCTATTTCCACAAGGGCAGTCGCTTGTTGTTTTTGGTCCCGGCACGTTTAGGTGTCTTACTGTCTTTAGGACACTAGCGACTGCATTGCTGAGGGCCACCTAGTCTTACCGGGGGGGGGGGGTCTGTTCGATCTAGATGTTGTTTAAGCGATTAAATAGATCCGTTCAAATAGGAATTCAAAGTAGTCCATCCTACTAGGCCGTAGTCGTGTGACCTTGCAAGGTCAATGCATTTTTGGTCATATAACTCCTTCTTGATTTCACTTTGACTTTTAGGTGTTCCTTGCCAGATAGCGGGTGTCGTCTTTAGGTTTCATGTTTGTGTTTGTGGATTATCACATGGACACCCCTGGAGATATGAGGACGGTTCGCTGCAAGTCACAATCTATCGTTTACAGGAATATTTTTTACGAGATATACGTATTCAAATAAATAAATAACGCACCAATCGTATACACAACATATTTACTACTTATATAAGTATGTCGAAATAATTATATTGAAGTATGATGGATATGAAACATGCACTCTTCAAAAATTACAAAATTCAGCATGAAATAGCCCGGAATATATTGCTATGCCGTAAACCAAAAAACAACAATGTTAAAACAGTTATTAAAAGTATATTGGACCATGGCCGAATCGGCTCGTGTCGGACTTGTATTAGGGGTATGGTTATAGAGAATCTAATCATCTTATTCTTAGAAATAAGTCAGGAAATAATTGGTATTGAATTGATAATACCAATTAACACATGAGACGCCGTGCAAAAATGTTTCTGAAAATAGACAATGTAAATATACAGGTTGGCATTGCAATCTTACGACAAGGGAATTCGCTGTTGTACTCTGTCCGATATTCTGAAGATAATTTAATCCACGTTACCAGAAAAAAAAAAAACACTGAAGTAGTTCGGCTATTTTTCTTAAATATATATTATATAACTTTCACTTCCTGAACGTCTAGGCATAAATAATAATAAATATATCTTTTGCAGTTATTTATGAATTTTTAAAATGTATGTCAGAAATGAGAGTGGTTATCTAAACAAAGACATTCTATAGATGGTTCTTAGTAAATACAATAAATGGTTTGGTTTGGTAGTTTTGTTTTACGGCATATCAACCCTTTTTGGGTTATTTAATGCCGAATCTGGTCATTATAGTGAAAGTTTTTATGCTTCAAGTTCTTTATATCTTCAAATGTTTAATCATGGTTTTTGGTTTGGTAGTTTTGTTTTACGGCATATCAACCCTTTTTGGGTTATTTAATGCCGAATCTGGTCATTATAGTGAAAGTGTTTATGCTTCAAGTTCTTTATATCTTCAAATGTTTAATCAGGGTTTTTGGTTTGGTAGTTTTTTTTTACGGCATATCAACCCTTTTTAGGTTATTTAATGCCGAATCTGGTCTTGTTTTCTCTCTTTCTTGTTTCTTTCCCCTTTTAATATCTGTTTCTATTTAACCCATAGTTGGGACCCTAACAGGTACTACCACTCCGGGTCAGGGTGGACCTGGGAGCAATGGTAATTAAGAGGAGGCTCCACATTCCCCAAAGTCCGTAAGCCGGATCTCACCATCGGATGTAGTTTAAGGTCATATCCAGGACAGGGAGTAGGGTAGGAAAAATAAAAATAAAAAAGGGGAGGGAGAAAGGGAGAGGGGCTGTTGTTTTTGTTTTTGGTTTTGTAGAACATAATTAAGTTTTACAAAAAAAAAAAAACAAAAAAAAAAACGTCAATGTAGGTGAATTTCGTCTCAGGGAGCCACAGGGCAGCCTGATCTGGTATCACCAGAATACAATAAATGAATTATTATTAATAGACACATTGTTAGAATGTGTGTCAAAAATGAGAGTGGTTATCTGAATAAGCACATTCTATAGATAGTTCTAAGTAAACACAATACATACATACTTATTATTATACACATTGTTAGATGTGTGTCAGAAATGACGACGGTTATCTAAATTAGCACATTCTATATATGGTTCTAAGTAAACACAATAAATTAATAATTATTAGTAGACACATTTTTAGAATGTGTGTCAGAAATGAGAGTGGTTATCTAAATAAGCACACTCTATAGATGGTGCTAAGTAAACACAATAGATTAATACTTATTAATAGACACATTTTTAGAATGTGTCAGAAATGAGAGCGGTTATCTAAATAAGCACATTCTATATATGGTTCTAAGTAAACACAATAAATTAATAATTATTAGTAGACACATTTTTAGAATGTGTGTCAGAAATGAGAGTGGTTATCTAAATAAGCACACTCTATAGATTGTGGTTAGTACATACAATAGATTAATACTTATTAATAGACACATTTTTAGAATGTGTCAAAAATGAGAGCGGTTATCTAAATAAGCGCATTCTATAGATGGTTCTAAGTAAACACAATACATTAATACTTATTAATAGACACATTTTTAGAATGTGTGTCAGAAATGAGAGTGACTATCTAAATAAGCACACTCTATAGATGGTTCTAAGTAAACCCAATACATTAATACTTATTAATAGACACATTTTTAGAATGTGTCAGAAATGAAAGTGGTTATCTAAATAAGCACATTCTATAGATGGTTCGAAGTACAGACAATGAATTACTACTTATTAATAGAAACATTTTTAAAATGTGTGTCAGTAATGAGAGTAGTTATCTAAATAAGCACATTCTATAGATGGTTCTAAATACACACAATACATTAATACTAATTTATAGACACATTGTTGTAAAAAGTCTATTCTACAAAGGATGGCTAAGTCTGCAATAGTTCAGATTTAGTTAGTATCCCTCGGGATTTAAACTAGATGTTCTTCCTTTGTTTAAAATATCTCAAAGCTTCTTTAAACTGTATATGTTTAGATCTGTATGTCTAGGTCTTATTTTCTTATCTATTTTCCTATATCGTACCAATGCTACTTAATGTTTTTGTTGCATCTTTAATTCTTATAAAATGTTTTATGATTTCTACCATGTCGCCCAATAGTTATTAAATGTAGTGTTTAATAGTATTAATATTGTTATCATTATTATTATTATGATTATTATTATTATGATTATTATGATTATTATAATTATTATTATTATTATTATTATTATTATTATTTTTTGTTTTATTATCATAATTATTTTTAATAGTATTATTATTATCATTATTATTATTAGTAGTAGTAGTATTATTAGTAGTAGTAGTAGTATTGTTTGATATACAAATGACAATATAACACTGTTATCTTAAAAGTAATGTTATGTTATTATTATTACTGTTATTAATTTACTGATATATTAGTTAAATGAACACTAAATTTGTACTACATTTTGTGTTTGGGGAAGTGAAAATTGGATAAGATCCACTGGAGAGCAATGCATTTAATAACTGTTTTTCTCTCACTGTTATATACTTGAACCCCCTTCTGTATTTGTAAATTTTACAGCGGTAAGTCGGCTTTTGCAAGTGCTAAGTCTGTGATATTTTGGATTTTGTAAGTATCCCTGAGCATTTAAAATGCATGATCTTCCTATGTTTACTTTGACTCAAAGCTATATGTATATATATATATATATATATATATATATATATATATATATATATATATACATATATATATATATATATATATGTATATATATATGTATATATATATATGTATATATATGTATATATACATATATGTGTATATATATGTAGATATAGATTAATATATATATATATATAGATATATATATATACATATATATATATACATATATATGTATATATATATATGTACATGCATATATGTATGTACACGTATATATCTATATATCTATATACATATACATTTACATAGAAATATATATATGCATACACACATATATATATATTTAAATATGACTATGTATACATATATATATATATGCACATATACATATATGCGTGTATATATATATGTATATATATACATATATATTTATATATACATATATATACATATGTATATATACAAATATACATATATGGGAATACCGGGGCGATAAAAAACAAAGTAATAGAAATTAAAGAGTGTGTGTAACATATTTATATAAAAAACCTCAATCTCTTTTCTTTCTTTGGCCGTCTTTTTCCCCCTGGTCCTCATTATTTCCTTTCTCCTTCAACCCTCGATTTCGCTTTTTCCTATATGATTCTTCTCTTGTTAAAATGTGTTAAAAACTTATAATAATGTAATTATCGTAAATCCTTTTTACTAAATATGTATTTTATGTAACTGTGGATTTTCTTAAAGAAATATGTAAACAAACAAACATTTTGGATGAAAGTTATTAATTATCCTTACATTGTATTTTTGATCCCGAAATAAAATTATATTTTATTTTTTCTAATACTTTAAACTTGAATTTGAATGCAATTACTTAATCGCTTGCGGCCATGTTGTAATTTCCTATAATTTTCTTTCGTGAAATAGTAGCAATAGTTTTATTAGCGTTTGTCGCTTATTTAAAAAAAATACCAAAGAACTAAAAATGTAAACGCGCGTCCCTTGCACTAAGAAACGTTAAATAAAATTAAAAGTTATTTCAAATTATTAGGTAATTAAATTAAAATATGACTCAGGATTTTAACATTACTATAAAATATAATGAAAAATAACTGAAAACAGTCCCCCCTTGATGAAATACGCCCCAATGGACCTCTCAGGGGTGGGTTTATAAATTCGGGAATACTCTCATCATCTTACTCTGTGAATTTTACATGAGAATACACTTTTATATGTTATGTATATTCTCTAACCTTGTTTTAAAAAACTAAATTGTGTTTTTAAACATGAGTTATCGTTCTTCCTTTGCTATCTTCTAACAAATAAATGTCATTATAAAGCATGAATTGTTTTATGAACTTGAGGTATTACGTAATTAAATTACAATATGACCCAGCAATTTCACATTAATATAAAATATGATGAATAATAACTGAAAAGCCCCTTTCCCTGATGAAATATTCCCCAATTGACCCCTAAGTGGTGGGTTTATTGTTGCAGGAATACTCTCATCATCTTACTCTGTGAATTTTTCATGAGAATACACCTTTATATGTTATGTAAAATTCATTGGCCCGACCCCTAACATTTTCCCCGACGCCCTCCCCCCCATCTCTCTAACCCCACCCTCCGAATTTGCTGTTTTTACTCTCCTCCAACCCTGAGAAATATTGTAAGTTAACAAAAAACAAAAATTGGGCCCGACTTCCTAAAAAGTTTGGCTTGGCCCCTAAAAACTTCCCCGACCTCTTAATCTCCCCAGCCCCCCCCCCAAATTTTTTTCACTCTCGTACAACCCTGAGTAATATTTTCAGTTAAAAGAATAAAAAATAAATAAATTTGGCCCGATCCCTAAAATATTAGGCCGGACCCCTAAAATTTTCCGGACCCCCTAATCTCTCCAGCCCCCCCCCCAACTTTTTTTCACCCTCCCACAACCCTGAGAAATATTTAAGTTCAAAAAATTAAAAATAAATAAATTTGGCTCGACCCCTTAAAAATTTGGCCTTACCTCTAATATTTTCCCCGACCCCCTAATCCTTGCAGCCCCCCAACTTTTTTTCACTCTTCTATTAGCCTGAGAAATATTTTAATTTAAAAAAAAAAAAAAAAATTAGGCCCGACCCCTACAAAATTTGGTTTGACCCCTAAAATTTTCCCCGAACCCCTAATCTCTCTAGACCCCCAACTTTTTTTACACTCTCCCACAACCCTGAGAAATATTTTAAGTTCAAAAAATGAAAAAAATAAAAAGATTTGGCCGGACCCCTAAAAAATTTGGCCGGACCCATGAAATTTTCCCCGACTACCTAATCTCTCTAGCACAACCCCCAACATTGTTGTCACTCTCCTACAACCCTGAGAAATATTTTAAGTTAAAAAAAAAAAAAAATAAATTTGGCCCGACCCCTAAAAAGTTCAGCCTGACCCCTAAAACTTTCCCCGACCCCTTAATCTCTCCAGCCCCCCTCCCAACTAATTTTTCACTCTCCCCCAACCCTGAGAAATATGTTGAGTTCAAAACAACAAAAAAACAAACAAATTTGGCCTGACCCCTAAAAAGTTCGGCCTGACCCCCAAAATTTCCCCCGACCTCTCAATATCTCCAGCCCCCCTCCACACTAATTTTTCACTCTTCCCCAATCCTGAGAAATATTTTGAGTTAAAAAAAAAAAAAAAAAAAATTTGGCCTGCCCCTAAAAACTTTGGCATTACCCCTACTGTGTTCTCCGACCCCCTAATCCTCCCTCCCCCCACCCCAAACTTGTTTAAAATCTCCCACAACCGTGAGTAATATTTTAAGTTCAAAAGAAAAAAAAAAATTTGGCCCGACCCCTAAAATTTTCCCCGACCCCCTAATCTCTCCAGCCCCACCACAACTTTTTTCCCTCTCCAAGAACCCTGAGAAATATTTTAAGTTCAAAAAAAAAAAAAAAATTTGGCCTGACCCCTAAAAAATTTGGCCTGACCCCTAATATTTTCCCCGACCCCCTAATCTCACCAGCACCCCTAACATTTTTTCCAATCTCCCACAACCCTGAGTTATATATTTTAAGTTAAAAAAAAAAAAAAAAAATTGGCCTGACCCCTAAAAAGTTCGGCCGGACCCCTAAAATTTTCCCCGACCCCTCAATCTCTCCAGCCCCCCTCCCAACTAATTTTTCACTCTCCCCCCAACCCTGAGAAATAGTTTGAGTTCCAAACAAAAATAAAACAAAACAATTTTGCCTGAACCCTAAAAAGTTTAGCCTTACCCATAAAATTTCCCCCGACCTCTCAATCTCTCCAGCCCATCCCCGCCTTCCAACTAATTTTTAACCCTTCCCCAATCCTGAGAAATATTTTGAGTTAAAAACAAAAAAAAACAACAAAATTTGGCCTGACCCCTAAAATGTTCTCCGACCCCTTAATCCTCCCTCCCCCCACACCAAACTTTTTCAATTTCCCACAACTATGAGTAATATTTTAAGTTCAATAGAAAAAAAAAGAAAATTTAACCCGACCACTAAAATTTTCCCCGACCCCCTAATCTCTCCAGCCTTCCTCTCACCCGCTAACATTTTGTTCACTCTCCCACAACCCTGGAAATATTTTTAAAAAATAAAAAAAAAATTTGGCCCGACCCCTAAAAAATTTGGTCTGACCCCTGAAATTTTCCCCGACCCCCTAATCCTTCCAGCCCCCCCCAACTTTTTTTACACTCTCTCACAACCCTGAGAAATATTTTAAGTTCAAAAAAAAAAAAAAAATTTGGCCCGACCCCTAAAAAGTTCGGCCTGACCCCTAAAATGTTCCTGACCCCTTAATCTCTCCAGCCCCCCTCCCAACTAATTTTTCACTCTCCCCCAACCCTGAGGAATATTGAGAGTTGAAAACAACAAAAAAACGAAAATATTTAGCCTGCCCCTTAAAACTTTGGCCTGACCCCTAAAATTTTCGCCGACCCCTTAATCCTCCCTCCCCCCCACCCCAAACTTTATTTCAATCTCCCACAACCCTGACTAATTTTTTAAGTTCAAAAGAAAAAAAAAGAAAATTTGGCCCGACCCCTAAAATTCTCCCCGACCCCCTAATCTTTTAAGCCCCACACCAACTTTTTTCCCTCTCCAACAACCCTGAGAAATATTTTAAGTTCAAAAAAGAAGAAAAAAAAAATTTGGCCCGACCCCTAAAAAATTTGGCCTGACCCCTAAAATTTTCCCAGACCCCCTAATCTCCCCAGCACCTCCCCCAACTTTTTTTCCAATCTCCCACAACCTTGAGTAATATTTTAAGTTAAAAAAAAAAAAAATTTTGCCCGACACCTTAAAAATTTGGTCTGACCTCTTAAATTTTCCCCGACCCCATAATCCTTCCAGCAACCCCAACTTTTTTTTCAATCTCCCACAACCCTGAGTAATATTTTAAGTTCCAAAAAAAAAAAAAAAAAATTTGTCCCGACCCCTAAAAAATTAGGCCTGACCCCTGAAATTTTCCCCGACCCCCTAATCCTTTCAGACCCCCCCAACTTTTTTTTTCAATCTCCCAAAACCTTGAGAAATATTTTAAGTTGAAAAAAAAAAAAATTTGGCCGACCCCTAAAAGATTTGGCCTTACCCCTATAATTTTCCCCGACCCCCTCATCTTTCATCCCCACCTAACCGCCAACATTTTTTAACTCTCCCACAACCTTTAGAAATATGTTAAGTTCAAGGAAAAAAAAATTTGGCCCGAAACACCAATATTTCTTGGGACCGTTATACTTTAGAAGCACCAATATTTCTATGGACCGTTATACTTAAGAAGCACCAACATTTGTTTGAAAATCAAGGAGGCTTCCTGAGCACTACAGAAATAACTCTTACCGGTGGCCAGGTGTGGGTGTCATTTAGCAACCCTTGTTTCACTACACACTCTTGACATAGCCTTCCTATGATGTTATTGATTTATCCGGACAGAAGTTATGGGATGACCTGATACAACCGAACACAATTTTGGGCAAGACCGGGTACATCCGACAATGGATTATGGGACTGAGGCGGAAGGGATTGAGCAACACTTGTTTCACTACACACTCTTAACGTAGCCTTCCTATGATGTTATTGATTTAACCGGACAGAAGTTATGGGATGACCTGATACAACCGGACACAATTTAGGGCAAGACCGGGTACATCCGGCAAGAGGTAATGGGATGTGTTCAGTGACTCAGCATTTTTATCGGATTAGTACATAAATACATTAGATAATTTCCAAATTAGTACTAATTAACATTGAAATATAAGTGAAAAGGACCCCCACCCCTGATGAAATCTGTCCGATGGACCACTAAGGCATGGCTTTATAGATTCGGAATTACGCCCATCTACTTACTATGTGAATTTTACATTAGAATACACTTTTATATGTATCTATATTCTCTAACATGTTGTTCTATAGGGCACACCCACACACACAAACATACAGCCATTCAATTTTATATTGAATATATATATATATATATATATATATATATATATATATATATATATATTTATGTGTGTGTGTATGAATGTATATGTATGTATGTATATATATATATATATATATATATATATATATATATATATATGTGTATACATGTATACATACATATATATATATATACATATATATATATATATATATACATATATATATATATACATATATATATATATATATATATATATATATATATATATATATATATATATATATATATATATACATATATATATATACTAGCAGGGCTACCCGGCGTTGCCCGGGGCGACAAAAAAAAACAAAGTAGTAGAAATTAAAGAGTGTGTGTAACATCTTTATATAAAAACTTCAATCTCTCTTTTTTTCTTTAGCCGTCTTTCATTCCCCGGTCCTCATTATTTCCCTCCCTCCTTCAACCCTCTATTTTCCTTCTTCCCCATATGATTCTTATCGTTTTAAATGTGTTAAAAACTTATAATAATGTAATTCACGTAAATCCTTTTTACTAAATATGTATTTTATGTAACTGGATTTTCTTATAGAAATATGCTATGTAAACAAACATTTTGGATGAAAGTTATTAATTATTCTTACATTTTATTTTTGATCCCGAAATAAAATTATATTTTTTCAAGAGTTTAAAATCGAATTTGTATGCACTGACTAAATCGCTGGCGGCCATGTTGTAATTTCCTGTAATTTGCTTTCGTAAAAAAGTAGCAATACTTTGATTAGCGTTTGTCGCTTATTTAAAAAACAATACCAAAGAACAAAAAATTTGGAGGCGCGTCCCTAGCGCTAAAAAACGTTAAATAAAATTAAAAGTTATGTCAAATTATTAGGTAATTAAATTAAAATTTGCTATAAAATATCATGAATAATAACTGAAAACAGCCGCCCTCCCCGATGAAATCTGCCCCGACCCAGTTATCTCTCCAGCCCCACCCCAACATTTTTTCACTCTCCCACAACCCTGAGAAATATTTTTAGTTCAAAAAAGAAAAAAAAAATTTGGCCCGAGCCCTAAAAAATTTATCCTGACCCCTAAAATTTTCCCCGACCCCCTAATCTCTCCATCCCGCCCCAAGTTTTTTTCCAATCTCCCACAACCCTGAGAAATATTTTAAGTTTAAAAAAATAAAAATTTTTGGCCCAAGCCCTAAAAAATTTGGCCTGACCCCTAAAATTTTCCCCGACCCCATAATCTCTCCACCCCCCCTAAACTTTTTTCCAATCTCCCACAACCCTGAGAAATATTTTAAGTTTAAAAAATATAAAAAGAAAAAAATTTGGCCTGACCCCTAAAAAATTTGGCGTGATCCCTAAAATTTTCCCCGACCCCCTAAACTCTCCAGCCCAACCCCAACATGTTTTTCAATCTCCCACAACCCTGAGAAATATTTTAAGTTCAAAAAAGAAAAAAAAAATTTGGCCCGACCGCTAAAATTTTCGCCGACCCCCTAATCTCTCAAGCCCCCTCCTCAACATTTTTTTATATCTCCCACAACCCTGATTAATATTTTAAGTTCAAAAAAAAATTTTTTTTAAATTTGGCCCGACCCCTAAAAAAATTCCCATGACCCCTAAGATTTTCTCCGACCCCCAAATCTCTCCAGCCCCCCCTTACCCGCTTAAATTTTTTTCACTGTCCCACAACTTTGAGAAATATTTTAAGTTAAAAAAAAAAAAAAAAAAATTAGCCGAACCCCTAAAAAATTTGGCCTGACCCCTAAAATTTACCTCGACCCCCTAATCTCTCCAGCCTTCCTTAACTTTTTTTCTAATCTGCCACAACCCTGAGTAATGTTTTAAGTTCAAAAATTGAAAAAAAAAAATTTGGCTGGACCCCTAAAAAATTTGGCTTGACCCCTAACATTTTCCCCGACCCCCTAATCCTTCCAGCCACCCCCAAACTTTTTTTAAAATCTCCCACAACCCTGAGTAATATTTTAAGTTCAAAAATTTAAAAAAAAAAAATTTGGCCGAACCCCTAAAAAATTTGGCTTAACCCGTAAAATTTTCCCCGACCCCCTAATCTCTCCAGCGACACCCCAACTTTTTTTTCACTCTCGCACAACCCTGAGAAATATTTTCAGTTCAAAAAAGAAAAAAAAGAAATTGGGCCCGACCCCTAAAAAATTTGGCCTGGCCCCTAAAATTTTCCCCGACCCCCTAATCCTCTCATCACCCCCCCCCCAACTATTTGTTTTCTCTCCCACAACCCTGAGTAATATTTTAAGTTTAAAAAAAAAAAAATTTGGCCCGACCCCTAAAATTTTGGCCTGAGCCCTAAAAAATTTAGCCTGGCCCCTAAAATTTTCCCCGACCCCCTAATCCTTCCAGCCACCCGCCAAACTTTTTTAAATCTCCCACAACCCTGAGTAATATTTTAAGTTCAAAAAAAAAAAAAATTTGGCCCGACCCCTAAAAAAATGTGCCTGACCCCTAAGATTTTCCCCGACCCCCTTATCTCTCTAGCCCCCCCCTCACCCGTTAACATTTTTTTCACTCTCCCACAACCCTGATAAATATTTTAAGTCTAAGGAAAAAAAAAATTGGGCCCGAAACACCAATATTTCTAAAGACCGTTATACTTAAGAAGCACCAACATTCGTTTGAAAATCAATGACCTGATACAACCGGACACAATTTAGGGCAAGACCGGGTACATCCGGCAAGGGATAATGGGATGTTTTCAGTGACTCAGCATTTTTATCGGATTTGTACATAAATACATTAGATTATTTCCAAATTAATACTATTTAACATTGAAAAAAAGTCTGAAAAATATGGGAAAAATGCTACCCTCTGTCAGAAACTGGTCCGGTTGACCCTCAGCAAGTGAATCGTGTTTTGCGATTTTGAGATATTATGATCCTAGGATATGCACTCTGCTAAAGATGTCAACTTTTTGACATGTCGCCGCTTAGTTTTTAAAGAGTAGCTGTACATTACATAAATACATTAGATAATTTCCAAATTAGTACTTACTAGCAGGACCCGTATCCCGGCGTTGCCCGGGGAAATATAACAGCCTGATTTAAATTTTTAAGTTAAATGAATAGATTCAGAAAATAAATCATTTCACTGGAAGTAATTTAGGTAATTAAAATTGGATTTAACATGGAGCTATACGCTAGCGTTCTTGTGTTTGTTCCAACAGATGTCTCCTTTATAGTGGTAAAAGTTATTCGTACAAAGCTCTTGAATATCCTACATAAAACTGCCCATGGCTAAAGCAAGATGAAGTCAAGTTTAGACCCACCACTGCCAATGATTGTCCTTGGAACTTATTAATTGTCATGGCAAATCACAATTTAACTGGGAACTGAAGCCTTTTAAATTTTATTGCAGAATCCGACGGAATAATGGGTATTCTGGGAAGCAATGTCAGTTTGCCCCTTGCCACACAAGTTAGTATTACAGCTTCTATCACATGAGGTTGCATGCATTTAACACAGTCACGTTCCATTACATAGCCTTGGAGCAGGAAGATTCCGGAGTAACATAATTGGGCATCCAGCTTTCAGCTGTGTGTTGGCATACCAGGCAATTCTAATGAATCTAAAAATTGTGTAGGGTATTGTACAGCCTGGACGCGATCGAGAATAGAATCCACAGAAGTGAACGTTACAGTTTTAATGTACTTCCATAAATATGGCAATTTAATGCAAGCATTAAGCTCATCAGGGGGACTTCTACGTGGAACAATAGGAAGCGTTTGTCGGAAGTCACCTGATAATAATAGTGTTATGCCACCCATAACAGCATCACGTCTCTTGAGATCACGCAATGTTTTATCTAGAGCCTCGACCGCTTGTTTATGTTCCATTGTACATTCATCCCATACGATGAAGGAACAATTATGTAAGACTTTAGCTGAATCTGACCCTCTTTCTATTTGACAAATTGGATCAGCATCTTTTGTTAGATAATGGCAAGTTAAATGTGGAGTGAGCTGTCCTACCACCAGGAGTACCTCCGGGTGCATCAAGGAATATAAGGCCACCTTGCTGATCTTCTTCAGTATTAACTACAGTCGATACCATCTCGAACAATTGATGCTTGCTCATGAGGTTGATAACTAATTTCACGCGTCCATGCAGTAATGACTGAATGTGTATTAGATCGAGTATGTGAGGTAAGACCCAATTTTGTCAGTGGTTTACCATTGATCTTATAAGTCATATCTTCGATATGAACTAAAGCCATATTGAAGATGTCGTCTTAAAATGTTATATCAACTTCAGGCTGTTGATTGTGTTTCCTAAGAAGGAAATCTTCACTAAAAGCTTATTTGTGTGCATCCCAAAGTCGTTTCGCACATGATGTCAACATGATGGCAAACAAATGTCTCAAATTGTCTGCAGATTCAGATATAGATGCTTCCTGTAATGTAGCATCCCAGTGGTTATCATCCTCAAGTAGTCCATGTGCACTACATGCATCCCTGAATGTAGTCATAACTTGACCATTGATCGTTTTTAGGTCATTAAAGCTCTGTGAACCTCTAACATTGTGTAGAAGCAGTCTCAAACAGAAGCAGTCAAATTGATTTGGATGCACGGTGTATACCCTGCCCATACACTTCTGTTCTTTTAACGCACGGATAGCCTGGAACTGGCTTACCCTGTAACCGTCGCTTGAAGACCTTAGTTTTAGTGTCCCAGGTATAATAAACTGGAACTTCTCAGTACAAAAGTGTACGTGGAAAAAAATGTGTTTGACACAATGTGAAGAAAGTTGTTAGAGTGGTTGAAGGTGGATTTGCAACTCTATCTGCTGCAGTACTTTCAGTAAAGTATATACGCTGTCCATTTTCTAGATGAACTGATAGGTGAATAACTGGGGGGATGATGTATATGTATGTGAAAGTTAAATATTCTCCAAATGGTTTCCCATTGTTTAAAAAATAAATCTTTGAGTTCCAATTTTAATCTTGAGTTGTCTATTTCTATCTGCTTGTCACCATACGCTTTCTATATGATACGTGTAAAAACATAAAACATAAAAGTTATTTGGAATATTGTTTAGTATGTAATATAATATGTAACTTGTTACTAATGTAAACTGATCTGATTGAGGTTTGCGAAAAGTAAACTAATTGAAAAGTAAGTTATACATATAAAATCGAATAAGAAATGTTGTACTTTCTGTCAGAAGTGTACTAATGTATGTATTAGCACAATGACGGTGAATAAAGAGTCGTGTTTGCGATTATCAGTGTGTTCAGTTTAATGTAATCTGTTATTCGCTAACGTGTAAATGCTACGTAGCAAGAATAATAGAATGTCAATCGCTTAATCTGTAACAGTTTTTTTCTTTTAACATAGTACGCTAGTATTGTAGCAGCAATTTTAAGTGAAGTAGATGAATGTATAATGGAAATAGCAGATCAGGAACGGTATATTACCTGTAGAAAAGTTTGATCGTTAAGGGGAATCGGCATAATTGTTTAAGGGTAGTGAACCAGGCAGGCGTATCGTGATCTGTAGTTGCTGGTTGAGGCTTCGAGTAGAAGCCTTAAATCTTTTTTGGCGGAAGTGACGTAGTCACATGTATTGAAGGGAGCGTCTGTTATATTTTCTGTGCAATTTATTCTACTGTATGGTGGGGTGAAGACATATTTAACGTAAATAATAAGTTGTAAATTGTGTGAAATTATCCGTTGTGTATTTGTTCCCGGTGTAGACTGGTAGCGTGGGAGGAGTAAAATGTTAGAGAGAAATGTTCTAGCTACTACCTGTATGATGTCTGGTTTGGGGAGAGTGACCGAGTGATGAACGAAAGTAACAATTTGCCCGAGGTGGATGTAATAGTCTAGAGTTTGTTAAGAACACGCTCGAGCGAATAAGCTTGATGTTGTAGTGATTGTAGTAACCTATTGAGTTCGAGTTTATTTTCCTATTCGACGCGAAGGTACAGGGGGAAAAACGTATTTACTTTATATATAAGATTAACATTGAAAAAAAACTGAAAAGGACCCCACCCCCTCTGATGAAATTTGCCCCATGGACCCCTAGAGCGTGGGTTTATAAATCTGGCAATACGACCATCAACTTACTCTGTGAATTTTACATTAGAATACACTTTTATATTGTATCTATATTCTCTAACATTTTTTCTATAGTGCACACACACACCCGCACACACACACACAAACACACAAACATACAGACATTTTATATTGAAGAAGAAGATATATGCCTATGTGTGTATATATACGCACATATATATGTGTGTGTAATGTATATGTATATATGTATATATATAAATATATGTATATATATATATGTGTGTGTATACACGTATATATATAGATATGTATATGTATATATATATATGTACATGTATATATATATATATACATTTATATATGAATATATACACACATGTATATATGCTTATGTATGCATATATAAATATAGATATATAGGTATAAATGTATGCATGTATATATATATTCATATACATGTTATATGATTATATACACATATACATATATATATATACATATATAGATAGATATATAGATATAAATAAATGCATGTATATATATACATATACATTTATATATGATTATATATACTTATATATATATATATACATATATGCATATATATTCATATACATTAATATATGATTATATGTACATATATATAGAGATATAGATATACATATATGAATGTATATATATACATATTCATTCATATATGATCATATATACATATAAATATATATATATGTGTATATATACACATATACATATATATGCATACATATGTATATATGCACATATATATGTATGTATTAATATATATATATATATATGTGTATATACATATACATACATACACATATATATGTGTACATATGTATGTGTATTGTTAACATATATATATATATGTGTATGTATAATATATATGTATAAGTGTATATATGTATATATATACATATATATATACATATACACATATGTGTATGTATATATACATATATACATATGTGTATATGTGTATATATATATGTATGTGTTTATGCATATATACATATATATATATATACATATATGTATGTATATACATATATACGTATATATATGTATATATATATATATTTTTATATATATAGGTGTATATATGCATATATATATGTATATACATATATATATATATGTGTATATATATATATTGTTTGCGCGTATATGTAGGCAAGAATGTTGGGGTTATCATCATTCATTAGTCATTATGGGTATATGGTATATTTTTATTTTTGATTATGTGTTTGCCTATTTTCTGTGTTGTATCTTTAAGCACGTTTTTTGTTATTATATATCATTCTAAATGTAGGTTTGCAATATATGTGTCCACCATAAAGAAACTGTGTACATAATATGTAATATATGATAGTAAGATCACCATAGTGACGTGTTAGCGGTGGTATCAGAATGAAAGCATTTTTAACTGTAAGACGGAATATGTGATTAAAGGCGACAAACTAAACAACTTCATGTATTGCAAGTAAATATGTATATTTAAACAATTGAAATGATTTCATATTGTATTTGATGGCGTTCACATTTTCATCTGTAAACCAATTATAAATATTTTTATTTGAAAATATTCAAGATTTTAAAAAATCTACATCTGATTTAAGTGTGCAGAATTGTATAGACATATCTATCATATGATTAGCTTAATAATAATTGAAGTAGTCCATGGTAATATATATATATATAGATTACAGAAATGTGGTTACCTCTGTCTTATAATGAACTGAATCTTTTTATTTATTAAATACATTATAGGTCTGAAAACAAATCTATAAAAGATTGAATACAGGGGTCTTGAATACAGAGTGTTTCTACTTTGCTTCTAAATTGATAAAACTAAAGAACTTAAATTTAAATTCCAAAATGATACATCATTTAATATATGACAGATAGAACGTTTTCTACACTTTGAATTGTTTCATGGATTAATTACGTATTAAGTTTCAAAACTGATGTAGCATTTTATTTAATGACGACATAAGGTGAAAATGTTTAGCTGAATACGTCTGTCCATCGATATTTCAGACCGAAATATGTCTGCAAATCTACCGGCAAATAATTAAACTTCGTTCTTCCGCGATTCAGCCAAACATGTTTGGCTGAATCGCGGAAGAACGAAGTTTAATTATTTTTTCGCTCGGATTGGAAGATATGACCGGGTTTACTGACTCAATTCAATCTTATTTTTGTTCAATTCGGATTTAACGGACTCTCTAATTAACAAATGAACTTTGATTTGATTTAGGTTGTCCAGATCAAGACTTTAGAATTTTAAGTGAGTTAATTAAACTTTCTATATTATTTACTTTGATTTATTTATCGTTGTTATAATTTACATAAACATTAAATACTATTCACTTCATCGATTGTTGACGCATTTAGCGACTGGATAACTTTGTCATCTCTTTCAGTTTCTTGTATTTGGACTGGTACTTCATCACCTGGATTAATCTCTAGTCAACCCTCTGGATGTCTTTCCTGATGATGTTTTTCAAATTGTATGACTTGGATGGATTATATAAATTTAACAAAAAAGTATGTTTTGGGGTTGATATATTTGATGTTATATATTTTTATGTATATTTGTATATGTTTTTATATATTTTCAAAGTTTAATTTTATTACCTGTAGTAGTATAACTGCGGTAATGGTCCTCTGAAGAGAACAATTATATTTGAAAACTCATGAGCTAAGGACGTTAACATACTTTGCTTGAACTTTGAATTCTAATAAAATGTGATTGACACCTTATTCTATTACTTCATTTTATATATATATATATATATATATATATATATATTTATATATATATATTTATATATATATATATATATATATATATATACATATATATATATATATATATATATATATATATATATACCGTTTCATCGATATTCATGACTACCAACAGGATATTGATGGAGGTCAATTATGGACACATATAATATATAGATTATAAACCTGGGTACCTAATAATATATAGATTAAACACATGGGTACCTATACGGTACCGTAAAACTTCATAAACATAACTCCCCCCTCCGTCCCATAATTTCTCAAATACCCACCCCTATATATCAATTAACAAACACACTTAATCAACTAATAACCCCTTATTTACCAAGTAAGTACGCAGTAAAATCAACGCATGTACTCATACAGATACTCCAAATCATAAAAAACGGATAATAAAATTACCGCTTCACTGGACGTTGAAAGTTTATTCACAAATGTTCCAGTTCACAAAACTATAGATATAATTATTAATAACATATTTAACAACCCATCCCTCCTTCCACTAAAAATTGATCCTAACACACTTAAGAACTTATTATTAGTATGTACAACCGAGGTTCCTTTCTACGACCATAAGGGAAACATATATACCCAAGTCGATGGTGTATCTATGGAAGCGGTCCTTGGACTGACCCTCAGCAATTTTTACATGGCTGATCTCGAAAATAAAGTATTCACTAAAATTCCTAAACCTTCCATTTATGCATGCTACGTTGATGATATCCTCATTTTAGCAGACAATCAAAACGAAATAAAAAAACTACATGACACTTTCCAAAATAACTCGGTACTTACATTCACCCACGAACTTAACTTTAATAATAAAATACCGTTTTTAGACGTTCTCATCGACTCTAACACAGACACATTCATCACATCTCCCTATAAAAAACCCACCTCTAATAACTCATGCATTTTAAGTTTTAAAAGCGAATGCCCATACCGATATAAGATTGCAATGATTAAAACCCTAGTAAACCGTGCAAAGTTAATCTCTTCTAGCAAAAAAAATATTCCTTAACGAATTAAAAAGCATTAAACAGGTCTTAATAAATAATCATTTTCCCAATCATATTGTGGACGAGCAGATAAAATTAATGCTTAGAAACTTGGACAATACTAATAATAATCAACCAAATAATTCCCACTACATAAATATCTTCTATTGCAACCAAATGCATCCGAATTTTAAATTAGACGAAAAGGTTCTTAAAAATATAATACATCGCTACATATCCCCCGCTAGTCCTGATAATAAAATAAGATTCATCATTTATTATAAAAAAGTGAAAACATCAAACCATGTAGTTAAAAATAATACTTCACAGACAAAAAATACACTAGGAAAGACCAATGTGATATACCAGTTTAAATGCCCAATGGGACAGTGCATCTCCGACAACAACAATGATAAAACTAGGTCTTACATTTGTTTAACTACTACAACATTGTCCCGAAGACTCATTTTACATCTTTTCGAAACTAGCTCCAGTTGCCAAGACTTAAAAAAGCATGACTGTCTCCCTTCTCAATACAGAGAAATCTTAGTCAATAATACAAATATATTACACCACGATACCAACATTAAAAGGCTGAAGATTCTTGAGGCCCTTTACATAAAAACGAAACGCCCTACAATCAATAACATTGTTTATGAGACTAGTCACAACATTTTGAAGTGTCTAGCTTAGTAATCAACGTTATTAAATTCCTAACCATTAAACAACTACACGTTTGAATTTTAAACGCTCTTAAAACATGGTCGAATTATTATTTTTTTTTTTTGCGCTTAAGAAATCAAACTCTAACTTCACACCCCTTCGAACATAATCACGCCAAGGTAAGCCAAGTTAATTGCCATGCACACAGACAGCGAGGCTTTATCGGAATAATAACTGGCAATCATCAAGATAAGAAAGCTTATGCTTTCTTATCTTGATGATTGCAGAAAGCAATATTACATTTCATGAGCAAAACAGGAGAAGCTTAGTATCAATATATATATATATATATATATATATATATATATATATATATATATATATATATATATATACACACATATATACAATAACATAGTTATCAGAATATAGGCCATTTTTGACTTTTTTGATTTGATGAGACCGGAACTGAAGAATGTTATTTCAAACGTGCTTACCCGTGTCTTGGCGTTGGCCGAAACAGTAGATGAACTCAATACACGCTATGCCATAACGGTGAACTATTGAATTATTTATTGCTTTTGATTGTCCGGAGCGCACACATACTGCACATATTAATGCCAACCAGCAACCAAAAAAGTAAATGAATAAACTGTTAGGATTTTTTGTATTTCGGATGGGGGATTTGTGTTTAATGTACAATATAAATACCTACGTTTTACTTGAATTTGTTATTAAGAACGTAGAAAATATGTATGAAATGTAATTGTCTGAAAAGTATTTAATCGCTGACCGACATAACGATGACACACGTCTCACTATTATTGTAGCTGAACACCCTCTGCAAAATAAAACCATCCCATAAAATATATGCTACTTATGTTGTGAGTTGATTATGTGAACACTCTGAACAACTAATAATAATAAATCTCGTCATTATAGAAACATACTACTACATACAACAATAACAATAATAACAACAACGACAATAATAATAATAATAATAATAATAATAATAATAATAATAACAACAACAACGTCGACGAGAATTTTTTTAAACATCAGGAATACATTAAGGGACACATTAAACAGTAAATAATACATAAATAAAATTGACGTGATTCGAACTTGCAAACAAAATGTCGTCTGTCACACTTGATGTCTTTAATGTATCACTCTACAAACTGAGCTAAACTCCCAAAGATAATGATAGTCGCTTTAATCGGGTATAGTTATGCTGTGTAGTATATTATCATTCGTCATGATACATTCATCCCAGGTATTATCTCTAAATTACGTGGTAAGGAGCATCATAACATATGTTCGTTATTAACGATAGCATACTCCCAGGATGCCCTTCTCCTATTTATAGGGGAATTGTGTATTAAATAGTATGTTGTCATCATATCATGTTCCCCGGCATTGCTTCCTACGTTTTCATTTAAAACATAACTCGATTTAATCGGGGGTGTTAATTCTGTTAAGTATATTTTCATCATGGTATATTCATCTCAGGCATAACCTCTACTTTCGTTGAAGGGGTTATTCAAATATACGTTCGTTCCTCAAGATACCATACTCCCAGGATTCCATTCTCCTTTGTATAGAGGTGTAGTGTACTAAATATTCTGTGGTCATGATACAGGAGCCCCAACTCTTTGCTCGCGCTGAGAAGTGCTGCTTCATCATCAGTAGTATAACACAGTGGGTAGCTGTACATGACATGACGTGCATGGAAGGGGGCCCTGCAGTTATCCTCGATATGCTTTCCCGAGTCCACAAGCCCCATGGACTAGGTCGCAACTAATGGACTCAAGTATTGTCAGTCGTAAACAGCAGCCAGACAAGCTGTCTAACTTACTTGTACTCTCAACCTGTCGGAACAAGAGCGACCCGGACTGGTCATATGAGACTTATTGACGTGAACACTTTCCCCAAGTTGCCCAGATAGATAAAAAGAGAATCGGCGCTCATGGTGCCTGTCAGGAGACAAGGCCAGCCACTGGGTGCCTTTGAGGCGTCCCAGCGCTGGTACCTCTGCGCCTGGCTAATAGAGATAGAAGGAGTGCAAAGGCTGGGCGATAGGCAGAGCTCATCCACTCCTTAAGCAATTTTAGGTTTGCAAACCAGATTTTTTGTTAAAGATTCCAGCTCTAGGAAGGTTGTCGATGAGGACTAAGGAGTCCTCTCTCCCCAACGATTTGCTGTCACGAACTAAGTGGTAGGTAACTCAATGTATATATGCGTGTGTGTATGTGTGTGTCCTATAGAGAAAAAGTTAGAGAATATAGCTAAAATCTATATATGTATTCTTATGTTAAATTCACCAAGAAAAATAATAAATGTATTACCGAATCTATAATGGCACACGTAATGAGGCTATGAGGCAGATTTTCTCTGAGCTGGGTCGATTATTAAAGCGATTTTCAGTGTAATTTCTATTTAATTATGTATTAATTTCAACTAAAACAAATATATGATGAAGAAATTTAAAAAAATGATAAGCCATTCCCTTAAATTCAACCGGAAAGTACATCAGAGAGATGCTGAAGAGATGAGATTAAATATTAATAGAAGCTTATTCTCGTGTAATTCCAGTACTGTCTTTGATTCTGTCGGTATGAAAGGAGTTCTAGAAAGGATAAGGCCCACTCTCCAAGTATGTGCATTGAAAAACGTGTTATTCATAAAACTAATCAGAGTCTAACACAGTTGAAAGGGGGGAGGGGAAATTAAAAATCCGATTCATAAAAAAGGTACTTCTGCAATCCGTATTTTTTTGCTTTTTTGTACAACAGCGCCGCGTCTACACATGTTTGATTCATTTGTACAACGGAGGCGAGTCCTTAACCTATTGATTCGTTTCTACAACAGAAGAACGCCTCTAAACTGTTGATTATTTGGTACAATAGCCTTTGGGCGATTTTGTACAACAGATGCGCGTCTCTAAACTTACGATTCGTTTGTACAACAGAGGCGCGTCTCTAAAGGTTGGATTATTTTGTACAACAAAAGCGCGTCTCTAAACTATGGATTAGTTTGTACAAAAGAGGCGCGTCTCTAGATCTGGATTCTTTAGTACAACAGATACGTCGCTCTAACCATTGAGTTCTTTTGTACAACAGAAACCCGTCTCTAAACCTTTTATTCGGTGGTACAACAGAGGTGCGTCTCTGAAAGTTATATTCTTTCGTTCAACAGTAGCGTACGTAAAGTGTATAGTGTTTGTACAACAGAGGCGCGTCTCAGGACTCTATATTATTTTGTACAACAGAGGCGTGTGGCTTAAAGTGGTTGGTCTTTGGATTGCGCATGTGGATATTTCATTGGGTTGTGTCCGTCGTTTTTTTGTGTTACAAATGTGTTTGTGATTGTCTTGCTTGTTGTATCCGTGGCGTTTTCGGTTGTGTGCGTGGTAACTCTGGGTGGTATCCTTGTCCACACTGCACCAATGCAGTACTATCGCTTTGGACGGGGGTGTTTATCTTGGGAGTAGAACTAATGTAGTAATGCCGCTTCCCGGGGTGATCTTTGCCTCGACATACATCTAACAATATCGTTTTCGGGGGTTGGGAACGATCTTTTGGAACGGGATGAAATGTGTTCGTCGTTATAGCCAATGAGCAATCATCGTTTGACGATAGTCACTGGCGGGTAGTGTGACCTGGTTGTCCTGGAACGGTACCAAGCTCCCAGAACGGCAACGATATGAACTACGCGTTTTAACATAAATGGGTTCTTACCCGGTTGAATATTTTGTTGACACCAATAATTCCCTCCAGAGAATTAATTATCTGCTGGCTGGTATGTCAGCTGGCATGCTTACCACCTGGGGCTGCCGTGCTGCAATATAACATTCTTAGAAGAAGGAATCACACAGTTTACTTATTTAAATATAAAATATATATTTGTTATATTTCAGAAAAAAGCATAATTACAACTCAAGGATGTCAGGGCGCGTCTTCCTCGTTTAGATTTTAAAAAAATACTAATATTTTGATCAGACAAAGCAAGAGAGGGAAGAAAGGGATAGAGAGAGATAGAAAAATAGAAAAATAGATATATAGATATATAGATAGATAGATAGATAGATAGATCAAGAGAGAGAGAGAGGGGGATGTAGACACAGAAAGTATGCTTCGTGATCGTCAGTGTTTAGAGTTTTCAACAGACCTTGGGTGACAGTTTATCTGATTGTTGATATTTCACATATTGGATCGAACCCAGTTACCTTGACAAACAATATGGCTGCTTTAAGCGAGCTGACATTTCTCAGTGCAATGATTTATTTTACATGCAGCACAAGTCTGACAATAGGGATTGCAAAATTAAACGGGGAGCACAAGCTCCCTTAAAAGAGTCTTTGTGCTGTGCTACATGCGATCGAACGCAGTTCGTAAATTCAGCCTAGAATCACATACCTAACATGTATACGTACGCGGCCACGAAGAATTGTCACACACATCAATTGAAATGTACGAACCCTTACCAACCAGGCAGGGGCATGCGTTATTGTTGTCGAAAGTGTTCGACGCTCGATCGAAACTTAGCATAATCGCATGTCACAACAAACTTTGTCATTCTAAACAGTGCTCTACTATTCAGGAGCATTAACTCTTAATATTTTTTCAATAGTAATGTGTTTTCTCACCTCATCAGTCCATGAGTGGCGGTTGCAAGCGGTCGCATGGGATCGAAAGCAGTTCATAGATTCAGCCTAAAATCACAAACCTAACGCCCATGCCCACGCGGCCACAAGAAATCGCCATATATATATATATATATATATATATATATATATATATATATATATATATATATATATATATATATATATATATATATATATATATATGAGAAATCAATGAATTAGTTTTCCTTTAAATTACATATATTTAGATATCTAATTGAATGCACGTGGGTGTGAATTATTGCAAATTGTACCCCCTATTCTCTGTATGTTAACAGTAAAAATAATGGCGAGATATATGTGCACAAATTTAAATATCTCCCCACGTAACACAAATCGTTTAATGAACTAAGCTTTTCTTGAATTTGCAATATGTAGACAGACAACTGGGAAGAAAGGGTAGTACTCTGTTTTGCATATGTAAGTTCTGTATGATATGAGACGTCCAATATGTATAAGCGGAATGTATGCGTTTATGTCAGTGAGTCGAGAAACAGATACAATATTTACGACCTTGTAAAAGTTAATTTTTGTTATTTGCATTTTTTGTATTGTTTATATAATTTGCGAACCAATCTCATTCTGTCCGCTTTTGAGAACACTTTAACTGTGAGTTTAAATTGCAGTCCCGATGAATTGTGCAAACATTGAAACGTTGGTTACTCTCGTAAGCTACTCTGATGTTTTATATATATATATATATATATATATATATATATATATATATATATATATATATAAATATAATATATATACAAACTGATTGATCAATTCATCCGTTTATTATTCCACTGTTATAAAATGGTCTACACTGAGGTCAGTTCTTGCAACGTTGCTCACGTAATCCCTGCTGAATTTAGCTTACTCTTAATAGTGCTTCTCTCCTCATATTAAGCTGGGTCATCCCTTTTTGTATGAACACATTTTCATGTACATTTAACGAAAAAGATGTTTTCGCAAATATTTCTAAATACTCACATGTGTTGCTCATATTATGTCACGCTCTATTAATCAGTACGTATAATTAGCGTAGAGGGATGTTTATTAGAAACAGGTTTCAACTAGTGTGTGTTTATGATTTTTAAGATGATGAGCTACTGGTTATCAGGCTGAGTTCACACACTAGTTTAGCCATTTCTAATTTTGCAATGTTGAGAAGTTATCATTTTTTCAATCTTCCTATATTCATCCTGCAAGGAAATAACAAGCTCAGACAGTCACAGTACGCGAACTCGGTTACCAGAGACACATTGAATATGTAAGCGTTTACTTAGTCCTTACGGATAAATTAAGTAATATATATATATATATATATATATATATATATATATATATATATATATATATATATAGAAAGAGAGAGAGATAGAGAGAGATAGTAGTATTAGAAGGCTAACCCAATACAAGAAATGGAAATATGTCGGCGTTGAGAAGTAAGACAAAAAAAAGTGATTTTAATTGTATATTTTTCCCCCAAAATAATTTTTAATATTTTTTTTTCCTATATAGCAAATCTTACTTGATTAGGCAAAACTTCAACACTGATCGAATCTGTGTGACCGTGTTCTATAATATATTTCGAGAAGACCTCTTTTTGTCAAATAGTAGGTGTTTCAAATTGTTAAGAACGTGTTGATGGCAATATTGCTTATAACGTTGTAAATATTAATATCCGCAGAAATGTAATAAAATTAAAACTATAACTGATTTTATTTCTTTATGATTTTAACTATTATTTAATTTATTTTGTATTTTTTATATTTTATATTTGAACCCACCGATTAAGAGCCACCTATTCAATAAATAATAAATGAAAATAAAAAAGAAGAGCAACAAAAGAGAGAGAAAGAAAGCAGCACACATTTATTGTTTATTCGGGGGGGGAGGTAGGGTTAACAGCCAAGAGCGGTGTTCAATTATTTTTTTTCCTAATATTTATTTGATATTTTTTTAATATATACTATTGTTATCCTAATTTATTCTAACAACATTTACTTCTTTGTTTTTCTGAAAAACAACGAAAAACATTTTTTTGTAATTCATTTATTTTTTAAAAACATTTTCAAATTTATTTTTATGATTAACGGCTAAATATGTTTTGATTTATACCCTGGCCAGATTGTGCGTAGCACGCAGTTAATTTAATGAACGTTTTTCAATTCTTGTTTAATTTATTTATTTGTTAATTTTTGTTATTATATTGTCAATGTCTACTTAATCTGAAACTATTGTATGCTGTTATGATTTTAGTAAAATGTTATTAAAATTCATATTTTAATTCACTAGCGATTTTTTTTTTAATTTAAATTTATTTTAATTTATTTTTCCCAAGAACGTGGCCCAACTCTTGCAAAATAGTAATGGATTATCTCCCTTATACATACAAATATAACTCTAAATTATAATTCTCCAATATATTATTTTTTTTACAGGATTTACAACACTTATTTTAAATTTCTATATCGTTTACCTTACTTTTTGGATATATACAATTCAATTGTAGAAGGGTAACATTGAATCTATATAGTAAAATTTGTTTTTCTATTCTATTTTTCTATTATTAATATTTAAAAACATATTGTTTTCATAATTTGTATATTTACTAATATATTTGTTTCTTCATTTATTTTATTGTCATTATTATTATTATTATTATTATTATTATTATTATTATTATTATTATTATTATTATCATTATTATTATCATTTATTTATTAATTTATATATATATATATATATTTGTTTCTTCATTTATTTTGATATTAGTATTATTGATTTTTTTAAAAATATATATATATATATATTTCTTATTTTTTATTTTTAAAGATCATTTTTTTCTCTTTTTCCATTTGTAGAGTTTATTTGGGGCTATTTTAATATTGTGTAGAGGAAGAAGATGGAATGTGTATCTACACACTAGCTGGGTTATTCTATTAATATAAGAACATTTTTTTGTTTATTTAATGTATTTATATACTTATTACATGATGTATTTATCTTAAGAGCGATGCTGTAATATTACCTATAACAGTGAATGGGAATGCAGTATAAATATATAACATCCCATCAGCGGCGTCAAATTAGTAAGAGTGTAATTGTAAATCTATATACCAAGTGTATTGTTTTACTGATGATTCTTTCATCTATAAATGTTCAACTGATTCAAGTTTATTTAGAATTGTGTTAATGCCATGTGTATGGGCTGAGGTTAAATACGAAATTTACTCTCTTATATATTGTATTATGAATGAGAAATTCAGTTCAAGCCTACTATTAAGGTCCGGTCCTAACTTAGAAATGAATAGAGGCTTTAATTCGAAGATTTCCAATGTCCCTCTCCGTGGCCAAGATGTTAACTGTGATAAGTATGTTCGTGTTTTTGCATGTGTAAAGGTGTTTGAAGAATGATGATGCTTGTGTCTGCGTATGTTCCTTAATCCTTATATGTAGGGATATCATGGTACTACCTATGTAAAATGTGTTGCAGATGATGCATTTTAATCTGTACACTGTACATATGCGGTGACAAATGCCCGTGGTATTCATTGGACAGTTAGCTACGGTACACTGTGTTGGGTGATATTGGTGGTTGCGCGCAGCTAGCTGTTTCCTTAGTGATCGTCCCGAGTGGGCAAGCTGTATGTTCAAGCCCTCTCTTCTAATGGTCTTGCGGATTGCTGTTGTGATGTTATCACTGAGATGAGGCAGTTTAAAGAAGAAGGTGTTGGCTGTAAAGCGTCTCATATGTTTTTTTAGGTGTCTCCAGGTGCCTGATGGTTGTGTAAGGGGATCCATTCAAGTCTAGCGCCTGAGGGGATTGCCTAGTACATGCGGTTTTGTATGCTAATACACTAAACGTGTCCCGGATGCGTGTTATTTCATTCATCCTATTTTGGCCTTTAGAGGGCGGGCCGACTTGCAATGCACAGAGATGTTGCTGCTAGTTGCCTTCCTGTAGAATTTTTTTATAAGAGCTCCCTCATCAGAAATCTTAAGGTTAACATCCAGAAGTGATAGGGATCCAGAATCATCAGGGTGATCAACAGTGAACCGTATATATGGGGCTTCATTAGAGAATGTGGTGTAAATATTCGCAGATTCCTCCCGTGATGATGTTATGATCAGAACGTCGTCGACGTATCTCGAAAGGAATATAGCTGAGTAGCAGGTGGCAAGGGTTTTACGCTCCAATCAAATATATATATATATATATATATATATATATATATATAGATTAAGGCATCTGTTATTGAAGACGACAGAAATCTTCTGTTTAGTGATTCCTTTTTTTATTTTTAAAAATAAAAAATTAAATTAATTATTAAAATTAAAAAATTAAATTAATTATTTATTATAAAAGATTAACAACGCAAAACCTTGTAGTAAAAAACAACCCCTCTATAACGCCCAAAACACTAGAAAGAACCAATATAGTTTATAAATGTAAATGCCCTTTAGGAGGATGTACCTCCCAAACTAATAATAGCTACATTGGTTTTACAACAACCACTTTATCCCGCCGCCTCACTATGCACTTCACTAACACTAGTTCAATATACATACACCTACAAACGCACAACTGCCCTACATCTGAGTTGAGACAAATATTAGTAATGAACACAAAAATAATACATTCCGAAACTAATGTAAAACAATTAAAAATACTTGAGGCCGTATACATAAAAACGCAGCAACCTAAAATCAATAATATTTCATACGAGACAAGTAAAACTATTTTAAAATGCTTAGCGTAGTTTAGTGATATCAACCGGTGTCGCCTAATTCAATTTAAAAAATAGGGACATCTTATTAAAATTACTTACTGCCTATCTCCCCCATTTTCCTTCTCTATGATTATTAGACGAGACAAAATTAAATCAGCCACTATTTTAAATTAAAAATAATAAGAAGAATAATAAATAAAATTAATAAATAAACGAAGAACTGTTTCAATTGTCACATTTTAAAATGTAGACGTCCGTATTTTACGCGAACGGTTTGCCGGCGTATTTTTAAAGAAATTCGATTCTTTCACTCGCTTTGTATTCATTTTTGCTATTAAAGACCTGAAGATGATTCGGGAGAGAATCGAAAACGTTAGTCAAACACATGGATCCTTTATCAATTCATTCCATCTACAGGTCAAAAAGATCATTCGACGAATGGAAAAAAATAAAAAAAAGGATCACTAAACAGAAGATTTCTGTCGTCTTCAATAACACATGCCTTAATGAAAACATGCTGCCTAAATACACACAATATATATATATATATATATTATACATGTGTGTGTGTGTTTGTGTGGGTGTATGTGGGTGTGTGTGTGCGAATATATTAAAGGACTTACGTGTGTTTCGTATGACATAACTAGCGTGTATCGCTCTCGGCAATCGTCTGAATGACAATTACAATACTTTTGTTGGTATTCTGTCGTTTTCTTTTTGAGTCTTAAATTCCTGTCCCGTGACATTCTACTATAGCTAAAAGCGCGAAATCCTTATTATGCGGTAATAAAACACACGTAATTAATTTAACTACGACAAAGCTTTGTATAAAAAAGCATAGAACACATTATATATATGCAAGTCAAAAACACTGCGCTGGTTCAAGAGAGCAACGATACTACATCTCTTTCGATATTCTTCTGTCTGTTGTCTATGTGTAAGTGTATATGTATGTACCGACACTCATTATGTTAAACGTTTCTGCGTTTCCGTTTTTTCTCCCTCATCTGATTTATTGGAATTCTTTTGTGTAATGTTCCGTTCTTCCCTGCGATTTTCTTTATTTTTCACACCGAAATTTACCACTAGCCCCGCCTTCACCCTTGTAGTTTTTATTTCACCCCGGCTCATTATTCTCCATTCTTACCAGCGCACTGACGTCTTATCGTCAATTGGCAAGCGCATGGAGCCAGACTATCTTAAACACCAATGCTACGTCTATTTGCATTCTTTCTTCATACCCCGCGCCGAATGCCACTGTCCACCCTCCAACCATATCACCACGTCTTCGCCGTTATTCAAAGTGAAATTGATTGTGTGATATTGATGGTGACCCAATCAGGCAGCAAAGCCCTGGGGGTCATTCAGCTTAGGAGTAAATTTCATTCACAAAATTGTCTTGTCTCTATGGTTAACTTGTTCGCTGGCAGAGAACTCGTTCGTTTCATTATTCCTTGTCGTTTTATTTCTATTTTAGTTTTTTTTTTCTTTTTTCCTATTTTTATTTATTTGATTCGTTGTTTGTTTCCCTATTGAATAGTTTTTATTTACCGAAATTTATTACGAGTTTCGCTTTTTCTCCTGTTTTACTATTCTTTACTTTTATCGATTATTTGTAGTTCCTTTTTGCATAATTACAATAAATATCGTCCGCCATTTTGTTTATTTATTTGTTTGTTCTATGTTTTTTTTCTTTTTTATTCTAATGTTCTTTTCTGTCTGTCTATTACTTTCATTTTTCTTTCGTTCAGTCTTTCTTTTCGTTTTCTTATTTTATCATTTTTCGTTGATTTATTTTTGGTTCCTTCTTTCTTTTTTCTCGTGATTAGCTGATGTATTTTTTTATTCGTTAGGGTTTTCCTTATTTGCCTAACTTCTAATATGTATTCCTTTCTTTTTGTCTGTTCTATATTTATTGATTTTCCTTCGTCCTTTTTGGCTTTTGAAAAATCTGTATTTTGTCCTAGTTTTCTTTATTTCCTTTTCTGTCGTTAAACCTTTCTTTAGTTTCCTTTCTCTTATTATATTTTCCTTTCTTTCAGCTGTTTTTACTTTCCTTATTGTGTTCTGACTTTTATTTTGATTCATATTTTATGTGTTTACCGTTATTCTTAATGTTTGCTTTTTTTAATTTATTTTCCGGATTTTCCGAGTTTTTTTTTTCGCACGCCTTTTCCGGTACACATACTTACGTTTTTCTTACTTTTTCCTAAATAAATGTCCTTTTTATTTGTAGTATATCATCTATCTACCTTTTTCTTTGTGTCAGTTGATTCTATTTCTAACTCATACAGTGCACGACTTTATCACAGTGTACTTTAATAGTTCCTTCTTTGACGTTCCATTTCATAGTTTCTTATGTTATTCTACTTTTCAAATGATGACATGTCTCTTTTTGATGAGTCCATTTTCATGCACACGTTCTTTATTTGCTTTAATCCTTTTCTTTCTTAAGTTTGTTTCTCGATCATTTCTTTTCAGTTCTCTTTCATCTTTAATTACTTCATTTGGTATTTATTTACTTCTATCTTTTTCAATTGTTATTTATGTTTTAAGTAAAATTAACTATAGGTTTCCGTGGAAGTTCAAACCCGTCTTTCTTAATCTATTTTTCATAATACTATTATGTTAAAGTAATGCACTTATATGTGCTTTCATTGTATTAGAAGATGTTGAATATGTTTTCCTTCGTAAAAATATTCCCAAAATAAGTTAAATATTCTTTAAATATAAAAGGTAAATAAGTATTTTTACTCTTAATAGTTAACTAATAAATACTTTTTAAATAAGTAAAACGAATCTCGATAAAAAATCATTTTTCCATTGCAGTTTTGAAGAATGACCGATCCCATGTTTAATTTCCAATAAGGAGAGATCGATACTACATAAAAAGATAAATTACGTACGTAAGAACTCGAATTACATACGTGAGAGAAAGAGCTGTCTTAACGCACGTACGACCTGAAATGACCTAGATTTTTATAATATTGATAATATGTAGAAGTACACACATCAATTCGTACCACTTGAAAATATCTTAGAGATTCTGAAAAAAAAGAGAAATACCTATGAACTAGCACACTTGACTCCAAAGACACGGGGATTGCTAGAATAATGATCAGTGAAAGTCAGAAAAACACCAACAACCGTTGTAATTGAGAACAACGGTACACAGCAGTTGCGAGATATAGTGAATTCAACTTTAATCAAAAGAAGCGGTTTGTATTTAAAATTTCGGTAGACAGTGTGCCACTCATTTCTAGACACCATAACTTATTTTTGTTAGTAAGTCATCACCGTCAATAATATGTGTGAGGGAGACCTATTGTGTAACAGTTGTGAACTAGCAATAAGCAGAGCATCACGGTGCACGTTCTGTAAACTGCTGATGCTTTTACATAAACTCCAGTAAACAAGAATATGCGACCAGACATAAAGAGATTGCAAATAAATACATTAAATAAGAACCGCAAGTGTGTCACCAATGCCAGCATTAATACAATTCGATATTTTTCTTAAATCCAACTATATGTGTTAAAAAATACGTCAAGTATATGCCTGATTTTGTAAATCTAGAACGTTCAACATCCATTTTTCTTAGTATGTGGCTTCAGTTCAAGCTTTGTTCTGTTATTGTGTTGATTAATGTTATCTTGAAAACAATCGCACAGTAAATAATCTGGGGTGTTATGGTTTAGTGGATAGGAATCTTATTAAACATCAGAACACCTACTGACGAATATGTCCCATACATAACTGAACATGAACAAAAAGCCATCTGTTTGATATTAAAGAGTGCACAGTAGTGGACAAGTCAGACATAGACGAAAGTTCAATTCTTCCAAGTATGTTCTGCTTCTAGAAAATATCGTTAATAGTATTAATTGAACGCAGGCCATTTCTGAAGCTCAACTTGCATTTTGTAAAATTACAAACACTATAGATATTCATCATACGCATTCATGCAATCTGTTTATTGGTAAAACATATATTTTAAACATGCCGATTTATTTATACTGTTTGGTCAACGCTTACCAAGGCTAATAGGCACTTGCTGGCACGGCTTAATGTGATTTAATGATTTACGGCGAAAAGTTGGTATGAGCTAAGTTTGAGTAAACATAGGGCTGTTTATGACAAGTATTTGTTGCCATTGGATACGTAAATTAGACTATGTAAAGATCTCTTTAAAACATTCGTGGAAATTTGTCTCGCGGTAGTGTTTACCACTGACAGGTAGTCATTTCAAAGTAGCTATCTCCATGCAATGTTCACCTGTCACTTGTAATGGAAGAGGAAAGTAAAGTGTTTGTGCGGTGTAGTAGAAATACGAGAGTTTACTCTGAATCTAAAATAAGGAATTAGTGATTAAAGTTCAATAGATGGCTCGCCGCTAAATAAAATATACTATAAAACACAGCAACGTAACCTGTGTTCGAAAAGGACCGTAGATAAGAGACGAGTGCATTTCAAACAAAATATCCGTAAATCTCGTGCTGTTTAAACAGCCACATTCTGATCTGAGTCGCATATCTCCAAATATGGCAGCTGCACATCATCATATAACATATCTGATGTTTATATCGGTAAAGTAATGCATGTGAAGTGTGTTTAACGTGTTAAATGATATTCACATTTCAGCATAGCATTGCACAGAACATGATATGTGAGACAAGAATGATAAACCGATCGACCGAAAAAGAAGAGAACGTTTTATTCTTCGAAGGATCTACGAACTTTTCGTTATACTATTCCAGTTATCCTACATGGATTTGGATATTTGTAAACGTGCTTGATGAATTCTGTATTCGCGCTTGACTGAATACATGACCATTCGTGTGCGCATGATTATCATTATGTATAGATATATACTCAGTTAACCAAAAAGAGACAATATGAAATAGAAATGTCAATGTATTTCTAAAACGAACTTTTTATCTACTGCTTTGAAGCAGTTCACATCAAAAGATTGCTAGTCTTAAATACTTACATAACACCAGGTGAACATCTAACAACAATACACACAAGCTATGATAATAGTACGAACAATGCAAAGTATACACGACGACAAATGGCAAAAAGAATGGAAAAATCGAGGAGAAAAAGAAAAATAGGAATAAGCAGAGCAAGAAGAAGTAGAATATAATGAATATAATGAATATCAGAAATACAAAGGGGTAGAAAAAGTGAAAGACACCCAAGACTAAGAAAATAAAATTAAACATATATCAAACCAAACAGTATGAACATGCGAGCAATACATCAACACGATAGTGATCAGACGAAAAAAACGTAAGATAAGGAATACACAAAGAACAATGGCCCACAAAAAAGAAGAGCAACAGGAGGAAGAAAAAGAGCAGACAAATCAAAGGCAAGAAGAGAACCAGAAACAGAGCGAGAGAATTAGATAATAAGAAAAGCAAGAACACTAAATGTTAGAAGAAGAAAATAAAAAACACGTAGAAGTAGAATACGTGTAAGATATAAAAGAATAATAAAAAAGAGCAAACACAAATGTAAAGGAAGGTGACAATATACTCCATTGTGTACATTGATGGCACATCTAAATACAGAAATGCAAACATTAATAAAGAACACGTTGATCTATTGTCAGGATATCGGAATGTAATTATATATTGGAAATATCGACACTAAAAATAATGATAAAATACATGTCAAAATGACGTAATGTATAGTGCGACACAGTTTGGAGTAGTCAGAACAGTTGCAGAATGTGTCAATTAATACCAATGATATAATATATTAAATATCATGGAATGCCCAAAATACATGTCAACAACTAAATATCAGTTTAAAATGAAATTAGAATTGTATACCCAAGAAGAACAACGAAACGACTTTACAGAAATAAATGAAATGCAGAATATGAATAACAGAAATTGACATTTTTATAGTTGATTGTTACACTTCTCAGAAACCTTCGAAATCTAGTATACATATATATATATATATATATATATATATATATATATATATATATATATACTCATTTCTAGAACCATACAACGCCGCAGCGTACACAACAGATAAACCACCCACCTTTACTCTACTCAACAAAGTGGGTCGTCTTCCAACTACAGAGAACCTAGGCTGATATCTCACAACATTCGTTGTATACTCGTTATGACAAAGCTATTCAACAAGTGAAGCAACCACTCAATTTGATTTTATATTTTTAATGTGAAATACGATATAATTATTTCAACAATCAGATAAAGTTGCAGACCACAAAACCATAAAAACCACAGAATATATATATATATATATATATATATATATATATATATATATATATATGCCACACTATTCCGTGTCACTTTTTTATTACCCCACTGTTTTATTCCGGTCTGCTGTCTACCATCAATTCAATGGTTCCATTTTGTTTTATTTCTATTTGTTTTTATCTATAATATTTATCTCCTAGTGTTTGATTTTTACTTACCCTCTATTTCCTGTTAGATGTTTTGTAATCGTGTTTTGTCGTTTTATTGTATTCGTTTCTTTAAATTTATTTGAAATATGTTCCGATTGATTTGAAGTCAGACGTCGTTTTATGTTTAGTTTAATTATTATACATATAATTTCATTTTTAGTTTCTTTGTTTTCGTCTGTCTCTTTTTCGCTTTGCCGTGGTTTTGAATTTCTTTTGATCCGTATTTACATTATTCGTTGATGATGATTAAATTATCCTGACTTTTTTTAATTGTTCTTCTTCCTGCAATAATAAATTCGTGTATTCATTTACATTTTTAGAAGCTGAACCGGTGGACCTTCTGCAGTTGTATCCTGTATATATTGTATTCTACTGTGGTGCTTGAATAGTGAATATTTGTCACAGATTTTGCATCGTATGGCGCCGGGAAAACACTTTATTGTACCACTTTTAGTAAAACTGAAACATACTTATCTGAACACTTTTATTAAGAATAGAATTGGTTATGGGGATCTATGTGAAAACCCTTGTATTAGTTTCTAAGATATTTGCATTCTATGGACGTCCAGCGAGATTCACATACACCGACATATTATTTTACCATATTTAGCTAGAAAAAAATATTGCACTTTGATCTTAGCCCGAAGGCAAAAGAAGAGTATTTTATTTGGAGTTTCGCGTTCGACGCAACATCGCATTAGATGAAACGAAAGAAAGCATGTGTGCAGTGCACTGCCGGGAATCAAGGGAGTTCATCTTTTAACAAGGTGATGGAAGGTAATAACGTACGTTTGAGATTATCGTGTTATTATTTAGTCTAATATTGTTTTGTGTTCTTTAATTCTTGCTTGATTCTCCATTTCCTCGCTTCGTTTACCTTTAACTAATACCATAAACGAACACCCGTTTTACCTTAGGCTGTTGATGATCTTAACTTATCGATTTCCACAATCCAGACCAGTCGATCTCTTCATTAACGATCGGATTTTAATGATGATGTGAGAGCTAAGGGGTATTACTCCTCTTCTCTCAGTCGCTGTACTCTTCTTTTTAATAACCGATTTTACAAACGTTATTATAAGAATTATCTACATTTGCAGAGGATCTTTAAATATCTCTTCAGGTGTATATCTCATTCTCGGATTACATATGAACCCACATACAAACAGCCTCTAGAAACTATACAAAATCCTAATCGCCTTCTATAGTGGCGCACACGAATTTCTATAATTTCGCCAGACACGCTATCTGTGCTAGTGACAGAAGAGTTAAGGCATATACATTTCTTCATAGCTTGAATGGGAAATTCCACTCTCTAAAACATTTAACCCCTACTAAATTCTTAACCGATTATTACATTAATATTGTTACTCATGACAATTGGTCCACTATATATATATATATATATATATATATATATATATATATATATATATATATATATATATGTATATAATTTTTAAATATATAATTGCTCAACTGTAAAATGCACTGATGTTTATAAATGATTCAATAGAGTAAGAATAGATTGTGGTCAAATAACACTCACTTCCACTCTACGTTTTCGAGTTTTCCCCCATTCACATATCTGTTTCTCCCTATCACTTGGCTTCATTCTTGCTCCCCTCCTTTTTCTCTACCTTATCTTCGCATTTTCCCTTCTCATTTTAACCATATGCACTTGCTCATCATACTCTTCCGATATCTCTATCGATTTGATGTTAACTATCACCTCTAATCATGTACACTATTCTATTGGTTTCGAAAAATTTGATAATTATTTTTCCGTTTTTTATTTTAGTAAACACTTATTATCCCAATATATGCTACTCATGACCATATGAAGTCGGCACACGAAGTCATAGTTCATGCAGTGACTTGTTTGATGACTTTTGAAAAGGATGCTATAAGCTGCTCGTAGCATTCTTGTATACACACAGTCAAGTTGCTTCATGCATGCTACGTTCACTGTCTACGATTCCGAGCCATACGCGAGGTTTGCATGTATGCAGGCAAACCTTTCATGTTAATGATTCGATACTTGCACACTTTATTGAACTTGTGAACGCACTCCATAATTGTGCAATACTTACTTTCCTATCGTGTTCAGTCTTAGTGTATGTGCCAACGTATTTGAAGCTATCAAAGTATTTGATTTCAAAGTTATTCCATCGAAATATCTACGGTATGTAGATGAATAAAAATGCATATATTTTGTTCCCATAAAAAAGTCCCACATCTAGACACGCTTACTCCACTCGGTTGGTATGATCTTAATTAGAATTGATACAGTCATGAAAAAACGCGATGTCATCAGTATAATCCAGGCCGGTCAGAGCTTCAGTATGGTGTCTACTGCTACGGCAACGTTTTAGTGTAAGGTCATTATTCCTGCAGATTGACGTGCAAAATGTATTATCAAGTATAATTATAAATAAAGGTGTGCAAGAGTAAACCAGTGCCAATCTTGAATACATTAGTCTCTTCCCCGGGTGTGACAACTACCGCAGATGTATCCTTCTACATCACATAGATCATGTTCACAACACAAGGAGGCATTTTAGAGACCAGTTATGTTTCCTATCTATAACGTATTTACTGAAAGTTGCTATCTGTTTTTTATTTATCTTTTGTTTATATTTTGCTACATTTTATTAAGTGTTAGACATTTTTCACACACACACACTCCGCCATCTTGTTTGCAACACCTGACTGCAAATAATCCCATCTCTTTCTTTCCTTTTTCCAAGTTTATTTTATTAATGTTTTAGCGTTGGGACCGGCTGACTACATGTTTAACGAAGTTAGTCTGCTTATTTAAATCTCACCACGCGTGTTCTCTTCTTCGCTTTTATTGGGCATGTAAGGAAACTAAAAAAAAAATCAAAAATGTGATTCATTAGTTAAATGGCATTAGAAATTTAGGAATTTAAAATCTCTAAAAAAATCTCAAATATTTCAACAATCTTATTTTATTACTTGTGACGCACAATGCGGCAGTTTTGTTTTTTTAAATTTAAATAAGGAAAATAAAAACTATGAAGTTTTATAGAATTCGGAATTCTCTGGCGCTCGCTAAAAGTAAAACTTTTTTATTTCTTTTTTGATTTGTAATTCGTCTATTTCCTGATTAAAGCGGCTTCTCTCCTGAAGGGCATGTGAAGAAATCCGCTCTTATTTTTTTCATGTTTTTAAAAAGATAACAAAGTAAATATGTAAAATAACGTATATTGTTAACTGACACATAAAGAAATCTGAACGGGAAATTATTTGAAAGGTTTTAAACCATGATAAAGAATTCAAAAGTAAAGATAAAACTTGGAAGATAACTACTAGTTGCGATGCAACCACTGATAGTAACGTTATTGTCACGATGATTATTTGGAGTATGGAATAACCGCCCAAATGCATACCATCAAGTGTTTTATAAAATGCTACATCGTTGTACAATTCAACTCTATATCGTAAGCAAAAGTTTCTTACAGCGTTTTACTCACCTACTAAGTGTTAGTAATTAATAGTGTTGGAACAATTCATCGGAATCCAAATGAGAAATCGGAAAAGTCAGAATTTTAAGTTTATCGGAATCCGAAAATATTTAGCCTAATTTCCGATTCCAAAACCTGATTCTTCATGTTCTTGTATTTTAACTTAACCCTCCATTCTTAGTGTTGATGGTTAACTGATACATGTGTATTGTTTTAAACTACCTGTCATACCAAAGTGTATGTATAATACATTTTTTAAGTGAAAATGGAACTGGAAGAAAGGCACGGTAAAAATGCTACATAAAAAAATGGCACAGGTAAAATTGTTACGAATAGATAAACATAAAAAATAGCACAGGTGAAGAATATAGAGAGAATATCTAACAATGAGTTTATCAAACCACTATTTAAAAGGAACATATTAGAGAAAAACAATATTAAATAAGCTATTAGTGTAATGCATGCGGCCACCCAAGTGTGCGTTTGTATATATGCACATACTCTATTGTTATCTATGGTAGTCTGAAAAGTAAAAACACTCTATAAGAAAATATTCAGAAATTAAAAAAAGAATCGGACTCGAATTTAGTTAGTCTATCGAAATCGGTAATTTAGAATAGAATCAATATTTGTATCAGTATCAAGTAACATATCGGAATCGTCCCATCGATCGTAATGAATGTCAAAACGTATTTATTTGATCACCGTTATATAATAAACCCGATCAGTAGACGTTTGAAGGCCGATAAAACAAAGACAGTTGGATATTCACTTAATGGTCAAGTCAGGGATAGAGATGGTTATTTGTACTAACTATGGTTTGATTGCAGAAAAGAACTGTTAATATGCTTAATTATTCTATGGGTCGCATTTTTGAGGTCATAGTAAACACAACAGATAATACTCCTCAAAAGAATATAACGCAACTATCGGCCTAACATTGCCACATGACCTCTGCTGGTTGCTATCAATCGGCATGGAAATCAAATATAATGCTCTGCTATCAACGCCATAAATAGTATTATTCTACTTCACCCGAGGAAATAAACGTTTCATTTTCTGTGTCTACATATTTGGCACGATGATACGGTGGCTACGTGGTTAAGTAAGCGGACTGAGGACCTGAGTTTGCCATGTTCGAAACACTTTCATCAAAACTCACATTTGACCTTGTGTCAAACTTGGATATGATCTAAATAAAATACGGCTGTATGTTTATCCTGCACCTCTACTTTTAAAACATCAGCTCAGAAATGAACATAGTTAGTGAAGATATGGTGTAGAAGTCCATCAAATAAGGTATCCTTCACTGATGCACACAGACACCAGTGCACTAGCATATGCTTACAAGGGATACAGATCTATTTATGAAAATCTCCTTTGTCGTCTTAGAACTGTAGATGCCAGTTATTTATGTATATGCAATTCAATCCATGAACATACACTCACACATTTATACATATGCCATAGATAATGATTAAGAAATGCATTGTCCTATGATTTGTCTATAATATACGTTAATGGTGCACCTTGCTTAAAGTATTTTTTTGGTTCTCGGACTGGGTTTAAATATTTATTTTTCTAATTAACTGAAAATGTAATACATTTCTTATTTAAGTATCTATGCATAACTTTCGCGTTCTCCCACCCACTATGCTTATGCAATCCGTCTTTTATAGTGTTCATGTATCTATGAGTATTTAGAGAAAGCGTTCTCTTTTTTCACTGTTGTCTCTTAATTGCCATATTTTACAATTAAATTTACATAGTGGGTTCCTATACATCGTATTTAGTTATATAAATTCGATAGTAACATTATGAGTTTTGTTACTGTTTTAATATTAATAAGGATACGATATAAGTAACAAATTAACTCACGTGTAGTCAGGCAGCATACCTATTCAACAATAGGGATATCGAATAAAATAACCGTTGAATAAAAACATCGTAATGATTTATTAACTATACTATAACGAGCACTTTCTCTGCCATTCTGTCAGGATGTCTGTCTGTCCGTCCTGGAGATTTTTTGTAAACAGAAGAGAGAGGAGAGGGGGTCTCGAGTAATTACAATTTAATTAATTAGGCTTTTCAAGTAAGCGTTCATAATATTTGTATATATTTAGAATTAGGAAACTATTATTAATCAGTTAAATTTACATTAGATAACATTAAATAACATTATTAGATTAGATTACGTATAATAATAATAAACAAAGAAGAACGAAATTTCAAGACGAGGCTGCAATTTGAAATGAAAACGTGACAAGAATATTACTTAAATTCATATATCATGTTATATTTTTCCAAATGAGCTCAATCAAAAATTCCCAGGAAGCGCCGGTCAAGGCTCGTCTAATAAAATCGATTTAAAGTTCTTAATATCTTTCACAGATGAATGAATAATTAACAGTTTTAACAACGTCTCAACATTTTACTCTTTCTTAACTTTTTTTGCTCGTAATTATATAAACATATATAAGCATTGTACTTTCTCTCTTCATTCTTCAAATTACACCAAACACTTTTCTTTTTAAACAACTTATTTCAAACACTTTTCTTTTCAGCTCTTTACTTTTTTTTAACCGTCACAGATGTTATTTGCACTTTATCAAATTAGGACCCGAACATCTTTAATTACACACAAAAAGTTACCTTATAGGTTTTTCTTCGTCTACTGGTGGTCCCCGTTATCTGGCCGTGATCGGTCTGGTCGCCTTTGTTCTATGGACAAACTTTGTTTTCATGCAAGAGACAACATTCGGAGACACGTTTTTCCTAGAGAGAGATTCAATTATTTTATTCATCTTTCCTGTGCTGTGGAGGGATTTCCATCCATTCATCTTACACCATTCTTCTCTCATTTATATATTTTGTTGTGGGGTGCGACGGATGCATGGGCATATATGTCAGATCTCATTCAAGATCCAGACCATAACTTTTAAGCCCATCTTTTCATGGGTCCGCTTGCTTCCAGGATGAGCGGCTACATCGTTGGTCTTATCGCTCTGGCCCCTTAAGCGTATCTTTTTTAAAAAGCTTATCTTTTTAAAAACTCCAGATTTTGAGAAAAACAAATGACGTAACAGACACTTGCCTCGCGTCGGCCAATCAGATACGATATTCAACAATCGTTCCATATCTGACCTTCTCTGACTCGGTATTCCCTGTGTCGGTGCCAAATTTGTCACTTATGTTATGGTTTGACAAAATGATTCACTTACAACAATCCCCTCCAGTGCATGCCACCTTAACCAGCACTTATTGTCTCAACTGACCTCAGCCATAATTAATAATTAATACTAGCTAACGTAATCGTTTCCAAAAATATGGAGGGCTATCCATAATATAACACCAGTGCTACTATCAATGATAATAACAACAACAATAATAAAGGTAATAAAAAATAATATATAGAATAACAATCAGACACTCTACATCAGCTACTAGCCTTAATATTAATCCATTAATGTATCTGTCTGTCTGAAGTCGAGACTCCATCATAGTAGTATGACTATCTCCTGAGTCCACCAGCTTCATTATTATCTGTGGGAAACGTGAAGGGGGCTTACCTGCGAAACGTCCTCGTGTTTGTCTGTCCTGTGCGCTGCGGATGAAGGAAAAGAATTCAACATGGCGTCCGTGAACCTTCATTACGTACGGTTCACGCGGAGTCTCGCGAAGTTACATTGCACGCATGTCAATTAGCTGAGCCTCAGCCCAATAAAAACGGGTCTCTTACCATCTTCAACGAAACGGTGCGAAGTAAGTGCACGTGTGACGCACGTAGAGATCTGCTTTGGAAGGTGACAGAGGACTTTGTGATCTACGGACAGAGTGATTTGCGTTTCTTTAGACCTTCGATTTTTACTCCAGAGTGATTTGCGTTTTGTTGGACCTTCATTATTTCTTCAAGCTATTTCGGCTATAAAAAAATTCGACTTGAGATTAATCACCGAGTTCGCCGGCTCCCCCTCCGTAGTCGAGTGGTGAGAGAAAGCCGAGCGCGTTTGCAGACTTTGCAAGATAAAAGATCCTGCACTGATCATCCCGCTGAAGCTGACTAAAGGAGAATATACGGTGTATCAGAAGCTCGGAGACGTACCAGACCTAGAGGAAGTAATGCAGGCGCTTAACGCAGCATTTGCTGTGGACCCTTTCGTCGCCTGGAGGCAGTTCACCGAACGGCGGCTTGGGCTAGATGAGACTGTGGACGTCTACCTGGCCGATTTGAGGAGGTTAGCGGCGCCATTCGGTGGAACAAGCGAGCGAATACTGGGATGCGCGTTTTTGACAGGACTCCCAGACAGCGCCAGCAGACTGCTGCGAGCATCGTCCAGACTCAGTGAGATTGGGCTTGACGAGTTGTTGGCCAGAGCCCGAAATATTTTGAAAGAGGACACAGAGCCGGTTTCGGCAGCTGCGGAAGCGTCTTCACCACGAATCGAAGAAGTGAGATGATACAAATGAGGCGGGCCGACCCATTGTTCAAAAGACTGCCGCAGCCGAAGCGGTGCAAAGGACGCGCCCGATCGAGGAACGTTAAAACGCGTGCGTCGCTAGCGGTGCAACAAGCTGGGTCACGTAGCAAGAGGTTGTCCGGGAAACGGGAAAAGGGAGTAAGCTATAGCGCCAGTCTTCTCCCCAGATCGTCACCAAATAAGGCGCTACCCGCAGTGAGCGTGCGCGTAAACTGGTGTGAGCGCTTCGCGCTCGTACACACCGGCGCACGCAAACCCTCGTGCGCAAGGCATGCTGTGACGCATGTGATGAGGAAAGTGTCCCGGTATTGACGGTTGGCGGTGCCCCGATTGCCTATTGTGGCGTTAGCATAATTCGCGCAGGTGTCAGCGATGGACCCACAGTAACCGTACGAGCCTTGGTTGTAAACGGTGACCTGCTCGGTAATGACCTGCTCCTGGGAATGGGCGTCATCAAGGAATTCGGTTGTGTACGCATTGATGGTGAGGTTAGGGCACCTTTCGGAAAAGCGGGCCTTGCTCTGAGTGCAGCCATGAAGCTGGAACAGCCTGATTTTTTTGCAGAATTCGACCAGCGCACGAAGTCCTCGACAGTCTACTGGAAGTGGTCGGAGGAGCAGCCACCCGAGAAATTATGCAATAAGATGCCAGAATACAAAATTCCCACCGGAGCTCGTGCAGAATACGACAAGGAACTACAAACTTGCATTAGTAATGGATGGCTAGTTACTTATTCAGAGAAAGAATTGGGTCCCCCAAAGTGCCTGATGCCGTTAATGGCGGGTATCGAACATAATAAGCAGAAGGTGAAGCCGGTGCTCGACTATCGGGAATTGAATGAACACGTGGACCCTTTTACAGCTCGCGCGGACGTATGCACTGAAAAGTTGAGGGAATGGGGGCAAGCGGGATCTAGTGTATCTGTACTGGATCTTCACAAAGCATACCTTAAGTGCGTGTACACAGATCACTATGACCCTATCAAACAGTGCTCATGAAGGGGAAACGTTATTTACTACGCGGCATGGGATTTGGACTTAATGTGGCGCCATCAATTATGCAAATGATTGTTGACGCCATTCTGACTAAGGATTAGCGCATTCAGCGGGCAACATCTGCATATATTGATGACGTGCACGTGGACGAGGAAATTGTATCTTCGGCGCTCATGAGGGAGCATCTCTACAACTTTGGCCTTCTCAGCAAGGAACCGGAAAGTCTACGGGATGGCGCACGGGTACTTGGTTTGCAGGTCTGAGAGGAAGATGACATTCTGTATTGGAAACGAGGAAATGAAACCCCGGACATGCCTTGTGTTTTCACACGACGATACGTATTTTCCTTGTGCGGAAAGTTAGTTGGACACCTTCTTGTGGGCGTCTGGCTTCGTGTTGCGGTGGTGTTTATGAAGCAGAGAGCCTCCGACGTCACCACTGGATGGGATGACAAATCTCATGACGTCCCCCTCAATACAATGATCAAAGAGGTTCTCACCAGAGTGCACAATGAAGACCAATCGCGGGGCAGATGGTGCGTCGATAGCCTGAACCTTAGTGTGATGGTTGATGCAAGCTCTTTCGCCATTGGCGTATCGCTGGTCCATGATGGAACGGTGGTGGAAGACGCTTGCTGGTTACGCCCAGAAAAAGAACTCCCAGCACATAAACCTGGCAGAACTTGATGCAGTTATCAATGGGATAAACTTGGCAATCTTTTGGAAGATGACCACCCTGCGACTATTCACGGATTCTGCTTGCGTCCATAAGTGGATTTCAGATACTCTCACCGGGAGTGCCAGAGTACGAACAAAAGCCACGAGCGAGATGCTCATCCGACGGCGGCTCGACACGATCATGAAGCTGGTAAACGAATACGCGCTGTCAATAGAAGTGTCCCTGGTCAAATCCAGCCTGAACAAAGCAGTTGTTTGACGAGAGTACCTCAAAGAGGGCGTGATGCCATAAGAAAGACTATTGAACCCATGCAGCCCACCTGTGCCGCTTCCCTGAGCCCCGTTCGATCTAATCACATCAAAGAAGTCCACCAAAAAACCGACCATCCTGGGGTCAAGCGGACCCTATATTCCGCTAAGTTGGTTGAACCAGGAGTACAGAAGGCAGACGTCAGGAAAGTGGTCTAAGACTGTGTAGCATGCCAATCCATTGATCCAGCACCCGTTCGCTGGGAGAAAGGAAAGCTGGAAGTGAAAAGCCATTGGAGCCGGCTGGCGATGGATATTACTGACCACAACGGAAAGGATTTCCTGACTCTCATCTATTGCGGTCCATCCAGGTTTGCGATATGGCGCATGCTGCGCCGGCAAAATGCAGCCATCATCGTTCGTCAGTTAAACAGTATGTTTCTTGAACGTGCCCCCCCCCCCCACCAACGGATATATTAACCGACAATGGCGCTGCAGTCACCAGGAAGCAGTTCAGAAAGTTTGCTGATGGCTGGGGAGTACACCTGAGGTTTCGATGCGCCCACGTTCCGAGTGGAAATGGGGTCATCGAGCGGAAACACAGAACCGTCCAAACCATCGCAGCCAGGACGGGCTACACGGTATTTAAGGCAGTCTACCTGTATAACGTTACCCCAAATGATAATGTTTCTCCCTCTACGGCGCCGGCTGACACCTGCCACAGGTATCACGTCAGTATGAAAGGCATAGAGACTAACCCGCTGCCCGAACTGGAAGTAACCAGAGAGAAACTGAAAAAAAGGGATGTCGTCTTGATTAAGAACCCGCGCGGCAAGTGTACGTTGCAATACGGAATTGGCCGCGTCAATGAGGTAATCAGCCCACAGACGGGGAGGGTCGACGGTATACCCAGTCACGTTAGAGACCTACGGTTAGCAACGCAACCATCACTGGGCGACAAGAGCGAGTCGGAGTCAGGGAGCAGTGATACATCCCATCGGACAGTGACTCGGATATCAGCAGTATCACAGCGGACACGATCTTTCTCGACCCTAGGACCACGGACGAGAGCTCAAGAAAAGATGAGGCTTGCGTTGTTCCCCTCCGAAGAAGCAACCGGCGAAGGCGATCGATGCCTCCCTGCAATCTCTGTGATCATGGGATCAGGGGAGAGTGTGGGGAACGAGAAAGAGGCTTACCTGCGAAACGTCCTCGTGTTTGTCTGTCCTGTGCGCTGCAGATGAAGGAAAATAATTCAACATGGGGTCCGTGAACCTTTATTACGTATGGTTCACGCGGAGTCTCGCAAAGTTACATTGCATGCATGCAAATTAGCTGTGCCTCAGCCTAATAAAAACGTGTCTCTTACCGTCTTCAACGAAACGGTGCGAATTAAATGCACGTGTGACGAACGTAGAGATCTGCTTTAAAAGCTGACATAGGACTTTGTGATCTACGGACAGAGTGATTTGCGTTTCTTTGGATCTTCATTTTTTACTCCAGAATGGTTTAAGTTTTGTTGGACTATCGTTATTACTTCATATACTATGGAAAAACCGCCGCAAACACTATGCGCGTTTCTCAATTTACATAATCAATTGCATTTGAACTTCTAATAAATTAGTATTAGCAAATATACACTAATTGTTTTCTTCAAATTTCAACATGTATTTACGCAATTTTGCTCGCTAATAACCTTTCTTATAAATTATAATTATTGAAACAAATTAAAATGATGATTGATTAAACATTAATGAGTTACGTAGTTATTTCATCTACGCCCAACTGATTAAACAGCGTTTATCCATTTCACGACCTCCCTCCGTCAAATTAATACGGACGCAAGGCGGCACGTATTTTCAAATGTCAACAAAACATTGGCATTTAACCGTGTTACTTGAACACGTTCTGGGTTTGTTTATTTTCTTAATCTTATTAGCCATTATGTTTTAAAACACACATTTATTGAATCAAACTGTTTAATTTAAATAATAATTGATTTAAAAATTATTTAGTTACGTAGTTATTTCATCTAACGCTCAACTGATTAAACAGCGTTAATCCATTGAAACGCTCTCCCTCCGTTTTTGATTACTTAATACTTTCATATCCAATATTATCATTTTTTTCACGATCTTACCTGAATTTATGATTCCATGTTTTATTTATTAAAACAAAAATATGTGATTTTCTTTACTGTCAACAAAAAAATAACACACTGCACTGGAAAACTATACAACTGATTTTAGAAAAATTGTTTAATTTAAAAATAGGTCATTAAACAAACAAAAAACACACAGAGTTCACTGTATTTGATGTTTTGGTGCTTTTTCATTTTAGGCCCCGCGCTAACTTTGACCCCGTCGTTAGAGTTTGGGTCAAGGTCAACGTGGGCGTTAGAGTTAGGGTTAGGTTTTCTTTTTTTTTCCTTTTTAATTAAAAATATTTATATCTATGGGGGTAGAATACAAAAAATTGGTAAAACATTTTTTTTCTTTTCTTAACTAAAATTATTTCTATGTATGGGGGAGGGTAAAATTTAAAAAATTGAGGAAGGGGATGAAAACATTTTTTTTTCTTTCTTTTTAAAGTAAAATATTTCTATTCATGGGGGAGAGTAAAACAAAAATCTGTGTAGGGTCGAATTTTGTTTTTCTTTATTTTTAACTAAAAAAATTCTTGGTCAAAAACAAAGAAAATCAATGTCTAACCACTCAAGAAATATGACTGGGGCTCCATCGATTTACGCGTGAGCGTTCATTTCTGACGCGGCAGCCTAGCAAAAATATGCGACCGGAGGGAGCATATATTTGCTAGTAATAAAAAAAATAATAATAATAAAAGCAAGTAATGAAAAGTAAAATACTTAGAATAATAGTCAAAATGCATTCGTTACTACTACACCTACTACTAATACTAGTGATAATAATAAAACAATAATAATGATACTAATAATAATAATATAAGAAATAATACACAAAATATGCTTGAGAAATACATAACCTAAAACACGGAATGGCTAATTACCACAGCAAGAGATAACGTCCCACCAAACCAAGGGATGACACATGTATTAGAAATATAAAAACAAGAAAAGAAAAGTAATAGAAAACAGCATCTACATGGACGCTTAATAATGCATACATGAGAGGAAACGAGCGAAGATAGCAAAGCATCGCACAGAAACCAACACTTGAATAGAGAAACATAATATTTACTCACAGCTGCACAGAATAATGCAATTACGAAAAAGTGCAATAAAGTTTCAATAGATAGAACACAGGAAAACAGTAAATTCAAGATGTGTAGACATAGAGACGAAACAGTAAATAACATAATAAGTGAATGCAGCAATCTGACTGTAAAAGTATATTAGAACAGAGACGCCTGCGTGAAGAAAGCAGCACACTGGGAACTTTGCAAACGATTGTAATTTCGAACACGCGGTTAAACGGATCAAACCTAAACCAGATACAGTACTGGAGAACGAAAAACACAAACTACTCTGGGACATTGATTACAAACATATTAACTCATTCAAGAAAATAGACCAGATGTTATGATAATCGACAATAAAGAGACTCCTGTCCAATCGTAGACGTCGCCGTTCCAGCAGCCAACAGAGGCAATATTGATGAGACGAATAACAGAAGCAAATACACGGAACTTGCCAGAATACTGAAAGGAATATGAAGCATGAAGAAACTAAATATGATACTACATATTTTAGAAGCACTGAGGAAATTCCTAAAAAAGAGTAGAGAACATTCTGGGATCACTGAGCCGATACAAAGGACGGCAAATTTCGAAACAGTTGCAATGTTAAGGTAAACACTCAAATGCGGAAACCGACTCGTATAAGCTACGAATTGTAACCACTCACATGAAATAACAACAGGAAAAAAAACACAGGAATAAAATCACAACACAAACCAAGGAACAGAAAGTGAAAAAAAACATCATAATCTGCCTCCACCCCCACCCCAAAGAAATGGCACTGTCATCGGCTGACACCACCCAAAATATTCGTAGAGGGTAAAAGAGGATGAGCAAACCGATCAGACACAGCACTAAGCAGATCTCCACTGGAAGAGTGTGGAGACTACTGGGGAGTTGGAGAGGTGTATATCTACGGAAATCCCAAATCATTACCAGCGACCAATCATTAGTAGACGGCTATTGCATACCGCAATATAATTTGCAACGTATATCGAAAAAAAAGTGTCAGAATACAAGTAACACCACGTGTTTTGTTGGTGAGCAATCACTTACGATAACGTGCGTTATAACTCCTAGTGATTACAAATAATAGCTACATAATCCGATATACCACACATAAAACATTTGGCACCAGCATCGGTTGGTACCACAGAAAATACTCGTGAAAAATCAAAAAGGCCGGAAAATAGGGAAATAAATATTTCATGAATTCAAATTCGATAGAAACGCAACAAGACGTTATTAGCAATAAATGAATGTAACACGGCCGTTGCGAGAAAAGAATATCATTTTAATGGTGTATCGAAACAAAAAGAGAGTACTATAAATATGTGAAGGTGGGGTGTCACTCAACTTGAAGGGGGCACAACATGTTGTTATTAAAAAACGATCGCTGATAATGACTCATATGAATGGTCCTAGTGTGTAAAATTATTTTAAGAATAATAACAAAAAGAAATTTAAAAAGGTACTATCCAGAAAAACGTGAAATAAAGACTAGGTAAAATTAGAATTAAAGGACAGACTGAGAACATACAACGGAGTGCAATGATGAACACAGTTGTATACTTCAAGAACATCCTTAAATGATGAAACTAGCCCACATAAGCTACGAATGCTTACCAGTCACATGTAAGATTCAATATGAAGAAAAGAAAAACACAGAAAGAACACCACCACATGAAACAAATAACAGAAATTGCTTAATTTGTAATAGGATACACCGAAAAACAGTGATTAAACCAGCATCGGCTGATACCACACAGAATAGTCGTGAAGGGTCAAGGAGGATGATAATACCAAGACGCGTATTGCCACCCAAATCACAGAGAAGACAAAATGTCGTTGCCAGCGAGAAATCAATAGTAAGCGTCTGTTGTGATAAATCAACGTCATTTGAAAGAGTTATAAAAAGATGTGAAGATGACTGAAAACCTGAGAATAGTTGTTATTATTCAGGCTCCAGGGACCACCACCGATGATTATCAGTGATAAATCACTGATGATGACATTGTGTGGGAACTCCTAATGAATACACAGACTAATACACATATCAGTGTAAGAATACCGGATGTGGTTACAGTAAACATGAAAAACCCCGCTCAACATGAAATCTCTGCGGGTCCAGCTTTTCCCATTTTGAGGATGAAGGGGGCAGAAGAAGATCAAAATAAACTCAGTAACATGGAAGACAGGCGAAACACCCTTTTTATCCAATAAACTTGATTCATTACGGACAGCGGTTATTATTTAAAAGTGCGTTCCTGTCTTAGGATAAAGAGGTTGATAAAATCTACAGATAGGCAGTATTCGTTTCAAGTTGACAGTCATCTCTGAAAACCACGGGCATATTACGTTCTCCAAGTTTAGAAACAAAACTTTGTCGAAGGTGCTCGTCAGTCGAACAGCAAAACTGATCTTACCTTCGTAGAGGAAGTGCCTAAAATTGTGGTCTTTGAAGATCCAACAGAATTATGCATGCCTTAGCACTTTGAAACATATCGGCAAGAACCAACGCACTAATTACATTAGATAGAGTTTTCATATATTTAGCAAACGAAAAAACGAAAAGAAAACACACCGCACCTGAAATACGTAGATTTAAGGTTTACACGTGTTGATATTGCTTTATATGAGTATTAATCTATATATAGAAATGCGATGAGTCAGTTAATATTCGGACGTATGTTTTAACTATATATATATATATATATATATATATATATATATATATATATATATATATTGTCACAGAAAAATTAGTATAACACTAGTACCGTCGGTTTCAAACTCAGTAAGAATTAACAATCTGGCTCTTTTCAGCTTATTTTGTCACCTGTGACAGACATGCTAATGCACTTATAACTCTCCATTGGGTACGTTCTTTGATTAGAGCAGGAACGGGCAACCTCCGGCCCGCGAAGGCTTAGCGTCCGGCCCGCCACCCTATTATGCTTTATTATTGCAATCCGTCGCCGATCTCCCAGTAAAACTCATATCATTTTGTGACATAGACGTAAAAGTAAGTGTCAATTAAGATTTACAGTGGGATAAAAATGTATAAATATCAGCGAGCGATGATCCATGTATATTTCATTTTTCTTTAACTATTAATTTCAAATCTTTGGCCTGAGATAAAAAGAGAAAAAGAGAGGCAAAGAGGAAAAAAGAGACGAGAACATACATGTAACATAGAACCTATGTGAGGTGTGTCAAAACGAATGCTGGATCAACTTGCTACTTCCCCCGTCATTATTTTTTATGAATTCAAAATGGTTCTTCGTCGGCGCATTTTATAATCTGACATACAGAAGTCTCTTGAGAAAAAAAAATCAGATTTGTAGAGTGTTCAATGCAATTTTTGTACATGTTATTCATGTAAACAAAATATAGTAATTCTGAGATTTCGTTTTTCAGTCCGGCTCGCGATCTCCTTCCAAAAGTCTCATCTGGCCCTCACTCTGAAAAGGTTACCCGCCCCTGGGTTAGAGTGTCAATTATATTTGTTTAAAATGTGTGTTAGGGAAGAGGATTGTGAGACTATACATTTTAATAGTGTTCGAGAAAAAGAGGGATGTTAAATGTAACAGTTTAGATTTAAAATTGGAAAAAATAAAAATATAAAAAAATAAAAATAATACTATACAATGTCTCGTGATTAAATATTTATTAGGAGCGTACATTTGACCGTTAATATTTTGATGGTTAACCTTTCGCTGTCTACACTGTGCTAAGGAAATAATATGGGTTTAAGTATTAAACTTTCGAAAGAATAACAAAAAGGTTAAAAACACATCAAATCTAAATTCAAGGGCTGGATAAAAAGACTTTACATTTATCCAAAAGGAATGTAAATTAAGATTTAACCCGAGTCGGTTCTTTGCCGCTGGCCGTCGATCTAAGGGGAGTAACTCTCTTACTTTCTTAAGGATTCTGTAATCCGATATTAACATGTTTAACTCATGTATAGTAAACACTTATAGGAGTAATACTATTGGTATACAGATTAAGTCTGATCTGGAGACGAGAACAAAGAATTAGGTCGACATACATATATATCTATATTTGACGATTTAAATCATTATCATGTTATTTTTTGTCAACTTTGCCATTTAGTGCTGTGGATTTATTATGAGTATTCATATGCAACGGTAGGAGAGAATTGTTTGAAAAATATGTTTGTCTTAGTTTATAAATTTGGAATAGAAAATATAAGATACCTTCGGTTTCAGCTATCAGAATACATTAGAAATATAGATTTACGGTGTGACCATTAATTATTTTTGTTTTCGTTCGAGATTCCATAAAACACTTTTCTCATTCCACTTTTTTCAAACCTTTTTTCAAGTAATTGTCGAAAAATCCTTCAACTAATTGACGACCCACAATTAAAAATTTTTTTTTTAAATGCGAACTTCTTTTTGAACCAGCTATCTGATCCAGGAATATCAAATACGACTTAAGATTGCCGGGTAGCAGGTTTTTTTTTAATATTAATAAACTAAAATGAATTATTTTAAAATCTGTGTCCGCATTTGGCTTGAAACCTGCGATATTATGTTGAGTAGATCTTGTCTTCTATTAGATAATTACTACATACATAGTTTATCTTATTATTAAATAGTCGAGTATGGTTTCTTTTTTATCAGACAAAAGCACTAATTATATAATATATTTTGTTATATGATATGTTTTAACTGTCACGGCTGTTTTGTTTGAGAAATACCAAGTATTACGTTTAGATTTGAAACCCGAACGTTACAAAATTCAAACTG
>OY744535.1:83094640-83174640 GCA_963556195.1 Sepiola atlantica
TATATATATATATATATATATATATATGTCTTTGCTTCTCTTCATTTATAGCCGGCTTTCTCAACTGGGCAGGCTTTAAATATTCTCGCTGCCCCTTTTTCCCACTTTAAAACACTTTCCTTTGTCATCTCTGCCCGGGAAGTATCTTTAATGGCGAATATTTTCCATCCTTATCTCCTCTGACGCCTGCCTGCATCATCGAATGTACCTCTTATTGGACTTTTTACCCTTTTTGGATTTTCTATTTTCGCCGTACCTGAAGTTGTGGCTTCTTGGAATTTAATTTTGAAACCTCTCTCATTACTTCTCGTGCCTCTAACGCCCTACCTATCTACATCTTATTCTCTCCGCTGGACTCTTCGACACCGGACTTTTTGGCAATCGGACATTTGCTTGCACCCTGGCACAGTTTTCCCCTGCGTTTCTTTCCCTACAACTTTTATTTCATTTTTTCAAATTTTAAATCTTGGCCATTGCCAACTTATCTATCACAGCGACTTCCTCTGATGATAAGATTTTGATCTTTGAAAAGCCTGGCTTAAGGAAAATTTAACTTGAATAACTTGCCTTTTTGCGGAATATACCTTGCTTTGAACTTTTGAATTGAATTTTGATTTGGCTTTTGCTTTCTCTTATTCTTTTCCATTCTCCTTCATTTCTACCTGCTCTATCCTGGATATTGAGCTGTATACTCTTCACAATAGGGTTTTACCTTTCCTAAAAGTTCGCTTTTAGTACACCTCTTTATATATATATATATATATATATATATATATATATATATATATATATATATATATATATATATATATACTCTAGGAAGTTTTTTTTAACCTTCAAAACTAGAGAAACCATTTTTCGTTGAAAGATTTTTGTCTAGTAAGTCAATCAATCTACTGCAATCACTATTTTAGTTAACTTCTAAGAATTTACTCTAATATTAATATATTTTTATATATATTTTTTTATATAAGAGATCGTCAGTTGTTTACCATGAAAACTGTTTCGGGATTTAAAAAACAAAACAGTAATTCTTTATCATGGCATCCCAGCAGTGTTGATCAGACACCACCTCCCTATTTTATAATTATTTTTTAATTAAAAGGTTTACGAATATTTGATTTTGTTTTACCTCTAGATTTGTTTTTCTAACGTTATTAAATATAGTATCTCCTTACCTGTGTAGTTCCTTTCAAATTTAGTGTACTATTTCACAGAACATCTATTTTATAGAGTTAGATGATTCCATTATAATGACCCCCCTTTTTACCTCTTGGTTTTTTTCTTTATCTACAAATGTTTTAAAATTAAAAACATATATTTATAAAAATATTTCATATATACATATGTATATATACATTTATTTATTTATATATTTCATCATGGACTACTTACATATATTATACATTTTTGTACTAGAGTTTTGGATTTCTTTTAGCAATTGCTTTTGATATATTTCATATAATTTAAAAGCGTCAGGGTAACGTGATATTGCCTTATTTAATTGTCTATTAATTATGAAGTGACTGGAGGTATAAAATCCATTCATCTTAAAGTAACGCGGGCTATTCTTAGAAATTCGGAAATTATACTCCCATAAAATATATACATAGGACAGGTACTACTTTTATGCGGCACACGAACGATATGAAAGGGAGACAATTTCTTTCATCAAACATTTTATGAATAAATCTACCATCCTCAATTTTTATATCTAAATCTAGAAAGGTAGCATGTATTCCTGTATGTTCACAATTTAATTTGAACTCCCATGGATATATTAAATGTTTTCTATTTTCAATCTCCTCTCTATCATTTATACAGACAAGGTCATCAATATACCTCCTGCAGCCGTGGTAATTATACGTTCTAGATAAATCATTTTTTAGTTTGCATTAATGATGGCATATATATGTATTCATATCTATGTAAATAAAGATTTGCCCAAAGGGGGCAGGGTCCAAACCCATAGGAATACCTATTGTTTGTATTAGTGTTGTATTTCCTATTTTAAAATAACTTTCTTTAATCAGGTGATTTATAAGTATTTTAAGGCCATTTTTGAAGTACTAGTTTTACTGTTTTTAGTCTTACACCAAAAAGCTTTAGATTTTGAAAAATCTATGTATTTACCTTTACCTCCGGCAAAAGCTAAATCTATAATGTGACCTAATTCTTTAATTAGTTCATTATGTGGTATTTTAGTATATAAGGTACTGAAATCATATGTAGAAATTTATTTTGGCTTTTTACGGGAATTTATATAATCTATTTTTTCTTTTATTGAATATGGATTATTTACTACCCAAAATATGTTTATATTACTATAAAACTTTCTTTTATTATGGAAATTATTTATCTGATTAATTATTAATTTAAACACATTTGATATATATATATATATATATATATATATATATATATATATATATATACTTAAACCTGAGAGCGCATGTGTATAAATATTCTTAAATATAAATTTGGAAAAGTAGAGCACATCTTAAAAGTTTGAATTTTAAAAAAATACGTACATTTTACTTAATATGAAATAATTATACAGTAAATGTCCGTGCGATCTAAATAATGTCCGAGCGATCAGAATTGTTACCATTAGTTGACCGACAAAAAAAAACTATGTATGTAATATCATCATCGGTATAATAGTTCATTTTACTAATTTCATGAAGTATTTAACATGTTATATAGTTGGTATGTAAGACATTAGAAAATTATCGTAAAAATAGTTTTCTAAAAGGGTTCCATAATTTTGTATAGTGTTATACGAATCAATGTTAATCTAATCTAATGTTTGTTATACAGTTTTAATTTAACTATCTTATTTTAAAATTATAGTAAATATATTTTAGTTTAAACTTTTCCAATTAGTTTTCATTAAAAGATATAAAATATAAATGTTAAAATGACATGGTAGTTTTCCAAATTGAAACTGGAAACTGAACGATAGTCTATGAGTAAAACTTCTATGACGTTGCATAGTGAATAGTGAGGGTCGATGAACATCCCGTGTGTTTAATTGTTTATTATACTTTTGCCCTACCATATATATGAAATTAATTGTTAGTAACATTTAGACAACTTTTAAACATACTATTTTGGAATGTTTCTGTTTTTCAATGTTTCCAATTTTGTTTTCAAGATACAACAATAATTTCTTACGCTACTGAGTGCACATTTATGCGTACAGTAAAAGTATATTATATTTTTGAACATGAAGAAATGATTTTTTTTCACTTAAATATTTAACGGCATCGTGTAGCACGTGTTTCCCAAATTCAAAAAAACAAATTTTCGCACGTGCTGCTCTAATATTAAGGAACCATAACTATTCTTAAATATGGATTTAAAAATAATTAAGGAGGTGAATTCCTTAATACAACCATATCGCCCTTAAACATTAATTTCTAAATATTATCTTGCGAGAGGGCTTTTAATATATGGTGGTTTGCTAAGAATTTTAAAGTAAACATAAATAACTTTCTATTCGACCCTTTTAATACTTCAAAATTCATTTACATTGTCAGACACGAAGTAATGAATGTATAATTTAAACTATTAACAATCATTTAAAATTGCTGAATTGTTTACGAAGACCTCGAAATGAAAGATACTTAGTTTAATCTGGTAATAACATTTTAAATTACTACTTTGTATTAGGAAACAATGTTACGTGTGTGAAATAATGACATTATTAAGAAAATAATTCTTGACATGGGGGATTTGCAAACGATTCTGTACTTTCAGCTAACAATTTAATAAATAAACGATATCGTAAAAATGTCATTAAACTTGGAAATGTAATCTAAAAACAACCCGGTCCACTAACTGCACAAGGACCTACCAGACAATACAAGAAGTGCTCTTTTTGGATGATTTAAGTGCCCCGTATTTACAACTATATTCCACGCAAAAACGGTTCAAAAATCTTTTTTCAATTGATATTTATTGCATAATTTTTTTTCGCCGAAATTATCTTTGCCGAATTTTCAATTGCCGAATTTGCTGTCGCACAGAGGTAAAGACAACGTTGTTTTTTAATGTGTGGAAAACCAGATTTAAAAAAATGGGGAACTATGAATCGTAAGAAAAATATTAACTGCCTTAGTCTAAAAAGATTAGTTTACAACTGACCGAGGACAGAAAAGATAAAGTGCAGTATCAGAACATAAATATACATAAATATATATGTCCAACTTTTCTTTAAAGTCTTCCAGCACGATATGACAATTAATATGCATATGTATAATGTATTATTAATTTAACGTAATTATTATTAAAAACATTTTGAATTTTCCGCAAACAGCATATATATTAACAACCCACAGTTTCAATTTCATGGGGGGGGGGCATGTTTGCTTTCATCGCTAAGTAAATAATACGAAACTAATAAAAAAAAGACACAACTATTTAGGAGTTAACATTTTCAACATACCCATAAGTTAATCTCAATATAGTCATTTTTCTTCAGTTTATCAATGAATAAATAGAATTGTTGATTTAGCATTTTTGTTTGGGCTTTCTTTCATCTAAAAGTGTGGCTTCAGATTTCAGTGTTGGCTATTTGGGCCCCTTTTCCTAGAAAATGTAGCTTCATAAGTCAATTATCACTTTTAAAAATTGTCCCACTAACATTCACTTAGCTCTCTTTTTATAGTACTAATATGTTTAATACTAACATATTTTGAATCAGCTCATCGAGTTTGATCCTTCTTTATTTCCATCCTTAAATTATATTTATGATTTAAAAAGTTATATCGAGTTAAACGGCATCAGGAGCGATACTCAATTGCAATTTTTGTAAATTTAAGTTACTTGATCCTCCCATATATTTTACTACTTAAAAGATATGTATATTTGTTGATTGATTGTGCTGTTTGTTACATTTAAAGTATGAAAACGTATTTTTCTTGTTTTAAATAAAAAAATATTGTTATTAAAATTCAATGGAGGCGTTACCTTACACGCTGATGACCACACCTATTCTAAATAACTTTTTTTATAGTTGACTGAATAAAAATGTATTCATGTTCAAAACGGGTTTAGAACAATTCAATTCTAGTTCAAAAATCGCATTAAGTTTGGATTGCCACTGAATTAATAGCAAGCTAACGAATTGATCACGATTAGGAAAATGTTGACTTTAGGCATATTATTCACACCGTACTGTGTGTTATATATATATATATATATATATATATATATATGTATATATATATTAAAAGTTCATACCTTTTTTAAAGCATCCAAATTAAATTTAAGAACAAGGAGTAAGTTAAAATAAAATAACATTTTAAGCTGGTTAAAGATGCGATATTCTTTTTTATATCATAAAAAGAAAATTCGAAATTTATCTGTACTATAAACTAAAAATGAAAGTTTATTAAAGAAAAAGAAAAATAATCGGTATCGATTTTTCTTTTTTTACATGAAAAAAATATCGCATCTTTAACTTGCTTTAAAATGTATTTTAATTAACCTTACTTCTTGTTCTAATATATATATATATATATATATATATATATATATATATATATATATATATATATGTAAATATATATATATATACAAATATATGTATATATATATATATATATATATATATATATATATGTATAAATATATATAAATATATATATGGGTGTGTTTATGTGTAAATAAAAAGCTACATAATCAATAATAAAACTATAAATACGGTTTTTAGTAACAATAAGACACAGCCTTCTAAAGCAGACGCCAGCCAAAAAAACTCAAACAAATATTAACCTCATCAAAACTCAACCAACACATCACACAAGCGGTTACAAAATACAACAAGGAGAGGTGTGGCGCTTGTGGCATGATAATAGAGGGGAACTCATACAAATTTTAAAAAACACAAGAAAAAAACATTATATTTAAAGTCAATCCAGCATTGAACAGATCGTAACTCAGACTACACACCATACGGATCGCACACATCTACATGCATATAGGGGCGGGGATTCACACATATAAGGACGGAGCCTACGTACATGCGAGCGTATGTACATATGCACATGTGCGTGTGGGCGCGCACATGCATAAACTGTATGATCAACACGCAGTTATGTATGTGTATATGTGTGCCTGCATACATACAGAAATGGATGTAAATACACATGCACTTCTATATATGCGCATATCTTTCTATCAATCTTCATCTACATTTCTCTATCTATGTAACTATGCGCCTGTGTGTATACACATACATGTATGGGTTTGTTCGTGTGTGTGTGAAGGTGTGTGTATGTATGTCGCTCACCTATGTACAAGATTCAGAACTAACAGCACGCACCAACACGCTAGCACAACACCCAATGCGGCGCCAGGGCCATAAAAATAATTAATTTCAAAATAAAACACGAGACACTTCAAGAGACGGAGATGATCGATTAAATAAAGGTCAAAATCACACGTACTTAATAAACACACATGACTTTTACCAAGAGAAGCAAAACATAATGAAAGATAAAAATTAAAAAAACATAAAAAATATCAAAAAACATACACATACACATACTCAACCCCACACAGGCGCAGAAACGCCAACCAATAACACATTTCCTCAAATGAAACCATAGGCTTTCAAATCGAAAGACATTTCTTCAAATGGTCTTACACATCCGATGGGAGCGAATCATTGCTTGAAACGTGTTATATAAAACTATAAAATGATAAAATAGCAAAATATTAAATAACTGTTGAAATAGAATTTTTACAAATGTTGGTAGCCTTACTCCTTTACATGTATACTTTTCTCTCGTTTGAACCGCACTAATACTGCACTACCCTCTTCTCTCTCTCCCTATCTCTCTTGCTCTCTCTCTCTCTCTCTCTCTGTATATATATATATATATATATATATATATATATATATATATATATTTATGTATCATCCACATAATACTATTTCTCCGTATCACAGCTTTTATGTGACGTTATCCTACCACTCGTTCAATGCCAGGGTTTGAAACTTCACCTATCTAGTTCATAGTCTTCATCTTGTTATGGGAGACGGATCCTAAATAATATATTCAATATCTATTCATATCATAACTGATTCCGGATTTAACATGTTCAATCTGTTTTCTTTACAAAAATGAATTAATTTGTAATAATTACGTCTCTACAGTTTCTGTTGAAACTGCTCCAAATTGTATCAGCCGTTGTCTAAACATGTCGATATGATATGTTTGATATTTGATTTTTTTTTACCGTAAAGAAATGGTATTCCCTCAAAGTGAACATGGGTTTCACGTATTGGAGAATGATAACATTCATTATAATACGAAGGTGCAGCATTTGTGCTAAGTTCCTATGTAATATTACTTACTACAATACGGATTTTGAAATAGCACACTAAATGAAAAAAAACGACTTACTGGGTAGTGCTAAAGGGTATGGAAGGCAAACACATTGGAAGAAATAGTTGTTACAACGGTTGCATATTGCACAGCTACGAAACAGCTCATTAAACGTCCGTACATATATCACTTGATTCACATGATTTCTGTGATATTTTTATCTAAATATATAATTGTTTTGAATCACGATATATATACCCGAAGGAGTGGCATACATTTCTATGAATATGATGAGAACTCCTCGCAAAATCAATTTTCGCAAAAGGATCGCTTACCGTCATCCTGAGAAAGACATATTTGATTGTTTGTAGCCAGATACTTTGTAGAAACTCAGATACTGAACGCGACAGCTACCCATAATTTTCGGGGTCGCTTTGGTCGTAACGACCCAGATTTTCAGCTGATTGCACCTAGGTTCCGGCCATCTAGGCATTGATTCAGGTGCATAAGCTCAGCTCATGAGTTCATATTCGACTCAACAAAAAGCTTGATATAGCAAATGAAGGCGTTTAGTAAAAATAAACAGGGTTAAAACGAACATGATGAGTGTAGCAACAACGTCGGACTTCTGATGTTACAATTTTCTCTTAAATGGAAATGTAAACTTAGAGGTCGACGACGAAGGTGATAACGTCGTATGTTCCTTATTTCGTCCAAATCGTACAACAATGGATAAGGTCGATACAAGAAACTATGTATACACTTTATTTTCGATAACAGCCGAGGTCAAGTATGAAATTACCAACGCTACAAAAGGTCTAAGTAAGCCTTTTGTCGTCTGTAAGCTCGCTTTTCATCGCGTAAGGACATTTGATTAAATACAAAGGTCCAGTTTACCATGAGCTAGTAAAGATTATCGTGTATTTTCAGAAAGGTAAACTTGGCCACTGCGCAGACTTCAGTTGTTCAATCAGAACGATTGGACCGCATAATATCACTGGAGATAAATTTCTTTAGTGTGTACTTATTATTTGCTGAGAGCAGTTGTAAGAACCCATGCATTATTTATATACTTTTATCTTTATTGATGATGAGCAAACTGTTGCTTTTTTGTGAATAAACAAGGATCACTTTAGATGCCTGTCTTATGCTAACATTTCCAAGGTATGAATAACGTTATATGAAATATTAACATCTAATAAATGTGTATGTATTTCTCAAGTTATTCCGGGTTTCGCAAAAGTAATGTACCCCTTTTGATAAATATGAAGTATGCTTATACAATTACGTTGGCTAATGTTGTAAAAAAGTATATATATATATATATATATATATATTTAAACTTTGCAATTTAGAGAACAATCTAGTAAACAATATATATACAGTGTTGTTTAAAATATTAAAGGCCAGAAGAACATATTATTTATGCTAATTTGTAGTTTACTGATCGTATTCGCAATATTAATTCATAAGGTTACACCATAAGAACGATTAAACAACTTCATAAGCGTAACTTAATCTTGGCCATATATTTTTGAACAACACTATATATATATATATATATATATATATATATATATATATATATATATATATACATATTTAAACTTTGCAATTTAGAGAACAAACTAATAAACAATAAAGCAAGAACTGCAACGTGTATATAAAGGAGAACTTTTATGTGTCTGTATATTTGTGAGTGTGTTTTTGTGTGTGTACGTCTGTTCATATGCCAGGCTAACCCTTCACTGCCACCATTGCCCAACACTTTTCACTGTTAACTCAATTTCCCACTACTGCCATCTATTTTTATCTCATATATAATTGTTTTAATAAGCAGCATATTAAGATCAACTCCCACTACTTCCATTGTTTAACATATTTTTTATTTGTCTGTTATTTTCTTCGGACAGTCATCCTGACGTAGTCTTGAAATAAAAACGAAAAATTGATTAATACATAAGATCTGGGTTTTGATCTTCATTTTCCATGACGACGAAACGCTATTTACAGTCCTTATCTTGTACATCATATATGCTATGTAAACCATAGGTTAGTCTTTAAAGTATACTGCAGCACCGCCCGTTAATTCTTTTGCGAGTAGCGAGGTGTTACTCTATACAGCTCAAAGCTAAAAGATTAACACACTACAAATAAATGAAATTGCGAATCAACCGAAAGGTTTTATGTATGTATATATATATATATATATATATATATAAATATAGTGCATGTATCCACATACAATTTTATAAGGATATATTCATTTAAAACTATCACGGTTCTAGTATATATATATATATATATATATATATATATATATATATATATGTATATATACCCGTCTCCGGATGGACAAGATTTAGTCTAGATAGTTGTGTGGTACTTTATGACATTAGCTCTCATTAGTAATATTAACATTAGTACATAATGAAAGTAAACGGTATATCAAGAATTCTTTATTACATTTTAATCGAAATCAATTATAAGATTGTGATTCTAAAAAATATCTAGAATTCAATGTCTAAACGTTTATTGTGTCTAAAGAAGAAATTTAAATTCATAGTCTAAGATAGTTGGTTTCTTATGAATACGGATTACATTAAATTGAAACCTGAACTCTTTAAATGTTCACATATATTCCTAAAAACCTTTAAAATACACGAAAATAATTGAAAGTTGTGAAATATTTATTAACTGCCGACTGCTATAGTGTACGAATTTCACCAGAATCGCTTAAATCGGGATTTCCACGAAAGGGATGACATCCTGTATTTAACTCTTTTGCATGAAACTAAAGCGAACAAAAATAGCTCAAATCACCCATCTTTATGGCTTGTATCTCTGTTTTAAAATCCATAATGACAGCTTCATAAAACAAGGAGTGAACCATTCACCTACAAATATATAAAAATATACACACACCAAACATCATAGAAATAGAGATTAAATTAAACGTTGCGAGGACAATGTTACAATTCTGTAACATGTTCGTCTATAGATGAGAGTTTAAACCAAACAACGTAATATTTGTAAAACAAATCATTGTAACTGAAACATTGAGCTGGTTCGATATTACAAATTAACGTTATCACGTTAAACTATATATTTTTTTTGCTTTTATCCATACATCATTTTATTTATATATTGGGTTTAATTGACCTAAAAATATATTTTTTTCATCATACCTGAAAATATTTGGCGGATATATACGCTCTCCAGAGTGAAATCTAGCGGATGTATACGCTCTCTCGAGTGACATCATGTTTCTCATAGCATTTTTATCCGTTTTCGTCACGTTTTACTCCTTTTTTATAGTTATGTTTGGTATTGGCGTACCTTATTGAATTTGTTTTGACAGTTCAGTCACATTCGACTCACGTTGCTATGAAGTTCAGATGATATTACTGTAATAAAAAATGTCAGGTCGATCAGCAATATTTATTTTACTATTTTTCTCATTTATTTTTTATGACACATGACGAAGGTGGCATCATAATATTTCGGTTAGTAAACGCAAACGAAATCTAAATAATATATATATATATATATATATATATATATATATTGGCATCGTCAATCTTTAATCTTATATACATACGCTCGTACAAACACAGTAATTAATATACACACATACATACATACATATAGATGGGTGTATATAAATATATATATATATATATTTATATATGTATATATATACATATATATACATATATATATACATATATATATATATATATATATATATATATATATATATATATATATATATATATATATACATGTGGGTGTGTGTATACATAAGATTAAACCTAGCAGGTTCCCAGGAATCTTGACTACGAAGCCCATAAATAAATAAGATTTCTGTCGTAGCCATATTACGTGATTTTGACAGAAAGCATAACTTTTCGTGACAGTAAAGCTTTGGCAAAGTGTATCAGAGAGTTTATTCATTTATTATTTCTATTCTATATCACTTGCATATATATATATATATATATATATATATATATATATATATATATATATATATATATATATATATATATATATATATACATACCTATATATACATATATATACATGTATATATATACATATATACATATAGATAGTGATATATATATATATATAGATATTTAGAATATATATATATATTAATATATATATATATACATATATATTTATGTAATTATAAATATATATATATTAATATAAAATATATATATACATATATTTATATATATATATATATATATATATATATATATATATATATATATATATATATATATATATATATATATATATATATATATAGAAAAGAGGGCAGTGCAGTATTAGTGCAGTTCCAACGAGAGAAAAGTATATATGTAAAGGAGTAAGGCTACCAACATTTGTAGAATGTTTTTTTCAACATTTATTCATTGTTTTGTTGTTTTACCATTTTATAATGTTATATAACGCGTTTCAAGCGGTAGTCCGCTTTCATCAGATATGAAAATCCATCTGAAGAAATGTCTTTCGATTTGAGCAAATGTTGTTTCATTTGAGGAATTTGTTATTGTTTTTGCGCATGCGTGGGGTTGCGGGTGTGTGGATATCTTTTATTTTTTATTTTTTATTTGCCATTTTTCCTGCTTTTCTTCGTCAAGTGCGTGTTACCTATCCATGACCCATCGGTCATCCCTACCTCCTAGGGTGCGCAGAATTTCTTTTGAAATTTAATACTTTTTATTGTTTTTTGTCGTCTCCAAGAATGAAGTCGCGTCTGCGTGCGTGTGTGCGCCCGTATGCATGTGGTCTAATTTTGTGTCTGGTGAATAGGTGAGCGATACATACACACACACATAAATACGCACACACACCCTCATGCGCGCACATACACAGGCCTGTGGTTATATTGACAGAGAGGGGGATAAAGGTTGAATTATATACATATACATACATACACACACACAGACATATATATATATATATACATACACACATACATACACACATATACACGCATATTTGCAAAAGATAAGTTAATGCAAATGGTCCAAATAGATTTGAACTTGGTTTGACCGATTTCATAGTCCGGTATATAATGTGCAAATTTAATGTATATTGTAAATGATTCATTTAACACAAGTGGCTATTTGACTAAATGGTAAAACAATAAAATAATAAATAAATGTTCAAAAAAACATTCTACAAATGTTGGTAGCCTTACTCCTTTACATATATACTTTTCTCCTGTTGGAACTGCACTAATACTGCACTACCCTCTTTTCTATATATAACTACAACGAAAGAATGCCACCAACAAGTAAAAAATCCTTGGAAGACCTACTGGAACTCCAGAAAATCCACAACAACAAACAAGAACTTCTCGAGGAAGAATTACGAAAACTCAACGAGAAAGTGGATACGGTACTTCATCTTTTTCCAATCAACTAAACAAGGAACAAGACAACATTAAAGAAACACTTATACAACTACTTGCACCCCAGCACGAATTCATAGAACACTACAGACTAGCATATATCCAGGAGGAATCGTTAAAAACGAAAGAACAAAACCTCCAAATATAGGCAGCCCTCCTAAAACTTAGGAAAATGGTTTTCTACCATACAATAAAAAGTAGTGATACGGCATCCACATATAAAACATTTCTGGAGATGGAGGAACAATTCATCCCAAAAAGATTCCGAGGAAAAATAAACCCACAGGACACGGAAGAACACAAAAGAATCAAAAAGCCCTTAATATATCCAAACTACCAGCCCAAATCGACATACAAGAAGACAACACAATACACTTCACAAAAAAATACACGGAAATCGACAACAAAATTTCCACTCAAATCAAAGAAACATGCCTCACGGAAACTCATCAATTCCTATCAGAACTCTGGGAATCCGTATGCAAAGAGGAGGAAGAACAATCCAGGAATATTGTCCAAAGAAAAATATCCTGGCTAAGAAGCCTACCCGATAAAGAAAAGACAGAACAAACATCACACATGAACCAGAACAACAACCCAGAAGAAGACCAAATGAAAAACACCAAAACAGGACATACAAAAAACCAGTGGATAACACAAAACAGAGGTAAGAAGAAATACACATACCACACACAAACATACTTACACAACAGATCCAGTTACTCACAAGGAAACAACATAAATATACCCACATCATTTACCCACCCCTCTCAACAGTTTCAATCCAAATCTTCATTAAACTCACCCCGCTGGCACAATCACACACACACACACAACAAATACAACATAAACACACATACACCTCAACCATACACTAACCCTTACGAATACGGGCCAACACAATACAAACCAAAATACTTTCAACCACACCAACCAATACAATAAAAAACCCTATCATACACCCTACCCCACACAAACCACCACAAAATACCCTTACTCAACAACCCCTACCAAAATCACCCAAGTAAACCTTACAACAATTACCCACACCCACCACACCAACAGATGAAACCTGCATACAACAACCTCCCACCCTACCACACACAACAGAACAGACCCTACAACCACCCAACACACCAATGGATACAATCGAAATGCTCCAACCACTACCCACATCATCAAACAAAACAACCATATAACAATTCTTACAGACATAAACTTACACAACAATACATACCCCACAACTACGTCCACCATCAAGAACCTCTACCAAGATACCCCAACCCGAAACAACTAACTCACAATAATAACACATTAAAATATACCAAAATAAACCCTTATAACAACACACACAACGCCAATTATTACAACACGTACGACACCAATTTTGCCAGAAAACAACACCATCCTCTAAAACACACAATATATAGAAATCAATCACTCTTCAACAACTCCTCAAATCAACGAAACAAACAGCACTCATTCTCATTTTTTTAGAAACCCCTCCCCGGACAACAATCCCAGATTAGACAATTTAAAACCCAAAATTATCAATTTATCCACATACACATTTACAAAGGAGGAAATAGAAATACTAAAATTAGGCCTCAAATTCTGCCCAACTCCCAAAAGTAATATCAGGGAACTGAGGAAGGACCTTAAAGAATTTGAACGCAAATTTAGACTAATAGAAACACTAAACAATAAAGAAAACAACACAGATTAGTCATTAGTGAGAAACAAATCAACATATTTCCCTGACAAACACAACAATACGAAAGAACTAAACACCTAGTTTGAAAACCTATGGAACATCAACCCTCAGAGTAAAACTAAACAAACTAGTAACCTACCATCTAAACAAAACCAAGCACTAGATAACATCCTAAATAATAATAACATAATTATAAAAAAGCTGACAAAGGCAGTGCGGTAGTTATCATGGATAAACATTACTATAAATCGAAAATTACAGAGGTACTAGAAAACAATGATTACTACAAATCAATTAGCACCAACATTGATAACAACACCATTTCAAAAATCACAAAACTTTGCACAACATACAATAATATACTAACAAAAAAAGAAAAAGATTTCCTAACAAACTTCATGATTAAAACAAACAACTTCTACGGACTACCTAAGATAAATAAATCAAATGAGATAAGGAATGCCATCAACACACAGGCATCAGAATATATTAGTTCCCGAGTCCCAGTGACCTTATATTTAGACGCATAGTAGCAGGACCATCATGCCCAACAAGCAGACTGAGTAACTTAATTGACATATTACTACAACCATTAACCGATCAAGTCAAGAGCTACATAAGAGACGACATACACTTCCTAGGCTCCTTACCACAAATAGTAAATCCGGGGACTAAATTAGTTACATTTGACGTCAGCAGCTTATATAGCAACATTCCCCATGACTTAGGTAAACACGCAATATCACACTGGATAGAGAAACACCCACAAATACTACACCACAGATTCACCAAACAATTCATCCTCGACAGCATAGACATTATTCTCAACAACAACCTCTTTGAGTTTAATAAGAAAAACTACATCCAGATTCCAAGTACAGCAATGGGACCCAAAATGGCACCAACGTATGCCACCCTAACACTGGCCTACCTAGAGAAGATCTTATATGAAAAGATAGAAGAAATATATGGACAGAATATTCAAACTCTCTTCATAAAATCTTGGAAAAGATACCTGGATGATTGTTTTATTCTCGGGGACCCCACATGGGGGGATGTCAATAAATTACCCAGCATACTACAGAACCTACACCCCAAGATTAAATTCACCATTGAACACAGTCAAACAGAACTACCCTTCTTAGATGTATTGATTAAAATTAAAAACTCACATAATAACAGACATCTACCACAAACCCACAGACACCCAACAATATCTCCATTTTAGAAGCCATCACCCTAAAAGCTGCCTAAAATCTATACCCTACTCCCTAGCACGCACGATCTGTACTATAGTAAGTGAAAAAGACCCTCGGATTGTCCGACTGGAGGAACTACGGAAAACTTTAAAAAGAAGAGGATACCCGCTACAAATAATACATAAAGGTATAGAACTAGCAAAAAACATTCCATTAGAACAATTACGAATCCCCAAAAAACGAAACAAAGAACAAATATTAGCATACATCTCTACACACAACAAAAAACAATCCAGAATTATTCACAGAAATAACAAGAAACCTAACCCTACTCAACCATAAATACAAACTAAACGACATATTAAAAACAACGAAAATAATAAAAAGCAAACGCCAACCGAAAAACCTCAAACAAATTTTAACCTCATCTAAACTCAACCAACACACAATACAAGGGGTCACAAAATGCAACAAGGAAAGATGTGGGGTCTGTGACATAATAATGGAGGGGAACTCATACACATTTACAAACGCAACACAAACATTCACAATAAAAAATGACCTTAACTGCACCTCCAAGAACGTTGTCTATGTGCTAGAATGTACAACATGTAATGAAGCTTATATAGGTGCGACGAAAACATTTAATAATAGAGTATCTTTTCATAAAAGCAACATTAAAATAAAAGAAAACCGTTAATTATTCGTCTTCCAACATGTGCACTCATGCAGCGGAGAATAATTCAAAATAATGCCAATTTTCCAAAGCCAAGACTACACTTACTTACTAACACAAGAAAAAAACTTCATACTGAAATTTAATCCAACATTAAACAGATCATAACTCAAACAACACACACTTTGATCACACTCTATCCACCTCTAGTTAAGTACACACATAAATAATTATTTATAGTTATCTATTGACTGGACAATTCTTATTCAAGGAAGATAATCTTAGTACATAACTTCTTATTGCGCACTTCTATATATCTATGAGTCAAATAGCAACTTGTGTTAAATGAATCATTTACAATAGACATTAAATTTGCACATTAAACACCGGACTATGAAATCGGCCAAACCAAGTTCAAATCTATTTGGACCATTTGCATTAACGTATCTTTTGCAAATATGTGTGTATATGTGTTTATGTATATATATATATATATATATATATATATATATATATATGTGTGTGTGTGTGTATGTATGTATATGTATATAATTCAACCTTTATCCCCCTCTCTGTCACTATACCCACACGCCTGTGTATGTGCGCGCATGGGGGTGTGTGTGCGTATTTATGTGTGTGTGTGTATGTATCGCTCACCTATTCACAAGACTCAATATTAGACCACACGCATAAGGGCGCACACACGCACGCAGACGCGACTTCATTCTTGGAGACGACAAAAAGCAATAAAAAGTATTAAATTTCAAAAGAAATTCTGCGCACCCTAGGAGGTAGGGATGACCGATGGGTCATGGATGGGTAACACGCACTTGACCAAGAAAAGCAGGAAAAATGACAAATAAAAAATAAAAAATAAAAAATAAAAGATACCCACACACCCGCAACCCCACGCATGCGCAAAAACAATAACAAATTCCTCAAATGAAACAACATTTGCTCAAATCGAAAGACATTTCTTCAGGTGGATTTTCATATCTGATGAAAGCGGACCACCGCTTGAAACGCGTTATATAAAATTATAAAATGGGAAAACAACAAAATAATAAATAAATGTTGAAAAAAAACATTCTACAAATGTTGGTAGCCTTACTCCTTTACATATATATATATATATATATATATATATATATATATATATATATATATATATATATTAATGTATTTATAAATATATAAATAATTATAGCCATTACGTTACCAACTATGATTGACTGTCTAACAGGCGTTTAACTAATGACCACCCGACTAAAGATATGCGACGAGGCTGGGGTTCGTGAGGGCAGACTTGATTGACTAGCGGAGATTTAACCAATATGACCATTGGTAGGTTCTCTTTTAGCAGATGTCGTCTCCCTTACCTGCTCTCTGAAAGTATGGCTTCTGCTGGTGTATTTTCCCAATGCGAGTTTCTCAATTTTAACTCTAGCTTTTATTTTTATTCAGTCGTTGACAAGATGCCATTACTACGAATATTTGGATTGATCGACGTAAGGCTGTGATATTGATTTTTTTAAATAATTGTAAGCATGTTCTACTTGGTAGGGATCACTTTTGAGAACTTTGCTTTATGTTTTTATACACATTTTGAACTTTATATATATATATATATATATATATATAGAGAGAGAGAGAGAATAGAAATAATCCAGTTAGCAATGAACATAAAAGGAGTACCTGCATAAATCACCACTATGTCCACTACAAGATAAATGCCTAACCAAAAGTAGTGTATACCAAACAACAATATTGGCTAAGGAAATACCGAATAACAAGAAGTACTACATGGGTATGACCTCTCTAGATTTAAAACCAGATATTATGACGACAAAATCACATTTAAAAACAGAGAACGTCGAATAAAAACAGTACTAGCAACCCACTATTGGGTATAGCCCAATCTATAAAAAAAAACAGAACAATAGAACAGGATATAGGTAGTAACACTAACCACACTTTTATTTGTGGGAAGCCCAACGATTGGCTTAGATAACAACAAAGGATCTGATTGGTTAACTAGCTGGTCGTGTATGTAAAACACCCTGCAAAAATAGCTCCATGCATTTTAGCCTAAAGATTCCCTCCGGGGATGAAACGCGGGAGTCTCTGTGTAACTTAATTGCCATGAATATATTTTCATCGCTGTCTACCTAGCTCTGCTTACGTATTGAGCACTGTTGAAGTAAATACTGAAAATTGATACATAAGAATATATATTCTCATAAAACTTCATGTGGATTACTGATATTTTAATATTATATACATACATATATATATATATATATATATATATATTTATATATATATATATATGTGTGTGTGTGTGTGTGTATCTCTTGTATACACGTACATATGTAAATAAACATATATATATATATATATATATTTATAAATATATATATATATTTATTTAATAGTACATATTTTGAATCATGATCCGCATACGAATACGTTTTATCTTTGAAGAATCTTCAGTGTGGAGATCACTATGAAACCTGTCGCACGATTCGAACCTCTGGCGATTTGGTACTTTTAACACTAATCGAAACACGTTATATATGAAGCGAGCTTTTACAGGTATACGTTTGATGAGAACTACACCCTATTTGTTTCATTTTAATCGGGCATAGTAGTAAACCGTCTTTCACACTGTTCAACAAATCACGTAGACAACAACTCGCATTTTAGCTTAGGTTCAATGGCTTATTTCATTTCCATTTTAAGGCACATCCGGAAAAAAATCTTTAAATATTTATTGCATGATGAATATGTTTAATTATTATTCACATACGTATCCGTTTCATCTTTGCGGAATCTTCAGTGTAGAGATAACTCTTTAACCGAGCGTACAATTTGAACAAAAGTCAACATTAATCCAAATCAAAACGCCCTAACAGATATCGACAGCCTTAACAGCTATGCGATATATATTATTAATATTATTACAAACGGACACCACAGTAATCCGTTTTTCACATTGTTCAAGAATTACCAGAGACAGGAATTCGTAATTAAGCTTAGAGTATGCGGTTTATTAGATGTCTCAAAAGAGGCCTGTCTGCAAGGGCGTTATTATCTATAATATCATGATAAATATATATATCAATTATTTTCAACATACTATACGTTTCATCTTTGTGGAACCTTCAGTGTGTTGATTACTGTCCAGCCGGTTGCAACATTTGCAGTCTTAGAAAAGAATAAGGTTAACTTAATGTAAACCTCCAAGCGATGAAGTCAGTTTCAAAACGTAATAACAGTAATATACTTTATTTATGCCATTTCAAGCTGCCAACATAGTACACAAGTTTTAACTGTGTTCAGCAAATAGCATATAAATGAAATCACATTATATATATATATATATATATATATATATATATATATATATATACACATATATATATATATATATATTAAGAGTTCGAATGCAAAACGCGATGAACGTCATTTGCAAAGTTACGAAGTTATTGCCCCAAAAAGTGTTGCATTTTTACACTAGACCACATTCTCAAATCATGTTTCACATACCAAGATAATTTCTATTTGTTTGCAATTAAAATAAGTTTTTACTCGAAGTCTAGTTTTAATATATTAGCCGTTTTATTATTAAATGTCTCAGTTTTAGCAAATTGGATTTACCGCGTTTTGCCTTCGAACTCTACATATATATATATATATATATATATATATATATTACAGAAGACTTGAACCACATCAATACCGTCGGTTTCAAATCTAAACAAAGTTCGCTTGTAGTCGATTGTCCATGCAGGACTCTCTTCAGTCTTTGTGTATGTCTATTTCCTCAGATTACGTGCGGCGCGCGCGTTGAGTCATTTCTTACGATATTTTAATCCTATTAATGTGTTTTTAGTAATTCGACATAAAAACCCACATATTATCCCGATATATACGTAGAGGCAAAAAACAAACTAAATGTATGTCTCGTGTTTACTCTGATTAGTGAATCTAGGTTGCGGTCATGGCGAACACCGAACGTATTTCCTTCATTTACGGCGTAAGATGAATTAAAAATGAAAATCTAAAAAATGCGAAAGTTTAAAATTCTTAAAAACTAAAATACGTTCACCCGAAATGGGAATTACAAATGGATGTAAATAGACTACTATAAATTAGGAAAAGGCTGCTCCGCCGTCGGACTTGTTTTCCGTTTAAAAAGAAAAAAGGATGATAAATCCTCAGGTAACTGTTGGCTTTCAAATAATTATTTCTTTTCAAAAAGCAGAGTACATCAAATCTATTAAACTATATTAAAATATAATAATAAAAACAAGTAAATTAATTTACATCACAGAAAATATGAGACACTTTTTAACAATTCATTTAAAAAAATCAAGTAACAGATACAATTTACCATGAATGTAATAATAATACAAAATATAAATTTAACATATAATAAATAAATAAAAAATGTTCCATTTATATACATTTTTTTAAAGTAAGTCCGGCATACGAGAAAAATATAATTCCATTTGTCTGGATTTGAAACCACTGTATCGATGGTGTTCTAAACTTTCCGTAATGCATATATACTTAAATATTACACTCCTATTTTATAATTTTCTTAATAGGCGAGCACTCTCCCACTAATGTTACACCCCCTCATATGTATATTATAGCTGTCTATCTCTATAGTTATTTAATTATGAGAGGGAAACATATTTTCAAATGTCTGTTCGCTCTAGAAAATGCAGTCAAATTATATATATATATATATATATATATATATATATATACTGCACTGACGAGGTAGGCAGCCCGAAACGACGTTGTGTGTAGGTATACAATACCATAATATTTACAAATATGTATGTGATGGTTATAAGACCCTTTAAGTGTTAATAGTATTTTATAGTAGAACTCTGTTCGATGTAAAGAGAGCAATGTGTTCTCTGCGATCAGCAAGTTTTGCTCGAGCGTTGAACACGATCGACAACAAGATGCCTGCCCTCGCCTCACGGCCAATAGTACATTAATTTAAATTACAGCCTGTGGTTATTTCTCGCGGCCGTGTAGTGCTTTACGTAGGTGTCGTAATTTTAGGCTCAAACTACTAACTGCGTCAGAGCCAATGTGAACGCCTGCAATCGCCACTACTGCACTGATGAAGTTACACATTCCGAAACGACGTCGTTAGTTATCATAACACGCTTTAATAATTAAATATATTTATAGTTAAACTCCTCTTCTAAGAGCAATTAGCCTTAATAGTATAGCCCTGTTTGGAGTCAAAAGAGTGTTGCTATATCTGCGATAAGTAAGTTCCGCTCGAGCGGTGAACAGAATCGACAACCAACCGCGTGAACCCGCCTTCCGTAAAGGGTGCACTAATTTCAATAACAGCCTGCGGTGATTTCTCGCGGTCGTGTGCTAACTAGCGTTAGTCTCGTCATTTTAGGCTGAAACTATGAAGTGCGTTCGCCTGCAACCGCGACTCCAGCACTTGTGAAGCTAGAGAGTCTAAAACGACGTCGTCTGTAGGTATAAGACATTTTAATATTTAAACAATATTTATAGTGTCACTCCCCTTTAAGATCAAATAGTCTTAATAGTATAGTCCTTTTTTAAGTTAAAAAGAGTGTTGCCATCTCGGCTATGAGTTTGTTCCGCTCCAGCATCGAACACTATCGACGACAATACGCTTGCCCCGATTCCCGGGCAAGTGTGTAATTGTTTCAATTGCTGTTTGAGTTAAGTTTTCGCACCCATGTTGTCCTGAGCGTTAGTCTCTTGATCCTAGGCTTAATCTACGAACTGCGTTCGAGCACCTGCAACGACCACTTCTGCACTGATGAGTATAGAATGCCCGAAACGATGTCGTCTGTAGATACAACCCAATTTAATGTTTAAAAAATTCTACTTAAACGCCCTTTACAGATTCAATATTGTTAATAGTAGAGCTATGTTTGGAGTAAAACAGATAATGTCATCTCTGCGATAAGCATGTTCCGCTCAAGCGTTGAACACTATCGACGACAAGACGCTTCCCACGCCTCCCGGGGAAGTGGACATTAATTCATATTAGTTGTAATTTGTCGCGGATGTATGGTCCTGAGCGTTGGTCTCGGAATCTAGGCTTAATCTACGAACTGTGTTCGATCTCAAGCAACCACCTTCACCCGCAACTCCTGCGTTTATGAGAATATACAACCCAAAACGGCGTGGTGTTTAAAACAAATTTATAGTATATATATATAGACGTCGGAATTTTAGTTTGAAACATGACTTGCTGTCAGGGGTTCGAGTCCGGCGACCGTTATGAATAATCATCTCTACACTGACGATTCCCGTAAGGGTTTAACGTATCCGTATGTTAATATACACAACTATTAATAATTATTTTTACACTAAACATCTAGGCTTGGTTCCGTGGTTAGTAGTAGTAGCACATCTCCTATTGTGGCTTCAAAGTCGAACATCTTGACAACGACTACCTCTAAATAAGATTACTTTCTTTACTGGTTTGTTCATAAAGCCGTGAGGCTAAGAGGTCTGATTTTGACTTTGAAGCACAACTTGTGTTCCGGAGTTCGAGTCTTGGGACTGATATGGCTAATATTCTCTATACTAATATAATTAAACGTATATGTATTTAGATATACATACATTTTTAAAAATTATTTGTCGCCCCAAAATCAAGGCTGGGCTCTGTAGGGAGTGATAACACAACCGTTATCATGACTATAATCACTTATCCATTCAATAATAGAACAATTTGACGATAGCTGTCTTTAAACAGGATTAATCTCTTCCTGAATTACCAGCTATTTTAATACGGCCGTGAGGGCTCAGAAGTCGGAATTTGAGTTTTAAACATGTTTAGGGGTTCAATACATTGAGAGTTTAAAATATATTCTACTTATATAACTCATTTAAGAGGAAACTTGAGATAAGGTACCATGTAAAGTGTCTTCCAGGAAAGGTTTCATATATAAATACCAGTTTAGTGTTTAATTATATTTCTAATCTATTCTTCGGTAGAAAAACAATATACACATGTATAAACACACACACACACACACACATATATATATATATATATATATATATATATAGAGAGAGAGAGAGATAGAGAGAGATAGAGAGAGAGAAAGAGCGAGAGAGAGATAGTCTAATTATATGGAAAATGTTACCATACATAACTTAATATATTGTTTTTGATATCGTCACTGCAAATTGTACACATAGAACTATTTTATTCTTACAAGTTTTGTTTACATAATTGATATTCAAAATTAAAATAACAATCCCATTTGCTGTAAAGTCTGTATTGGTTTTTCTTACTTACAATTTAAAAGTGTTATTGTTAGATTATGACACGCCCTGTATTTTAAACGGGTTAATTGTGTGAAGGAAATAGGATTAAGTACAATTTAAGGGCATCTGTGATTTTTGGAACCAACAACCATGATTCATGGTTACTCATTTTATAAGCCAAAACAAATTTGAGGTATGTTTTGACCGATAGGAAATGCTCATATCAAAGGTCAGAGACACAGGCCATTTGCGTCTGTTGTGGCATTCGTTTGAGAAGCCGGGGCAGGCTCTGACGTCACAGATCCTTTTTGTATGAGAAATTAGTTTTTGGATCAGTTCACGATGGAAGCCCGTAATGTAGAGACGTATAAGCTCGTCTCAGCAGTGCGAGGTATGTGTTAATCGCGAGAGATAGGCTAAACTTTCTAGAAAATAGCTAACCGCATCTAGCGTCCCACAGTAAGATGTGAATGTATGAACCGACGACGGGACCCCCCCCCCTTCACTCGAATGGTGTGCGAAATAAAAAAAAACAAAAGAAATCTCTCTCAGAAAAACCGTCTTTGAGTGTCTCTGTCCTCTGCTTGAAAATAGAAGCTGCTCCCAAAACATACTCAACGAGCCATCAACACAGATGAGGTGCCAACGAACTCACAATTAGCGACGAACGAGAACTGCAAAGATAACTTTCTCATAATGTAAAATATCTGGAAAATATGTTTGAAGTGATTCTCTTAAAATATGTGTTAAAATGACGCTTAAAAAACATGTGTTTAAAAGTGACGATGAGAAGTGCCTTACAGAAAATGCTTTACAAAAGTATTAAAAAAAGATTGAAATCGCTATTAATCCTCTCATGAACTTTTCGTATTGTTTTCGGCCCGGAGAGGATATGATTTGAACTGTTGAAGTGGTTTCGGAGAACTGCCTTGGTCGGAAGGATTAGCGATAACGTAATAATAATAAAGCCCCCCCCCCTGTGTTTCCCGTGACGTTTAATTTTTATCGGGTATGCAACATTATTATATGTGCATGCATGTGTTATCATTTTATTATTATGTTTAAAATATTAATTCATTTAAAACTGAGCGATAAGATGCAGACACACACCATATCACTGTTACACATCATAGACCATACAAAAGGCTCCGGTATCAGTTATGCAATTTACAAAAAAATGTAATATACGAAGTTTTAGAACAACACTGTAGAATGTTATCTTAAAATTGCCAGCATACAATTCAATTACATGAACAATATTACTAGTTTCCTGCTGTGTTTATTGAATATATCTGTCCAATTGAAAACGAAAAATATGAAACTACTATTTCTCTCTATTCTACTATTAAACAGCATTGCTAGTCTTAAGCCTTGCGATTTCAAGACAGTAAAGTTTAGCTGCAAAAATATTAGCAGCTTCCGTTCATCATTGGCTCATACAGTCAATGATATTATGTATCAATCAACTTTCATTTATGTTAAAACTCTGTTCGCTTAAAAATACTCGGAATTAAAAAATTACTTAAACACCAGATTATGGAAATCATATTTTCATTGCTCTACTTACTTATACTTAACGATTTTGGGTGTAGCTACATGATATTACCTGAAATTGTAGTTGATACATGTTATATACCGATGAAAATTTTCGTAAATGTAATTCAGCTGATAATAGTGGTTTTAGAAAGGCATGTGCATATGAAAATACATTGTTTAACATTATCGGCGCTGGTTTTTGCTAGTGTGAATTAAAATTAAGTGTTTTCATCTTTTTATCTACCACATTAATATCTGAAAGCACTGATTGGTATAAGTTATGTACTACTTTTATTATTTTTCTTTTTATAATCTGACCTCCTAATGTTATATATATATATATATATATATATATATATATATATATATATATATATATATATATATATATATATAGTCTAAAGAAGCTTTGTGTTATTTTAAACAAAAAAAAAAGAAAAAAAAAAGGAAAATGCAGTTTAAATTCCCACAGAAACTAACTAAATCCAAAATAGTGCAGACTTAACATTCGTTGGAAAATTCATAAATAAATAAAATATATAATAGTAAGTAAATAAAATAAAAAAGGGGATTAAGTATCTAACAGTGAAACAAAAACAGGAGACCTTAACGTAAGCATCTAATATTAACACGGGGATCATCAGCTGGTTACTATGTAACTGTTTCGGAGATTACACAATAGGACAGTTATATGCATGGCTCTCCAATGGGACAGATCAAACTACCATTTCCCCAATCAAGTGTAGTAATAATTCAGCTTAAAATGTTACTTATATATAAATAAATGATAATAATAATAATCAAAATAATAATAATATACTCCCCTTAAGACTACCGTGCGATATGGTAATTTGCATATCAAATAAAATTCTTTATAACAATAGTAATACTAGTAATAATAATAATAATAATAATAATAATAATAATAATAATAATAATAATAATAAAATGCTACCTAAACACTACACGAAAGAACCATTCTGCGATATGGTAGCTAGAAATAAAATTATATAGGAATTAAAGTTGCATATATATATATATATATATATATATAAGGTGAGTCAATGAAAAATAGTTATACCTGTAAATGGAAACAGATCGATATCTTCAGTTGTTCAGAACAAGGAGCATTTAGTAGATACAAATATTTATACTTTTTCTCTTTCAATTGTATTCCTTAAGCACGGCTTTTCAAAGATCAAAATCTAATCATCAGAGGAAGTAGTGATTGATAAGTTGACAGATAAGAACAGTCAAAATTCAAAATTTGGAAATAAGTTTTTTTTTTAAAGTTCCTTTTTAAAAAAAAGTTCGTTTTAAAAGGTTTTAAAAGTTCAAACGGGTGTGTAAATGAAATTCACCAAACACGGAGATCCAAGTTGTAAAGGGTTGGATCTCCGTGTTTGGTGAATTTCTATCTTCCACAGGTCGTAGTAGACCGCACCAAACATCAAACCGAAGGTCGTATTTGGATTTTCAAATATGTATTAAATAAAAAAACAGAGAGGTGGTTTCTTGCTTACACGGGAGAGAGAGAGAGAGAGAGAGAGAGAGAGAGAGAGAGACCGAGAGAGAGACCGAGAGAGAGAGAGAGAAACCAGGAGAAAGAGACCGAGAGAGACCGAGAGAGACCGAGTGAGACCGAGACCGAGAGAGACCGAGAGACCGAGAGAGACCGAGACCGAGAGAGACCGACACCGACCGACCCTAGAGAAACACACTCATACTATCTTCGCTCCTGGCTAATGTCAACCCCATCTCCTTGGAGGGTAGCGGGCCACAAGTTTTAATGCAACCGTCTTCTTCAAGCGTCCGGAACAGAGAGACTCTAATATCATCACAAGGGAAGTAAAATCACGTGACTTACTCTGCTACTGCCCCCCCCCTATCTAAAGGCGTCGTCTGTATCTCAGACCACCACCACCTTCATTATCTAACATACCTTAATTTCTCTCTTCTCAAAATACATACTAGGGAGGTATTTTTACGTCCCCTTATATACACTCGTTCCATGCGATCTCTAAAAACCATAACGGGCAAAACAAACAAAAACATTTAAAAATCCTATATTTACTTTTCTGATCAGCTATCTAATTTCCCGCAAGGTATGTCTATCATACTATTTGACACTCGTCCGCTTTTCAATATAGACACCAAAACGGCCTTTTTACTCTCTAACCACGATGTTTCGTCCAATTCATGTCTGAGCCTGCTAAACTGCCCTCTGTCTATTCCCTTCAAAGGGGGCTCACCGTTATCCCGGTACTGTGGACTCACCTTTCACTATATTCTTTTTCCAAGGAACCTCATTTATTCCAGATTGCCCCAACCGATGTTCGTTACCATTTCAGACATACCAGCCGCTTTGGCGCACATGTTTATCCGCTCCGAGCCAAAAACAAGTTAAATTCTCACCAATGTAATTTCACAATCAATTATTCAGATTCGTTACGTAGTTGCGGTACTCTCTTAGACCCCGCTGACCTGAAACAGCGATGACCCCTCGCCCATCGCCATCCTATCAGCGTTTCTTGATATGAAAGAATCTTCATAGAATCTTTCGAAGTCGTAATCGCAACCACGCCCTTGACCTCATACCGGATAGTGATTATATATCAGGTTTGCTCCGCTGGACCGCTCTATACTATGGAACCTCACGAGAATTCTCCAATGTAACTCGCCGTTTGGAAATTCTACAATACACCCCGGAGTCCACACAACTCCGCCAATTCGGAGAGAGAAAACATAATTACCACTATAATATAGGATATCACATACAACTTTTCTTCTAATTTGAATAACTTGTCCGACAAAAATTTAGTATTCATTTCATTTTAGTTACCGCTTTTTCCTATTGATATATAATTATCTTTATTCAAAGGAGGAAAAAGAATGAATGGTAAAATTCTGGCTAGGCCAAAACAAAGGAAAACTAATCAAATAAGTCACTATACTCCCACCTGCGACCACGACCATTACTGGTTAAATGCCGCCACACAATAGGGTTTACAGGCTTTCTGTCCGGAAAAAAAACATTGTTTCCTGACAATTACACAACGTTAACAAACTGAAACCCCCCCCCAAAAAAAAAACATATCCAGGCTTTTTGAATCAACAGAACAAAGGAAAACAGAAAAAAACTCACTTATCTTTCCGTGTTTATTTTGTCTTTTTTCTTCAATTCTTTTAAGCTCGAGGTTTGCCAGAAAAAAGTTAAAAAACAACAATACACACACAAATAAACGGAGCACCGCCCACTTCTTCGTTTCACATCCCCACGGAGGATCACTACTAAAGAGAAAACGCACCAAAGGAAACACACAAAAATTATCCGAAAACAATTATTCCCTAAAGTCAAGCATTCTTTTTATTGCCTTTTTTCTTGAAAAGAAATGAAAAGAAACTAAACGAAATACACAAACTACACTATCAACAATGCCGCGCTCAATAAGCGGTCAACAATTGAGAAAAAAGAACGTACATTATCTGAAACTACTACACATACAAGATACGCTCGCATCTTGATTGCTCACAAGCATAAACCTGAAAGAAAAAGCTGAATGTTTAATAAACTATTCCGCTTTTCCCTCAGAACTAAATCTGAGAAGAGCATTTCTCTTCAACTTAAAAATATCATTCAACAAAAAATAACAATTACAAAATAAAATTTGACATGCAATTATTCTTTACTAAAATAGAGCACACAAGTGTATACTCAAACCTGGGCAACGCTGAGTAAATCTGATAAATCATTACCAGCAGTCAAACAATTTAAACTCTTCAGCTTATCCAACTCTTTCACCCTCTTTCTCTCTCTCTCTCTCTCTCTCGCTCTCTCTATTTGTCTGTCTCACTCTGTTTTTCTTTCTACTGTCCCCTGTTTCAACCATCGAAAGGAATAGAGTTGGTGTTGTATGTATTTTAACATTTAAAGTGATGCTTTGATTCATTAAATGTGATATATATATATATATATATATATATATATATATATATATATATATATATATATATATATATATATATATATATATATATATATATTATCACCCATTTAGCCAATTATCTATTTTTAAAATTTAAAAAAAAATCACTTTCTCTCTCTTTCTCTTAAACGAAAAATAATCTTCTACGTCGACAAAACACATTACTGTAAACAAAAAAGATGGCGGCGATGAACCATTTTAATCCGCATAAATTTCACAAAATTACACAAAACGGAGAAAGAAAAAAATCAAATTTCTAAAAGCGAATTTATTTTGTTCTTTACCTCTTTCGCATTTTCTCTGTCTGCATCGCAACCACCTCATTACTAACGATAATTTACACGTCGACAATATGAAAATCAACAGAAGAAAAAAACATGGCGTGTATTGCATTTCACCCCTTTGTGCTCTGTTCGGCATACCAACCCTTAAGTTCCTTATACTGTCTCACTTTGGGGGTATGTGTGTCTACTATAGTTGTTTTCTTCTCCCTTTTCCTTTTTTTATATGTCCAACATAAATTATCACTGTCTTTTTAATACTAATAAAATAATGATGTGTTTTCTCTTGACCAATACGTCGATAAACTATTCACATTCTTATTACAACCTAAAAAGAGCGTCTATGATATTCAGATGTTACATAGGAGCGTCATTACATTCTAAGAGCGTGCACCATTCAAACGTTTGATTATTAAGCGTAATACATGTTATTACGTTATGAACGTGTTTAAGTTTAAAACGTATAAATTCTTAATTGATAAAAAGTAGGTAACACTTATTACTATGCTAGACATTTTAAAATGTTGTGGCTAGTTTCGTAATTCATATTATTAATTGAGGGATGTTTACTTTTTTATGTAGAAGGCTTCAAGAGTTTGTAATCTGTTAATGTTGGTATAGTAGTGTATTATTTAGTATAGTTTGTAAGTCTCAATATTATAGACGCCTCTTTTTCAGTTGTAAATTACTGGTCGTGATTTCATTTATTAAAAATCAACTATAAAGACATATTGATACGAAACCAAGACTAACAACTCCTGAAAGAAGATAGACGCATCAAATCGAAAGTACTCGCGAAAAGAAAGAAAATGGAAAGAAGAAGCATACATCAGTGCATACAGAAATTTGACTGTTACACTAAATGGAGCAGTCGGAAAATCAAACAAAATAAACAAAAGTGCAATCAAGCAAACACATTCAATGGTATTTAATAATGTTTGCCTATATATATATATATATATATATATATATATATATATATATATATATATATATAGTTGTATATATACAGACGCTATCGCTTCATAACAGCTTATCACTGTGGAGATAAACAAGTGATTTGATGATGATCGGTTGATTAGTTACAAAATGTTCGAATGTATGTATATATCTATATATATATACATATATATATATACATATATATATATATATATATATATATATATACATATATATATATATATATATATATATATATATATATATATATATATATATATATATATAACCATTCATTCATTGTGCCAATAGCCACATACGGTCTAGAGACATGGACTACTGCAAAAAAAGACGGCAGAGCCTTGTTGGTGTTTTAGATGAACTGTTTGACGAAAGGTGACTAGGAATGTCAGGCTTAGTAATGATTGCATACGCTAAACGCAAGGCATGGCGGAAACCATCGAAGATGTGATGTCGTCATTGAGTGTCCGATGGTTTTATAATATTGTTAATAGTAGTATGATGATAAATGCCAGCGACCGAAAAGATTTCTCCAACGCAAGACGAAGAGGACGCCCACCAACTAGATGGTACGGCAGCATTAGGGAATAGTGTGGCGTTTCTCTTCAAACAGCCGAGAAATATGCAATTCAGAACATACTTTAGTGTGTATTACAACAATGAGACGTCAAGTCATGTGCGATTAAAGGAAGTAATATATATATATATATATATATATATATATATATATAAATATATATATATATATATATATATACATATGTCACTTTAAAGAAATAAGAACGTCTTGCTTTATTAATAGAAAACTATAGTTGTGGCCAGTTTAGTCTTATCTCCTTTGACTACTCATATTCTCTTTTCATGCGAAATTGACGCTAGGATTTTGTAACTTACCCTGGCCAATCATACGCGCTTAGTCACGCAAATTAAAGTCACATTTTGACACAATTCATTAATAACGGCCGTAAACAGCAGTAGAGTAAACTTGTGGACATTTCTGTCATTTTATTTTTGGTTATATAATAGTGTCAAACATATTGTCGCCATACTATTATGTTAGCCATACTATTATGTGATATGCTCATATATATATCATATAGTAAGAGACTTTTGTGTCTATATTACAATACGCTAAAGTTTTACCACTCACACAGTTTTTAAATATTCTATCAACAAAAGTTAATTATTGAAGATTTATTGTATGTTTCTACAGTAAGCAATTCCGACTATTTTAACATTAATTATTACACACTAACTTATTCAGGCTCGTCGATTCAAACAGTAGAGTGTTAAATAAATACACGTCAAATAATAGCATTCGTGTATTGATTTAAACACAACATTATTTTACGCTAAAACGACAAACAATAGTGATTGTTTTAAAGGGAACACGCCGCGCGTGCGTGGCCCTCCCCTGTATGTGACTCGATGTGGCGAAAGTAAAATGCAATACATTTTGGCAATTTGGGGCATTTTTTGACCCACCTTGACCCCCTGGGGGCGCGAACCTGAATTTTGCTGAGGTCAAAGATGCACATTTCATATCCAGAACATTTGCCTGTACATTTTGGCAAAGTTTAAGAAAAATTGAATTGATGGATCAAACGTTATTGGAGAAAAGGGTCATTTTTTGCCATTTTAGGGGCTTTTGACCCCCTGGGGGCGCGAAACAGATTTTTTCCTAGATCAGCGATACTTATTTCCTATTAGGAACAATTGCCTCAACATTTTGGCCAAGTTTCAGAGAAATTGAATGAATGGATGAAAAGTTATGGGGCAAAACGTGTCATGTTTAGCCATTTTGGGGTCTTTTGACACCCTGGGGGGGGGGCTAACCAGATTGTTTTCAAAAACCGGTGTATGTCACTTTCTAACCTGACAAAGTTACAACTTCATGAAAAATTTCAGAGAAATTCAATGGATGGTTTCCGAAAAAATCCGGACGGACGGACGAACGGGCATGCCTCAAAACATAACTCCCCCGATTTATAAGATCGGGGGACCAATTAAATTGCCACACTTTTATGAAAAAATAAATTAAGAATAAACATATCAGTTGGTTTTATTTTAAATTATTGAGATGAATATTATTAGTATGTTAACAGAAAGAAAAAATAGTAATTTATTTTTTAACAGTAATGACCCGAAACTATATTAATTATTTTTACATGAATATAAATATTGACAGTAAGTTATATATTTGATAGAGAAAGCACACTATGCTTTCAACGTGTTACTGCAGGTTAGTATAAATTTGTAAAATACCACTTACAATAGTCAACGTCAAACTAGGGCGTTTAAAGAAGTGTTAGTGAACAGATAAGATATGTCGGTCATTAAAAGTGGTTCCGGTTCAACTGGCGTACTTTCCTCTCATTATCTGGCAAATGTGCTAACACGTTATTTCAGTATTATTATTTTTCAACTTGATATACAGTGTGATTCGGTAGTAACGAGGAAATCAATAATTTTAAAACAAAATAATTTATTACCTAAATATCAATAAATTATATTGGAACTATATGGTTACTTCTGACTCACTTCTATATATTTATCAAATGACATATGTATTTTTTTGTTAGGAGGTGTTAGAATTTAACATCACCTTGTATTATTTAATGAATGCATGCAATGGTATTCTCCTCAAAACTCAAAAAGAAGAAAAATAATTATAATCATCTGGTAAAATTGCAAGTTTCAACCTAATAATAAATTATTGTACCACGCAAGTAATTTTATTGGTAAATAAACAGCTACTTTTTAATGTGTTTGAAAGTGTTTCATTAGTTTCAAGAATGTGTATTATTTGCATTATTAGTTACACTATTATGGTCAGCTGTGTTATAATCATATCTCATTAATCGATATAACAAATGAACTACCACAGATTAATCTCAAAGTTGCGATTCGTTTAGTCGAACTTGAGAATATCTGTGTTTAACCTTGATAACTGTACGCAATTAGTTTCGATTAAATGTTCAAAAGTCGAAAACATCTAATCGCAGAAAATCTAATTATTGTTGCTCTAACAACTCAGCTTCGGAGTGTCCTCCTTATAATCGAAATACCACGAATTATCAATAATTTTCTAAGCATTCTAACACATCTCTATAATACTACGCTAAGGAGTTTTGTTTTTGTGCGAACGTTATCAACTTCAAAACTGATTAAAAATAAGATTGTCTCATCATTAAATATGACACAATTTAAAATGAACAAGGTACTAATAGTTCGACTGTGCACAATTTAAAATTACTTGTTCAAAAGTATAATTGCGTCGTATCATCGACATAACCAGTTGAAATAACTTTTGCATTCTGTTTATTGTTATTAAATTTAAATAAACATGTAAGTGTTAGCATTTTAAATGAATAAATAATTAATTTACGTGCATTGTATTTATCTTACAACTATTTATTCTATAAAGAAAAATATTATATTTATATATGAACACAATGTTAAAATAAAAAAAATATGATGGCAAAACGTTTGATTTATTTATTAACAAGTATTTAGCATATAATTATTAAAGAGTAAACATTTTCTTTCTGATTAGAATGAAACCTTCTATACATTTATTTTCCCCAAGAAGATATTATTATTAAGAGTATGTTATACAAATAGGTAAATATAGAAAGTGTGCAGTTCCACATAGAAGATGCATACACATTGTGAAGAATTAGGAGACTTGATATTCTATTTACTCGTGTTTTTCAACGAACCTGTATATTACATCGCTGTGTTATTTATGCAAATGCCTAGGCGGTCTTTACAGTGTATTATTTTGGGCAAACACACCTTGTGTCTCTTGCTGTACTTTTAATCCTCATGCTAGAAATAAAAATACGGTTGAGAATAAATGTAGTTTATTGAGAGTTTATCTATAACTAACATTAAAACACGGAATAAGACAACAAAACGAATACTAGCTGACAATATGGAGAGCTACGGACACTTATGCTATGATAAGGTTGCTCGGGCGTTACTAACCCATCGTAATACTCCCGTCCAGGACCTTAAAATGTCCACAGACGTAACGCTATACGTTTGAATCATTAAATACCACCCTCCAGTTTTACGGGGTAAATATCACACCCGATAACTATGATAAGAAATAGGCGAACAAAGGAAGTTGGCAATGACCAAGAGGCCTATTCTGAACGAGCAGTTCTATAATCAGCATTGTCGCCTTCCGAGAACTCCAAGTTGGAGAATGTGTGTAGATTTAGGACAAGGATAGTAATTACGCTTGTCAATGGACGAAGACGATGAGGATCAGCGGGACACATCGTAACTGACACTACCGAGTGCGAGTAGATCAGAGCAATCGAACAACGCTGCGAAATCGTCGGTTTCCCTGAAAAATGCACCCAGTTATTGATAGGAAAAACATCCTGAATCTCAACAGGAACGAGCGACTGAGCAAGCAATGGATGTCGAACGAAACATCAATGTCAGACCGCCCCTTAGCCTGAGGAAAAACACATGTACATTGATATACCATAGGGCTGTTAGAGAGAAACACCAGTGAGACAACCGTCATGTCGAAGAACAAGAACACCAATTTACTTGCCCCCACAAATGCGTGGAAAATCGCACGGGTTCTCTGGTGCATACGAAGATGACCACGACAATTCATCCTGTTGTCACGGGGGAGGAGCATGTATAGGTAAATGAGTTATCTACTCCTGTGTTGAGATAGTAAACGTGAGTTATCTGACTAAGGTACATAAAGTACAATGAGTTATCTGCCCATGGTACAAGAAGTTTCATGAGTTATATGCCCCTTATTACTATATAAGAAATTGTGTGGCATCAATTTGTTTTTCAATAGTTAACAGTCACAGACGTTGGAAGGGAAATGCTCCATACTTTACAGCCTGTTCATTCGTAATAAAACAAATATATGATGTGTATGCTAAAATAGAGACACCACATTACTAAGGCAGTTATCGTAATTTCAATGCCACAGTTCGGATTTAATATAAAGATAAACATTGTTTTAAAACTTTACACATGTTTTACAAATTTAAAGAAATTAACATAAGGTAAATAGATGAATACATTGCATTCATATATAACTCAACAAACGGATGTGTATCGTTTAATATTATGAAAATCAAGATGTCAATTTTAATTGGCATTAGTGCAAAGCTAAAGGATTCTACTTTAAAAAATAATTTATAATTGATAATAATAACAATCCTACATCATTTGTTCACTATTGCTTCCATGAGCGGCCGTTCTTGCGTAAAATACTGCCTTCTTAGTACTGCTTTTAAACACATTCCTAGAATGTTCGAAACAACCTGTAGCAAGGGCTTTAAAAAAATGTAAACACAATTTCATTTTGATGTTTGCAGCTATTGTCGAACAATATCATATTAAACATAGAACAAATACAATATATTTGCATTGTTCGTCTTATAACTGCTGTATGTGTTATATTATAAATAGCAAATATCACCAATTGTAAAAATAACCTCTTAAATGTATGTTTCACTAGCTCGAGTTTATTACAATAATCAAAATAAATAAGAATTAAAAAATGAACAACACAATTTTTTACTGATTTTAATTTAAAATTTAAAAAATAACAACTATCTGTATTAAATGACTTTAAAAAAATGCTCTTTTTTCTTAATTTTACATTATTTTTTCGGTGTTTGTTAATAAAATCATCATAACAATTGAATTAATGTTTTATTTATACTAGCAACAACGCGGGGAAAACTGCATTTAATTTACAAAGTAAAAAAAAGCAACCCAGTACAATAACCGGTGACTTAGGGAATGCTATTTCATTATCCGTGACAAAGAAAATGCAAGCCGTTAAATAGAAAATATATTTAATAGTAAGAACGTATACAAAGGAAAGTAACCATGGTTTTAGCACTGGAATTTATTTAAAAAATATAGAATTATTTTGGTAGTTTCATAAATTATAATTTAAAAATTGTTGACCAAAGTAATCAATAAAGGTTAAATGTAAATTACTTCTCACCGTAAGTATACATATTTCAATTGATATACTACATTTTTTTAGATAACTTATTTGTAGCAATAATACAATAACTTATTTGTAGCAATAATACAATAACTTATTTGTAGCAATAATAAATAACTTATTTGTAGCAATAATACAATAACTATTTGTAGCAATAATACAATAACTTATTTGTAGCAATAATACAATAACTTATTTGTAGCAATAATACAATAACTTATTTGTAGCAATAATACAATAACTTATTTGTAGCAATAATACAATAACTTATGTGTAGCAATAATACAATAACTTATGTGTAGCAATAATACAATAACTTATTTGTAGCAATAATACAATAACTTATTTGTAGCAATAATACAATAACTTATTTGTAGCAATAATACAATAACTTATGTGTAGCAATAATACAATAACTTATTTGTAGCAATAATACAATAACTTATTTGTAGCAATAATACAATAACTTATTTGTAGCAATAATACAATAACTTATTTGTAGCAATAATACAATAACTTATTTGTAGCAATAATACAATAACTTATTTGTAGCAATAATACAATAACTTATTTGTAGCAATAATACAATAACTATTTGTAGCAATAATACAATAACTTATTTGTAGCAATATTACAATAACTTATGTGTAGCAATAATACAATAACTTATTTGTAGCAATAATACAATAACTTATTTGTAGCAATAATACAATAACTTATTTGTAGCAATAATACAATAACTTATGTGTAGCAATAATACAAGAACTTATTTGTAGCAATAATACAATAACTTATTTGTAGCAATAATACAATAACTTATGTGTAGCAATAATACAATAACTATGTGTAGCAATAATACAATAACTTATTTGTAGCAATAATACAATAACTTATTTGAAGCAATAATACAATAACTTATGTGTAGCAATAATACAATAACTTATTTGTAGCAATAATACAATAACTTATTTGTAGCAATAATACAATAACTTATGTGTAGCAATAATACAATAACTTATTTGTAGCAATAATACAATAACTTATTTGTAGCAATAATACAATAACTTATTTGTAGCAATAATACAATAACTTATTTGTAGCAATAATACAATAACTTATTTGTAGCAATAATACAATAACTTATTTGTAGCAATAATACAATACTACTAAATAAAATGTGTGTTCGATTTTTTCAAAAAAAATGATAAGAATATAAAGATTTATGAGATTTAGGTTGTACTTTTAAATTTTAACTTTTCTTTCTTTGTTGCCCAACGTTTTATGTCTCTAAGATCAGGTTCTATCTTCGTATTGAATTATTTATACATATATGTATGAGGATGTTGATTAGATGGACCTTTTGAGTGTTGGCACGGATCCAAATCGCAAGCTGTGGCGGCGGTGGGGTTAGAGAAGGGTCCATTCCCTTTGGCCAGGTTCGTCGCAAATTCAATGAGAGCAACGAATGTCTACGAAGAATTGAGTGCTTTTTCTCCTCTCTTTTTATCGTCTTAAGGTTCGGACTTGAATGCAGACAGCAATAAATAACGCAACGGTAAATAGGTTCGTGGGGGTAAAGATAGCCGTAATCTTGCTCTGAAACGCAATCATGAATACAACTGAGCAGATAAGTGCATCAGCCACATATATAATGAAACACACACAAAGCACACTTATACATACATACGAATACGTGCAAATAAGCACATATATTTTTTATTTATTTATTTGTGTTCAACCAAACAACGCATATCACTACTGAACCAGAAGTGGGCTACTATGATAAGGGCCATACTTAAAAAAACAATAACACCTGGGTAGAAATTTTGCAGCAATATGATCGGTCCCATGATATTTAATGTTCTGAAATTTGAAAGGTCTTGGAAACAGGAAACAGGAAACAGGGAGAGAATTACAACGTTAAGCGATTCTACAGAAGAATCACTTCGAGTAAAAAAAAACGTTCGTCAAAAAGTTAGAGCGAAGAAGTGTGCTTAATGTCGGTTAGGTCAGGGGTAGATTTGTTTAGGTTGAACGAGTCTAGCAATGCCATCGGTTCACATTTCGTAAAAGTACTTGTAAAACAAGCAGAGGGTGAAGCATTGCAGTGATATGAGAGCTTTTTAGCAAATGCGGGCCATATTAGGTTAGAACATCATTTTTGCACCCTGTCGATTTGACAGAGGTTAGTGGTGAGTGCATCAGCTTAGCTGTAGAAATACTGAGAGTAGTATCTATAATTAAACGAAACAAATACAGCGATATGTAAATGAGTTGCATACTTTATTCGTTGCTATGTTCACAACGTTATTTCAAGTGCACTATTCGACTTGCTTCTTATGTTACTAGATTACCTCAACTGTATATAGATATAGATCTTCATTATGAGGAGCGCAACTTTTATTTCCAAAATCTTTTTAAAATGTTCTCGAGTATTTTCATTCAAGTATTCTTTTTAATATGTTCAGTAACTTTTTCTGTTAGCCTCGACTGCCGAGTTCTGTGCATTAACTCATGATGCATTATTTGCCTCAAATGCTCCTTAGACACTGTAAGTTTTAGGGTTTTCACTAGTAATAATGTAATTATTCTTCCGTTTAAAATTAGGTTTTCTAATGTTAAATGTATCTAAATATATATTTCGCTACTAGTTTTTGGCAGTCGGATTTACGTCAGTAATAACAATGTTATTAATTTAATACAACTTACTTTTGATAAACAAATATGACATAAAGTTTAAAAAAACTAGTTTAGGTTTCAATTTCATATATATTAGAGTATATTAAAGTATTCTTTTGTTGTGTGCAACGTTTATACTTTCTGAATTTCGATTAAAAAGTATATTTTTAAATATACAAATGTTAAATAAAAGTGTACCACTATGCTATAACCAAAATCAATTGTCGAATATACATAGTTTTATCAATTCTGGAGAAGATAGCGAAAATAAAGTCGATTGAGAAACGCTCACTGAATTGCAAAGGGCTATCATATTACCGAGTGGCAAAATTTGCGGTGACATATACTGTGAAATGGAATATGCAGACAGCGGACACACTGTCTTGGGAAGCCTGGCAGACTACCGATCCAAATGGAGAGTAATATTGACAAAACAACTGAAGTACGCGGAGGAGAGGCTTGCACAAGTAGCCACGGAGAGACGACCGTCGAAGACAAAGTGTTCGCCCAACGAACCAGAAACGAATCCACATAAGACTCGTCAACAGAGAATGCCACTCCTGCATTGACTTTTACAGCCACATACGTCCATGCTTAAAACACACTGTGATGTTACTCATGGTCAAGACTGATCGACGGAAACCTACCGTAATATGGAGGGTGTTTTAATTATTTAAATTCTTATTAACTTACATGCGTGCGCTTAATCATACTACCCATTGTTACATCAACATATGTATTGCTTTTTTAAACGATAAATATTCGATATGATACAATATAGCTTTTCAGCATCGCATTATTATATAAATATCCGTTTCAGTAAAATGTATGTGTTGTTTCGTTTGTAAGTAATGGTGCGTTGTTTAAAGTACATTCTTAAATGGAAGGCTTCAATGTTCAATCTAAACTGCCTACACAATATAATTGAGTTGCATATAAGTGTTATTTAACCGTTGCTATTCTATTTACTATTTCTTTAGATTTAATATATATCGTAATTTCGTAAACTCATTTCTAATATTCGAAATTAATTTTTATTTTCATGAGTTTTACCATAAGTAAAATGAATTGTGTATTAAGCAACTCGAAACTGAGTGATAAGCTATATACCAACCGAACAGACTCGATCCTAAGTAGTGAGTGTTACGTGTTTTCCAGTTGAATAAATACTTTAGACTTTGCATGACTTATTAACTAAGCTTCGCTCGTAAATGGTCTATTGTCTTTTTTATCGTCATTCTATGATCAGCGCACCTATATATATATATATATATATATATATATATATATATATATATATATATATATATATATGTATACATATATATATACACTATGAAACTAAAAGTATACTTTTAGAGAATAGAACCTATAGTGAAATGGTGTAAGCTCAATATACCAGACAGAGCAATTATAAAAGATAAATGAAAGAAGAAAGATAAAGATGTACGAATGACAAATCTATTTCAACATCGATTGTGCAATGCATGTAATTACCGAGTACACCTTGCATTCAACACTCGAAGTTGAAATATACTGGTTATTCGTACATCTTTATCTCTCTTATTTCATTTTTATTATATATATATATATATATATATATTAACATATATATATATATATATATATATATTTATATATATATATATATATTTATATATATATATATGACCGTTAAAATGTTAAAATGATATCATTAATACGGTGTTTGTACTAGCTGACATTTGATTTTAATAACAATCAAGTTAAAAAAGAAGTATCGTATGATTTTGCGCGTTGATAAAAAAAAAATGTCAGATTTTCATGACTGAAATTTATAGGGATGTTTCCTGGTACCATATATGCTTACACTAGAGAACATATTATAACATCCATTAACCATTATGTTGTAGCATTTTAGAAAAGTCACACTGCATAAAATACATATCTACTTACAATTGATTGTTATTTGTTTTAAGATCTCCTGAGTAAAGTCATATACACGTGAGATAGAGACACACTTTGCTTACAATGACGAGCCAACAAAAGCTGAATACACCTAAATATAACACTGTCGCGTGTATTTGCTTGTTCCCTAAATTAAAAAGAAACAGAAATTAAGCCATCGAATACACAAAAATGTGTATATTGCTAACATGGTATACATGTAGAATGTCGACTTTCTCCTTTGAACTCCGTGCTTTACAGTTACAGTCAACTCACCAAACCTCAGTTGGAAGGAGCAACAACGGAACGTATGCTCACTTCGAGTTCAAGTCTTTTTCCTCCGGTGTCTCTTGTGCGCATACTTCAAAATCAGACCAATAAAGTTTTTACAATTAAAACTTAAGTATCATACCCAAAATTATCAAAACAATCGGAGTAGCATTTACAAATCAGCGTCTACTCTCACCCTTTACTTAACTACTTTTAATCAATAGGTTATAACACACATTCACCATTCTGCTTTTACTGATCACCCCGAGGCAAAACTTGTTTCAACAAAAGGGGGGTTTAAACAATAACTATGCCTGTCACTATGAATGCCAGTTCTGTAATAAAAAATGTCATAAAAAATCAGAAAATGGGCTAGGGTCACACTTTCTTTTATGTAGCGCTGAGAAGAATTGATCTTAGACATATAGGGTATTTGCTTGATACCATTTAATGTGTCCAGATCTCACTCGCTGCAATAAACGCTTACGGTTATACTTTTATCATTGCATTGTCTTTACTCATTCTTCGATCTGCTCAACTTAATGTACTTAAACGTTGTGCGTGTGGTTCTGCCCGGAATACTCTTTTATCTTATGTGAACTTACACTGTACTTACATTCAGAAAACAGAAAACCTGATAAGTAACTGCATAACATAACGGACAGTCGTCACTGTATTTAGCAGCACATTCTGTTTTTATTTCACACTTTTAATTACGAGCTATATTTCATTCAGACATTTAGAATAAATGATTCCAATCAAAATGAAAGTGTATGTGTTTTCAAATTGCGTCATATTTTCTCATATAATTAATGTAAAGTATTATATTGTATTAGACAACTCGTGACCCGTCTGATTACCTCTGCTAATATAATGTATATCATTTTCATTACCATGCAACACATAATAAACTGTTAAATATGTGTTAGATAATTACTGGATTACAAATGTAAGAAATATCCATACTTTTACATCATGAGTAATGTTAATATAGAAGTATAGTTAATTATTGGCATCTATATAATTCCCCCCCCCCACACATATATATATATATATATATATATATAGAGAGAGAGAGAGAGAGAGAGAGAGAGCGAGAGAGAGATAGAGAGAGAGAGAACCCAATAAGTCATATATATATATATATAGAGAGAGAGAGAAAGAGAGAGAGAGAGAGAGAGAAAGAAGGAGAGAGAGAGAGAGTGAGAGAGAAAGAAATATATAAAGAGAAAGAGAGAAAGAGAGAGATGGAGATAGAGAGATAGAGATATGTGTATGTTACTGACATTTATGAACATAATAATTGAATTAGATTATAAAGTCATGTAATTAAGACGTGCGGCTGAAAAAAAAACATATTTGTAAAATGTAGGCAGGTTAAATAACATTTTCTCAGACACTTGATAAAATAACTAACAGCTATAGATAGATAATATTACTGATAGCTAAAAATGAATGTTTCATTTGTTCAGCCAATAAAAAAATGTTGCTCATTAGTAAATTTAACCGAGTTTTTCATCAACAAATAAGTCCCAGAACTACATAATATGTAGCATGTTTTTTTAGCATTTGAGTATACATAAAAAAATCATCTCACCCTTAAATTATATATTTTAAATATTGGTTTCATAAAACGTTTCATACGGGTGATCTAAAGTAGTATTAATTATTTTTCAAAAGAAATATATTTATTGCACAAACATAAATGATGGTGTAAAGTTGCAACAAATGACATAAGATTGTGCAGGTATAAAAACACACTACAATATTTTTATCTAACTTTTCATAATACACGAGATAATTATCAAATAATGTTACTTACCATTTTGATGACCACATTTAAAAAGTGTAGGCTTTTGCATTAAACAGATGATACACTGATTACATTTGCCTATGATATCGATGCTACTGATTACCATTTAAGCGAGTGTGTGTATGCAACAACATACTAATACTTACTCACTCTTGCCAACAGACTCGTTATAGATGTGAAAACGGTTGCAGTTTGACAGATTTTCGTTTAATATTACATTAAATACATGTTTTATTTTTGAATATTAAAGAAGGAATATTTAATAAAGACGAATCGCTCACTACCGCAAAAAATGCAGTTCATTGCGAAACATATTTAACATATCATTAATTACATATATGTAATGCATGTTTCAAACTAGTGTTGCGAAAAGTATATATATTACAAAACAACGTACGAAATAAAGCATTCCCGTGTAATGCGTGGCGTTAACAGGATTTATTTATTAGAGCGTCAAATCCCAAACAACTTTCTCTTAATATGACTAAAAACATTGATCCGATTAAATAAGATAAATTGATTAACAGTATCACAGACGGACATGTATTTACCATTGCACGGAAACATTTATTGAGAACATTAATATCGAAACACATTACTTCATGAAGCTATTCCGGTCAATAGAAGTAGGGGGATTACACTTTACTTACTATATAAGATAGATTGTTTAAAAACAATACTGCGTTTCGGACTTAGATAATATCCAATAAGCAAACCCAACCTATTATACATACAGACGAATGAACGGCGCGATTAAAAATTCTCTAAAAATACTATGTAATGATTGTTATTAATGCACTTGTCTCTACAGTATATAAAATATACTACATTACACACATAATATTAGACTATGTGGAATTGTTTGTTAGTTATCTTGTTTGTTTTCATGTCTGTGTATCCCCGTCCTATTTTATAATGTCACAAATGAATGGAATCACAACAAATGACAATTTTAAAAGATAAGGTAATTACATAAACCAGAAATTGGAGATAACCGTGGACAATAGATTACATGAAAATGATAATGTCAGAAAGAAATGTGGCAATATATACTATATCTACAGGATACATGGCTTCAAAATGAACATTAAAATGTGATAGTCATGGTTGCTTAGTTGGTTGCACATATGATATTTAAGATGAGGATAAGTAGTGAGAGGAAGAGAATCACGGCGTAAAAGAAACAGAGTATGAGGTGGACGTAAATAAGAAAATGAAGGCAACATAGAACACATAAAATGGTTAGCAGCAGCAGCACAGTTTTTTGAAAGTTAGAACCGAATGATGCCAGAGAAATAATAATAATTGGAAAATAAATGGAGTAGTACAAGTAGCACCGCGAGATAACAAGAGTTAGATTTTGATGTAAATAAATAAATGACATAAATAAAGAAGAAAAGGAAAAAAAGAGACATAGACTAATAAGAAAAATATGTAAAACGAGGTAGAAAAGAACAAAAAATGTACAATGAGTCCATATTATCCCAACAAAAACTGGGTCGTAGAGTGTCGATTAGAACCACGTTTTAGTCAATGCATTATTATTATTCATTCTCTTAATATGGCCGCGTTGTATCGATTGGAATTCCAGGTTGATGTCGCTAAAGAGTTATAGTTTAAACGAAAAAATGGTTGTCTTATTTTCTGTTTGAGATTATTTATTCGATAACTGTCTGCTAGTTCTTTAAAACTTTTACCTGTCAATTCCAATGTGTCGGAAAAAAGGGAAAGCGTTGGGCATAATTGAAGTCAGGCGTGATGGCTGCTTCAACGCAGGCATATCGTTATAAAACCTGAAGCAAAGAAACATAGGTTCTTGCACATATACCCACCCACCCACACACACACCTACACACATATATATATATATATATATATATATATATATATATATATGTGTGTGTGTGTGTGTGTATATATATATATATATATATATATATATATATATATATATATATATATATATATATATATATATAACTTTAATTATCATTAGATTTCGGTATACACAGATAAAATATTACTAAAATGTATTCATGGCAAGTAAGCAATACAGACACGTTTATGTTTTATTCCGAGGAATCCTCATGATAATTGTGTCGATTTGTTTTTTACGATTGCATTTATATCAATTATTAAGTCTTATTTACGTAGTGAAAGCATTTTAAGTGCACACTCTAAACATTAACGTATCATATGGTATTATACGTAATACACGTATTAGATATTATTGCAGTGTAATATCATATGTGTATATTCATGAATAAGTAAGAAAGTATGAATAAATATACATACGCACACGTCTACATAAACTAAACTATGTATATTAGTGTGTACCGAGAAAGTATATGTAACACTAAAACACGAACTACATTGTTTAGCATATCCCTATACGTGTAGTTTGATTTATAGTCGACTGATACGTGTTTACTCTTTTGAATACTCATCACCGTCGCAAAACGCAGAAATGTATCAATAATTCACACCAGACACAGCAGGGTGTCACTGTATATGTAAAAGGCTGATTAAAATTAGAGAGTAAGTAACAGGGAGCATCCTTAGTTGTGAGTTGTGCAGCAATATGTCTGTTTACATTAGTTTTACATTTATGCATGTCAATAAATTCGGCAAAACAGGGAGCAGGGAGGGAGTTCCAGTGGCCGGTAACACAGCGAAATAAGCTATTAGAGTAGAAAGTCTTCTGGCATCTGGGGGCTTTACAGTGAATGGATGGGACTTAGCTGATTGTCGCGTTCCTTTAGTGAATTTCCGTCGAGGTGGCAGCAGAGCAGCAAACTCCATTTAAATACTTGTAAAACAGGCACAAGTTAACAACATTGCGGAGATGGGATAGAGGATGGAGCTTGTCAAATAGTAAGAAACCTATTAAATTTGCGACTTTTTTCTGGCCTTTTCTAAAATAGAGAGACTAATGGATTATGTACCAGCTCTGATGTGGCAACACTATTCAATGCATAGGCGGATGGATGGTGGCTTTGTAGAGATATAGGATAATGGCAGGTCTGATAAGTGTACTAGCCCGTTAGAAGGAGCCCACCATCTTTGCAGCAGTCTTTGTATTTGTTCTAATTCATGTTACCTGTTTATGTTAGGCCGAGGAGTGTGAACGGTTGACTATACAGTAATGTGTTATTCCCCATGAAAATCGATGGTTGAAGAACTGTCTTGTAGTAGGCAAGGATCTTTAAATGTTACCACCCATTTATAACCCCATTCTACTACAGACTAGATGCCCCTTTCTAAAGATTCAGCTATAGCCTCGGATATGTGTGCGCTTGTTTTCCCTACATTACGAGAGTAGAGCGGGACAACCTAAGTAAATATACCCATCTGTGACTCAAGGTTATCAAGGAAGTCGTTTACAAAAATCAGGAATAGTAGAGGCTCAAGGATGAATCCCTGAAGTACACCAGCATTTATGTCATGTAGCTGGGATGATCGGCTATCAAATACAGCCTCGATCTTTCTTTTGGTTTGGAAGGATCTAATTATATCAAAATTCCTCCAGTAATACCATATAAGTGAATTTTCTGAAGATAACTTAATGGCAGACCTTGTACAAGGTGTTGGATATATCAAGCGCTACCGCTCTAGCTTCACCTGCCTTGCCCAGTGTATGATATATGCGTTCAGAGATAGCTTTAAGAAAATCTGCAGTAGATTGTGCTTGCCTGAATCCATACTGACGGTCAGAACAAAGTTTAGCATTAACGAGGTGTCTGACTATCGCCAATCGATTAAGGATTCAAATATGTTATCAAAGATCGGGAGTAGACAGATGGGGCGATAATTCTGGGAATCAGTTCCATCTGCAGAATTCTTAAAAGTCTGGTACTACAGATGCCAGATTCCAGCTGTCAGGCAAGCACGATTCAGGAAGGCATTCGCTGTAGAGTTTCGAGAGGACAGGGGGAAGTTCAGCAGACTATTTATTTATTACTATTACTTGTATTAGTTAGGGGCGGTGTGCAGAGTCAAAAGTTGAGTTCAAGCCAAAACTCTGAGCAAGTAGTGCAGTATTATTGCAGAACTTCACTCTTGTCTGAAAGCGGAGAATTGTTGACTGTGCATTGTTCATTATACTATTGTAGACTCACCTAATGTCTTTAACTTAATTCGTTTTCTGGTGAACTCTGTAGATCTTCTCGTTGTTTCACTTATCACTATTTACAATTATTTCTTGCCTTAATAAATTTCTGCAGCTGACTTATGGCGGCCAAATTGACGAAATGATTGCTGCCTCTTAGCAGTAGAAGCAGGACATTCCGAGCTGAACCATTGAGGAAAGTGGGGTTTGCTGAAGAATCTTCGCAAAGAGACATATGCTTTAATGCCTGCTTAGACCACTTTGGTTTACTCATTTTCGCACTGATCAGCACTGATCAGCTCTTGCGGCCCATAGAATCGTGTCGTTGTGTGCAACAGCTCATCAGCTTTGGGATGAGTGTTTAAGGGGGATAGCATTCATTACTATTAAGTGATCAGCGCTCCCGAGCAGACCATGGCCACTCGTCACACAATCTTTGGGCAGTGAGGTTAGAAACAGGTCGAGAGGTTGGGCTTGCTGGGCCACACCATGAGAGAAACGGGTCGGGGAAAACGCAGTGTTAGTGGGAGTCAGCAACGGATAAACTTACACGTTGAGTTACAAGCTCTGTCAGTAAAAGTAGAGAACACCAGCCTGTCACAGTGGTGTTCATTTAAATCCCCATGAATGTTAGCATTCGAGTCAGCTAAGAAGGTGTTTCTATGCTTTCAGAGAGAGAGTTAATCAGGGCACAGCCCAGGTCGAAGGAGTATGGCATAAGAACTATTAGTAACTAACACTGTGCCAATCTAAAGCACATGTAGGCTTGGTAATCTGATTCTAGCCGATGTTCTCTAGTCAATGGAGGGTGTTCCGAATATAAACTCATAATCTGTGCATATGTTTGTCAGAGTCTTTACGATTGAGTATAATAGTTTTTACGATAGTGTTAGTCACGTCAAAGTAGTGAGAGGCGATTGAGGATGAAAATTGTGTTTCAATTAGTACATGGATAAGCGCGGAGTTTTTAAGGAGAAATATTTCTACGTCATTGATGTTAGTTCAAAGTCCCTGGATATTTGTGAATGCTTGCCTCAAAGGAAGGCGAGTATTTCTTTGGTGAGTGTCTGCTTTAAGTTATATTTTTTAACTTTGAAATGTCATGTTTGTTTTCAGATGGAAAGAAAAGAGCAAAGTGGGTGCTTGTTTGATCCCAATAACTCACACAATCAGTCTATTAGTCGTGACTTGATCCATGGCAGTTGTGGCTTCAGAGAAGCCCAATAGAGATAACTGTGAATTCCATTTCAATGTTGGACATGGCACGTACAGTTACCCACAATATCATTAAGACATTTAAGGTTTGCAAACCGAATACTATGTTCGAGACTCCCGCTCTAAGAATGGTGTCGATCAAGACTAGGATGTCGCCCTCTCGCACAGTTTAGTGCCAAGACGTTAGTTGTCAGGTACACAGTGTTTTATCAGAGTGTTCATTCTCCCTGATGGATGACCTGACAAGGTCTTAGGACCCATCATACCGAGAGGAGGTAGTCTGCGCGCCTGTACTAGGCAGGTATTTTAGAGCCCCCAGGTTGTAAAGAGGAAAAAAGAAAAAGCGAGTCTTCCCAACACACATTATATATATATATATATATATATATATATATATATATATATATATATATATATATATATATATATATATATATAAGTTTGACTGCACTTTCTAAGGCGAACATAAATGTGAAACTATGTTATCCCTCTCATAGTTAAATAACTATAGAGATACACAGCTATACTTTCCGACCAAATATTTTGAAAATGGAATGTATGATTAGTCTGTACAAACCTGGTGGAATAATTCATTTCAGGAGAAATTTAGTTAAGTGTTCCTTTTTTTTCTTCTTTTTCTTCCAGCTTGTTCCCCTTTCGTATTATCCTTGTAGCATAACAATGAAAACATTTTCTACCCATCCGTGAAATATGTTACGTCACGTTTGAAATAAAACTAAAACTACTACAGGTAAAAGCCCGTGGGATTGTGGGTAGTCGATATTTTTGAAAATTAAGAGATGAAAACATGTTGAGTTCTTATAAAAAGAGGCCATTAAAAAACATGAGTATTACTGCGTGTATAGAATAGAAGATAATACCAAACGCATAAGTATATTTATTTAGTACGTTTTTTTTTCATGAACACAATTACTTGTAACCTGTATGCCTCGAATCGAGCGATGGAAAGTGAACAGTATGAAACACATATTAAAGACTGGTGATTGTTATGTTATTGAATAGCAAGACATTGACTTTAGCTTACTTGTCATGAGTATATTTCATATTACTTCGGAGCTCTAGTCATGTATTGGGCGTTGTTGAAGTAAATAATGTAATAAGGATATAGACTAATCGTCTTATATTATATATATATAATATATATATATATATATATATATATATATATATATATATATATATATATATATATATATATATATATGTATGAACCAGAATAAACCAACACATGTGTGTGCGTATTTGTACTTATATAGTGTAAACTATGTTCATTACATAACCCGGACTAGGAAGATTTAACAACAAAACTAGATTTATACCTAACACACACACACACACACACACATATATATATATATATATATATATATATATATAGAGAGAGAGAGAGAGAGAGAGAGATAGAGAGAGAGAGAGAGAAAGAGAGAGATATATAGAGAGAGGATGAGGGAGAGAGAAAGAGAGTTATATGTGGGAAATGAATAATAATTTACAGAAACCGTTGTAAATAATGACACAGGCATTTCTTTAAAGTTATTCACAAGGTCGGATTCACGATCAAAATAACAGCTGGCTTCATATTTATAAGTTTTTAAATCTCGTATGTTTATGAGATATATGTAGAGGATGATTAGTCGGTGGTATGTGAAGTAGCAAACGATGTAATTGCTTTCATAACATGTTATTGTTTTAATTAAATATGTTAAACGGCTGGCGTTCTTCGTCGCAAATGATTAGAGTGATTGATAAAACCACGTATCAGGCCACTCACGTTTGTGTTATTAATATGCAAACTAATTTACACTAATATGTCTTTTGCGACAAGGTGCTGTCGGCTAAGTGTCTTTAACATGTTTAGAAGTCGGTGTTCTTTATAACAAATGTGTGGTTATTTGATTATTTATGTATAATAATCGGTTAGATCCCACCTCCCACTAGTATTATATATATATATATATATATATATATATATATATATATATATATATATATATATATATATATATATATGAGTGTGCGATCATATGCGTGTATAATAGTGGCCAATTATGCATAGTACCTAACTAATACTTTCTAACATAGGGTATTTACCGTTTCGGCACATATTTAAGTATATATTCCTCCGTACGTATACGTATCTACACAAGTTCACAATAGAGGCGTATGTTTATGGCAGTTCATTTACGTGTTCTTAACTCTCCATTCATTTCCTGTTTGATAGGGCTTCGTCTTTCTTTTAATATCCGCTTACTTTTTAATCCGAACTTCTCTAGCTTGGCGCACCTCTCATCATTGTCTGTTGCAGCGTAAATCGGCTAAGAGCCTGATCGAAATACTCGTGTACTTTCGAAAACTTTGAAGGTTTCTTCAATTTATTTATGTTTTTTTGCTTGTCGGATTAGAAGTGAAAAGAGAAAAATATCGGAAACATCTATTCGTTGATCACTCCTCAAAAAGCTTACTGTTGAATAGAGTTCCGAAAAGTATTTTGACTCAAACAGCATTCGCGTATTCGTGCATTTTAAAATACTAAGGATAATTTTGCTTAGCGGAATAGACAAAACAATTTCCGTTTCGTAACATTTTAGATGAGGATTGATAATTAAGATTTTTGTATCATTCGAACTAATATTCTCGTCTAAGATCTTATCACCGCATCTTTTCGGCCAATATAACCGTTGACCTCGTTCAGTTGAATCTTTTTTACTGTGGAAATTATTATGTCTAACTCAGGGATGTATACCGAATTTCAAATTAAATTATTTATTTAATCAACGAAATAAATACTATTTACATGCCACAAGCCATAGCACGTTATATGCTCACTGCAGATAATACTATCGGAGAATGACCTACAATAAACTTACTTATGATTTCTAGCCGACCATGCGTGAATGGTACGAGAACAATCTCCTCCTGAGGATGAAATAAATCTTTCTATAGTAAAGTTATGTATTTATTCCCGAGTTTGGCATCACGATTTTAGATGTCAACGAGTTGCGTTTGAATCACGTTGGAGGTAACATCGGCTGTAACGTTGTGATAATTACATCTAAGATAGGAATAGTAATAATTCAAATGATATAAACTTTTTCTATTTGACGCGGAAATGTACTAAACGTAAGATTACTTGTAATTGTTAACAATTTTATTATTTCTGATTTTTATATAAAAAAGTTTCATCGATATAACACAATTTATTTATTTGTTTAATGATAACGAGTCTTGAATGATCATGACATAAAGGCCACTCGAGGATAAGGGTTAATAAGTTTGTCAGTTGCATGAAAACCTACACTCTGGGAAGATCGTAAACCGATAAATGAAACAAGCAGGATTTTATTATTTGACAAGACGACTAAAATAAAATAGCTGACATTGAATTTGAAAGCGCCCATGTTGTAGTTAACTGGAAGTCATCCTTGTTGTATTGTGTTAAACAGCCGTGAAGTTTTTGCGAAATTATTTAATTGAATTTCATTTTAGATTCATGTACATATAAATATAAATGTATTTTCACTTTTTCTCCAAGTGTTTTACAGAGGGCATACAAGATTGAAGCTCAGTCGAACACATACCATGAACATAAAGATAAAATAAAGACGGATAACATTTCTTCTGCAAAAAATACGGCGTATGGAAGAAACGAAATCCCCCCTCCCCTACTCGATTTCGAAGTCGGTGTTGTATTCTGTCAACGATGGACATTTTTTTATATTACAACCACTAATATTTAGAATATGTCTTTCGAAACTTATAAGAAAAGATTGATGTTTAAAAATGCGTATAAATAATCAAACAATCAAAAAGGAATTAAATGAGGTAAATGTAGAGCTAGGAGTTGATGTAAATGTAGGATGTTCAAGTTAGATCTAGAAGTACACTTAAGTTTGATCGTGTATCCTTGAGAAGAACGAGTTTACTTGGTTATAATAGGAAGATCGAACCGGTGTCAGTAGTCATGGTGAGAAGACGCCGTAGCTGGTAGGCGTACAATGAGCAAGTTGTAGTCAAAATCATTACGGATAGTAAGCGAACGTCCGTAGACATTGTTAGAATAGATTTCAATCATAAACATGAGTGGAGTAAACTGACGCTGGTAGTAGTAAGAAGAGAAAGTTGGCACCGGTAGATGTTGGAAATGCAAGCCGCACCCGTGAGCTGTCCTAATTGAAAATAAGATTTAATAGTGTGACGCGAAAGCTGGAGATGGTAGCCATGGGAACCGAAATCTGAATCGGGCATCCATGAAAAAGTAAGCAAGAGCGGTTAATCGTAGGGCGAACATGCTTGAGTCGGTATCCAGGTTAATAGATAATAGTCGTAAGAAGAGTAAGATGCAGATAGAGGTTCTGAAAAAAAAACGCAGCCGTAAAAAACAAGTCGAAATAGGTATTCGTGGGATTAGTCGACCGACACCGGTAGTCATTGAATGAGGAAGCGGTAATCTCTCACCGGTTGAGGAGTAAGCGGGAGCTATTAAGCTAGCTTTTGAAAGAGAAAACCAGGGCGATACAGGATAGAATCAGTAGCTTAAGCGTTGTTTAGTTAGACAAATTGAGCTAGTGGTAAATCATAAATTAATGTTACAAGAACAACATTGGTATGATAACGCCAGAAGGTATACTGTACAGTTAGTCACCTCATAATCCAACCATACAGTCATTTCTCAAGATCGCCGCCACGTGAACCTGCTCTAACGATACTCCTTATAAATGTGTATCTATTTAATCGATTGTAGTAATATTGTATTTTTTTGGAATAGTGAATTGATTAATCAAATTATAGACATAATTTCATGCCTACTAAGAAACTAAACTAAATATTACAACATATAACACACATGTTTACGGCATATTACATAGTAAATCAATAGACTGAATAATTATAGAGTCTAACTGACTGACTTAGTTTAACATGAACAAGACATTAACGCCACAAGAAAAATACACAAAGTATTCACAATTTATGTCCAATGTTCGACAATTGAATTCTGTTCACTAGGACACTACGTATAACAAACACAGCTTAACAGAGCGGTACAATGAAGTCCGGCACGGAAACATTTGGGTCAGTTTTTCTTGAAGCCACATTTGGTTTCATTCCTAGCAGCATGCAACTATTTGTTAACGCGCTGTTCAATGTATTTTCCACGCCTCTTCACGTTTAATCATACCCCAGTCAGAAGGGTGCTGGTTTCTGGATTTGAGGCAGTCGCCTGTCCACATATGACTCAGCCCGGCAGTGTACACGTTTAGCGTGCTCCTGCCAGGCAGTTATAGTTTGTTAAATCGCATCGTAAGTCCTATGATTGTGAACAAAGGATCCATCCTTGCTCCGTTGACACAGATAGCTTCCCTGGTGCGGTCGTACATTAAAACACCGAAGTTTTCTAGTGGATGTAGGTCATAATCTGACACTTCTTGACGGACCATGAATGATGATGTCATCTACTTTTAATTCTATTACTGGGGGAATCAGTCTGAATTAGAAAATTGCAGTCAGCTGTGACCTTTAGCATGCATATAGCGTGCCGTTGTCATTCAGGGAAACAGTAGCGTCTTGCTTCTCATGATTCAACTGTCTGTCCGGACAATGGACGAATAGTTGGGAAAACAGCCGGCACTCATCGTTCATGACATTTTACTTAAAACTACAAGCCACATTGTCATGTTTGAATAAGGCAACTTTGTTCGTCTTTATGACGAGGTAGAATAAGCTTTGATTGTTGATCTCTAGGCCATCCACTAATGCCTTGAATTGTTTTTTTTCTTTTTTGTTGGTGTGTTACAAGTATCCCCGCTAGCGTTGTATCCGCAATGGTGTTTATCTCTAGAACTCATTTATCTGCTGTTTTTTCTTGTAAAAGTTTTGTCCATCTCTTTCAGGAGTCTTCTCCACGAATGCACTCTGGGTACTTGCGTTTTGGTTGTGATGCTCTGTGATGGTAGATGCGACTTTCATACATTGCATTGTCTAATAGCCAGCAAGTAGACGACTCACTTCTGGTCCAGCTATCATTCATCTACTCAGTTCCCTATTAACCTCTGTCAGTCGAACAGCTCAATCATCACTGTTAATGCATACATTGTTTCTTTATGAGCTTGATTTATTTTCAGGGCAGACACTTCTCGTTTTGACTTATGAATGACGAAGGTTCCCTTGTGAAGCTCCCTGGCGACCTCTCAGTGGTCCTAATCAACATATATCATATAGTAATTGGGAGCCATCTGCATAGTCCATGTTGTTGCTTTCGAAGAATTTCGTAATTAACTCCGCCGGGGCTTCTCGGTAGACTTCGAAGTCTTTTTCTCTAAACGAACGGGCCGTAGGCATATGGTTAGCTCCATATCCAGTACCATATTCCAACGGTGGACTGTTACTCCTCTGCTTCTAGTGCCAGTCGTCAATAACATAGGAGAGTTGCCTGACATCCCGCAGTCGGAACAATAGTCACGGTGAGCTTCCTTCATCAGTGTGTTCAGTCAGGAATGCCTATGATCTACCGGACGACACCCAGGCTTCAGCAATACCACTGATCAAACGACTGCATTTTAGGAGGGTTTCTAATGACTTCATTCTCTCATCTCTATGTGTAGTCTCAAAACATGATGAAAAACATGTTCTCACTAAACTCTTCTAGTTAGTGCAAATAGAGTTTCTTAGCAAATGGTAAACAGGCGTGTAAACAGCTATAACTGGGGTTGCCATCGGTTTAGACAATACAATGCGTCTCGAATGTTTATATGCAGTGTTTTATGACGGATACTGAGTTGTCCTGCCGGCGAATCAAAGGCATGAGTGAAGAAATGGTCACTTCGAACAGCTTCTTACTCTGTACTGCATTATGAACTGAACATGACACATTTATCCCATCACCAATAGTTTCAGTTAGCGATATATCCTCCAACTATAAGCACTCCTCTTTCATATGTGACTTTATAGACTCGGATGTTGGACACATATGGGTGCTAACTGTAATAGGATTGCATTTTTTTTTAGGATAACTGGTCGAACGTTTGCCTGTGTGATTCTCAGGAAGCTCTGATCCATTCTTTACCTCACTATCTGGATTGAGTTTCAGTGGTTTCCGTTTTCCGCAAGGATATTCAAGGCATAGGCGCCTAACGATTTACATACTAGTGTCATGGAAGAAAGAGTGATTTATTAGATAATATTGAAATTTAGTATGCAACATGTCGTTATTAAATTTGTTTTGGTGTTGGTAATTTTGTTATTTTAGTAATACTCATCTAAGTGGTGCTCACATTGTCTTTAGACTGTAATAAACATATTCAGCATGCTCCAAAATATACAAGTTTAAACCAATACCATCACAATCGGTTGAATAGATTCTAATTCATCATAGATATCGTTATCGCGAGCTCATGATCGCGGCAATTATAATCAATAGCTGTAATCTTATATTTTGAGGTGGCTAGTCGTAAATATTTATTCATTAATATTTAAAAAGAAAATATAACACAGATAAAAAAAATGTAACTATAGCCGAAAACAGGGAAGTTGGAGGTAACTAGTTATGGCTGAAATTAATGAACTTTACATGGATATAGAATGTGAGTTGTGGAAGAAACATTTATATACAACAACGAATAGAAGATAACAAAATTAAATGAAGCAAGTAAATTGATTAGTGTTCCAATAAAAAAAATCGACAAATGATGTATTGCGTAATTTCGAAAGCAACCCTGCATATTAGCCAAAACAACACATATGACACCTAGTTGGAGACAGAAATTTGAAAATATAAACAAGAAATTAGAGTAAGAAAAATAGAAACGTGATGGAAAAAAACGAAAACATGTTTATATAATACGTAATTTAGCAACCTTTAAAATATGGAAATCAGAAAAGTAAACCTAGACTAGTCTAGCTGGGTCAAAAAGTAGTTAGTGGATGGGTTAGCTGCTCAAAATTATGTTCTACACATACGTTTCAGTTACACTCAATATTAGTTTAATTTACACGATACAAACCCAAATACTTCACCCTCATTTTTACGATTCAAGACACCACAGCCTGCTTCAGAGAAATGTCAACTATCCGAGTAGTGATCATACAGTCTTGAGGCATTCACCTCTCTGAGTTTTATCGGTGCCTACTTCTGTAATTGTCTATCGCAGCATTACTTCGTTCAGTATCGTCCGGAGTGTTTTTATACTTCCAGAAAATCCTTCAGAAGAGCTAAAAATGCCTGCAAGAGAGCAATCTATGATGCGATGCGTAGGTATTCTCAAAAGATTTGTGACGATATCTCATCGGAAAAGATTGTTCCGTGTGATGTCTGGAGTATCTACAATGGTGGCATGTATATGACAAGTCTGCTATTAATCTTCTTAATATCTTCAAGTTATTTCCTTTTCTTAAGATAAGGCTAATCTCTGTACTCGTCTTTTTGCTGATACTGTGTCTCTTTAGTATTCTGGTGTTGTTCATGTAATTTTTTGTTTCACAACTGATCACTCTCTTGACTCTGTCATTAGCACCACGATGATTACTAATCTTGATTAAATTCCTGTTGACGTTCTCAATCGGTGTACTCTTATGAATTCTTCTATCATCGCTAAAGTATTCAATTTCTGTTAGTCGCATCCTTGTGTCTATTTTTCTTTGAAATAGTCCTCTGTTGTCCCTATCTTAAAAATGCTGGTGATCGGTTTGACCCAACTATGTATCGTCCTGTATGTCTTCTTTTTTATTATTAGCAATTTGTTGAAAGGTTGCTCAACGGAAATCTTGTAAGGTTTCTGGAAAGTATAGACCTATTTAGTGGTGTTCTGTATAGTTTTGTCAACTGTTGACCTGTTAACACTTGTAACTGAGCGGATATGTCGGTGTATAGATAATTAGAGTCAATGCGCTTGACATTCTGAAGGCATTCGATCGATTGTAGCAATGTGGTAGTCTACACACACTTATTGTTTATTGTATTGGTGGTAATGTTATTCACATTATTAGATATTATCTTTTGATCTAAGCTTGCGAGTTTTATTTACTCCTCTCCAGGAGTTAGGCACAAGGCCAGTTTTATCCTACTCCCACAAGTAAGATGTGACCCAAGGTCGGGTCGGAAAGTTGGGGTTGAAAAGCCAGCGCCCGAGAGGTGAGCACTGTGACCATCAAAAATTACCTAGGCAGCCCCGTCGGCATTCCCCGGTAGGGGCGCCTCAGGCAGTAAGCAATAAACTTACTCTTCCCCAAAGAGGGGAGGCGAAGCCTGGGAGGGTGGACGTCCTAGAACTGCACAGGACAGAACCATAGACCGGCGTAAATCAAGCCCCGAAGGCCAAGACAATACCAGTCTATGGGGTGCAGTATCCATCGGAACAGATACTACAATTTGATCTTAGCCAAAAGGCCAATTGCGAGTATTATTTACTCCTCTCCAGGAGTTAGGCACAAGGCCAGTTTCATCCTACTCCCACGAGTAAGATGTGACCCAAGGTCGGGTCGGAAAGTGGGGGTTGAAAAGCCAGCGCCCGAGAAGGGAGCACTCTGACAATCAAAAATTGCCTGGGCAGCCCCGTCGGCATTCCCCGGTAGGGGCGCTTCAAGCAGTAAGCAATAAACTTACTCCTCCCCAAAGAGGGGAGGCAAAGCATGGGAGGGTGGACCTCCTAGAACTGCACAGGACAATCCCATAGACCGACGTAAATCAAGTCCCGAAGGACAAGACAATACCAGGCTATGGGGTGCAGTATCCATCGGAACAGATACTACACTTTGATCTTAGCCAAAAGGCAAATTGCGAGTAACTCTTAATTGTTTCTGCTCATTCTCCTTTGTGTTTCTCAATGATCTATTCAAGGGCCATCATTGTTTAATCTCTATATACATTATTTTCATGAGAATATTAATTAGAAGATTAACATCTATGCTTATGCCACTACTCTCTATTCTGTAGATGATTCTCGCTTATCTCTCTGGTGTCAGTTGAAATATGCTACTGCTCTAGAAGTAAACATGGGCTCGGTTGTTGATTAGAGTACGAAATCGCTTGTTTCGTTTGATCCTGTTAAGACTCAGCTCGTGTGTTCTTCCTGAGATTCTTATAAGTAGAAATCGACTCTGAAACTTCAAATCGTAGGCGTGTCTATTTTCTTCGTAAGATGCTTCTGAGACGACCTCGCCTCTGAAACTTCTACTTTTTTTATTCTTATCAAATCTTCCCTAAAGTTCATACATTAGATTCATTGCATTTTATCTTTCTCGTAAAATTAGTTATGACTTTCAGTTTAAAAAGGTGCTCACACCAGAGACTATTGTATATCTTTAAACATCTTCTATCAGACTGTGTATAGAGTAATGTTCTCAAATTTGGGTAGGTTAATAACTGCACCAATTTATGCTTCTTGATAAAATTGAGAAACTTATCTGTTATTTTTATGGTGTGAGCCGTTATTATTCTCTGTACCCGATCTCTCACATACGTTATATTGTGAGTCTCATTTTTTTCGATAAATACTATCATGGCATGTGTTCCTTAGAATTATCTGATTAATTATCGGCTCCATTTGTTTTAATTCCTGACTCGTTCATCTTGTTGTCTATATAGATTCAGTGTTTTGATACCTTATTGCTAGACATCTTCCTATTCCAGTAAATTGTTCCCCAGAACTGCATGCATGTAATAGTCACATCTTGTGTGCTATTTACTTCCTACCTATGGAGTCCTACCTTCTCTGCAACAGTCTCAATAAAACTATATCGAGAAACGTGTTATTTAAAGAGAACATTCGCATTATCAGATGAATATTATGTGAAATATATGTGGGTGTGTAAAATAATAAATGTTCTAAGTATCCTGTTAAAATATCACTATTTTGTAACGTAAAACAATAGTTCGGTAGGAAATATAATACATAGAAAAATATCCAGGTGAGAGTAAGTTCCAACAGATTTTGCGTATGCTATAAACGATGTAAACACCTTTATAGTTCTTCATTAATGGTGAATAAGTAAGAAGACATAAAAAGAAATGCTTTTTACAATCGGTGTTAATATACATGTATTCTATCAACAATATATGTATATGCTATGCAAACAACACACAAGAATGCACTATTCACACGTCTTGACAGCTGTAACAAATAACGCAGTGTATAAATAACGCAGGACATACATCATAGATACAGGCAAAACAAAAATCTCCTCTGAGGAATTCTCTTGACGTGAATTATATTGACAAAATTAAAAGTGTTTCGAATCGTTATAAAGCAAAATGATTCAAAGCGTACATTTTCACATTTCTTTTGGACGAATTGAGGAAAAGTCGACAAAGATATAACATCAAACAAAAGGAAATTATAAGTTATATACCTATAACTATATATATATACAAATATATGCATATATATATTTATGTATATAAATATATATATATATATACATATATATATATATATATATATATATAGTAACAGTCATATCCTAGTAGACACATTTAGATAGCACTCAACCTATGTGTATCTTCCGAGTATTTTATTCAGCTACCACATCTCTCAATATATATATTATATATATATATATATATATATATATATATATATATATGAATTGATATGAAACAAATATAGCAATACTTATATATTTTGTGGTTATAAATTATTTGTTGGCCTATACGAATACAAAATGTATTTCATAAACTCACGTTCCTTCCTATATATATATATATATATATATATATATATATATATATATATTATATTTTACTATTTCATTCATAGATATTTATCATCTATCTAATGATACAACATTTTTCTTTAAATAATGTCACTTGAAAACTTGCATAATCACACACTCAAACACACTCTCACACACACACACACACACACACACATATATATATACATATATATGTGTGTATATATATATATATATATATATATATATATATATATATATATATATATATATGTATATATATATATATATATATAATGTTAATATAATATATCCCCTAAATAGATCCAATCTTACCGACCCAATCGTTACTCTTATCTCTAAAGCAGTTGTAATCAGCATACCATTAAAAAAAAAATCTGCAGAGTTACTACCCTTAGACCGCTCGGATGATATATTTATTTAAATTCCTTTGGGATTGATTTAAAGTCCTTTCTCCAGGATTTAAACTTGAATGTAATTAATGTTGTTCGTTAACCCTTTTATCTCTTCATAAGCATAATCATTAACCCCATTTTCTCCCCCTAATCCCTTTAGAAGGCATATCAGTACACCCAAAAACAGTAACAGCCGAATATACGATATTCATAACATTTGCTCACGGGATGTATATAGAAATATGTGTTATCATTAATTTTTATTTTTATTTTTTATATCTCTTCAAATCTCAACTGTTACTTTTCACCCCCACTCTTTTTTCAATCCTACTTAAACTCTCCTTACATTAAATTTAAACAAACATACATAACACTCTAAGCAAATAACGCGTCCAAATTAGAGTTGCACGTGACTTTCCATTTCCGAAACAGATGACAATAGAAGCTGAAAAGAGCCGGATGGCTAAGTGCTTCTGTGCTTGAAACAGACACTACGAATAGTGTACTAATTTTTCTGTACCAAAATAAATAAATAAATACATATATATATATATATATATATATATATATATATATATATATATATATATATATATATATATATATTATAGAATGTAAAGAGAGGAAAAGAGTATGTCTTTACTTTAAAAAAAAAAATTTTTTATTCTATTTATTCATTTATTTTTTATTTTTATTAATTTATTTATTTATATTTATTTACATTCTATGAATACATATTCTTTTTTCACACTAACACGCCTGAAGATGATTTGAGGATATCAAAGCGAAAGTACTCGCAAAAATGATGGAACAACAAAATTACGGAAACTTCATACACCAGTTTGATCGAGGTACGAAGTTGACCATTCGGAAGATGGAAAAAATTTAAAAAAAGATCGCACAGCAGAAACACTCCGTGCTATTCAACAACGTTTGACCTAAATGAAAACTTGCTGCCTAAATACACACACAATATATATATATATATATATATATATATATATATATATATATAATAGATAAATATTTATATGCATATAAATATTTATCTATTATATATATATATATATATATATATATATATATATCTTTATAGCCAAAATTAAGCTCCCTTTGCGATACCATCAACATTATTGAATCATACAATTTAATCACACAGCACTGCCATTATAAATGTTTACGATAAGTTATATGAACGAAACATTGTTTACTCATAGGTTATTTACTCAATTACGTGTTTTGCTTTCTTTCTCTTTTCTTTTTAGAGAACGGCCTCTTTAAATCCATTTTACTTTAACACTCTCACTACTTTATATATATCGATAAAACACTCCTTATTAATCCACACAATATTGCTCGACCCGGCATAGTCGACATGATTAATTAAATTTAACATACCATGTTTTACACCTCCGAATTAAAAAATAATCACATCGTATACTTCCTTGTAATACTCTTGCACAACACCCTAATCTTCCCAGTCTTAAGAAAATCAACGAATCAAAATGGTATAGTACATTTTTACCCGTACCACAACATCAGAATTATATCCAGAATGATGATAGGCTCATCGAAGCTCTTAGAATGTGCAGCCCCACTGACCTCCGCAATGAGAAAACGATGTCCAAACATAAATCCAGCTTTAAAATATGTTAAATTTTTCATCCAAAACATTGACGCGAAGTTTTTAAGATCCACAACAATACACCAGAAAAACACCACAAACAAGGTTTCTCCTCGTGACATCACTTGCACAAATAATCTTACATAGTTCTTATTTTTTTACAAAAAAAATCTAATCAGACAGAAAAATAGAAACCTAAAACACTTAAAGAATTACAGATTTACTAAACACCAAACGTCGTCCCTAAATACCTCTTAATGACTCTTCTTCCCTATCTGACATTTACAAAATATAATGTGCCGCATGTTAGGGTGTCTTTTATATAAGAAAAACGGCCAGAAATATTAAATCCTGCATATACGAACACAAACACGACCTACACATCAACAATCCCACTAACGGGCGTGTCATACATAGCAACACTTTTAGCACAATTTGTACGTCACAAACTGAACCCTCTCAACACCGAATACCTTCCAACGAATACCCTCTAACGAAACTCCAAACTTGGATATGATTCCCTAAACAAACATCTGAAAAAAACTGCACTGAGACAATGCAATATTTCACTCTACTAGTTAAATAACTGCGATCTATCTTAAAGTAACTTTCCATTTTTACAAAAGTGCATCCTTATTTTCATTTCTGTATACTCTTTTATTTTTTTCTATGTTTTCCCTTATTTGCACGTCCCTGCCGAACGCGTCAAATGTATTTTTGTAAATACGTACTTCTTTCTATTATATTTTTACTGTTCTCAAATAAATTGTAAATGTTCATTTTTTCTGAAGACGTTTATTAATTCGAACGAAATCGGTACACTCTGTCGTTTCTTTGATGTTGTATTCCTGTATGTAATTTGTTTTTTCTCGTTTATCCTTTTCACAAAACACGCATGCATATATATATATATATATATATATATATATATATATATATATATATATATATATGTACATCATCTCCCATCACAAAGAAAATATAATATCTAATTCATTTTTATTCACATCAAATTGATTTAAATTCTTCTTACCTTTTTGCCGTAAAACATTCATCATGTGTTTTATAAGCGCTTAATGTATATCAGGCATGCTCAACCTATACATACTCCATGATCGTCAACTTAGAGTAGCAGTAATTACTTCCCATTGTAAACAATATATGAGCATCTGCGAAACAACATTGTTCTCATAATCGAATTATCGGTGGCTGTATAGGTGCAACTAGCATTAATGTACAAATAGCAAAACTTGTGACCCAGGTTGGCTACTCTCGGTTTGCCGTATTGTGTTCATGCCCAATGCAAATGTACATGGATACCTCTAGTAATATGTCGTTTCGGAGAACTCACAGACGCTCGTTCACTATTGAAATGCTCTATCGTATGCATCGCGTAGTATGAGAATAACTCGAAAACAACCGTGCGGAGGAGCTAAAATATTACTACTCGTTTTAACATTCTGTAACCCAACTCGTAAAATCAACTTGTAAAATAGTTCTAGGTAAAATTACGGTTGAATATGTTCCCAAGTAGTTTGTGTGTAAAATTGTGACAATAGATATGATAGGTTTTCATCCTCGGGGTTTATTAAGCTAAAACCATAAACTTGTATTAATATTATAAAGCATATATCTATTGTTGATAGTATATGTGATATATATTTGGGGTTGCTCACGGGCACAGGTTGAATTATTTATCTGTTTAATCACCACATTGCGTTTTAAGGTTTTCCTATACCTTTGTATTTTCGTGGCTATTTAGCAGCTTTATATACGATTCGGATATTCATATTATATTCTATATTTAATTGCCCTTCCATGAGCACAATCGATGTTTCATGTGGAGAAAATGTAACTCCCCAACAAGGATGATTCTTTATTTGGATATAAATAAATGTTGCTCCATTTAGAAGACTGGGGCTGGTATCTACCAAATTCTACACTTTGTTTCTAGCAAATCAGAAAAAAACCTTGTTCGTTCTTTACGACTTCTACACAATAGCAATTGTGTTTATTTTTCAGATTAAAACTGACATTAGTGATAAATACAAACGATATGCTTACTTTCATTTATTGACACCGTTTGATGTCGTATCAAAATAGAATACTTGCATACATAGCCTACTTTTAAATAGACACTTGACCTGCCATTAGCAGTAACACACATGAAATGCTGTGCAAGGACTTTACATGTGTTCTGATATTGCTCCTATTTCACATATAAATAAGTTACTTGATATAAATAATAACTGTCAATACACATATTATAGCTTCCATATCCTTTATTCAACTTGTTAATTGTTTAGTTGTATGATTTACGTACAATATCGCTTACGTTTGCTCCTCATGACTAGAGAATGTGGTTTGAATCGATCTCCTAGAGTTGTACTTTAAATTTTGACTTACAAAATGGTATCTTAAATATGTTTCATGATATACTATACATACAATCTAACATATGACCTGTTATTGTCAGATTTTTTAAAAATCAGCACTAAATACGATTCACACTGACAAATTTAATTTGCCAATTTGCATATATTATTGCTGAACCATAGTATGTGGAATGTCATAACGTGCTATAATAACATCTGTTATAAGAACTAATTAGTCAGGACAGAACTTTCACAAATATGACACATTTGTAAGGGATATCCTAAACAAAAAGTGGCAATGAGGATAAGCTAGTTGAAATTATAGGAGTGGTGTACCATATGTTTTTAGACATGCAAGCAAATAATAATGAACCTTGTTTGACTGCATCTCGTGTAACGTTGAGAAGGTATAACTAGAAAGAAAGAACGATTAGAATAAATTATGGCGTCATATGTACGTATTTATTTTACTGTAGCCGTAACTCAGAACTATAAATTGTTACTTTATACTAAGAAAACTCCGTTATTGTATTTACATGAGAACTCAGGCTATACGTAGAGAAGATTGAAAGATACAGCTGGCCCTTGCACCTAGTCTATACAATACGCTATATGTGTACTGGCTGCCGCAATATATGAAAGAAGGGGGTTACTAACGTGTATAAATCTAGACTTTACACTGCGATTATTCTTGACTATATTCCAACCAACATCGTTTTATTAAAAGCTGAAATTACATTTATGTAAAATGTTTCATTCAAACAATAGTTCATATCGCTCCATGTGTCAACTGGTGAAGGGTGAATTAGATAGAACATACACTTTTAAAACAAGGTGTATACTTCTACAATGAAATTACCAAGCTTTTCGTTGTGTAAGGGTGTTAACTACAACCACCCTTATTGCGACGGAGTTCTAAGGGATCACTGTGATTAGTGGCAAGATTTAAAAGGTGGCATCTTCAGTTAGAAGTTGTGAAGCAATGTGTTTTTTAATTGCATTAAAATGTATGCACATGTCCACAGTGGGTTAACAAAGGAACATGGGGGGATTTAAAAGGCAAGCGGTCCGAAGAAAAAAACTATTAAAGTTAATTTTTCCAGCCTATGGGTGATTTGCTGTAAGTCGGTAACTCTGTAGTATTTATGGTGAAAGTGTACACGTGCAATACGTTTGTTGAATCATATTCTGCATGAGTACTTGTAAAACAAGGACGAGCATGCAACTTTGCGTCGATAGGACAGGGGCTGGAACTTACTTGACATTACAGAACATACAAGATGAGATGATGTATTTTGCATTCTGCCCAAGAGGAAGAGACAAGTGATTGGTGCACCAGCCTAGATGTGGGCAACAATACTTCATGCATGCACGAATGGTTTATTGATGATATATATGAGATTTTAGTCGGGGTGACAATTTTACCAGGGCGGTTGAAATAACCTACCTTCTTTTCTGCAGTCATTGCGGCATATTCCATGTCTATATTCAATATAATTGTACTTGTGAAGTAAGAATAAATAGTTGAAACGTAGGACTCTTGTGAAAAGTGCTATCAGCCAGGGAGATCATTGATTGAAAAGGTTCTACGTAGTACGTGACAACGAGCCCAGCAGCTAATACTGCATAACATTAAATATTGAATTCAACAAAAAAGACACTATTAAAAATAAGTAAAAATATTAAAGGGGTTAACAATGGTGAGATTTTGTAAATGACAAAGAAAGAAGCCCCGCTGAGAATAAACAGATGTTGTAATGGTGGGTAAAGTCGTAAAATCTGCGAAACGAGGGCCGATCGGCACAATATATATTCCTGAGAATTCCAGATGGTATCGATAAATACAATTATGCGAGTCTCCAAAAGGCGGTTTATTAAATTTTGCACAAAATGAAAAACGAAACAAACATTAAAATATAGAAGGTAGGCTTTTATGGGGGAATAAAATTGAAGCGTTTATTGGATCTAATGACTTACTTAGAATTTACGAGTGGCAAATAAAATAGAAAAATATGAGAATCTAATTTCTGAAACAATCTGCATGTATTTTTTTAAATAGCAGGAGACTCTACTTATTATATTTTCTAAGAAAAAACGGGAAAGCACACATATACACACATGCACACGAAGATATATACCCACCCTTCGAAATACGTGCGCTACAAACCAGTGCGATCAATGCTATTTACATGTATATATATATATATATATATATATATATATATATATATATATATATATATATATATATACTAAATGTATATAAATGAATCTATATATAGTAGAAGAAAATGTATATTAAATATATATACATGTATATATTAAGTACATGCATGCATATATATTAAAGATATATTAACTATATATGTATATATATATAAATAAAGGTATATCTTAAATATTCATATATATATATATATATATATATATATATATCGAATATGAGACTAAAAGTATACTGTTAGAGAATTGGTTCAATTCTCTATAGTAAAATTATTCAAGCTCAATATTCGAGATAAAGCAATTATAATAATAAAGGAAGGAATCGAGATAAAGACGTACGAATAACATCTATGTTATCTTCAATTGTTCAATGCCAGATTTCCTCGATACAAAACATGTTTATTTTTCTTTCGAGTGCATTTTGCATTGACCAATTCAAGATGAAATAGATTAGTCATTGCAACATCTTTATCTCTCATCTTTCATTCATCGTACATATATATATATATATATATATATATATATATATATATATATATATATATATATATATATATAGTAGTGGGACGAGTTCAATGCTTATTTCGACACACTTACTTATTCTGCTCTCAATTTATGATTCCGATGCAGTTACTGATTCCGATTCTGATTATAAGAAAAGTTCCTTTAATGAATTCAGCCACAATATAAAAAAAAGAAACCACTTACACAACTTTAGACTTTCAATCGAAAAAGTTCATCAAATACGGCGATTTAAGTTAAAGTCTAGGTACGGCTTTAATCGTGAGAAACACCTTGTTTATCTCTAGGTTACAAAGTCATCACAGTGGGCACTACATATGTTACATCTAGTGGTACATACTTCCAGGGGATGATGCGAATCGTCATATCGTTAACATATTTGAACAACTTGTGCAGCTTGCTGCAATTGACGAAAGCGTGATTGACCTGTTTTACCTTTACATCCGTGCAGCGAAGCCAACCAGTGTGTTGTGTAACTCACTGTAACAATATCTCCACCTAAGACCTTCACAGCGCTCATGAAGTAGATTCGAAGCGGGCAGGCTTTTAGCTTCCGCTATGTAGTACAGTCGAATTGTAAGGTGTGAATTACGTAAGCGCTGCACGTTTCATCTGCCAGTAACTCTTAACTAACGCTACTTGATTCGACTGTATTTCCAACTATTTTTTTTTCAATCTGGAGCCCGATCGAAACCATACGCCAAAGACAGAACCATGCTATCCGAGTAGTGGATAAGGTCTTGTAGCGGCCCCTCACCGTGCCGAGCGGCCAACTTCAGCCCATTGGATTTGCTGATGTTTACTAGGGCCAGTGTTACTTCTTCGTACTGTTTGATTGAGATAATGTCTCGGGATCTCAACACGCACACGATGAGAGTATGTGCATACCTGAGAGCCGGCCTGCATTCAATCAACTAGAGCGATAAAGCGTATAGCTAGTCACGCCTCCCTGTTGTTTAGTTTGCACAGTAAAGGCTCCAGAGCAAAGAACATAAAGTAGAGTCGACAGCGAACAACCCAGGCGTACCGACCTAGAAACGGTGAACGATCTCGACCGAATTCCATTTACTTGCACAACTTCCGTTTGCTGGGGATACAGAATTGAAAACTATATTGCGCGTCCGAATTATAACCGGTATCGTCTAGAGAAGATACTAGGAGACGATTGTCGATATTGTCGAATCTTTTGACTGGTCTAAATTTATCTGCTCGGCTTCAGTATCGGCTTTCCAATGCCTCTATGATCGTGCGGATAAGATGACAATTGTGCTGAATCGATCTCCCAACACACATCATAGTTGTGATCGGATTTAAATAAGTCACTAATCACGATATGCAAACGATTCGTTAGAACTCATGCCACCTTGTTCAACTTTGTGTTTGGCAGAAGTATGTGCTAAAATCGTCTACCCCTTCCATGTTCCCTGGTTTTTATTAGTAATTTGATAACTCTCTTAGTGACTCGAAAAGGAACAAACCGATGTGTAACATCCTCAAGAGCAATTAGGAAGGGGACACGACCGGGTCTCTGGCATTGGTCAGAGCCGGCCAACGGAGCCAATACCTCACAGATCGTTGCACATGTTTCCCCAGGATATGCGAGTCAGCTAGATAGCTGGCAAAGCCTTGGCCGCAAATCCTGTGTAATTGGGTGAAGCGATTAACGAAATGCTTCTGGAACCCCTAAAATATTTCCCAGGTTGATATGAGCGAGTGTCAGTCTAGCTGCTTAACATTCTCAATGTGATGATCTAATATGGGACGGACCACCGAACAACGCTTATTAGCGTTAAAAATAACGGTTTTGTTAGACACCTTGCTAGCCTAGCACTGACTATGTTCCCCTCATACCACTCGTTATCCGAACGTTTAAGGTCCTCTTGACATTTGCTAAGGTAAGGGAGTTCCCCAAAGCCACCGTTTACACCAACTTATTTTTTTACCGCTTTTCTGCTCTAGCCTTATTAAAAGACATACCCTCGTTATATTGGACAACAACGTGTCAAATTTAAGTGTTTAATACAATTCACCACTAAGTAAGGGCAATCGCCCCGAACTAGAACCCGATCAATAAGTAATAAAAACTTTTTTTTCCCGAAAGTCACGTACGTCCAGGTGTTAAACTTTCCAGTACCCAGCTAGCGTAGATCATTTTTCTTACAGTGAAACAGGCGACACTACATAAAGTCTGCGTCATTTATACTGACAAACATCTTGCCCAAGTAGGTACTTGAGAAGAAAGGCACACGAGTATTCTACGCCCATATTTTTCCTAGCGATCGAGTCAGAACCTGTCAACAAGATCCCAGAAAACAGTCATGTTAGACAGACAGCTTTTACACCTATCCAACATTCTAGTCTCGCCAACCAACTCTATATCTTGGGATGAAGGATGGCATTCAAATCACCTATAAAATTAGCCGCTCGTAACCAGTGATGGATTTATTCTACCTGCCAAAAAATAAACATTCTCCTCAAGTGTGTTGGGCGCATACACCGCGACGATCCGGTAAGATCGGCCACGACCAGCCGCCATTGTGTATCTTTTCATACGGGTTAGGCTAACTAACAAGAAAATACCCGTAGCATTATGGCTGCCGAGTGCTGAAAATGCATCGTTATGTTTAGACCGCAAACGACAGTCGTCAATCGAATTCTAGTGAGTTTTCTGGAGATCAGCCACATCAATTTGGCGGCCCAGGATATGCCTCAGCACGTGAGAGTCTTGCCTCAGTATTGCATTACCCTGGTATTAAGACTTTCCAAGTTTTATTTCGTGAACATAATTACTATCCTGTGTTCACAGACGGCCTGATATAACCAAAGATTAAGACTTTGCAGGTTTGTCTCAGGTTGGTTGTATGCAGTTCGGTCGGATCTTAACTGCCGCGCATCACATCCCCGACGTCCATAAGCAAAGTTAATTTGTCAGCACGATTATTAATATTGATCCTACCTTTTTCTCTTTCTTAAAATTTATTTAGCGATTAATGTTGCTTTACTTAAAAGTTCAACCAGGGGACCGCATAGACCGCCTCATTACTACCTACATACCGAATACACAGAGTTTCCCCGTTCCCTCCTCTTTCCCCATCCCCTAAAAATCCATGCTACACCTCACCACAACAAAAACCTCAGCACCCCACTCTCTCCCACCCTAAGACAAATTCCCTAACACTTCCACTCCTCCCTTTTTTTACTCACAGCTGTCCACATTCATTTCACTCTCTGCCACTGACTGACTTCTTTCAGCCCGGACCTTGGTTTAGCGCTCTTAGTAGCCACGGCTACTACTTTTTTCTCATTAACCCATCATGTCAACCTAATATTTCGATGTACTTGCATGACATTTTTCTTAAAATGATCATCCTGAAGAAGTCTTACAATTAAGACGAAACGTAGATGAATACATAAAAGAATATATATGTGTGGAGTGTGTGGGGGGTGCACGATTTAGAACATTTGGACGACTGTGCTTATCTAAAGATGAGAACAGTAGTCCGAATATTTCAAATTCTACATATTGTCAACCCTCATCGAAACACATTCCTAATATATATATATATATATATATATATATATATATATATATATATATATATATATATATATATATACATACATATATACATTTAATATCTACTGAGCTTAAACCTTAGTATTGAATTATATATATATATATATATATACATATATGTGTGTTATTTTTGTTGAAAATAATATCAGAATATGAATGCTAAAATAAGGATTTGTATCAATATTTATTTAGTCTTTAAAAAGTTCACGTATAGTGATACAATCTTCCTCATAATGAGGTGAATAATCGTCAGAAAAAAATACTGTCATGATGTTGTTTCAGAAATCTGAAATTTAAAATATGTTTTGAATTCTAACGTTCGAAAAAACAACTATACACGTTAGGTTAATGTCATGAGTGCACAACTTATTTCTAATATTCATTTCTATGTTTTTTTTTTCAGATCTGTCATCTTGGGAAAAGCTTGAAGCAGACTAAACGTTGATGCCTATATAAACACGGTTCCCCAATAGCCGAGTACTTTGCGTGATGTTCCAGTGGACCGCTGGGTAGCCCTTATATTATGTGATGATCTACTAGCCTAGCGAAAATATGTGACCAAAATGATATTTGCTAGTCTATAATAATATGTGGTATACAGCTGTTTAGGTTTACACTTAAGAACAAAGCTTAGTAGATCAAACAATTTTTTTAGTAAAATGTTATGTGGAATTCAATGCCGCTTTTAATTTTTTATTTGTGTGTTTGCCATAGTATTGTAGGGGCATTGTTAATGCCAGGCAAACATAAACAGCAAAATTCACATTTTTCTTTAGTTTCTTGAAAATTATAAATATTACAAAAAAATAAGCATGGGGTCGTATTGTGTTTGAGTCTGAAAGCGTATTTTTTATTCTCTTTGAGCCTACTCCCTAATGTGCGTATGGTACCAACTGAGGGTAGTTCTTACTTTTTGAGAAAGAGGAACATGACATGTTATGATCGCTGGAAGTGGTATTTCCATTGTATTTGTGTAATGTGCATCTATTACTAATATAGGTTGTGTATCTTTATGTCCATCTGCCTGTATGCCTGTTTGAAGCCGAACATGTATTATTAGTTTTGATCTCACTTTTTTATACTTACTCATCAGCTCATATATATACACATTTCAAAACTTCCCCAAAATTCACGCGCTTTTTTGAATTAACATAATCAATTTGTTTCAAAGCAACTAATAAATTAATATTCGAAAATATACACTCATGATTGTGTTTTCAGATTTCCTCGATAATAACAATCTTAATAAAAATCATGAATATAATTAATTAAATACATTGTTTTTTTTAATCTATATAATTTGAGTTACGTAATTAAATTAAATTGCAATGAGATATGATGGAACAGCCGGCGTTCCCTCCAACATTTTTTATCAGCGCTCTGCTTATAAAGTATAAGTCATATTTTGAATGCACATACAGTTCTATTTCAGGAAAGGAAGGGAAATAAATAGAGACAGGAATAGAGAAAGAGAAAAAGAGGGATGAAGAGAGACAGATAAACAGATAGAAAGAGAGAAAGAGTGATAAGAGAGAAATGGATTGACAATAGATAGGGTGCTTTATTTGGGTAATACCATGTAAACAACACATTCTCAGAGATTTATCGTACGATTCGCTCAAAAATGATATATTTACTTTAATTTTATTATTAAAAAGTTTAGTGTTTCGTGTTTCTTTGTTTTTTAAAATCTTTTACATTATTATTTTAAAGCACACATTTATTGAATTAAATTGTTTAATTTATAAAATTAATTGATTCAAAAATGATTATTTTTAGTAGAAACAAACAAACGCATTTTACTAAGCAATAACTTAACTGCATTTAGAATCGTGTTTTATTTGTTTAATTGTTGATTTTATTTGAGGTACACTTTTGTTCGGTTCATTATGTTTTTACGACCTTAAGATAATTTTGAATTCACACATTGTTATGACTCGAGTCCCATTTTGAAAGACATATACGACACGTTGCCAACGGGGGGGGGGGGTTAATTAACGTTAGAGGTGCATAGCGTATTGGATCTCCTTCTAAAATATAATCGGGTCAGTTTAAACACATTTTTCTTTTGATAATCTGAATAGTTGTTACTTAATCGAGAGTAATCCGAAGAAAAATTGTATAAGTATTTTAGACTATAGGGTTGGTCATCTATAAGCCAACCTAATATACATTTTGTTACGCGGTATTCTGAAACAATAAAATAAGTTCTGGTTAACAACTTTATTGTATTTATCGAAGATAATTAAAATATTTTCTTTTCTAAAATCTCTCCCAAAGATTACCTTTTACTTAGTTTAAAATATAATGTATGTAATATGTAACTTAAAACAATATGAGGATGGAGCAAATATTTGCTCGGTTATCTGATGTGAACCGGCCATGATTATTATCATTAGTAGTAGTATTTATATTAAAACTACTACTGCTACTACTACTACTACTACTACCACTACTACTACTACTACTACTACTAACAATAATAATATTAGGAATAATTATTATAATACGGAAAACATATAAAAATAATTTGCTCACGGATAGATGAGAATGTAAGGAATTGTTGCAAAAATAGCCTACATTGTCCTTTATTGATGTTAATGACACACAAGTAAAGCGTTGGCACTTATTCAAATGATAGATCGTAATATAGCTCTATCTTTTGAAGTAGTCACGTAGAGATGTCTATGAATAGGACAATGCTATCATTACCTAAGGGATTGATGTCTACATTTTTATTTTACTTCAAAACTTGTGTAGTTATGTATTTATATTCATCCATTTAACTACCAACCCATATGTGTATCTATATCAACACATTACAGGCTGCATCATTAAATTCACTGAAAATATAACGTCAGGATATATAGACATATATATATATATATATATATATATATATATATATATATATATTTCAAAATATGGTCGTACACACACATGTTTCGTCTTTACAATGCGGATCAGTGCGGCTGGACACAACTGACGCACTAACCTTCGAATTCCAGACATTAGTCCCTACATAAAAGATACACTAAGGCTATTTTCCCTGAGGTTAACCTTCCATCAAATAAATGAAAGCTACGTACATCGATCTTACGATATACATTTGTTCTCCTTGTCACCGATGTTGTTACAAGAGAGAAATCAATTTTTTTTTACAAAAGAGTTCTGTCTGCCGTTGAAGAGATACCGTCGTTTACTCCATCGGAGTGTATATATATATATATATATATATATATATATATATAGGCATACAGAAGTACAACTTTTCTCGTTATATAATGAACGACATGCGGATGTTTCTCTGTATCACAGCTTTTTAGTTTGCCAGAACACTGTAGTAGCAAATATTTATATGTTTTTGTGTAAACGCATCAGTTTGTGTTAGTTCATATTATGGCTTAACCACATTTTTATTTTTATTTTGCGTGTCTTAAAGCATGTGGTCGTATTGCAGTGTCCCACTTTCTTACGAAGTCCTTCTCATTATTGTTGTTCTCTGCAACATATATTGAGCTTACCCGGTTGGGTAGTAGTGGGACAGACAAGGCAGGGTTGCATCGTATGGTCCGGCTGCCTATACTCACAAAGGTTGGGTCAGTTCGGTATCCACTCATAGTAATTTTTGATCGTCCCATTTCTGTTATCAGGCGGTTGAGTTTTTTTCCAATGGAGCCGAGTTCCCTCTTAACCAGAAATGAAGGCCTCATCAGGTGCATTCTAATGTCAGTAGGAGGGGATCAGTCTATGTCTGTCTGGTCGAAAGCTGTAGTCTCGTCTCTTCTTTAGATGTTGCTAGTGGGTCCAAATTGTTTGGGAAACTTCTTATCCAGTCGTTGGACCGTTGGTTTGTGTTCATGAATGAGATCGCGTTCAACTCATAGACAGTGTTATCTCTACTTTTCTCGCAACTTCACGTATCAAATCTGAAGGAAAATGTCAGTGAGAGGATGCAGATGGTTCACGTTAGTCGTGTTTAGGAAACCAGTGATCAAGGAGCACGTGCTGTTCAATGTAGTGTCTTTTTTTGGCATGTGTTGATAACTCTCAAATAATATAAACGTACTTCGCAGACGAATAGCACTGGGCTAAGGCAGGGTACATTGTGTTATGCTGTTGCTTCCCATATGGAATTTATAAGTTTTCATAAAATGTTGTTCCCGTGGTTGTCTTTTATTTTTCTCTTCTGTGCAGGTTCCTTGAATGAGAGGTTCTGAGTAACATTTCCAAAGCATATATACCATAATATTTGTCACGTTCTATTAAGAGAATATTTTCCTCAAGAAGATGCGCAATAGTATTCGTCTGGTACATCACCTGGTACTTCGAATACCGATTTTCATTATCCCAATGCGCGTCATACTCCATACAAAGTATGTAATCATTAGTAATACATTCTTTTCTTTCAAAGAAGGATACCCTCGTCTCTGGATGTAAATATGTTTTTCATGTGTTGTATATTTTACACTTTGGTGTTTAGTTATAACCATTCTTATAGATGTCCGCTCTATTACAAAACCTCAAGATGATTGGTTTGCCTAATTCTTCCAGTTTTAGCAAATCCTCTTTTACGAACTAGCTGCGATTTTTGCTTTTGCAACGCAATCGTTTACGTCATACTTTACTGAGGGTGGAAGCCCAATTGACTTTTCTATGTGTTTTTTCTTGCCTCGAAATTCCTTCTCCTATATATATATATATACATATATATATATATATATATATATATATATATATATATATATATATATATATATATATATAAATGTATATATATATATATATATAAATTTATAAATGCGATATTTTGAATTCATCATACATATATTATCATTGAAATACATCACTGTTAATTTTCTTTTCAATACTCGTACAAATTGCTGTATATATTTTAATGCCAATTTTCTTTAGACATAGTATGCCGTTTTTTAACACATTTTTTATTCATGAATTTCGCATTATTAAGTCAGTTATTATACTAATAATAAGAATGACATTAAACACATTGAATATTGCGCTCTATTTTAATTTGTAAATTGATCCTAATAAGTATCGTTCCTAACTAAATAAACATATATGTTTTCTATATGTTTACATACTATATATGTTTCACTTTGCTCAGGTTTAATTTCTTTAGAAATCAGGGGGTCCTCTCTGATGCTAACACTTGAGTTCTATATGAGAATCATGAATATTTGAGTGCTCAAAGAAATTCTCTTTTACCTCGCAAATGTCAAGTTTGTGAAGAATATTTATGGCATCTCCCTATTTACAACTTAAGTATATGTTTCATGGTCTCTTCGTCATACGTGATCCCATGACAATAATTTATCTAGCCTGGTGTTGTATCCAGCTTAATGCTTTTATTAGAGACAACACAGCTTTAAGAAGCCAGTGTGTAGCACTACCTATTAGATCTTATATAGGTGTTGAATAACATATTATTTTTAATATTGTTAGGGTTTACTTGAAGAAGTAAGCCTCCTTATTCAATTTAGTTCTGACAAACGACTGTACAGAGCGCTTTGTCTTGTAAACCTTAACTTTAATAAATATCACAATGATAGATCAACTAATTTGAGCTATACTTGTAAAATCAAAACGATTCTGTGTCTATAACTAAAGGGTTCTCATAAAGCAGTGCATATTCCTATTTCGATATCAATATTTTGTTTAATTTTGGAAAAACAAAACAACTATTCTCATATTGGTGGATAGTTTCACAATGTTTCTGTCGATGTAAACATTCTTTGGGTTTATATGTTCGTACTTGGGAATGTTTATGTCAACTTATATGTAATCATGTACTTAAACTTTCATTTATTCGTGATAACATTACCCATCTGGAAGTAGTGGCATCCCTTGATAAACAGTACGTTGTAAGTTAAAGTGTTATCAAGGTCCATGGTGAGATCCTCACTACAGGCTATCATAAATAAGAATAACATTAAACTATTAAATCTTATAAAGGGTCATCAATGATGGAAAGAGAACATTGTACACTTGAAGAGATAATTAAGGGTTCAGTTCGAAATGTTGTAGGAGTTCTCGAAAGCAACAGGACAATTATTCAATTCTAACAGATACACTTGTAAACAGTTTGAGGTGAAACGTCCAAAAAAGGGAATTTTACAACCAAGAATGGAATAGTTGTTCGAACAATTCAAATAATCCAAAATATTACTCCTAATGTAGAAAATTGCAAGACGACAACATATTAATTATTGCGTTGAAGTATTTAGTTTGTCAGATCTCTTGCAGTTTCTTATACTTGTATCCACACCTCACAATGCATATTTCCATCAGAGCGTAAAAGCCCACGAGTGTGTAGTAAACCTAAGTGGAGAACTTAATAGCAGGATTTGAATTGCTGCATATGTTTACGTTGTGGAAAAGAAGTAGTAAGAAGGAACTTTCATAGGATAGCTGTCTAAAGAAAATAATATATTAGAGTTCCGGCATCTAAGAGTATGTACACTTGAATAATGTAGTTTGGTGTTTATTTTAGTAGCTCGGAAGTATTTACGTAAAAGATATGGTAACACACAGACTGAACTCTTGAAATTAACTAATCTTAGTACAATTATTACAGTTTCCTGTATTATAAATCACAATGCAGTAAAACATGCACCACGCTTCCCGGATTCACCAAAACGATTTAATAAAAGGGTAAATTCAATCACACAATACTAAATATAAAATAAAACAGCGCAGCAACGCTAACGTTGCTTTGTTGTACATCGTTTATAAGTGTACATCCAAGGATAGATATTGTCAATTAACAGGAATCCTTAAGATAAAACTTTTACAAACGATGTGTCCTCTTTCTGAAAGACACATCATATCTGTAGGGGGTGAGCAGATCAAACATAAGCTTTCTTTAAAGTGTGTGTACTGCTTCGTCAAAGAAAATACAGCCAGCGGAAGGGGCATTACCATTCAATGATTTTGAAAAGCGGCGTTTGTCGTCTTCAGAAGAAAGCACTTGTCCTTTAACGAGTGGTTTGTGCACACAACCAGTAGATACATCGTATAACTCACTGTTCATATATCGAAACAGTATACAGACTATAATTCACGTGAACAACATTGGTCAAAAAACGTTATTCATTAGTGCAATCTAATTTGTAGTAAAGACTATATCTACAGCAGTATTATTGTCTGAATATTTCAGTGACTGACTTTTTTTTCCAAAAAATATATTAATGTGTATTGGGATACGTAACGTGTAAGGTTTGTGAAAATCTAGTATATATCTATATTTCTTGAGGGTTTTACAATATTATTATTCGAAGATCTTACGATAGACTTAACACGATCATGTTACCCATAAATTGATTATGGTCCATGAAAACATCCTAGAGGAGGAAAATTAACATATCTTAACACAGTCAAAAAATAAAACCGAACAATATATTCAATAATTTTGAGACAAGAGAAATGTTTGGATTTTGGTAACATTACTTTTTTGCTCAAATAAATGCACCATTGTAAATAGCTGAAAATACCCATTGAAATAGAGATCGTAAATACATATTACGCATATAAATATATATGATTTTTGGTTTATTTTACAAAGTTATATCAGGTTTTGATTTGAGTAAACAGTAGTTTCAGCACATATCGATGGCTTCTCTTTCTGAAAATAATAAAGGATACTATGTAGTGATTTCTTTTAAGCTAACATTTTTTTTTAAATGTTGAACTTTAATTTACTTTTTTTAATGTATTAATGCGAAGGTTTGTGTAATTTATCTCACCAATAGTACTATCAACAGATGATACTGTTATTTAAATAAGTAATACAACATATTTTCAAATACTCTATACGTAGTGCATATGAACAATTCTCTGAATGCATAATCTGCATAAATATTTTGTAAATAATATATAATAAATTAATGGTTTGTGTTATTAATTTGGAATTGTATTTTCTATTTTAATTATACATATACAATAGTTTCGTCGATATTTACAGTTATTACAGTTTTTAATGAACAACATGATTACAATTATTTCATTAATTATTTTAAAGAAATAATTGTAATCAATTGCGTGAAAATATAAAAGGAAAATAGAACATGTTTGGCTCGCTTGCTCACTTGCTCGCTTTCTCCCTCTCTCCTCCGGCCTCGGTTTGTACCGCCTCTTCTGTGAGCTAATCTTATTTCATTTTTATGATTTTTTAATTCAGTGATTGTCTATATCTCGTAAGGAAACAGTTTTGAATGTCTGTGTAAATGTTTATTTTCAGTCCTTTTGGGGTCTGGCCCCATTTTTATCAAGTTGCCATGTGTTTCTAAATTGTTAAAAAGAATTCCGCAATAAAAAAAACAAACCTGCTCAGCTTAATTGATGTGTATGTCTGTACATTTAATTACGGTCATGAATAAGTGCGACAGTTTTCGTCTTGGGTTTACAAAAACTCATGAATAAAACGTTTATTATTTAAAATGTTGTTTTCAAATATTTCAAGAAGTCAACTTTGCGAAGCGATAGCGAGCTGGGAAAATCTAGCTTGTTAGTACATACACATATCATTGCACCAATATCATACACAGACATGAAATACCCTTGCACACACATTACATGTGTAATCGTAAGTTACGCAATGTCCACAAGTGGCATCGAAATTGTTGATATGGAAAAATAATCCACATTCCGAAGTGATAGTAACGTCAAGGTAACCCACATCTATTAATGAAAAATGTGCTACATCTTATTAACTATATTATTCATGTAAATGATATCAATGACGTATATGAAGATTTCTATTGGAAGCCACTTCAGACAAATCATGATGTAAGTGGCGAAAAATTACGAAAATTGATTACCACTAAGAGAAGGCATGCCTAAGTATTTTAGTATTCCCAAATAATATTGTCATAGGTAAGAGAAATCAGTAAGTAGCAAGAGAGTTTTACAGAAGCTACTTAAATAGTGAGACGTATTACATGGAAGAACCTGAACACTTGACCAACAAGTTTGACGAGCTGTAACAAAGTAAGCAATGGATTAATCAGACAATTCTGAAGACCACATGACATAATACTACTTATAGATAGACTGACACTAGCGATATTACATATGTGAGATAAAGAATGCAGAGTAGAAGAACGAGAACATACT